>VDFB02271358.1:729885911-730557324 GCA_007258455.2 Sequoia sempervirens | reverse complement strand
CAGAGAGAGTAATCTAGGTTGCATGGGAGGGAGTGAGACCTAAGAGAGAGAGAGACTTCAGAGGGATAAAGAGTTATCGAATTAGGGTAATGAGTTAAAGAGCATATGAAAGGTAAAACCTCAACTATCCATCTATGATCATAAACTATGCACTCTAATCATTATCAAAGTTGTTGACCAAAGAGGGGAAATTCAGGTTTTGTTCAAAGCAAGTCATTTGGCAAGTGCTAAATTTGGTGCTCTCCAAATGACACATCACATTTGGCAAACACCAAATTTTGCGCTCTCCAAATGACACATCACATTTGGCACACACCAAATTTGGAGCTCGCCAAATGTGATGCGCCATTTGGCAAGCGCCAAATTTGGCACTTGCCAAATGACCTACTTTGGACGTGTTAATTGACAGGATTTTCCAAATTTCTTCATATTTTTGTCCATGCTCCCCATCTCATTTGCACGTCTTTCAATGCAAGTTTATAAAAAAACCATGATAGCATTGACCCCTCTCTTAGCTATCTAAATATATAATTCTTTTTTTCATTTTGATTTAGTTAAGGTTTTGATCCATGGCTTCTATTGTAAATACCTTCGTTTTTGGTCAAAAACCAAGATGTGCTATTTTTAGGATATATTTTTAGTCATTCATCAAAACATGAAACAAAATACATTTTTTGAAACTAGACTCCATTCTATACATGATGAAAAAATATCAATTTTGATTAGTTTTCAAAAAAATTAGGGGGAAGCACACTCAAATTTTAGCTTTCTAGGATGTGTCCACTTTGAATATTCATAAAATATTATATATTCATTAAAAAAATTATTTGAAAGAACAAGGATAAACTGCATGGTGTTAGCTAATTTCTCACTTTTGGGATTTTTGAAATTCTTAAAAAAAGTTAATCAAAAAGGGGGGAGTCCTTAGGCGCTATGTTGTTTTTTTTAATAAAAAAGGACCTATTTTGGGCCCCCTCTTTTCGAGACCCTTAATCTTCATTAATTTCAAAAAAAAATAGTAGCTTAGAAACTAGACTCGGAGCACTTCAACTTGTGTTCTTGCTGCATCTTGAAATTTTGAGCATAACTATCTTCATTTTCTTGTGCAAATCAAATTTTATTGATTTCAGAAAAAAGTGGCATATTAAGAGCCAAAATTGTGTCACAAATCCATACACTTACCCTACCCATGGTGCTCCGTCACTGGAATCACCATCTTCATACAAGCCCTCCTAGCTCTGAGCTCTCAAATTTACAAAGGTGAAAATGAAAATGAATTGACTTTTTACTCATTTTGAAACTATTTATAGGGTCAAAATTAGGGTTTTACCTTCAAGGTTATTATTGGAGGCTTATTTAACCAACTTTGACCACACCTTTGGCTACTTTAAACACCTCAAAATTTGAAACTACTCACGCTATTGATTTTTTAGTCATCAAATTGACTTATCGGGACACTTTCCAAATTTTTCTATCACTGGGCCAAAATTTGAAAATTCTCCTGAGGAGGCTTAGATACTCTGTACCTTCGCTGGGGCATGTTTTTGACTGAATTTTCTTTGTCACAATGCTACAGGCTACATTATGACAAAGAGGGGCAAAATGCAGACACATAAAAAATGACCTAGGCCTGCAAGTTCTATTTTCTCCATAATTCTTCCTAACATAATTAATTTATTTACTTATGTCCTATTGTCCACTTTCAACTATTAATTAAATTATTTTAATTATTTTTAATTAATTCATGTATTTTATTCTTCTTGATTATTTAAATAAATAAATTTTATTTATTTATTTAAGTACATCATTAATATCTTATATCCTCTTATAATTAAATAAATTCTTTAATCTATTTAATTATTATCTCCTCCAGCTTTTCTAATTTTAAATAATGTCATTTATTTAAAATTATCCATCTTTTGTCACATGACCCCACCACTTTTGAATTAAATTAATTTTTAGTTCAAAAGGTCAACTCAGCCTTTAGAATCAAATAATTTTAAATTATTATTTGATTCTCTGACATCCTCTTTTTTTGTGCCCTTCTTATCTCTTGTCACATGCAATCTTGTCCATTGATTTGATTTGCTAAAATCAAATCACAACCCTTCATTTTAAATTTTCCCTAATGTTGTCGTAACCCTAATTATGGGCTGTCACATTCAATCTTGACCATTGATTCTAGGGAATTTCTCATTTGTCAATCTTGGCCATTCACCTAAAATTGTATTTTCTATAAAAAGGAAATTTTAGCCTCATTTTTTCACCTCTTGACTTCATGCTGGCATACTTCAGACATCTAAGCTATTTTCTGCATACATTTAGGCTTGCTTCATAGTTGCTTAGTTGCATTTTGAGGTATTTTGAATAAAATCCTTCAACATTGGCATTATCATAGGTTTCTCATCACAAGTCTGAGAGCAAACACATATTATAGCAAATAGAGAAGGTGTAATGAAGGTTAATCATGTGGAGGTTGAAGATATTTGGTGAGATTATTACTTTTGTTTTCATGTTAATACTCCTTTGTGCTTCATTATTTACTTTGGGTTTTGTTTATTATGCACTAATATTCTAACCTAGAATTTTACCCATAGTTACACCATCCTCAAACTTATGAACAAAAGTTAATAATGAATAAGTAGACTGAGGGATACTTAGTAAACTATGTCTTGAACTAGAAGACCACATGGATCAAGTTGTTTCCCTTGAATTTATATTACTACAATACTTCACACCATATGTCTATTGTGATGGCATCTTATAGGGATATATATTATTATGATACACAAAATTTTACTAATCTATTGCATTTAGATAATAGATTACCAATAGTAAGCAACTTGATGGATCACTGTCAAAAGATATTAAGGCCACTAAAGGATAACCTGTAACAAACGTAAAATCAAAAAAAATCATGTGGATTAGAAAAGAATAGAAAGATATTTTGAGATGGGAGAAATGATTTTCTTAAGATTCAATCCATATAAACAAACTTATATTAAGAAGAATGCAGTTGAAAAGATCAAGCTTTTATACTCTAGACTATATAAAATTGTGAAGTATATTGGTGAGGTTACATTTGAGTTGGAGATTCCATAAAACATCATGATTCATAATGTTTTCCATTTATATTGTTTGAAGAAATTCCTCAGTCAAAATATTACACCCTCAGAGGAGTTTTTTCTCTTAGATAATGAGGGTAAGTTTATTATGATCTCAAAAGATGGCATAGACACCCACATCAAAGAGTTGAGGAATAAGAGCATCATAGCTCATATCTAACTAGGTGAAAAAACCTACTAGTTGAAGATGTCACATGGGCAAGGCCTAATATTCTTGATCATCCTAACTTGCATTGCTTAAGAACAAGATATATTAGGGAGGGGGGATTTTTCATGTCCATTTTTCAAAAACTAGATAAATGGATGCTAACTATGGGAAATATTAGTGTTTAGTAATTAGAATAGCCACTTGACACCTACTAGGGACCTATCAAAGATCAAAGATCAGGCATGCTACTTGACCTAGGCAAAAAGGATTTTAAGTGTCAAGGCTTAGAAATACCTCCTAACCCATACCAAGGACCTTTGAAAGGTCCGGCATTGGGGTTGTTTCACTATGCATGTCAAGTATCTATTAAAAGTAAAGGATCAAGGTTATATCCTAATGCATACCAAGGACCTATCAAAGTTCTGGGATTGGGGTTGTTGTCTTAGACATGACAAAGAGCTATAGGAGGTTGGGGATTATGGTTACAACCTAATGTATGCCAAGTAAAAAGGAAGGCAAAAATTTGAACCTCCAATAGGAATGTCTATAAGTCCAATAAGGCTAACCTATGATGTAGCATGCATAATTCAAATTTGGTTCTTGGTGGACCATTTTGAGTATAGGTCAACTTGAATGATCTTTTGGGTGGCTAGCATATAACACAAAGAAAAAATTTCAAATATAAGGATACATGTTATGTTATTGTATCTTCTAGGAAATTAATCTTTTATGGATGAAAATCAATTGACTTATGGAATAGGAGGAGTCTATTCGAGATTCAAGACTGAAGTAGAGGTCAATCCTTCTATGATTAAATCATTTTTTTCATATTTTTAACTGTTATTTCTATGTATCGATTGTCATTGTAGCCCTTTAGTTGTAGAGATTGTATCATAATCAATATTAATTACTGTTGGATTTTTTTGTGCAAGTTCACACATTGATTGGTTAATTGATTTATGTTTTTTATTAGATAAGTAGGGAAGGGCCCTGATCCTATACAAAACAAACAATAGGGTTGAACAACCCAAAAAAATAGACTATACAAACACAACAACTAGTTAGAAACAACATATCTAGAATACTAAAAACAAATAGACCAGTAGCAAAAATAGAGCTACCAGCAAAAGAAAGGCCAGAAATAGAAAACCAAAGAGAAATAGCTCAAGCGCCAAAGCTAGGACCCATTAACAGTGCCTCCAAGGGCTTGTTAAACAAAACAAATACCTTCTTAGATTTGTTCTTACATTGGAATATTGTCCAAGAAGAATAAGAAATGAGATTAGAAACATTTAGACTGGAAAGGGAAGAATCCCCTTTGGAGTAATAATAAGTGGAACAAAATTTTCTCTAGGTGAAGCATCCATAGCCAAGTCCAAAGAAGTAGAATTTATAGTTAAGACAACCTTTTCTAGAAAGGGGTAGAAGGGGCCTCAAGGGAGGTAGTACACACAACAGTAGGATCAACCTTATCTAAGAAAAAACAACAAAGTCCTCAAGAGAAGCAACACCATCAACAATAGGATTATTCATCTACATAGAAGGAGAAGGAGGCTTGGAATCCTTGCAATTGAAACAAGATTCCAAATCAAGGTACACTATTAAATATTGTCAGAGAGAATTCTTCCACCAAGTGGAGGATGAAATAAAATGAGATCCACAAGGACAATCATGAGCTAGGTGTCCAATAGCAAAAAAACATCTATAGCAAAAAGAGATACCTTTGTAATCCACCAGTTGAGACCAAGACTAACCATTAACCTAAAGCACTACCTCCCCAGGTAAAGCCTAATGCAAATCAACCTCCACCAAAATCTAAGTGAAGGAGGTGTGACTAAAATTCTTGGAAGCATTATCCACTTTTAAGAACCTACCCAAGAGCATTTTCAATGTCCTCATAAGCAAAGGAGCACAATAAATGTAAGGGGAGATATGATATTCTCACCCAAACATGCATAATATCAATGGGTTCCTTTAAAGGGTTGAAGGAATGAACCCAAGGCCTTATGGATGTTAGTGTTAAGTTTTAACTTTGGGATAATTATTTTAGGTAGTTTTCCTATATTAGGTAGTTTTTTACCCATTTATTTTTCCATGCCTTTAAAAGGCCTATAATTGTGTATTATCTCATCTCATTTTTTTAATATCAATTCGATATTTGGAAAAATAGTATTTTTCTTATCTCATGTATCTATGAGGGTTGTTTGTTGTTACAAGTTGAGGATCCTGGGAAGGAGCTTCCATCTCCTACCTGGTATTAGAGCTCCTCCTCTTGCTCACCTTCCTGGATATTTTTTTCTGAGGAGATCCGAACAATTTTTTTCCTGCATTTTGTTTGGCAGTTGATTTTTTTCTTAAAATTTCTATTTCAGCTTCGGAGTGGTTTTGAGTTTGCTAGAAAATATCTACAACAAATTAACCTATATTTGGTGTTCTCTACCCACCATTTATTTTCTCCAACCATTCCAATCGTGTGAACAATTTGTGTAAATTTTTGATTGGAGGGGTTGTGCAAGTCATCTATAGGTCATGAAACTTCTTTTTGCTGGTAGTAGTTTGTGCTAAGGAGACCCCTATTTTTCCATCAAAGGTGGCAACACAAGCCTTTTCTTCATTATCCAACATGATTGGAGTTTTGACAGTTAAAAAGGCCAATCCCTATAAATCTAAAAGATTCTATGCAAATCAATTTTCACATTGAGAACCCTAAAATGATGGATTAAATTCATGGATACATTCAAAAGCCTTCAAAATTCTACAAGATTTAGCCTATGGAAATTGTAATCTACAAATAGAATTTTGGTGTTCGTGACCTCAGGCTTGAGCTCTTCTAGGGCAGCATCTAACCCATCACATGAAGATTCTTCAAAATATCACTTACAACTTTTTCCATTGACATGTTTATGGGATACTGGGAGGGATTTGGGCCAGGCCATTTGAGAGAAGCCATCAGAGCTTGGACCTAAGACATCATATGAAGTTGGATATTGTTGATTGGAGAGGTGTGATTTGGTGGCTTTGGAAAACCCTCTAGCATTCTTCTCTTTGGAGGAATGATTCGATTTGATGTTGGAGGATTGGGAGTATAGTGTTTTACTAGTTGGCTAGGCATAGGGTTTCTTTCTTTTTTGCCATTTCCTTGTTGGCATGAAAAAAAAGCACTTTTTTTTAACCTTGTTGCAAAATTTAATCCCACATTGGTAGCATGAGATATTTTCTTTCTATTTAAATAGCCTTGCACTTCTTTTTGTTGTTGTGAGCAAGTCTCGCAGGTTGTGAAGAGGCTATCTTGCACGTAGTGTTGTGGTGACTTGTGCATGATGTGATAGCTCTTGGTGCATTCATTTGGCTCTCTTTTTTCAAGATTGAGGTACATATTTAGTCTTTTGTAATTCCTAAGTGATTTTTTTTGGATGTTAGAAAAATAAATCTCGAGAGGCTTGCATTGGTTGATATTTTTGGTGGTTTTAGTTGTACTTTGCTTGACTTTGGTGAAAATTGTTGTCATGGCTACTCCTGATTCAGTTGAAATTTTAACCCCCCATAACTATCATAACTAGGAGATCAAAATGCATAGGTTGCTCCAATCTAAGGGTTTTTGTTCCACACTGAATGATACACAACCCACTTTTAAAAGGGAGTATGAAACATTTTCTCATTGAAACAAGTGTGACGAAGCTATGGGTTTGATAGCCTTGCATGTTTCTAATAGTCTTCTTTTCCATATTGAGGAGTGTCATACACCCAAGGAGGTATGGGATGAGTTCAAAAATATATTTGGTCAAATTAGTGATTTTTGTGCTTTACAACTAGAGGTAGAATCAACTTCTCTTTCCCCTGATGCATTTCCTTCCATTGATTATTTCCTAGTCAAGTTCAAATCTGTGAGGTCACAATTGGTGGGATGTGGGAAGGACAAAAATGATAAGGAGTCCATTTTTTTCATTTTGTCTAAGTTGAGCAGTCCATTTTTAGTTTTTTCTTCTACCTTCTACTCCACCATGGATGCTTTGGGAAATGTATTCCAAATTCCTTCTTTTGAGACATTTTGTGACTGTTTGATGAGGGAGAAAGCCAAACTTTCCCAATTAGAGGGATTCTTTATGAATCATGCATTAGTTGCACAAGCATCTCAAAGAAAATGGAAGAAGAAACCTAAGGCTAAGACAGAGTCTAATGAGTCCTCCACCTCTTCAAAAGAGGATAAACCTAAGAAGGAGAAGTTTAGTTGTGTGTATTGCAAGAAAGGCCATGATGAACACCACTCTTATATGATGAAGATTGATGAGCTTTCACATCTTCTTTAGAAGAACAATATTGAATTTCCCTCATTTGTGACTCCTTCTACAGCCTCTCCATCTCCATCTCCATCACCTCCACCTTCATCCAAACCTACACAGCCAAGGAATGCAAGATTTGCACTAGGTAAAGGACATGCATTAGTAACTTTTGAAGTTTATTCTAGTCATGATAGATGCTTTTTGGATTCAAGAGCATCTCATCACATGGGTTTTACTCCCTATCCTTTTTTGGGTCTTCATCCTACTAATACTTCTAAGGTTTTGTTGGGAGATAGTAAGTTTTTGGATGTTGTGGGGATAGGAAATGTTGAGATTGGTGATGGTTGTTTTAGAGATGTATTGTGTATTCCTGATTTGCACACAAATCTACTTTCCATCTATCAAATTACTCATAGTGAGGTACCTAAGACTATAGAGTTCACTGCTGATTATGTTTTCATTAGAGAGGTTGATAGTGGAAAAGTCATTGTTGTTGGTGAAGCTGATCATGAGTCTCTTTTCTATGATTTTTCTCATTTTTTTGATGATGATGATTATGATCCTTGCACTCCTCTTTCTAGTGTTGATAGAAATTCCTCAAGAGAGATTGGTCATTTGAACTTTGGAGTTGTTCAGACCTATGTTGATTCATCTCATGTTGCTTCAGAGGTTGGTTCTTTAGTATAGTAGGATTTTTTTATCCTTCAAATCATTATTTGTGGGATAGTCACTTGATAGGTCTAGTGGAGTTGTTTTATGAATCTCACATTTGTGATTTGGATGATGCATTTGAGGGTATATCCCTTATTTTTTATGATAGTATTTTCACTATTATCATACCATCTGTGTATTTGGAGATTTTTGCTTCAGAGTTTCCACATGGTATTGTTGATCCACCTTCTTTAGTTGAGGTTGCACTTGATCATGATGTGACATTTGGTTACGCAGAGGCACCGAGATAATTTTTAGAGGCATATTTCGTGTTGATTCCTCCTATGCATTCTCTTTTTTCAGAGTTAGGGTTTCTCATGCATTAGTGGTTGTTTCTCCCTAGAGGGAGGCATGTTTTTTTGCAAACATGGGATATTCTTCAGACTTCTAGGATCAACACAGGATTTTCTTTATCATGGAGGGGATCTTTAGCATTTTTACTCTTTTCTATGGGGCAGTTACATAGTCTCTCTCCTTTTTTATTTTGCTAAGATCATTAATGAGAGTTGTCCTTGAGGGGCATGTGAAGTCCTCCTTTCACTTTTTATCTTCTTTTTTTTCTCTCTTTTGGAGAGGAGTTTTCTCCCACATGATTTTTCTACTTTTCTCTAGTTGTGAGAGATTGCATTGAATAGCAGTTATGCATGGTTACCTAACATGGCCTTGTAGTGAAGACCCATCTTGCATTTCATTTTCCATAATAATCTCCCTATGTTTGCACTTAAGTTGGGGTATTAGTGTTAAGTTTTAACTTTAGGATAATTATTTTAGGTACTTTTCCTGTATCAGGTAGTTTTTCACTCTTTTCTTTTTTCTTTCCTTTAAAAGGCTTGTACATTATGTATTATCTCATCTCATTTTTTGAATATCATTTCTAAATTTGGCATAATAGTGTTTTGCTTCTCCCATGTATCTGTGAGGGTGGTTTTCTATTACAAGTTGAGGATCCTAGGAAGGAGTTGTCATCTCCTACAATGGAAAAGGGATGAGAGTCCTATTCCCATAATCCATGATCTAAAATTTCCTATCTATCTTTAGAAGAACAAAAACCAGCAAAAAAAACCTCTAGCAGAATGATGAATCTCCATCATACCTTCCATTAAAGGAGATCAATTTTTGGAGATCCAAAGGTGTAGATCAAGGAGGGAAGGCCACAAATGACAAAACATGCAGATTAGGGCCATTTTGGTGTAGAATTCAATATGGTTAGAGACTTCATTTCCAAGAGACATAACAGAGGTAGTACAAGCACACCACAAATGACGCACATATCCCACCCCACCCTTCCTGTTCCACATAGCATCCACAAAAGAAGCTTGAATAGGAACATTTTCTACATGAGAACTCCCAGAAAACCCAAAAATAGGAGATTTAGGGGTAGTTGTAGCCTCACCCATAGACGGTTGAGAAATTTGTGAAACAGAAGATGTAATATCAATTACTAGGTCACACCCAAGCAGAGAAGAGACAAGTTGTACCTCCACAAGTGAGTGAGCACAACAAATATATGAGCAGGAGCAACAAACATTCAAATCTATTGTTGGATGGGAATGGTCAGAGGCACAAGAGGTGTGCATGATTCCAATTATATCAATTAGTTGATCTATGTTATTTGAGTATAATTAAATGTTTTTGTTTGGATTTAGTTGGGTTAAGACTTTTTGTATGTTTCAAATCTAGTGAAGATTGTTGTTTATGTTGTAAATCTATTATTTTCATTAAAATTATGGGAAGGGAAATTACACAATCACAAGGAGTTTTATAAAAAATTCAAATATATTAAAATTTTAATATCAATGTACTTTTGAAGTAGCTATTTAAAGAAGTTATCTGGATTAACCAAATTTTAAAATAATTTTAAATCAAATCAAATCATAGTACCATAATCCTATGTGATAATCAACCTATATTACACTTGATAAGAATCATGTTTATCATCAAATATATAAGCATATTGAAATTCAAGCTCATTTCATACAAGATATATATTTGTCTTCAATATTACCAAGATGGAGATCAGTTTGTAGACAAATTTTACAACACGATTATGTAATACAAAATTCTCCAAATTCAAATCAATGATTGGCCTTAAGGTGATCGCATTGTGGTGGAGTGTGCATGTCAATGACATGACTTGGTGGCTAAATCCTATATTTAGTTATTAATAGGCATAAGCAATTCCTAAAAAGAATAATATAAGACCTCTTAGAATAAGTAAGTCCTTTGGGCATATTTAAGTTCTAATAGACATAAGAAACTCCTAACATGCATAAAATAAAACCTCTAGGCATCAATAAGTGTTTTAGGCATAATGTATGACCTCCATGCATATTGTAAATTTATTTTCTCTATAAATATTCCACTTGTAAAAGCATTAAATTATATAAGTCCTATAGGGGCTATGCAATGAACGAGTGGTGAGGCTAATTTGAGAAGACTCGAGCTCTAATATATATTTTTTATAAGAACTCATAGCATCTTTTTTTAAAACTAAGATTATAAGTTATGGTAAGGTAACTTTAATGTGGTCTAGAATACATGGTTTTCATCTTGCACATGTTAGAACAAATTATTATTAGGGGTCACACCCTTATAACATTTATATATTATTCTAATATAAGATTATAAAACCTTATATATTATTTGGTTTAGTAAGCATATCTCATTTAAAATAATTATAGTCTAATAACTATTATTCTATTAATTAGTTATGAATGGGGTTGTTGAAAAGGTGTGACTAATACCCCTTCAAGTATTTTCCCTCACTTTCTCCTATATTTACAATGGTTCTCTCTCATTTGAGAGTGTGAGAACTTAGAATTTTATAGCAAGTTATATCACTATGCATAGAAGGTATTATTTATCATGTGGAAGTAAGTTGAAGTGTCCCCAGTTCAATCTATTTTCAACAAACTATATTTTGTAATTGTTTTAATAAAATGATGCTTTATGAGGTTTCTAATTCAAAAGAGTTTCCCACTATATATCTTATGTAATGTGTTAAATTTATGCTTGTATCATTTTGATTTTATTTATTATTATTATTTTTTAATAATAATTACTATTTCAAGATCCTAATTTTTAATAAATTTAAATATCATATTGTATCTCCATCTTAAACACTAGTATATTAAAGAACCAAACCAAGAAATCATTAATGATATCAAAATCTATATGCCAAAATAATGAATTATATTATTCTTATTAATATAATTTTTGAAAAAAACAATTAATAGCTTGTAAAACTTTATTATACAGTTATATAAGATTTTAGAAAAGTGGTAAATCAACCAAGATACAAAACTTATTGAGAAGCCCTTGAATATTATAGTTCTCTTTCCAACTAGCCAAACATAACTAAGGCTATTAATAGTAGCTTTGTGGATTAATAATTTATTTGTTTATTTATTTACTTTCTTCCAAAGTTGGCACCATTGATTATATCTATTAAGGGAAAGGGGCCTATAGTGGGTAGGGGTCTAATGGTGGATATAGAAGTAGGCCTGAGTGGGCCCCATAGTAGGTAGGCTTAATATCCAATAAACTTAAACTTAATATCTAATTTCAAAACACTTTTATCCATAAAGTACACAATTTGACAAATCATGTGATGCCACATTAGCGCACCAATAATACATGACTTAGTGACCCACTATCGGTCTCACCTTTTTTTTGGGCCTTTTTGGATACCTTGACAAAAAGTATGTTGATGTGGCATCATATTTGATGATGTGACCTTGAAACCAATTTTTATAAGCAAAGGACTTGCCAAGTAAGTTGTTGTACAAATTTGAGAGTGATTAGAAATTTTTACTTAAGACTTGGAGAAGCGCAATGTTAGGGTGACCCACTATAGACCCCTCTCCCTTATTGTTTGCATCACTAAAAGTTTCAGTAATGCACAATGCTTAATCCATTAATTTTGGAAATGTATGATTCTTATCCGAAAGTGCGAAGAAACTGAGAGTATGATGATGTCTAATTGAAGTTTCGATAATGAGTTGCGCTTGATCCATTCATTGTGTATCATATTTTATTGTTAATGTCTACTCATGGCATCACTACGCGCAACTTCAAATTTTGATACAAGGAATTGAAAAAATAAATGGGATCGCCTTTGGATTATCTTCAAACAGTGAGATTTTGTGAGAAAAACTAATCGAATGGTCAAAGTTATAATGCAATATGCTTGTGTTGTGAGTGCAGCTGCTGGATCTTCTTCTGCCAGATCGAGTTGCAAATATAATCAACAATGAAGACATGAGTGCGCCTGACATAGCATTAGCAATAGCTCAACAAAACCCTATTTGTGCCATCATTGTAGAGAAACTAGAAGCTGCAAAAGCTATTCGGTCGAGTCCCATACCAAAATCTCATTCGGGATAAGGAGCATACAAAGATACCTTGAATACGCACATCATTGTGGCATCATTGATTGCAGCCATCTTTCAAATCCCAGGGGGACTTGAGGATGACAAAAGAAGTATACACTATGGAGCTGCCAAGATGGCATTTCGTAAACTATTTAAATTGTTCATATTCTTTGACACTGCTGCCTTCACCACTTCCATTGCAGTAGTTGTCGCGTGGTTGATTCGGCAACAGTTATCAGACACTTATTTGAAAGGAACGTCAATGCTGCCTTATCTGTCTGGGTTGTGCTTGCCAGTCTCAATAGTATATACGATAGCAGCATTTGTGAGTGCCACCATTATCGTCATAATACCCCCTAATTACGACAAGTTTAAAAGTAAGGATGAGGAAGCTTTCTACAAATATCAACGGCTATGGCCTGTGGAGATCTTGATTGCAGCCATGGCACCAGCTCTGGGCCCCTCAATTTTCTGTATTGTTATGGCATGTAGGGAGAAATTGTTTTTAAAATACATTTCAAAATACATCGAGAAAATGGTCGCAATATATGTGTACGTTCAATTGTTTGTAGTCACGTGCTTGATTATTACGGCTACTCTTGGGTAATTGAGCGAACTACATTGGCCGTTCTTCACTATTTGTTTCCAAATATTACATGCACTTCTTTTGAGAGTGGCCATAGATGGTTCTAGATGTAGGCGGGTAGAGGAGATAATATATAATTGCAAATGTGTTATTGTATCGAATGATTTTATTGTCTGATTAAATCAATTACATCTTCCTCATTATATTGAGGCTTTAGACATCTTGAGAGGTTGATAAACTAAAAGTAACTAACAACTAATTAACAAAAGAAACTTATGCAAATAACATGCAAACTAGAGAATAAATGACATGCAAACTATAACATAATTACATGCATTCACGACTAAAACAATGTATGAGATAGGTTGTAGTTCAAACATGCAAACTACATAATCTATGGAAGAAATTATATTCCAACACTGATCTCTAGACAACAATGATCTTCCAGCGTCGATCTACAGATCCCTTATTCAACTACACCTTCTTTCCTCTTAGTTACCACC
Organism: Sequoia sempervirens; assembly: GCA_007258455.2. NCBI lineage: Eukaryota > Viridiplantae > Streptophyta > Pinopsida > Cupressales > Cupressaceae > Sequoia > Sequoia sempervirens. The sequence continues at coordinate 730,543,598 of VDFB02271358.1, read as the reverse complement.
TTTTCTCAACTTCAACAGATTCAAACTTCTTAGCAACTGCTCCTTTTCCTTGGCTTGCTCAAACTGCCTTTTGATGGCTACAACTAACTATGAGCTACGATTCCTTTTGCATTATGACTTTTCTTTTCAGTTTTGCGACACTATCTTTGCCTCTTTTCTTTGGAATCTTTTCTCCTCACACAATCTCCTCAACTTTATCACTTTAATAGCTACGACTAAGTCCTTTCTTTGGATCAATTAATTGCAACATCACTAAAATAAAACAATCACCATTTATGTGGTATTTGCTTACCGTATTCCTTCAAAACACCAAGCGGCTTAAAAACAACACAATATTTTAAATAATGATCTACTTGTGTTTCCCTGGACTACAACTTTCTAACACTAACAAACTTCAAAAACATCAATTAGAGGCCTGACTTGTGCTTAATCTCTTACCTCTTAGATTTGCCATGCGATCTTCAATTAACAACATTAAATAGTTAATCTGCTTTTAGATTGCAATCTGCAAATTAAACAACTTCTTTAAAACCTTCCTTTTCTCCTTTAAAAAAATGTGACCAACATTTTGTTATTTGAATAGTGACCTTTTAACTCAGATCTACATCACTTTCATTGACTAGCTACGGATACATTGGACCATGAACATTAGTGGCTCCATTTTCTATGATCCTCGTCAAAAAATAGCTTTATCTGCATCTTGTGGTGGCTCCTTTCAACTGCCTTGACTTCCACAAACCCTTCATAAACCTCTAGCGGCTCCTATTTTCTTTTGCAACGATCTTTACTCTCCCATGATCCACATAAAATTTTCACTGGGAACTTCTCCTTGGCTAATAATAAAATTGGGTTTTTGCAGTAACGGAAAAAGTAGCCTTTTCCCTTACTTGGTTTTGAATAATTGGCATTAAAACTAAATTAATGGTGTCTTGGAGTAGTGTTGTAATGTGTTGTACACATTCACATCATTGTAGGACCTTCATTTGACTAAAATATTCCTTAATTGGTCCTTTGCAAAGGTGTTGTGAAGTGTTGTAACACACTTTCACACTTTCTTAGGATTTATTTACTTAATTAAGCTTAATGGGCCCCTTCTTAATAAAGTATATTTAAATTTGTACCTTATTTAGGTGTTGTAAAGTGTTGTACAACAATTTCACATTTATCTAGGGTGGTCTTAATTAATTGTGGTTAATTGGAGTTAATTAACCCCTTTAATTCAAATTTAAACCTTATTTATGACACCTCACAAAAATCTATCCCGACACCCATTATTTAAATAATAAAAAAATTAATTGGGAAAAAATTAGGTGCTGGAAAATGGTGCCATGACCCATTCGCCCTAGGTGGTGAATGGGTCCTCCCTTAATAGGACCCCCCTTTCTGAGTTGATGCTAAAATGGGTTTTTGACCCTCTTTCCATCCCCTGGGGTTAGGTCCTAGAAAGTTGAGCCAATACCCATTCATCCTAGGTGGTGAATGGGTCTTCCCTTAATGAGGACCCCCTTTTTAAATTTAATTATGGTGGGAATTTAATGATTTTAACTTCCAAATCTGGTGTTGGCCTTAATTGTTTGAATTTTGAGGTTGATCTCCTAATTTAGTACAAATATGGGGTTAATTCACATTGTTTCTCCTAGAAATTCATTCTAAGCCTTCAACCATTCAATTTATCAAGCATTAGAGCATTACAAGAGCATTTTCAAGGCATTTCAAGGCAAATTATCGAGGTCTTAGTGCAGGAATTCAAGATCATATCATCATGACAAGGGTTTTATGCATTCATGTATATTGTTGAGCTAAGAAGGTGGACGTAGCATTGAAGATCTACTTGCAATTATTGTTACACATCATATTCAAGGAGCAAGACCTACATTCTCCATGGCCACTACATGCTAGTTTGTAGATTTGTTTCACAAGGCATCATCCAAGGTGATATCAATTCCATACTTCATGTTTCATGCTTCATTTCATTTATTTCATCATTTGGTTTAATTACCTACAAGGGATTTGACCAAGGTAAACCCCCATTCACTAACAAACAAGTTTTTCTTCCCTTGAATGTGATTGAAGATTTACATGTTGAAGATCAAGTGGAGCAAGTTTGGAGCAAAATTGTCAAAGTTGTCAAGTTGCAAAAGTTGTCATATAAAGTGCAAAATTGAAGATTTAAAGCTACAAAATCACCTACAAACTTTCAAAATCTGACAACCAAGATTTTGAGAGTGCATACATCAAGGAACAAGATCTTGATCTCAGTTTCAGAAACCCTAATAGGGACCCATTCACCACTGAAGGCGAATAATTCCTTTATAGCCTAAAAACAACAAGTTTTTGACAAGGTACACATCTTTTTATGCTCTAAAAACTTCCCTCATAGTTGCTATAATAGTTAGGTATCATTTTTTATTGTTATTTACATCTTATCATACACATAATCAAGAGAAATATCCCTTAGAAAAATAGCGGTTCATCATCTGGCTCATTAAACATTTTGGTGAACCCATTTTTGATGTTTCACTTTTCTCTTGGCTTTAAGCAATTTTGGTAGCTCCTGGCTTCTTTACATTCCAGATCTTCATTAAATTCACATCTCCTTACTAGTGATCTACTTATCCTTTATTTCCTTTTCTTCTTAACAATATCTCTTCTCTGTGATAACTACAATTTAAAAATTTTGAATTAATTGAATAAACAAACTTGAATTTTCCTTACCCTTGCGGCATCACCTGTAATCTAAATTGTGATTATATTTTCTACAAACATTCCCAAACACTATGATCTATCCTAAATCCTTTGATTCTTTATCACCTAGCTTCTGCATCGAACAACAGTGGTCTCCTTAAATCTTGGAGTTAGTCTTGACTTTGACTGTGGCTATACCATTTGCTCCTACATGGCTTTCTCTATAGCCTTTTGACCAATCTACTACAGTTGGCTTAGTGTAGCGATCCTTCCTTATAATGGTTGGCTTCATATCTTTATTTCATCAACAACAACCCTTAGCTAGCAGCTTCTTTTACAAAAGACTATGATCATCTTTACTGGAAATACACTTGGTTGTGAATTACTTTATATTGCACCTCCTTTAACTATTTTAGATATGCATTCCTTCGAGTAGTTACAATAACCTTTGGTGACTACTTCCTCAACTACTACTACTTTTTAATCTCTCCTTCTTGTGATAGACGTAAAAATCTTCAAATCTGGTGATCTTCAATTCTAAGTGCTACCCATGATCTGCAAATACAATCACTAATAACTCTAGTTTTGATACCACTTGTAGGTGGGAAGAGGAGATAATAGATAACTACAAATGTTCTACTACATCAAATGATTTTATTGTCTAATTAAATCAATTAAATCTACCTCATTATATAGAGGTCTTACACAATTCAAAAGGTTAATAAACTAAAAGTAACTAACAGCTAATTAAAGAAAGAAACTCATGCAAATTATAACATGCAAATTAGAGTATAACTGGCATGCAAACTGTAACATAACTACATACATTCACAACTAAAACAATGTATGAGATAGACTATAGTTCAAACTATGAGACGAGGAAATGTCAGTGAGGGTCGATTGTACACTTGATTCATGATGAATCAAAGCATAACTTCACCAAACAAACCTACATCTACAAACAAGATCATTCAAATTGGAAATCTAAACTAAGCATTTTACTAAAATTGAAAGCTATAAACTAAGAAAATAGTTAAATTCCTAATCTAACCCATTTGAAACTTATCTTGTTTTGGAATTGGTGTTGTATTGATGTGAAACAATGACCCTTTCCCAATCTCGTGATCAGTGAGCAAGCTATTTCATTTGATTTTATGGAAGAGAATTGATGAAACCATTGTGATTGATGTATGAAAACCTAGTTTATGCTAAAAATTAACATGATGCAAGCTATGTTACCATGATTTTATGCTAATAATGCACTAATTATTCTATTTATAAGCTAATCTAATCTAATTCCAAGCTAAAAGATGAAAATCCTAATTTATAAACAAGCTAAAATGGATGCATGGAAGCCATTAATGTATTTTCTAAGATATTGTGCAATTAAAATTAACTAAGATAAGCTAAAAAGTGAGTAAATATGAGTGTGAGTGCATATGAGATTCAACAGCAAAAGCTTGCAATTGAAAGATGGATGTATGAGTTTTAACAGCATAAGTATGCTCTAGAATAATGGATCCATTTGTCTCCAAGTAGTGACCTATTTATAGGAAAACAAATCAGGAATGAAGGGTTGAGATCAAAAATATTAATCAATGGTCCAAGATGAAGGAGATGAGAGGCATGGATCATGGATTCTCATCAATGAATGTGATAGGGAGGCTGCAGGAACTCAATCACACTATTTTTGGAAGCTGTAGGAAGCAATCACAGATTCCTGCACTAGGCCTTGTCTTAGACCTCCTTGGTGAAATTGCTGTTCCACCTTAACCTATAGGAACTCTACCTTGTCTAAGTTCCCCTGGTTCTCCTGCCAACCTCACTATCTTGACAAATTTTGAATAACCCAACCATTCCTTGGTTCAATGCTTCATTCTCCTTTGGCCTTTAATCTGCCCTAAAGACCAAATAAACTCAACCTTTTTCTAGGTTCTTGCAGGGGTTAGAAAAGGTTACAAAGACTTCAAAATGGCTTGTCTAGGGTTCTTAGACAACCACAAATTTCTATCTTGCCATTGCTTTCACAAGATGCTTTCCTAGGGTTTGAATGGCTAGTAGCCATTGAGCCTCTGAACAGAAGTAAATTGCTTTTCCCTCCTAAACCCACCAAAGGAATTAGGTTCTTGACTTAGGTAAGGTGTTTCCCTTATCTGTACCTTCAATATTTCTAGGGTTTTAGTCTTGCTCATGTCGTGTGCTGTCCAAACACCAAATTGGTCAAGCAGCTAGGGTTCTAAATTGCTCAGAAATAGTTTTAGGACTGGTGAAAAGTTCTCCTCCTAAACGGAATGTTGGGCTCTCTTCCTTATCACCATACATGGCCAAGACCTTCCCCTAAATTCTCCAAAAATAATTTTTTGAAAATCTTTTCTCCCCTGCAAGTTATCAATGTTGTATTGCAGCCTTTCCTAGCTGGGCTCTTCACTAGCTCGCCTAGGGCAAGGCATTTCTTCCAGCTCCTGCAACCAAAGAAAACCTAACACCTACCATATGTACAGCTACCATATTTACAAGCATGGAGCCTAGGAACATTTCCCAAAAGGCTGTACAATTTGTACGATGGGAAGGCACCCTAGGAATCCATTATTAAAATAGCTTGCTACAGGACTGAAAATGACTGAAAACAAAGTATTTACAGATAAAAGAAGGAAAAAGGTATAAAAAGATAGAAATATGGCACTTCAAGCTTGTACAATTTAAATAATACATACTACAAATAAGAAGATAGCAAAGCTATGCCATTAAAGTTCAGTTTTTAACACAAAAATGCAGAAAAACTGTCTTTGTACGTTTTTTTTCAATTTTCAAAGAAATTTCACTCAACATAAAAATGTCTAACCTCTTTCAAAAGTTGAGGCATGCCTTAAATATGCTTCCAAAGCAATTTAGATGCTTGGTTTGGGCTTCAAAATGACCTAAAAACAACTTTTGTAAAACCCGTTGTGTTTTCAGACATTTAACAATTTTTGCCAACCTAGCAATATGATGTAAAATTATTTAATACTTGTCACCTTCTATACCAAAGTTAAAAAACACCATAAGAACCAAAAATAATGGTCAACATGACCTTATGATAGCACCACAAAATTTAAGAACTCAAAAACAAAATAGTCCTTTGCCAGGTGCTCCTGCAACAATTTACCCCTCTCAGCTCAAACAACTAAGGAACTTTAGGAGAGATCAGAGACATATCAATTCCTTGCTTCTTAAAATCTACTTATTCTACCTAGGTAGCTTCAGAATCATGCTTATCCTTCCATTTGACAAGATGCTCCATGTACACCTTGTGCCTTGTAGTCTTTTTCACTCTTGACTCCAAGATCTTCTCTGCTTGTAGCTTGTCTGGATGAGGGAAGGGTACATTGTTGATGTCCTTGAGAACTTCTTGACTATTCTGATCCACATCCTTGACTGATCCCTTGTACTTGATCAAATCTGCAACATTGAAAACTAGAGAGATGCCCAAGTCTGATGGTAATTCCACCTTGTATGCATTCTTACCATATTTAGCCAATACTTTGCATGGTCCCACTCTCTTCATCTATAACTTGGTTGACATTCCCTTTTGCAATCTGGATTTGTTGAGGTGGACCATAACATAGTCCCCAACTGCAAATTGTACATCCTTCCTTAACAAATCAACATTCTCCTTCAACTTTTGGGTTGCTGTTGTGACTGTGTTATTAACCTGCTTATGAATCTCTTTCATGGTCTGAGTGAAGTCTTTAGCATGTCCATTCCTATGCTCCATGGATCCAAGGTCTCTAAGTTCACAAATACCTCTTGGGTGCATTCCATACACAACCTCAAAAGGACTTTTTCCTGTAGTTATATTTACATTGTCATTATAGGCATATTCAGCTTGAGAAATTACCATATCCCAGGTCTATCCATATTCTTTAGTTAAGCACCTTAAAAGATTACCCAACACTCTATTAACCACCTCCGTTTGACCATCGATCTGAGGATGGTAAGCTGATCCAAAAGACAGATTTGTTCCCAATCTGCTCCATAGAGTCTTCCAAAAGTGACTCATGAACTTCACATCTCTGTCAGAAACAATACTTAGAGGTAGTCCATGGATCCTAACAACTTCCTTGAAGAAAAGATGAGCTATGTAGTTGGCATCATGAGTAGTTTTGCAAGGTATGAAGTGACTCATCTTACTAAATCTGTCTACCACAACATAAATAATGTCAAAACTAGTTTTGGTCTTAGGACTTGACCTACCACAAAATCCATGCTCACACACTCCCATGGTCTATTTGGAATGGGCAGGGGTTGATATAAACTAGCATTGCTAGCTCCTCCCTTAGCTTTCATGCATATAACACATTTTTCCACATATTTTCTAACATATTTTGCTAACTTATGCCAGTAATAAAACCTCTGTACCAGCTCTAAAGTTTTATTGATACCAAAATGCCCACTAAGACTACCATTATTCTTTTCTTGAATCAGATTTTCTCTCATTGGCCCTCTTGGAACACATAACTGATTACCCTTAAATAAAAGTCCATTTTGCAGTGTATACTCAGCATATGGGCTATGAAAGTGATTTTCAAAATTAGAACATACCTTATAAGCTTTTGAGAAGTCTTCATCTTCACCATAGAGATCTTTGAAACTCTTTAATCCAATGCTCTTTAGCTGTATTTCCTGCACTATTAGCATTCTTCTACTTAATGCATTTGCTGCCTTATTCATTTTCCATTTCTTGTGCTTGATAGTGAATGTGAAGGCTTGGATGTATTCCATCCATTTCAAATGTCTATTACTTAGTTTTTCTTGGGTGTTGATGTAACTAAGAGCCTGGTTATTAGTAAAAACCACAAACTCTTTGGGTAACAAATAATGCCTCCACTTCCTAAGGGACTGCACTAAAGCATATAACTCAAGATCATAGGTAGAGTACTTTTTCTTGGCTTCATTGACCTTTTCACTAAAGAAGGCTACAGGCCTACCTTCTTGACTAAGTACTCCTCCTACAGCTACTCCACTTGCATCACACTCAACTGTGAACAACTTGTCAAAACTAGGCAACAACAGAATAGGTTGGGTTGCCACTTCTTGTTTCAATTTTTCAAACCCTTTATCAGCCTCTTGAGTCCACTTAAACTTTGTTTTCAAACCACCTTTAATGGTATCTAGGACTGGTGCACATATACCACTGAAATTCCTTATGAATTTTCTATAGAATTGAGCCAAACCATGAAAACTTCTTACCTCTGTTGATGTGGTTGGTGTGGGCCAGTTTAGGATGGCTTCCACCTTGCTTGGATCCATCTTCAATGTTCCTTGGGATACTACAAACCCTAAATACACAAGTTCCTGCTTGAAGAACTCACACTTCTCTAGATTTATTGCCAACTTCTCTTCTTGCAACCTTTTAAGTACCATCTCCACATGCTTCAGATGTTCTTCTGTTGTCTTACTGAAAATCAGTATGTCATCAAGATATACTACCACAAAGATTCCTGTGAAATCCTTAAGCACTTCATTCATTAGTCTCATGAATGTGCTAGGGGCATTTGAGAGGCCAAATGTCATCACTTTCCACTCATATAAGCCATCATTTGTCTTAAAAGTTGTCTTCCACTCATCTCCTTCCTTAATCCTGATTTGATGGTAGCCACTCTTGAGGTCCAACTTGGTGAAATACTGTGCTCCTCCAAGGCAATCCATTAAATCTTCAATTCTAGGAATAGGGAACCTATACCTAATTGTGATTCTATTTATTGCTCTAGAATCAGTACAAAGTCTACACTTACCTCCTTTCTTTGTTGCTAATACCACTGGTACTACACAAGGGCTGATGCTCTTTTGAATCAATCCCTGATCCAACAACTCTTGCAATTACCTAGCCACCTCTAGGTTTTGCTCTAGTGTAAGCTTGTATGCTACTTTGTTAGGCAATGAAGCTCCAGGTATGAAGTCAATTTGAGGACTTATAGCTCTCCTTGGAGGTAAAGTTGCAGGTGTACCATCACTAACTATGCTCTTGTACTTATCAAGCAACTTTTGGACTGCTTATGGTAAGACTGTCTTTTCAACCTTTTCTTCCTCTTTGGACTGTATCATGATCACATATCCTTCATTTCCTTGGTGTAGGTCCTTAAGGAACTCCTTACCACTGCTCAACATGATGTTAGGAACCTTTGACTATCCTTCATCTTCCTCTGTCAATGACTGCAGTTTGAAGGTTCTTCCATCCTTCTTGAATGAGATGGTGTTCTCTTTCCCATCATAAATGGCACTTCTGTCATATTGCCATGGTCTGCCCAGTAGTAGATGGCATGCATCCATGGGTAATACATCACAAACCAACTTGTCTTTATAGCCTCCAATTGAAAATTCCACTGTTACTTGCTCATTAACTAAAACACTCTACCCTTTATTCAGCCATGTGACCTTGTAGGGGTTATTGTGAGGTACCTTCTCCAACTTTAGCTTAGTTACTGCCTCCTCTGAGATTATATTGTCTGTTGAACCAGAATCCACAATGACTTTGCATACTTTCCCAAGTATCTTGCACCTTACTCTAAAAAGAGCTCTTCTTTGCTTAGGTTCCTCTTTGGCTAGCTGCCTACTCAGAACTCTGATAAACATCAAATTTTCTCCTACCTCAAATTCTATGTGACTAATTTCAAATGCTTTAGGACTCATAGTGTCCTCTTGTGCATAAGCCACTCTCTTTTCATTGCTAGAAGATGATGCTTTCTCCGGAGATCTATAAGCAGGGTGACCTAGTTGGTTACAATGATAACACTTCATGTTTACAAAATAAGAGTTGCTCCTACCTGCTCCTCTTCCTCTGTTTGAACCTCCTTGAGGTCCTCTTCCTCTGTTAAATCCTCCTCTTGAGGATGCTTCACCTCCATGCTCAGTGAGTTTTGATTCTCCTTGGTTTCTTTGGTCACTACCTCTTCCTTGGTAGCCACCACGCTGTCCTCTCTGATCTCTGCCTTTGCTTCTGCCCTTAGAAGACTGATCATGCTTCCTCTTGTTCCTTTCCTCAATCTTTATGGCCAACTGATAACATTGGTGGACTGTCTTGGGACTTAGTAAAGCCATCTCCTCCTGAATATTCCACTTCAAGCCATTAAGGTACCTAGCCACCTTAAGACTCTCATCCTCTGTCACATTAGACCTCAAGCAAAGCTTTTGAAACTCTTTAGTATAAGTGTTTACATCCTGGTCTTTCTGCCTTAGACTTTTCCTCTTCTTGTGCAACTGAATCTCATAGTCATCTGGCATGTAGGCTTCCTTTACCTTAGCAACCATTCCTTTCCAAGTTGATATGGGTTGTTTGCCTTCTGTCTCCCTTTCAGTCTGAATAAACTTCCACCATGTCAAGGATGATCCTCTCAATCTTGACTTAGCAACCTTCACCTTCTGAGCTTCAATAACTCCATCACACTCAAAATGATTCTCCATGCCTTCTATCCAATCCATGGCCAAATCAGGTTCCATTTTTCCACTAAATAATGGTACTCCCTCAAGTCCTTTTCCACTCAAGGCTTTCAATGCCTTCAAGAAAGGCTCCTCCTCCAAAATAGGGTCAAGTTTAGGGACCTTTTCTTCCTCTGGAACCTCTTCTTCCTTTCGTACCTTTCCTTCCAACCTCGCATTGTTCAATGCTTTCTCAAGTTGCTCTATTCTTTCTTTTAAAGACTTGTTGTCCTCTTCTTGTTCTTCAACCCTCTTGGCTAATTTTTCATTTGTCACCATGACGAGAGATTCACTTGACTCCACCTCTGACATATATTTCTCTTTCCCAAATCTTTTGCTTGCTCTGATACCAATCTGATAGGGAGGCTGCAGGAACTCAATCACACTATTTTTGGAAGCTGCATGAAGCAATCACAGATTCCTATACTAGGCATTATCTTAGACCTCCTTGGTGAAACTTTTGTTCCACCTTAACCTATAGGAACTCTACCTTGTCTAAGCTCCCCCGATTCTCCTGCCAACCTCACTATCTTGACAAATTTTGAATAACCCAACCATTCCTTGGTTCAACGTTTCATTCTCCTTTGGCCTTTAATCTGCCCTAAAAACAAATAAACTCAACCTTTTTCTAGGTTCTTGTATGGGTTAGAAAAGGTTAAAAAGACTTCAAAATGGCTTATCTAGGGTTCTTAGACAACCACAATTTCTATCTTGCCATTGCTTTCACAAGATGCTTTCCTAGGGTTTGAATGGCTAGTAGCCATTGAGCCTCTGAACAGAAGTAAATTGCTTTTCCCTCCTAAACCCACCAAAGGACTTAGGTTCTTGACATAGGTAAGGTGTTTCCCCTATCTACACCTTCAATATTTCTATGGTTTTAGTCTTGCTTAGGCCGTGTGCTGTCCAAACCCCAAATTGGTCAAGCAGCTAGCGTTCTAAACTGCTCAGAAACAATTTTAGGACTGGTGAAAAGTTATCCTCGTAAAAAAAAATTTGGGCTTTCTTCCTTATCACCATACATGGCCAAGACCTTCCCCTAAATTCTCCAAAAATAATTTTTTGAAAATCTTTTCTCCCCTGCAAGTTATCAACGTTGTACTGTAGCCTTTCCTAGTCGGGCTCTTCATTGGCTCGCCTAGGGCAAGGCGTTTCTTCCAGCTCCTGCAACCAAAGAAAACCCAACACCTACCATATGTACAGCTACCATATTTACAAGCACGAATCCTAGGCACATTTCCCAAAAGGCCGTACAATTTGTACAATGGGAAGGCACCCTAGGACTCCATTATTAAAACAGCTTGCTACAGGACTGAAAATGATAGAAAATAAAGTATTTACAGATAAAAGAAGGAAAAAGGTATAAAAAGATAGAAAAATGGAACTTCAATCTTGTACAATGTAAATACTACATACTACAAACAAGAAGATAGTAGAGCTACGCCATTAAAGTTTAGTTTTTAACACAAAAATGCAGAAAAACTGTCTTTGTACATTTTTTTTCAATTTTCAAAGAAATTTCACTCAACATAAAAAAAACTAACCTCTTTCCAAAGTTGAGGAATGCCTTAAATATGCTTCCAAAGCAATTTATATGCTTGGGTCGGGCTTCAAAATGACCTAAAAACAACTTTTGTAAAACCCGTTGTGTTTTCAAACATTTAACAATTTTTGCCAACCTAGCAATATGATGTTGTAAAATGATTTAATACTTGTCACCTTCTATCCCAAAGTTCAAAAACACCCTAAGCACCTAAAATAATGGTCAACATGACCTTATGATAGCACCACAAAATTTAAGAACTCAAAAACAAAATAGTCCTTTGCCAGGTGCTCCTGCACCAGAATGAGAATGAGATCAAAGACATTAAATTTCCATAGTCCATAATAATGATACAATTTTTTCTGGATTTGACTGTGTGTTGTTTTTTTGCATCAACTTTTCTAATCACACTCCGTGATTCATCATCAGGATGAAAGAGAGCTATGAGAATAGAATGAAAGATTGCAGACCAAGATAGGATAAATATAGGGTGGGAAAGAAAAAGAAATTGAAAAAAATAAAATTATATACAATGCAAGAAGGGAGAAAGAAAAATAAAATAAACAAAAACAAGAAAATCAAAAACCCGGTCAAGATCAACCTAATATTGTACACATTCTAAAGACAGGAAGAAACTTATGAAACAAAGACTGAAGGAAATAAAAGATGCAAATGTTAAAAATAAATTCTAATTAACAATGATAGAAAAATGAACTTATGAAAATTATATATAAGTGTGTGTGTGTGTACGAGTGAAAGATATATGTATAAAGATAAATAACATAAGTAGATGAATATATAAGTGTAATAAAAAACAAAAGGTAACAGAGTTATGGGAGAAAGAGAAACAAAGATAGTAAGAATTGCTAAAGGAAGTGTAAGATATAAAAGTTAAAAAACAAAGCCCACTAATCAATGATATAATAAAATGAAATATTATGAAAAAATAAATATGAATATAAAATGAATATTAATGAAAATAATAATATGTATATGTATAAGTTAAAGTAAGAAGCAAATAAGTATAAATATAAATGACATAAGCAAAAGTATATCCCTATGACATAATCAAAATCAATAGATAACTAGATTAGGAAAAAAAAATTTGAGAAACAAAGATTAATAAGAAATGACAACGCTAACAAACAATGAAATGATAAAATGATTTATATGGAAAATGTTAAAAAGAAAATATATATTTAGAAAAGAGTATATAAATATATAAAAATGTATATATGAAACAACAGATAAAAGAGGATATAAATATAATTTTTATTTTTTGTACATATGAAACAAAGATTTCCAATTAAAGCTTTTCTAAATATAAAGCTTTCCAAATATAAAGCTTTATATATATGAAACAGCTTTATATATATGTATATTTAGAAAAGCTTTATATTTTTTATATATGAAATGATAAAATGATAAAGTGATTTATTAGTAAAAATTTTTGAGAAACAAAGATTAATAAGAAATGACAACACTAACAAAAAATGAAAAGATAAAATGATTTATTTGGAAAATGTTAAAAAGAAAATATATATTTAGAAAGCTTTTTACTTAGATTCTGGTGTCTATAAAGTCAGTTGCTCCTGTGGTATCTCGTACATAGGTGAAACAGGACGATCTTTTAGAACCAAGATCAAAGAGCATTGCGCAGACATTAAGCATGAGCGCATCGTCAAATCTGCCCTAGCTGACCACTCATCCTCTAGAAAGCACCATATCTGTCTCGAAAACACTCAAATCCTTTCCATTGAAAACAATTTCTTTAAAAGAAAGCTAAAAGAAGCTATTGCAATCCTAAACCACCCCTCAAACCTTAATCGTGACGAAGGTTGGAACCTAAGCTCCTCTTGGAAACCCCTCTTGTCTAACTCCAATACCCTCAACCCACCCCCCTCCTAGTCCCCCTTTTTGTTCTCCTTAGCTCTTCACTCTAACCTTTATTCTTTGTCTTATTATCGTCTTAATCTTTCTTTTTGTTATGTTTCTGCATTTGGTGTGTTCTTTTCATTTTTTATTATCTTGCTTCTTCCATTTCTTCTTTCTCTCCCTATAGGTTCTTTTTCTTCTTTCCTTTTTTGTTGGCCTTTCTTTCTTTAGGTGTTTTTTGTTTTTAAGTTACCTTTTCTCTCTAACCTTTCTTTAGGTTTGTTTTGTTTACTTTAATAGTTCCTTTTGGTTTCATTTTATCTTCATTTATTTATTTGTTAGCATTTTTGTCTCGTTATTTTCCTTTCTTCCTCATCTGATAGGCTTCCTTCCATTAATTTTTTAGTTTATCTTTCTTTTTGTCCTCATATTTCCTCTCTCTTATATTATGCTAATTATTTTTTTACATTCTTACATAATTATATATGTCCTTGATCATTTTATATTTACATATTCCTTTCATATTCATATATACATATTTTTATTTATATACTCTTTTCTAAATATATATTTTTTTTTTAACATTTTCCAAATAAATCATTTTGTCTTTTCATTGTTTGTTGGCGTTGTCATTTCTTATTAATCTTTGTTTCTCAAAAATTATATATGACCTTGATCATATATAATTAGAAAGCTTTTTAATATTTTGTCATTTCTAATTATTTTTTTTACATCCTTACATAATTACATATGACCTTGTTCTTTTTTTCTTTTTTTTTAATTTTTAGTTTTATTTTTTTAACATATTCCTTTCATATTCATATATACTCTTTTCTAAATATATATTTTCTTTTTAACATTTTCCAAATAAATCATTTTATCTTTTCATTTTTTGTTAGTGTTGTCATTTCTTATTAATCTTTGTTTCTCAAAAAATTTTACTAATAAATCACTTTATCATTTTATCATTTCATATATAAAAAATATAAAGCTTTTCTAAATATACATATATATAAAGTTGTTTCATATATATAAAGCTTTATATTTGGAAAGCTTTATATTTAGAAAAGCTTTAATTGGAAATCTTTGTTTCATATATACAAAAAAAAAAATTATATTTATATCCTCTTTTATCTGTTGTTTCATATATACATTTTTTTATATTTATATACTCTTTTCTAAATATATATTTTCTTTTTAACATTTTCCATATAAATCATTTTATCATTTCATTGTTTGTTAGCGTTGTCATTTCTTATTAATCTTTGTTTCTCAAAAAAAAATTTCCTAATCTAGTTATCTGTTGATTTTGATTATGTCATAGGGATATACTTTTGCTTATGTCATTTATATTTATACTAATTTGCTTCTTACTTTAACTTATACATATACATATTATTATTTTCATTAATATTCATTTTATATTCATATTTATTTTTTCATAATATTTCATTTTATTATATCATTGATTAGTGGGCTTTGTTTTTTAACTTTTATATCTTACATTTCCTTTAGCAATTCTTACTATCTTTGTTTCTCTTTCTCCCATAACTCTGTTACCTTTTGTTTTTTATTACACTTATATATGCATCTACTTATGTTATTTATCTTTATACATATATCTTTCACTCTTACACACACACACATATATAATTTTCATAAGTTCATTTTTCTACCATTGTTAATTAGAATTTATTTTTAACATTTGCATCTTTTATTTCCTTCAGTCTTTGTTTCATAAGTTTCTTCCTGTCTTTAGAATGTGTACAATATTAGGTTGATCTTGACCGGGTTTTTGATTTTCTTGTTTTTGTTTATTTTATTTTTCTTTCTCCCTTCTTGCATTGTATATAATTTTATTTTATTTTTTTTCAATTTCTTTTTCTTTCCCACCCTATATTTATCCTGTCTTGGTCTGCAATCTTTCATTCTATTCTCACAGCTCTCTTTCATCCTGATGATGAATCACGGAGTGTGATTCGAAATGTTGATGCAAAAAAACAACACACAATCAAATCCAGAAAAATCTGTATCATGAAAATGAGATTTTAATCAAGGGTTCATAGTTGCCTCAAACAAACACACTTTTAACCTACTCACACAGGTCAAAGGTGACTTGTTCAAAATATTGAAGGTTAAAAATTTCTTAACAAGCCAAGTGAAAATATCCCATTTTCAAATGATGGAGGAATAAGAATATTCCTTTGGGTGAGGAAAAAGGCAATTTGCAAATTAAAACAAATTTTTAATTGTGCAAAAAAGGGATAAGGAATATTCTATGTGAATATTCCCTTCTTAGAGGAAAGTTAGTTTAATTGCTAATTAAACAAGATTTAATCATGTAATTAGGGGATTAGAAGAATTAAAGTGTTTATTCATTAAATTAAATGATTTAATGAATGGAGGAGAGATGCAATGTTATTTAATTAAATAACTTAGGGTTATTTAATTAAAAATAAGATGACTTAGGAAATTAAATTAAACATTTTTATGTATTTAATTTAATGAGATGAAATGTTAGTGTGAAAAGGGATGAATTAACCTGATTAAATTAATTAGGTCAATAGATGAAAATGATGTAATTTTCATAAATAGCTTGGCTATTTAAATTAATTAAGTGCAAAGAGGATGGGTTAAAGAGGAAATGATGTTAGTAAATCTTTTTTAAGTGTATGATATTGATTAGGGCATTTTTTTAGTGTCTACATTTTGCCCATATTTGAAGCGAGATACATGTTGCTTCGGTTCAAAGACTGATGCTTTTCAGATCAAAACTGTTGCTTAAATCAAAAAATAATTTTTATTTTATTTTTTGGATGCCCCAATAGAAGGATAAGCTGACTCCTTTCCCCCTCAAAAAATTGGGCAAAAATTTTGAATTTTGGGTTGATTTCTTGATAAAGGTTTAAAAGCTGCCCCAAGGGTCCAGAAAGGCTCTAAGATGCAAGAATAATTCCAAAAACACAAAAAATAATGCAAAATTAGATCCTGATTGGAAAAATTGGTGAAAATGATGATAAACCCTATCTTCAAGGTTAAATTAGGGAAAAAAACCATAATTTTCTAGCTTAAATAGGCCAAGAAGGGTCATTTTCAATTCATTTGTGTATTCACACTTAATAGATTCTTGCTATTTTGAGCTCTAACCCTCTGACAAAATGGCACGCTGAGAGCTTCCCAAGAACATCTCCGACCAAGTTCAAGAGTTCCAATGGTTTCCAGGTAGAGGACCACCAATATGTAACTCCAAACTTGATTTGAAATTTGAATTTTTAATGCATTTATTATGCTTTGAAATTTAATCTTTGGTGGCGTTGCTATATAGCGACACCCAAATTGAAATTGACGACACCCAAATGGATTATAGTGATGCATATTTATATGGAAACGCCATTCATGATATAAAATTAGGGTTTCTAATTTTCAATGGCGATGCATACTTGTATGGTGACGCACTTGCTGATTTAGAAATTAGGGTTAGGGTTTGCCAAAGGTTAAACCATGATGCTAGCTTACCAACGATTGATAGATATAGTGGGTGTTCCTCCCAAAGGGAGACCCAGAGGAAAAGGAGTAGGGAGAGGCAGAGGACATAGTGGCCAGGATGGCCAAGATGGTTAGGTTCTAGGGGCCCCACTAATTATACAGTAGCAACCTCCTCAGTGACCATAGGTACAGCCTCATCTAGGACCACCACCTCCACTAGATGCTTAGGATGTGTAGATACAACACCTACAACAAAAGGTGCAGACATTGATTAGTGAGCGAGATGAGGCCCACTAGTAGGTTTTAGTTATTACTGTTGAGCAAGAACAGGCTCAGTAGTAGGTGGTTGCACTCACAGCTAAGAGAGATCAACCGTTACAATGAGTATGTATGTTGTGAAAGGAGAGAGAGACCAGGAGGTTGCCTGGTAGCAGTAGATTGAGGTGATGATGGTGGCCACTCATGGTAGGACTATGTTAACAAGATTATACAAAGAGGCAGTTATAGAGGTTGCATATTACCAGCAGCATTATCATCGTGATGTACCAGCAGTATTGAGACAGCCAAATTTTTCACAACATAGTGACGCACGGCCACAAGCAGAGGATCAACCTGAGAGACAAGCTGGAGAGGGTAGCATCCATCAAGGCTAGCTATTATGTATAGAAAAATTTTGATTTTTCCCCATTCTTTATCACAGATATACATTCATGGGCTCCTTTTTGATAGCCTCATGAATATTATACTTTTGATCAATGTTCATATGTTGATCCAGATTTTGTACCATGACATTCATTTTTTGATATATATGATATAGATACAGATGATTTATGATGTGGTGTGTTCATTTTATTTCATGTATGGATGGATATGATATGGATGCATTTTTTTATGCCTACGTGACATGCGATGATCATGATATGGATGGATGCAATGTTATGCTCTTTTTCATTATATTTTTTTATATGATATGGAAGGATGATTATGATATGCATATGTTATGGATGCAAATGATGTGGATGTGTTTCTTTTTGTATATTTTCTATGCATTTTATGATGATGATGTATGCATGTGGATGTATGGATGCAAATGCTTATGATATGCAATGATTTAATATGCTTAGAATAACAAATCTCTATTATTCATCACAACTCAAATGATTATGTGAAATGTATGATGCTATATGTAATGATTATGTTGATGGATGTTTTATGATTATGCTATGATTATGAGATGCATGTATGTTGATGGTTTGTGGATGCAGGGTGAATGCATTGATGATTTTTTGTTAATTTTCATGATATCAAGTTAGCATGGAGATAAATAGAAGAATAAACAATGAACGACCGTTGATTTTGACGTTTTCTTCAAAAGATTAAAAAATTCCTTGATTCATCGAGACTCTATTAGGGATGGTGACAAGACAATACAAAATGTAGGATGAAATGCAAGATGAGGTTCTCACACTTTGGGATTGGGATTTTTTTCCATTCCTTATTGTTTGATATAACACATAGACACGATGCGTCAAGGTATTGATAACCAAGACAACATTGTATCTAATGTAATGGACTTTGACTCAACAAATAGATAGGATAGTTCTTGTTCACACCTTGGCATATGGAAACCTTGTTGGAATGTAAGTTAGAAGCTTAGAACATATTGGGCCAAAGCATATGCAATAGTCAACAACATACCCTAAATGACCTTTCTACACACAACTAAACAAGTATGCGCCAAGATTATTTTACAAGAGTATCCACAAGCATAGAAAATGAAAGATAATGATTGATGCCCCATCCCTTTCTCTCTAAATCATTTTGTTAGACATCGATGAGAAGTCCTTGGAGTGGTCATTAAGATAAATCATAAGAAAAGATCAAGGACAAATAGTCAACATTATCTATATAGCTCTTTCCTAGTTTAAGTTTAGCTAAAGCGATGTCATATATTGATTTCCATTGTAGGAAGGATACATCCTAGGACATGTTGATCAGAGGGTTGTTTGATGTTAGGTTAATGATGCTAAGATGATTCGTTGCTATATATTTCACTAACACATTTACCGATGATTTAGACATTAGATTTTGACTTTTAGGTTCACACTTTACAACTTGCTATATTTGCTTTCTACTTGTTTCGCCAAAGGTTGAAGGTGATGATCAATTTACTATGGGTGATAGCAAAATGGGATGGATGATTTTTGGACTTTTTGGATTATTTCATGGTTTTTGTATTTTAAAAATGTTTTGAGGTTGTTTTTGGTCTTTTTGAAAGTTTATGCAAATGTTTAGGATTTTTTTATTTTCTAAGGTTGTCTAGGGTTTTCTGAGATATTTGAGGATTTTTAGGTCTTTTGAATGTTTTCTATTTTTTTGGATTTTCAATTTTGAAATATTTTTGTGTTTTCTAAAATATTTAATTTTTTAGGGGTTTTCAAGGGTTTTACAAATGTTTAGGGGATTTCTGAGAATTTGTAAGTTTTGATCAAGAACCTAACCTAAGAGGCCTATCCTAGGGGCCTTGGGGGTTAATCAAAGATTAGTCTTGCTTACATTATACATGTAGAGACCACATAGTTCGACTGACTCAACCTATTTACAAGATGAAGATTTGAACAGATGAAAGATGTCAGTTTATTATGAAAGACTCCAAAAGGACTGACCTAGGGTGTCTCAAGGGCACATCGATGATGGCCTTGCCTACATTCAAGCTCAGAGACCTGTAGTTTGACAAGAGGACTCTATTTTTTGGATTTTTGATGTTTGACCTTTTTAGGGTTTTTTATGTTTTCTAGATGTTTTGGATTTTTCCTTTATAATTTTTTGAATGTTTTTGGATTTTAGCTGTATAAGATTTTGCAAATGTTTTTGGATTTTTTGGATAAGATTTTATGAATGTTTTTGGATTTTTTGGATAAGATTTTATGAATGTTTTTGGCGTTTTCTGATAAGATTTCCAATGACCTCAAGATATACAAGAACTTGATATGACTCATAAAAAATTTCCCCCAATGTGACATGTTAGCCTACTTCAATAAAGGAAAGACTGATTGACCTTTGGAATATGCCAGTTAGTGCTAAATGGTTCATGATGCTTTATAGTGTCAATCCATGATAAGGATATGAATGGGGGATAAATGGTTATGCAAAGAATGATAGGACAAAAGATCCAAAGAATAGATGGAGATGCTTTATTTACACAAGGAACTTGTTTGCCAGGTTTTCACCAAGGTACTTTCCCAAAGCACCACCGAAGTGGTTTTCACTAGAGGACAATTTTTTTCTTTACTTTTTTCAATATTTTTTCTCATTTTTTTGGATTTTGATTATTTTATGGTTTTTTTATATTTTCTTATTTATACCCTTTAAGACTAGGCATAAAACTTTTTGAGATGCAAGTTGTTGGTTGGCTCTTGCAAGGGTTCACCTTTAGGGGTTGACAATTGGTATACTCCTGATCTATAGCTTGTTGTGATGACAAAGAGACATAACCAATTAGGCTCAAACTTTCCTTTGCTTTCTTGATTTGGAAGGTTCTTTTGATTCTTCTTTAAGACTAGATCCCCTACCTAGAATGACCGACATTTGATTCTCTTGTTATAGCTTTGTTACAATCGGTTTTGATATACTTACAAATGATCAAGGGCATCAAGATGATGTTCATCTAAGAATTCCAACTCATTTAGTCGAGACACTCTATATTCTTCCTCAGTAATTAGGTTTTGTAGTGATACCCACAATGATGGGAGCTCAACCTCAATAAGCAAGATGGCTTCTGATCCATAAACCAACGAAAAAGGGGTTGTACCTATAGGAATGCAAATACTGGTTCGATAAGAGGTGAAGCCACAATAGTGGTTTACAATTCAAGTGAGGAAGGAAAACTCAAAAAAATGACCCCAAAGCAAAAAAAGTTATTTTGGGGGTTCATACGAACGTATTGTTTCAACCAAACCCATTAGGGGTTTGTTTGAACCAGGGTTCAACTAAACCCCTTTGAATTTTGACCGCCAAAAAAACAAAAAAAATACATAGCAAATGGGTTCAAGCAAACCCCTTTGAATGGGTTCGCTCGAACCCCTATGGGTTCGTACAAATCCCCCTTATCCCTCATCCCCCCCTAAGACACAAAAAAACCTAAATTTTGGCACTTTAGAGCTCGGTTTGAGGATGAAAATAGAGGAATCTTCACAAACCCAACTAGAATCAGGTAGTCCTCAAAATGAGCTATGCAACGAATATAATTTTAATATGTTTTTGGTTTTATTATGTATTTATTTTTTTAGTTTTATTAAACATGGGTTTTTTATCGAAAATGAAGGTCTATGTTCTACACATGTGGAAAAATAGCAGATTATCAAAAAAAAATTGAAAAATATGAGTGCAAGGTATGTGCAGGATCATCATGGAAAAAACAGACCCTTAAGTGGCAAAAAAATAAAAATTAGAGTTAGGAACTTGACGAAAAATTTGAATAAGTTATCTATATTATTTCAAAATATATATAAGAATAGAATTTGTAGCAAATTGAATGTAGTTTCTAAACTACTAGGTTTATTTTTTAAACAAAATCTATTTAGTGAAAATTTGAAATTTCAATGTAGTAGTACTTAAATTTCTGGGAAAAATAAGAAGTAGGTATCTGGACCACCCTAACCACAATAAAATGATAATTATTTTTATAAGATTTTAGATATAAGTAGAGGACTCATGTCCCAATGTGATGCATATTTTTTGTAATTTTTTCCAAGTAAATAATTAATTATGATTTTTTTATTACAACTTTTAAAAATTATAAAAACTCATATGTCTAACCAGCTTAACTTGGTCAAAACTTCATGAAATTCATTTTTTTTAATCTTATAGTATACAAAGCATAGAATGTGACATGTTTTAGATTCAAAAAATATGATACCATTTGAAAGCTCTATAGATGATTTTCAATCAACCTATCAATTAGGACTTTAGTCATAATTCAAATAGAAAATGAATAATAATTATTTATTAAATTCAAAGTAAAGAATAATTTATATTGGTGGAAAGTTGAGAATCTCCTTTAAAACCCCTTTTTGTTTCATTAATTTTGTATAAAAAAAAATTCATCAGCCACATACCCTACAAATACCCATCATATCACCACTTTTTGTCCCATCATGATCCTGCACATACCCTACACCAAATATCGAAGTCCTTGATCCAACAAAAAAAAATTGAATTTTGATATATACAAAAAAAGTTACGCGTTATACGTTTGTGCTATGTCTGAATTGTAATTGGTTTGACTTCAAAACTTGATTAAGGAAGAAATATTCAATAAAAAAATATTTAACCAAGTATAAGCACCAGATATCAAAGTTACAAATCTAAATTTGAAAGAATTAGAATTTTATCCTTCATGGAAAAAAAGTTATGCATTATATTATATAGTGTGCGTCACTTTTTTAAAAATGTTGTTTTCTGAAAAAAGCCAGTTTTTGTGGGAGATGGAAAAAGAAGTATAATCTGATTCCAAAAAAATTAAAAAATATATTTTTAAAATCTACAGACAAAATGTGATGAGACTCTAGTTTGCATCATCTTCAAATTCCTCATGGTTTAGCCGCTATAGGTGCCCGAATGTGAAGATTTAGTTAAAAATAATAATTTCAATGTCCAATTTAGCCAAAAATTGTAAACCATGGGATCACCCTAAGCCTAGAGAGTAGGATTTAGTTGCAAATTCCAGTCACGACCAGCTTCATTCACTATTTTCTTTAGGATTTTCAGGATAGTTTTGTTCGTAGCCTCAACTTGACCATTGCCTTAGGGATAGTACAAGGTAGAGAATTGGTGTTGAATATTGAATCTTTGGCACAACTCTTTCACATCCTGGTTTTTAAAAGGGGTTCCATTATTTGAGATGAGAGTTTGTGGGACACTATAATGAAAAATTAGGTAATTGAAAGATAAATTTGGCTATCTACTTCCCCATTATGTAGGTCATAAGAATGGCTTCAACCCACTTAGTAAAGTACTCAATGGCGGTTATGATAAAATTGTGACTATTGGATGAGGTTGGAGTGACTTTTCCTATGATTTCTAGTCCCCACTACCATGGTGTGATCATCGGTTGCAATTATTGAGTTGGAGCATGAATCAGATCCCCATGTTGTTGACACTAGGTACACTTTTGCACATACTAATGAGCTTCTTTTTCCATGGTTGGCCAATAGTACCCTATCCTCAACAGTTTCTTAGCTAATGTCATATCACTAGAATGGGAACCACATATGCCATCATGTACTTTTGTTAAAGTATTTAAGTCTTCCTCTTGGTTAAGACATCATAGTAATGTTCCTTCGATGCTTCAGCAGTAAATGGTATCACCTAGGATCACAAATCGAGATTCCTTTTTAACAAAGGTCTTTTTAAGGTTCGGGGCGATATCTGATGGGAAAGTTTCTTTGCTAAGGTAAGTAAATATGTCATGGTACCATGAGGATCCAAGACCAAAAATGACACATGCAAATTCAAATTCAAGGATTTTGAAAGTTGGTACGAGAAGTTTTTCTACCAAGAATTCACATTTGAGGATGTTCGGCATGTCTAGTAGTGATCTGATTATTGCCATGGCATATGCTGCTCTATTGTTCATGTGAGGAATCTACTCAAAAGTTATGTCTATAAAAAGATCTTTGAGATTCTCCACCATCTTCTTGTAAGGAGTGATATTATCATCCTTAGTTCGATAATCGTCATTGACTTGGTTGATAACTAGCTGTGAGTCTCCATAGACTTTCATCTCTTGGATCTACCACTGAACTACTATCCTTAGACCTGTGATTAGGGCTTCATACTTATCAATGTTTTTGGCACACGAGAATGATAGAGTGTATAATTTTGGGATGTAATCATCTTGAGGAGTGATGAAAAGAATGCCTACTCCTGATCCATGTTGGGTGAATGATCCATCAAAGTACATCTTCCACTGAGTAGTGAGGTTGATAAGGAACACTGATTCATTAGGGAACTCAGATATCAAAGGGTTCTCAGCATAGATGGGTGCTTCTTCTAGTTGGTCTACGATCACTTGTCCTTTGATTTCCTTGCGCTCTACATACTCTATTTCAAATTTTGTTAAGATCATCACCCATTTAGTCATTCATCCTGTGTGGGTTTCTTGGGATAACAGATATTTTAATGGATCAATCTTTGCAGTGAGCTCAATTTGGTGTAACAACATGTAGTTCCTAAACTTTTGTGAAGCAAAAACTACTGCTAGGAATTCCTTCTCAATGGTGAATAGTTCATCTCATAGCCTACCAAGGTTCTGTTGATATAGTAGATGGATCTTTCCTTTCTGTTTTCATCATGTTGTGCTAAAAGAGCTCCTAGTGATGTTGGTGATGCTGAGATATATAGGATCAATGGACTTGGTGGTGTGAGCACTAGAGGTGTTAGTAAATAATCTTTGATTTAGTGGAAAGTTTGATCACATTTGTCATCCCACTTGTAGGTTATCCCTTTATGGAGAAGATGTGAATGGGGTAAATTTTATCTAATAGCTAGGCTATGAACCTTCTGATGGACTACAATGTTCCTTGTAATCCTCTCATCTGCTTTAATATTTGTGATGGTTCCATATCTAGGATGGATTTTATCTTTTTTGGATAAATTTATATCCCTCTTTGCAATACAATGAAGCTAAGAAGTTTCCCTGATGTGACCCTGAACACACACTTTTTTGGATTCTTTCATACCTTGTATTCTTCAAGCCTATCAAAGATAGGTCCTAAGACTTGTACATACTCACTTATCTTCTTTGATTTTTCCAAAATATCATCCACATAATCTTCAATTGTTTTGTGGATCATGTCTTGAAAGATGAGGGTCATTGCTCTTTGATAAGTTTCTCTTGCATTTTTTAACCCAAATGGCATCACATTCTAGCAATAGGTTCCCCATGGACAAGTGAAAAATAGTCCTGTGTTGATCCTTCTTGGAGATTATGATTTAATTATAGCCTAAAAGACCATCCATGAGTGAAAATATTTCATGTCCAATCATTAAGTCCACATGGAGATTGATGTTGGGAAGAGGAAAATCATCCTTCGGACATGCCTTGTTCAAATCTTTGAAATCAGTACATATTTTGATTCCCCCAGTGGGTTTTGAGACTAGTACCAAGTTTGAAACCCACTCAGGATAATCTGGTAGTGAATGAATCCAATGTCAAGAAGCTTTTGTAGTTCTAGTTTAACCAAAAGTGCAATTTTGGGATGCATCTTCCTTAATTTTTACTTAACTAGTTTGGCTTTAGGATAGACTACTAAATGATGCACAACCACTTTTGGATCAAGGCCTGGCATATTTATGTATGAACATGCAAAGTTAGCTCTTCACTCTTTAAGGAATGTGGCAAGATTCTTCTATTCTTCATCTAACAAGGATTCGACATAAAAAGTGATCTTAGGTGCTTTCTTTGTTCCCACATTGATTGGAGTGGCTTTTTCTGCTAGTACTGTTGACTTCTCTGGATTCATTTCACTAAGGGGGATATTGAATCCCTCATCCTTGGGTGCCTCTGAAAGGTTTTCACCATCGGATGTGTCCTTTTTTTTTACTAAATTTTAGGATCAGAGAATGCCACTAGGTGGTTTTCACTCAAGGATCTGCATGTTAGTTGCATTTCATTTATTTTGTGATTGAAGGATTCATTTGTCTCCCCATAGTATTCCCTTGTATCGAGCTCTATTTAAAATCCTACTTTGTGATCTACCCATGATAAGTTGTCATGAAGTCCCATGAATTTTGGGATCACTTTATCATTTTTGAGTAAATCTAGAATCAGTGGTCCTTGTTGGTCAATGTCAATGAGTTGTGGGTATACTAGGCGTATTTCAGTTGGTTGGTTGCTTGAGACAAAGGATGTTATGGATATCATAAAGAGGGTGTTGTTCTCAAATAGGTCAACAACATCAAGGGAAAAGTCATCTAAGGTAGTATCACATGATGTAGGTGACCAAGAGGAACCCTAAGCTCATTTAGCATAAATACCTTTTCCAATAAGTGTGACCTTGCTAGTAGTACAACCCAAGCCAAGATTCTTTATTCATTTCTCAAGAACGATGGGTTCTAGTAAACCATTATCATTTTGTCCTAGCTTCTCATTCTTGTTATATCCCATGCTCTTCATTAGTTGTAATCCTTTGTTATCATCTTCCATGGGAAGAACAAGAACAAGTCATTCATCTTGATAAAGAAGTTGAGAGATGTCTTCTTCTTTGATATCTTCTTGGTTCAAATCTCCCCACTTGGTGAAGGTAGTAGCTTTCATCTTGATTGTTTTGAGTTCTTTGGTGCTCGATGTGGGTTTCCCATGTGAGTGAGGAGAAATCAGTAATTTTCCCAAGAAAAAGGTGTCTTTCAATAGTTTTTAGCTTCCACAACCATCACCCTAGATCACTACTTTAACATTGGGTATACTTTGCATAATGGGCATTTGTGTTGCTAAGGTAGAGGCTAGAGATGATGGGTCAACAAATGAGCTTGGTGGTGTAGGCCCTTCATCATTTTTAGGTATTTGGGGGATCTTATAGAACTTGGCCTCAAGACTTTTGCAATAGTAGAAAGGCTCGGGATCTCCATGGATAGTGATTTATATGCCTTCAAAAGGAAACTTCACACACTAATGATAGGTTGAGGCTACAGATTTTAGAGCATGGATCCAGGTTCAACAAAGCGGTATGTTATAGGGAAGATCAAGATCAAGCACTTGGCATGTAGTTTCTACAATAAGAGGTCCCACTCAAGGATTGGAAGTGCAATGATTCCTTGTAGTACCCATTCTTGTTTGTCATATGCTCTGATGGTGGTACTTTTTGTCTTCTCAATAGTATATTTTGAATAGCCTAGATTTTTGATCAATTGTGAGGTACAAATGTTCAGACCAACACCTCCATCTACCAGGACTATATTTTGACCTTTTTTTTATGAATGACAACCTCAAGATGTAAAGCACGGTTATGAGATGGTTGTGATGGTAGATCTTGCTCAGAGACAGTGAGAAGATGGTTTGAAATATTCCCTACCATATCTTGAAACTGTTTGGTATCAATGTTCTCAAGAACAAATGACTCAAACAAGGATTTTTCTAATATTTCCCTGTGTGCGGGGGATAACCTTAAGAGTTCTAAGATTGATATTTGTGTTGGGGTTTGTTTAATATAATCTTAAATATTGTACTTGCTAGGATTAGATGTGAGAAAAGTAGGTTATGTCCTAGATTGAGATGGGACTCCTTGAACGGTTATTTTTCCAAGTCATGTGGTGACCACATTCTATACTAGCTCCTTTGATGGTAACAATAGTGATAACGCTATTGTAGGAGGAAAATACACTAGAATAGGTATGCTACATATTGGTTTAATCCTTATCTTTTCCATTGTTATTTGCTTTGTTATGATCTGGCATAAGGTTCTTGTATATCTTAAGATCTTGATTCCTAGCAAGTACCTCAATAGATATGGTATTATTCTCTATGAGATCTTGGATTATGTTCTTAAGTTTTATGAAATTTGTTGTTTTGTGCCCTTTGATTTTGTGAAAGTCATAGAGATCACACTCATTGTACCAGGATGGCTTCTCTTGTGGTTCTTGGTAGTTTTCAAAGTTGGGAAGTGTTATCATATTTGACTCTACCAACTTCTTCATGATCATCTCGATGGGTTCCGATAACTATGTACCTGTGTTTGGGATAGTTATTCTTGTTAGTTGTTTTCCTTTGTTGCATGTTGGTGTTACTGGTTTGATTGTTCTAAGGAGGTGTTGTTTGTTGTATAGAAGGTTGGATACTAGCAACTTGATTGTTATTAGGTCTAGGAACACTTAGGACTACCTTAGCATCTACTACATTGTTATTCGTTACATTCTTTTTCTTTGCCCATACATGAGGTTTCTCATTTGAACTAGTTGAAGGATGATTGTCTTTGTAAGCTTGAGTATTTCCTTATGAGATTAGGGCTCTTTCAATATTAAGGGCTCTATGGACAAGCTCATCATATGACGTAATGCATTGCATTTTCAAGTGGAATGACAGATTTGGATCCATATTGGCTATGATGATTCCCACTTGTTGTTTGTCAGGAAGTAGGCCACTTGCTCTTACTAGCTCTTTTCCTCCATCATTGTAAGAAATTAGAAAAAATTTCTCCTTGATTTTTTCTAAGAGTGTGTATAATTCTTCTAGACTGACATCCATGTCAAGATTGAAGGAGTAGTGATCAATGAATTTATCAATGATTTCTTGAAAAAATTTGATACCAGGAGGCAGATGAGAAAACCAATCCATAGCGTGACCTATTAATATTCAAGGGAAGAGGCATATTAGATATGAATCATTGTAAGCCACTTCCATGCGCATGACATTAAATTCTTTGATATGGTCCACAAGACTTCCTCTCCCTTTATATTTATCAAATTTGGGGATTTCAAAACAAGGAGGGAATGGTATCATTGCTCTTTTTTGGTCAAATGGATAAGGACGTGCAAGTTCTATGTATGGGGCTTCTTTTCCTTGCCCATGTGAAGGTCCTACATTTCTTGTGAGAGTAATTTCAATTGTGATGCTAGATCGTCTTGTGGGTTGGGTGGAGGAACATATGGTGGGATGACGATTGAGTTATATGGGGTGTATGGTGGTGTGATATTTTGTGAAGATGATGGGGGTATTGATGCATATGTTCCTAATGAATTTGGATTGATGATGTTCAAGTGAGGATAATAGGAACCTTGTTGTTGTTGGGTATATTGTTGAGATATTAGGGCTTGAACTATTGAGCTTCTTGTTGTTGTTGTGCCACTAGGGCTTGTTTTTGGGCATGTTTTTGTTGGTGTGCTAATAAAGTTTGCTTCTTGTGCTTGATGTTGTTGTTGCATGGTTTGTTGTGTTGCTAAGGCTACTTTTTGTCCTCGTTGTGCTAAGTTTGCTTATTGTGCATGATGTTGTTCTTGTGCTAAGGATGCTTTTCATGCTTGTTGTTGTTGTGCTAAGGCTGCTTGCTAAGCTTGATGTTGTTGCTGTGCTTGATGGTGTTGTTGTGCTAAGGTTGCTTGTTATGCTTCTTGTTGTTGTTGTGCTAAGGCTTCTTGTTATGCTCTCTTTTTTTGTTGTGCTAAGGTTGCTTCTTGTTGTTGTTGGACAGCTTGTTGATAGGCTTGCTTTTCTTGTTGTAAAGCTAAGGAATGTGCTTAATGTGGGATCAAGTGATTGTTGAGATATTGATGGAGGATTATGAACATTGATATTTTGAGTGGGTAATGGATTGTTGGTGAAAGGTGGAGGGTTCCCTTGATTTAACATCCCTTGTAAGATGGTCTAATGAGGTGGAGGAATGTATGTTTGATGTCCTGATTGATTTTCCATATTAAAGGGGACTATGGGAAAAGGTGATGTCATTAAATTTTGTAATGGAAATGACACGCTAGGACCTTGAGTCCATTGATTGAAAGATTCCCTTGTCCTATGTTTTTAAGATTACCTTGTGGTAAAGATGTAAACAAGGGATTTTTGATCAAGGTACTTCCAAGATTAATAGAACTTGTAACCAAGGGATTGTTTTGAGGTGGATTGATAGTGGATGAGGTGGAAATGGTAGATGGGATGGATGAACCCACTAGAGGGTTGGATAAATATGTCCCTATTTGCATTAAGGGTTGGTTCTATGATATAGTATTAACATGCCCCTGTGTGTTGTTTTGAGATACTTGGTCTATACCACTTTGCGTGATGGTGGGAATACTCATGGTACTCATAGGTGTGGATGAAAAAGGGTTTCCCCGAAATGTCAAAGTGGTTGTGGAATAATGAAGTACGAGCAATGTGTGTAGTTGTTTTGGAGCTTCAGGAACAAGAGGAGCACCAAAAGTAGGTGTCCAAGTGGTTGTTGGAGGTGGAGGATTAGTGTCAAGGGTACCCACAAGTGTACTAAGTTTTCAAATGATGAGGTGTGACCAAAATATTTAGCAAGGTTGGTTGCAAGACTAGGAATGTAGGTTTGATTTAGCCCTAGCAATGGAGTCATGAAACCTTGTGTTAAATTCTATGCTACAAACGTCAAGGAGATAGGAGCTACATTTTCAAAGGCTTGATGTTCCATAATTTCTTCCCTAGTAAGCTCAAATGGATTATTTGTGATGTCTTCAATCTCATATGGTCTTGAAGGAGATGATGGTTGTTGTGACTGGGTAACATGACTTCTAGGAGCAAATTTTAAAGGATTTGGATCACTTGAGGTAAATGTAACTTGGGTTTTCTCCATGATTCTCTTGTGTTGTGATCTTGTCTTTACCATAAATTTCGTGTCACCTATGGGAGATTTTTGTTTAGTTTTGTAATGTTTGAACTCTCTAGTTGACTCAAATCTAGGTAAAAGGGATGCTCTAAGTCTTTTGGGATAAATGATGATAATGTGAGATGAAAAGATGAGTGATGTGGGAAGTGATATTTGTAAATGTTTTGGGACAACACTTTTGACTTGAGTTTGATGCTTTGATGTTGGGATAAAGGATGCTAATGAACTTAGAAATCTTTAGGGTAGACTTGTGACCTTCAAGATGAGCTAGTTCAAAAATGATAACTAAATAATCTAAGTGCATAGAAAAGGATACATTTCACATACAAAGTAGCTAAGTTAGCAATTGGTTTGATTTGATTTGATGTTTAAGTCACAAAGTGTTGGTGTACTTGAAATTTTACAAAGTTGGATGAAGTGGAGGTTGAAATTTGATGAAGGGGTGAGTGAGATGTTTGACCCAATGTTGACCTAAAGTGAACCTTTATTTTGACAAGATCAAGGTATTGAGAATGATGCTAGAACTCTAAAATTTTCAAATCCTAAGGAAACAATGTTAATTTTAGATGAGAGGATGGATGGGAATGTTTAGACATGTTTCAATTCTCCTAGCTCAAGCATAAAAGTTTCTTATCAAGTGGTAGTGATTGCAGTAAAGTATTGACTTCAGCCCACTTCCTACTAAACTGTGCACTCCGATATCTACATTTTCAATAATGGCATGGATATCTTCCCCTAATGATTTTTATTGTTCAATGAATCATTTATAGGAGTTAAAAATTCCTCAAATATTCCTCAAATATCCACATGGGGATGAGAGAAGGAATTAAAAATTCCTTAAAAGGCCTAGGGGGAATAAATGTGAATTTAAAATTCACATGGGGAAAGGGTTGCCTTCTCCAAAAGCAGAAAACAATAAATGAAGTTGACTTTGGACATATTCCATAAATGGCATAAGGATTAGGTTGACCTAATCAGGTGATTAGAGTTGTGCAAACAAGGGATTAAGTTAGTTAATGAAGAATTAGGGACAAGTGGGGTATTATGAAGGATGTGACCCTAATTATGATTAAGGGTGTGCACATTCTAATCACAGATTAATTAAATTAATCTAGATTGAAGAGAATTGTGGAGGATGGGACAAGGAAGGAATAATGAATTTAAAAATTTATTTAAATTCATAAAGGGCAATGACTAAATTAAATAGATTAGAGTATTTATTTAATTTAGAGAGGAAAGGGGATAGGGGGTAAAGTATTTAATTATTTAATTAAATACCTTAGTGACATTAGAAGAAGGGGAATATTAATTAAATAATAAATTATTTAATTAACGCAGATGAAGGATGCAGGATAGAGGAGTAAAAGGGGTGAATTTGACCATATGGGGGTGGTCAAATTCAAGTGTCTACATTATTCCCCTCTTTGAAATACTATTAGAATAAAAGTGTTTCAAAATAAAATAAAATATAGATGACTCAATGGAAGAAAGGACTGTCAAACGATGCCCCAGCATGGGGGAAGTTGTGTAGGTCATCTAATCGTGAAGAGATGAAGGAAAATTCCCTAGTGCCACAGGGAAATGTACATGAAGAAGGAACAGAGGAAAAAGGTAGGGTATACCCCCTTGAGAGGGTGGATGGGGAAGAAAAAGGGGCCCTAGGTGACTTCTTGATATGGAGAAAAGGAGGGTACCACATGATAGAGTGCAAAAAACCATGAAGAATGGTTTTTTAACAGAGGAAAACAGACGAACAGAGTGTGAATGGTCGCCCACGGAAGAAAAGGGATGAAATGAATTAATAAGAGGTTAAATAAAGGGTAAAATTACCCAAAATTTAAAAGGATAAATAGGTGCAAAAGTCAAAAATTATAAATAGTAAATTTGAAAATTAATATTTAACATTTGTACACTTGGCATCTGACTAAGCAAGAGAGAGAGAAAGTGATGGAGAGGTGGAGCTCAGAGACGTCAACCTTCCATCTCCCAATAGGGGAGATGACAATGACATTGGAGGATGTGTGGAGGATCCTTCGGCTACCCATTGGAGGGCACTTAGTTAGCTGGACACGGAGCCAGGGCTAGGATCTAGACAAGAGCCTATGGACGATTTTCAAATGAGTTTACCTTCCCATCCAAGGGAAGGAGTTAGACTTGAACGTATGCATGTGATTGGATGTACTTGCATTTCCATTATATCTTTGTGAGCTAATCAGTGGGATCCTACTGATAGATAGGAGTGGATGCTTTTGTAGCCTTTAGGTCATTGAGGTTGTCTAACATATCATGGATCAGTAGGAGGAGAGTTTACATGGGGGGGTGCATGTTAGCCCAGTTGTATTGGGATATGTATGTGGTTTGCTATAGGAGGGCCCTCAATATCACACATGTGACACTACTCTAGGTGTGGGCCTAGGAGCATATGAGCATTGCAAGGCTGGGGATTTTGATAGTGGGGACACAGGATGAGACACTACCAGTAGCCTACTGGTATGGTACAAAGTATAGTTGGTGACTCCATTACCTAGATGTGAGCAACCTGGAGGCATGGAGGAGATTGGATGATTTGAGGGAGGATCGTATCATATGGAGACCTTACCAGCGGTTATGGTTTTTTTGATGGAGAGAGGATGAGAGGAGACATAGAGGCCATTTTTTTATAGTGTGCTACTTGATCGGGAGAGACCCACTCATTGTTGAGCACCACAGACTAGACAAGGTCACAAGGCAATTTGGTTTGCAGCAGGATACCCCTGTAGGACCTCATAGATTTTGCTAGATTAGCCGAGAGCACCTATGGGGTGATCAGATCACAATAGATTTTGCAAGGAATATGTGGGAGTACTTACAATTGGTGTCGTATCTTGGGAGAGGAGGGGTGGAAGATGCAAGGATGATGGTAAGATACTTTGTATGGTAGAAAAACCATAGGCAGGGTGGATGATGACAATGCACCCAACTGTAGGGGCACTAGGATATGTCTCAAAGGATGAGATGATATTGTTTGGATAGAGGAGAGTCAGGAGGAGAGGTGGCTAACAGAGGAGGGGTGGAGACAAAGAGGCTAAGGTGGAGGAGGTGATAGGAGACTAGTGGGCAAGAGGATAGGGGGAGGCAATGGAGGAGGATGCTCTAGAGGTACATCCACTGGAGATGGCACCATATATACCTCTACCACTCAAGGATCTGACGGTACTATTGATAGGAGCTCTAGTGAGACTAAGGATTGTTGAGCATAGACTCAAGGAGTTAGAGGTAGATTAGGATAGATTACAGGGTGAGGTAGCTAGATTATAGGTAGAGGGACAGAGGGATTATGGAGAGCTGGTAGATCAGGTATCTAGGAAAGTGCATGATGTGGAGAGAAAGAGGGAGGACTTGATTAGGTAGCTAGAAGAGATGCAAAGGGGGATGGAGGAGATGATGAGGGAGAGGGATGAGCTGAGGAGGGAGTGAGATGAGCTCTGAGATAGGATGGACTATGCATAGGTTATGGCAAACATAGGGGGTCGTTGGAGAGGGTAGAGGCTGTAGAGACACAGGTATAGGCCCTACAGGGTGAGAAGGATGTAGTAGTGTAGGAGATTTCATGAATGTAGGCACAGATAAACTAGTTGAGGCTAGCACAAGATGCATGGGATCAAGAGAGGAGGTACCTATCTGGATTACGAGATAGGTATAGGGTAGAGCGGGACATGGCAAGGGCACAGGTAGTAGAGAAGGATGAGTATATGAGAGATTCCAGCTACTACATGGGGGCTTACTTCAAGAGGTTCTAGATCCCGCATGTCGTGTAGCTCCATATGTTCAAGCAATACCACAGATGCCAACACCATAACGTTTAGGAGGGATACATACACAGGGTTACAACAGTTATCGAGGGACTCCCCCATGCAGAGGACTAGTTTCAGACTCCCTTCAAAGATCAAATAGAGCCAGCATAGGGTAAAGTGGACAAGAGGGGTAGGATCCCAATTTTTTTAATAGGTGCAGAGTGGACAAACAATGGACAAGGGCAGGGGCTATAGATTCCACAACATAGATGAGACGTGGATTATTTCATTCATTGATATAGTCTCTGTATTTTTATCAGAGCTCTGTATCTGTATTTTATTCAATGATTATTGATGGACATGACGGATATGTATTTATGCTCTTATAATGGATTTATTATGGACTTTGTGATAGACTATTTATGGTTTTATTATGCATTATGATGGACATATGATGAAAATGATATTTGTATATTTATATGATATGTGATGGACATTATCAATGCTATGTGGTGCTTATGTGATGGATATTTATTTATGGGCATGTGTATGTGTGTGATTTATTATGGATTATCATGATGATGATTATGATACATATATGTTCCTATGATTATTTATGTTTATGCCTATGTGGATGATATGGATGAAATTCATTATGTCTAACACTTTGTTATGTAGGATGTGATAGATGATTTATGATTCTATACGCTATGGATATGAGACTAATGATTTGTGATGCAAGTCGTGATGCATGTGCATATCGTGTAATGATTTTTCCTTTAATTTTAGTGGGAAATTTTTCCAGACATATTATTATGATTTGATTATGAAATGAAAATACAAAGTGATACAATGAATAAATGACATGATGTATTCCTATGTAATATAAGGTCCTTCATCATATCGGTCCTCATTAGGTCTCATCTTGTCTTTCATTCATTTCGTTGGACTGCGTTACTCCTGCAATCTCATCCATTTGATTTAAATTAAGGAGTATGTAGTCAAATTCATTTTTCATGACATGAAGGAAGTTATCAAAATCTCTCTACCCGAAGAATATCCTTATTAGTTACAAGTATCTGAAATAGTATGGTCTATAGACTGATTTGGATCTTCCCTTGAGGTTTTTTTCTGTCTGGTCATTTTCATCCATCTTGGTCTCCATTGTCCTCTCTCTACTTTTATACATGGTCTTTTATCGAACTACGAGGGTTCTATGCTTTCACGTACACAAGGCTAATCTTTGATCATCCCTCGAGCCCCTAGGTCTTTAGGGTGTGTGGGTCTTGTGTCTTGTGTCTTGTGTTGTGTCATCAAGTATGTCCCTATCTAGATGGTTCTTAACAAATAGGATCCACTAGTATCATGAGGTTCAATCAGTTTTGAGTATCCTGAGTCATGTCAATCACTTAGTTTAGTCTCCATCTTTGGTCTTAACAGGATGCATCCTTCCTACATCAAACCACATCAATCCCATCCACCTTTTGATCCTGTGGCAAAGGATGTTGAAATTGATTGTTTTCATTTCACACTTTTGGCTTTTGTTTATCATTTGAGCTTCCTATCATACCTTGTCAGGGTTCGCCACTATCCATCATATCATGGTGCTCTTTGACAGGTAAACATAGGGGCATATCTTGATCTTTTGTCTATTTTTGTCTTCTTGGTTTTCCCATGTTGTACCCACCAAGATCCTTGTGGTATTGTGTTATGTTGGGGTATCCTTTGTGCTTGTGGTTATCCCAATGCCTAGCATACCAAAATCATTGTGACTTTGGGGTGTTGGGATAGCCTCCTTTTCTGCTATGTTTTTTCATGCATTAGACACCAATCTACCTTGGCTCCTGATACCCTGGCATATCATTTCTTATGCTATAGAAAAAATCAATGCTCTCAAAACTAGCAAAATAGCATTAGGATTTCATTTCATTTCTCATCCCATTGCATTACATTTCCCCCATCCACCCTTTCCCCTCACTTATGATTGGTGATTTCGGTTGTGCAAACACTCCTCTTTCACCTTCTTGTTCTTCTCAAGATTCCTATGGCTTTTGATAGGTGCAATATCACACCCATCATCCCTCATTTTGATATGATTACAAGGAAAGTACTTGGCGGGTTGCCTCCCTCGTGTTGACC
The DNA here is from genome assembly GCA_007258455.2 of Sequoia sempervirens. Lineage (NCBI taxonomy): Eukaryota > Viridiplantae > Streptophyta > Pinopsida > Cupressales > Cupressaceae > Sequoia > Sequoia sempervirens. The sequence continues at coordinate 730,507,311 of VDFB02271358.1, read as the reverse complement.
ACATAAGCTAAAGCAAGCATGATACACAAATAAAGGAGGCCTATTAATGGCTTTCATTACTATGCAAGCCCTTATTTACACTCATGCCCATGCTAATATAATTCAGATCTTTCATTACTATGCAAGCCCTTATTTACACTCATGCCCATGCTAATTTAATTCAGATATTAATGTTTATAAGGAATTTAATCACACCCATCATTCATGTAGGTTGCATTCATTACTATGCCAAAAATACCAAGGTCATCTCTACTTTCAAATCCCTAGTATACAACGTGCAAAATGAGCAAAGAAAATGAGGTTGATATATAACTATAAGTAAAAGCATGCCCGTCATAGAAATAGGTGAATTCAATCATTCATTAATCTTGATCGATGTCATATTAAACATAGAGAGTACAATTTCATCCCAAACAACATCAATGTCATCTCATCTTGCATCTTAAGTTTGTTCATTTCATTTCATCTCACGTTGCATTCATCATTATCTTGTTCATTTTAAGTTGTTTATATTGATCTTAATTGGTTATTCTAAGCATCTTAGGTTCATTGCATGTCATTTCTTCTCATGTTCATTTATCATATCATGTTCATTTTAACTTGCTTAGATTGATCTTAATTAGTTAGTCTAAGCATCTTAACTTCATTTCATTATCATTGCATTGCATTATCTTTTTTAGGTTGTTTAGAGTCATTATTCTAAACATATTTTCCCATCTCATTACATACATTGCATACATTACATTTATCACATCCATTTCATTCATCCATAACATTATTGGGTCATCCCACAATAATGGGTTACACTTTTTGGCCAAACTTGACATTGAAATCAATATTTAAGAAAAAACTTCACTTTCTGACACCTATAGTAGGTAAACTATTAGGAATTTGACAATGATGTAAACTAGTGATTTATGCAATTTTTTCTGTAGATTTTAAATGTATTTAAAAAAAAATTGAAATTAAATTGTATTTTTTTGCATCTCCTTTGATAACTAGCTTTTAATAGTAAACAACAATTTTAAAAAGTGGTGTGTACTTTGGCTCGCATAAATTTTTTTCTATAAAGGATAAAATTCTAATTCTTTTGAATTTAAGTTGGTAACATTAGTATCTAGTGCTTTCATTTTGTTTCATAACATTTTGTTGAATATTTTTCTTTTAACTAAGTTTTGAAGTCAAACTAATTACAATTTAGACATAGGTGCACTTCGGCTTGCATAACTATTTTGGCATGTATTGAAATTCATTTTTTTCTTTCTTGTTGGAACAAGGACATCAATACCTAGTGCTTATATATTTTTTGAAAATTTTCACTCAAATTTACTATTTTTCTATAATGATTTTCACTGAACTTGATGTTCAGTGAAAAACCTATGTTTAATAAAACTAAAAAATAAAATAAAATATATTAAATTTATAGTAGTTGGAAAGCTCATTTCAAGCAATATAGTCCTCAAAATTGGTTTATCAAGTTGACTCCATTTGCACCTCCTTCCTAGTCTTCAATAGTAGAAAAATGCAAAAAATTTGAAATGGTGGAGGGGAAGGTTAAAAAAGGGGGTTCATTTGAACCCCCTTGCTAATGAAGGGGGTTCGAATGAAACACCCTATATGATGCAAGTGGGGGTTCATTAGAAGGGGGGAAGTTCATTAGAGGGGGGGTTCATTCGAAGGGAGGTTCATTAGAAGGGGGGTTCGTTCTAACCCCCTTCATTAGAAGGGATAAGCCATTTTAAATTTTTTGATGGGAATTTCTTTTTTTTGTGTGTGAAAAATTGTAACCTACTATTGTGAGTTTATCCTATGTTTTAGGAAAGCATTTTGGTATATCTAGAGTTGAGCATTAGACAATGTGGCCTGGGTTGCATCCACTTGGATATCACCTATATCTATAAGATCTTGGATGTACATCTTTAGTCCTTGACACTTGTTTGTGGAATGGCCTTTGATTTTTTGAAAGTCACAATATTCATTTTCTTGGTACTAGGCAGGCTTTGGTTTAGACTCATCAAAAGGTTTGGTCATAGGATAAGTGACTAGATAGCTTGCTTGAAGGAGTATATTAAATATATCACTTAAAGATTCTACCAATGGAGTGAATGTGAATTTATTGTTTCCCTGATTTTGCTAATTAGGTTGTTGAGGAGGGTGAGGTGCCCCTATGGCACTGATATGACATTAGAAACTAATGGTTGATTGGGGACATATTGTGATCTATGGGATGTGTTAGCTACCTGAACATTCTTGGTGTTAGTGACACCATCATCAATAGTGTTCTTGTTTTTGTTCCAATAGCGAGACTTATCCCCAGATGACTTATCCTTATCAAGATTATAAATTTTGATTTGTCCCTTAGCAATGAGTGCTCTCTCAATGATAGGACCTTTTTCTATGACCTCTGCAAAGGTTGTGACACAATGAAGATTGAGATTATGTGTCATATCTACATGATATTTTTCCACAAAAAGGGTCACCATGTCCTTCTCATTGAGTTGAGATTTCATTCAACTAGCCATAGTGTGCCACCTTTCCAAATAGCTTGCAAAGGTCTCTCCCTCACATTGTTTTTCTTTCAAAAGATCTAGGGTATTGATAGCCTTCTCCAAATTGAAGAAGTGTGTAACAAAATTTTCTAAAAGATCTACAAAAGAAGAGATTGATCCCTTTGGAAGAGCCATAAACCAATATAGAGCTACCCCCATTAAACTCCTAGGGAATAATCGCAGGAGGTAACTGTCATTATGCAGGACTTCTTGACAATGTGAGTAGAATTCCTGAAGGTGGCTCTTTGGATCTTTAGTTCCTTTATACTTGTCAAATTTTGGCATTTCAAAATTCTTAGGAAAAGGAACAAGTGATATTGAGGTATCAAACAGATAGGGACAAATATCTTCAAACTTGAAAGACTTTTTGGATGTCCCCACTTGCAAGTCTTTCAATGCATCTTTTATCTCTTCCCACTCCTTGTTAATAGGTGTGGATGACGAAGGAGGAGAGGTCAGATTGGATTGATTATAAGGAGCATATGGCTGGTATGATGTGGATGGAATCGAGGTAGTTTGATCGTATGAGGGTGGAGGCTGCTATGAAGGGACTTGCTGCTATTGATTGGGATATGCAGATTGTAGATTGGTATAGGATTGATGATAGGCTAATGGGGCCTGATAGTATCAGGTGGAGACACCCTATTGGTATGATGGAGGTGTTTGGTAATATGAGGTGGAAGCACCTTGCTAGTATGGCAGTTGTTGTTGGTAGTAGTACGGATTAGACTAATACTTATAAGTAGTAGTTGATTGTTGCGAGGCATATGGAAGCTATTGCAAATTAGATGGCTAGTAATAAGGATTTGGTTGCAATTTCTAGGGATTTGTGTAAGATGGTTGTGGTTGGGATTGTTGAGCATTGTGATAAATAGGATTAGGATTAGGATTGGATGGGGTAGAAAAAGTGGTATACATTTTGGACGGATGGTAAAGATAGTGACCAACAGGATTTCTTTGCATTTGTGTTGAGACTTGAGTATGTTGAGGTGGTTGTTGGTAGGATGGTGGTTGTTGATAAAGAGGTTAAGATGGAATGTGATGTTGTTGAGGGACCTGTGGTTGGTGAGGAGGCAACTGATAGGATGATGTTGGCTGATGAGTAGGGATTTTTGATGGAACACCTTGTGGTTGGTGTGGAGCCTATTGTTGAGGCTGTGAAGTAGCCTGTGTCGCTTGATGGGGAGGTTGAGATTGGATGGTAGTATGTTGCAAAGGTTGAGATGGAGGTTGTTACAATACATGTTGATGAGGTGGTTGGGATGACATTTCCTATTGTGGGTTACCATGAGCTAATTCAAGGATGGGACATTGCCTTGAGGCAGTTGTTGAGATGTGAAAGGAGGTTGCGGTAAGTTGGATGTGAGTGTAGATCCATGAGGTGGAGGTGGTGCAACAAAAGGATTGCCCCCAGTATTCACCAGTGGTTGAATAGGTTGATTAGGTGGAAGAGGTGGTGCAGATGGTATGGGAATTGAGCTCTATGGGACAGGAATTGGTGGATTAGGGAGATTTTGTGGCATACTAAAAGCAAGGGGATCATTTGGATCAGGGCCTTGAGGAATGTTTGGCTGAGGTTCTCCCATAACTAAGATTGAAACTCAAGGAGGATGTGTGACTTGATAGAGGATGGTGTTTCCAAACCCAAGTTTATACCAACCCTCTTGCGGTGGACCCTCAAGGATGTATGAATTACCCAAACTATTTTGTGAATTATGAGAATCTTGCAATGTCGGTGGTGTAGGAGGTGTGATGTTGACATATTTTGATAAATCAATTTTAGGTGGTGGTTTGACTCCCTTCAAGAATAAGGTGGAAATTATTTAATTCCCATGCTCATTAAGGAGACTATTTGTCATTTGTAAATTAGTGGGATTATTGAGGTATTCATCAACTGTGACCTCAGGCTGGTGGACCATGCTCTCATTAGTAGGAGGCGATGTGGTGTGGACCTCAGTATTAGATTGTGATCAGCCACCATTATTGGGATCCTAAGGAAAGTGAGGTTGGGTACCTTGAGCATGTTTTTCTACCATGAGTTTCTTTGCTTGTGATTGGGTAAGAGGCATGAAAATACAAAACTACTAGGTGGACTAAGATGATGCTATGCTCTAAGATGCACTTAAATGAAAGATCTAGATGATTATTAAAAGATTGATTGAATTAGATGATGGATTGATTGATGGGATGATTAGATAGGGGATGTGATTTGATTTGATTAGATTGATTGATGGGATGAGACGATTGATAGGATTGGACGATTGATTGGATAGGATGATGAGACTGATTCTAAACCAAGTTCAGAGGTCGAACTAGGTGATGCAAGATGTTGGCGATCAGATTAAATGATGAAAAGGATGATTACGACACTGAATCTACCTCAAGATGGAAGTAGATTTATTGGTCCATGGATGATTACTAACTCAAGATGGATGACAATCCTAAGTAAGTGCAAAGGATGATGATCGGGATTAGGCACCTAATCCAACTTGGATAAAGACCTATAAAACATAGTCTAGGGGATTGGGATTGATAAACCGATGATAGAAATGCAATCTAGGGATGTTCTACAATGCACCTATATGGTTTGATAGATGCATGGATGACTTTTGGAAAATGCAGACAAACTAAAGTGACAATTACAAGTGGACAGATGATGATAAAAAAAATTTGATCATGGCAAAGGACTTGGAAAATGACAGGCTATTAGTGGCCCAAAGAATTCACTCTCTAGAATTTATATGGGCAGCACATACGCCTCTGTGTAGTGAAAATTTTCCTTTTTAGGTCATGACTCCACCTATTCAGGGTCCAAAAATCACCTCTATGTTAGGAAAATTCACCTATGTCTAGGACTTAAATTTTCCTATGTCTTGGAGGCACAAAAGAAACAGATCAAACTCAAGGTGCAACTTTTCCTATCTAGATGCGGGATCGCCTAAACTAGGGGAAAACCCCCAATTTCCGCCCATGATCCAATTGTTGTTTACTCCTTGTTCACCTAACCCCCCAATAACCGTGTAAATTTTAGTCATTACATTGTTTTAATTATGCCAATAAAAATTTACAAATTACACCAATATATGTTCACTACTAAATGTGTAGTTGACCAAAAAAATAAAACACATTGAAAACTATTGAAAACACCTTTTTAACTATTGAAAACACCTTAATTTTTTGTGGGATTTTATTGGTTGTCTAATGAACAAGTACTTGTGAAGTGGTAAAGATGTATGGGATGGAGGTTTAAAAACACCCTTTTTGAGCACCTTTTTCTTTACAGGTTCCACAAGGCACGTTTTAAATACCCATGAGCCATTTTTTTCTTTTTAAGGTCCTAACTCACTTACGAAGAAGTCCAAAAAAAAAATTGAAATCGGACCTATTTTGCACTCTAGACGAATGCACAAAGTTAACCCTAGCAGTTATCGGTATGATAGAATCGCCTAACTAGGACATGGGATCACCTAAACTTTCAAAGGACCAAAAGAGACAAGTGGACTTGATTTTCAAAATCGCCTAACAGCGATGAAAATTTTGCCTATATCCTAAAAAGTACAGACATAATAAAAATCACCTATTGAGGGGAATGGACTTGCCTATTTCTTGAACTATATAGATGAGAAACAGACACCCAAAAATGGGATCGCCCATCAAACAAACAAATCCACCCAAGACCTGGACTGTAAGAATGGGGATGACATGGGTGGAAATGGATTCACCCCTATGGACAACAAGTTTTACCTATTCTAAGAGGGGTACGAATAAAGAAAAACTCGAACAGGACATGGGATCACCCTTGTGGATAGCAAGTTCACCCCAGGAGGAGACAAATTTTCCTATTCTAGGGAGAATGGGTGGACTCAATGGATAAGGTCTAGATGTAGACTAACCTAAAGGCTAGAAAAAATTGCCTATTCAGGGAACAAGTAGACATGGGGTCACCCAAGAAAGGGACCCACTAGAAAATTTGCCTCTGATAAAGATGAAATCACCCAAAAGGATGACCTAGAATGGACATAGACGCATAATCACCCTTTTACAGGGTAGGATCACCTATCTACAAAAGAAAATTCACCTTTTTACAAAGAAAATTCTCCTACGAGGGTAGGGGCTAATTGTGGCAAAGGAAAGAAAACATGGCAAACAATAGACAGAAGAGGTTGGACTAACTCAACTGAAAATAAATACTAGTATCAACAATGAAGACACACTAGGCGGCAGAATCCTTAAATTAGTATTAAGGGTTTACAAACTTGATGTAGGCCCACCACCTTGAGCAGACAACCCAAGGTTAATACTCTGTGATACCAAGGTAGTTCTCTAGATCACCCTTTCTCATGAGGGTAGATAGTTAATGTTCTAGTGGCACAGGGTCATCAATTGATGCCACAGGCTCACCTTCACACTCTCTCTTAAGGACTATCATATTCCACCATGAGGATTTCTATCTCAACCCAAAGGAGTACATGGTGACTAACTTTGAGGTACAGTGTGCATCCCCTGCACTACACCAAGCTGCGAATAAAATACGGGTCTCTATCTAGGCTAAACAAGGCTATCTCATGCATCCTCAATATACACTAGGTACATGAGACACAAATATGAACACCAGCTCGTCACAAGCATGGATTGGAAACCCCAATGAGGTATTGGAAACTGGACCAACCTACACGTCTTATCTAGGTATCACCCTAGCTTCGATGCTTCGCTAGACACAACATGATTGGATTAGGGTACAACTTTAGTTCTCCCCCTTTATATACCCTGCTAGTAACACATGGTTGGGATCATCCCCTGGGTGATGAAATCCCAGGCAGGTCCCACTAAGGGAAGAAGATACTAGTCATTTCAGCTAGTCCCCAAGCTCGCATGTAGTGCAAGGGGAGAGCTTAGATGCACTAGCACCTCCTAGGTAAACTGGACTGGACTAGAACAAAATGTGATTTCTCATCATCCAAGATCACTGAAAGGTTCAAGGGGAGTGGATACATCAACAGCTTGTTCCCAAGCACAACAAACAATGTAAATTAACCCTTTAATTAATTCTATGTGTGCCTAGATTAGTGCAAAAAATAGACAATAAATAGAGCTAATCTAGGGGTCTTCAACTAATCATCTTGTATAAGATGAGTAAGTAGTTTTCACCACTGGTCTTGGATAGACAAGGGAAAATTGTTGCACAAATTGTTAGTGAAATAGCACACTCACAAATAGGCAAGTTAGTGGATTAGTACCCGAAATCAAAACCAAATTGGAATTGCAAAATTAAAAGTTTGGGAGTACCTCAAATTCGCCTCTATGTAAGGAAAACTTCCTATTTCTGATGATCAAAATCACCTATCTTGAAGAACAAGTGAATTCAAAAATGCAAATTCAGGTGGATGAGCGAATTCGCAATTGCCTGTCAAGCGAAAGACGCGAATGCATAGTTGCCTTTGTAACTTGATTGATCTCGCATGTTCCCAAAGACCTTTGTGTGTCTGCCTCTGTTTCAAGCAAGTTCGCCTCTCACTTCAAATTAGCCTCTTTTCACAAAAAGGAGGATTTGAGTTCTCCTTTTCAACTACAGATTCTCCTCTATAATCAGTGAGTGCGCCCATCGGGGCAGATTCACCCCTACATGTAAAAATTTGAATCTACAAAATTCAAACAACAGCAAACATAAAGGTGCAAACCCATGGCGTGGGTCCCACTGGGCGTGCTAGAAATATGTGCAATTATTTTTTTATCCCTAAAAATGAAAAATAACTAAAGGAAGTGCAAAGGAAAGAACACAAACAATCACTTCAAGACTAGCCTAGTTTAACCCAAACAAAATGTACAAGAAATATCAATTTTTACCTTGCTTGAGTTGTCTCCTTTGGTTGGACCTTTGATGTCAATTTTGTGTGCTCTTTCTTGGAAAAATAGCATAAAACCTAGCTGAAAATGATGGTGATGAGATGGTGGATGCAATGGTGCAAATGGGTATTTGGTAGGATGCAAGATGGGAGCTCAAAGATGCAACAATGGTGGATGGTTGTTAGAGTGCTTGGATGAGTGTTCAAGTTTTTTTGGTTGCAAATTTGGATTGTTGTGTGTTGCAAATGAGGGAAAATTCCTCCATTTTTAGGGGAAGTGCCTCTAAAAAATGGATGGTCAAGATGGAGCCACAGTGGACAAGATCAAGGGCTAGGGTGAGTTGAGAACTCGCAAGCCCTCACATCTTGACATGTGGCGAGTGAGGTGTCAAAGGAAGGTGAGGTGGAGGTACTACATAGTACCTAGGGATTAGGACAAGATATCCTCATAAAGGAGATTATTTTCCCTATGTGGGTGATGGGATATGTGAGGAATTAAAAATTCCTCAAATATCCACATGAGGATGAGAGAAGGAATTAAAAATTCCTTAAAAGGCCTAAGGGGAATAAATGTGAATTTAAGATTCACATGGGGAAGGGGTTTCCTTCTCCAAAAAGAGAAAGCAATAAATGAAGTTGACTTTGGACATATGCCATAATGGCATAAGGATTAGGTTGACCTAATCAGTGATTAGAGTTGTGCAAATAGGGGATTAAGTCAGTTAATGAAGAATTAGGGATAAGTGGGGTATTATGGAGGATGTGACCTTAATTATGATTAGGGGTGTGCACATCCTAATCACAGATTGATTAAATTAATCTAGATTAAAGAGAATTATGGAGGATGGGACAAAGAGAGAGGAGTAATGAATTTTAAAAATTATTTAAATTCATAAAGGGAAATGACTAAATTAAATAAATTAGAATATTTATTTAATTTAGAGAGGAAGGGGATAAGGGTAAAGTATTTAATTATTTAATTAAATACATTAGTGACATTAGAAGAAGGGGAATATTAATTAAATAATAAATTATTTAATTAATGCAGATGAAGGATGCGGGATAGAGGAGTAAAAGGGGTGAATTCGACCATATGGAGGTGGTCAAATTTAGGTGTCTACACATATAATTCTAGACTATACCTTGAAGCGTGTCTATAAAAGTTTGCTACCAACTTGTCTCTATTTCTGTGAAGTGATAAAAGGTGTTTCTTGAGAGCTTTTAGAGTTAGATGTCTAAGTCTAAAATGACGACCTGTAGACCTTTCCTTAGAAATCCTAATTTTACGTGAGATCTTGTGAAAATAGTTTAAGTTTATGAAAGAAAGGAAGATATGTATTGCCACACAGGTGGTGGTAATATGGGCCTTTCAACATCAATAACAACTTGTTCCTCTTCCTCATCTAAAATGGTTATTGTGTTTCTCCACTGTGTATTTGTTTCCTTTGTTTCAAAAGTGAAGCTTCTCAAAATGCTAATATTGGTTTGTTCTCCATTAATTAGTTCAAAGTTTGGTTGAATTATAGTGCCTGGAAGATCAGGTTGTTCAACGGGAGCGATCAGTCTCCAAATAGTTATGTGGGGTTCATTTGAAAATTTATCTTGCTTAAGTGAATTGATTTTACAAACACTTGTCTTGATTATATTTCCAAACTAGATGTTTATGTCAAAAAACATCATAACTTTCACAATGTCCATTTCGTGAAAATTATGAGATTAAAGCCATAATTTCCTATGTTGTCTTTGGGAAAATATGGGTTTGAGATTAATGTCAAGATATTTATAAATTTCTAAGGATAAATCCTTAGGACAAGAAGTAATATCAAGGATAACTCAAGAAGTCCATATTTAAGCCAAAGTGTTTGAAATTTTGAGGATGATAGTGAATGTTTGTTTTTTTATCATTTTGAAGCCAGGAAAAGTGTTAAACTAACTCACAATCATTTACAATCCTAGGATAGAAATGGTCATATTTGTTGAGTCCCCGCTAGGATTTCTCCAAACACTAGACAATGCAAACAGTTAGAGATTTGGCAACACTGGCTCCCCTCCATGGCACACATTTCTTGAGACCACCAAATCTCAAAATCCTTAAAATCCAGAGATCATAAGGATTTTTTCTATTTCTACGATTGAATAGTACAAATGTGGGGGTGGCTTCAAAATGACCGTTTTTGCACCAACAAGTATTTTAGGATTTTGGCTTGCTAAAAAAATGGGTTGTAGTAAGGACTTCCATTCAAAGTGGCCATACACGTGGCAAGATTAGCTCAAGATTATGGAGAATCAAGAGGCCTCCCAATCCTTTCCTTAAAGAAGGATTTTAATGTCTCACATGGATACTAAGGGTGGCACTTGTCAGTATGACACATCTGCACCTATTGTTAATGACGTTCGTCACAACATAGTTTTATATAACAATTGGAAGAGCTTGGCTTTAGCCCATTACCACTTGAGTCGTTCCCTTGGGGTGAGTACTTTTTCCCACCAAGGAAGGCTCTCTAAAGATAAACAATAGCAATAAATTATATTCGTAGTTCGATCATCTTTGCTTGCATAAACAAAGAGAGAACACACACTATGCCTTTTTCTCACACTCGTAAGGGGGTTCAGTTTTTAATCTAAATTGAAAGATGTGGGTGATTTTAAAAAGTGTTAAAAAATGTTTATGTTTCTCAAGATCGCCAAATTTTGTGAGAGAATTGCATACGCATCCACTAAAAATGTTGAAAACCACAAAACATAGCAAACAATTGCAAATGTTAACCCTTCAAAGTAGTGATGAGTTCATTTTAAACACCAATTGAAAAATGAAGTTGCCTTGTTCAATTTTAAGCCCAAAATAAAATGATGATGTGAAGTTTCAATTTAATCATACTTTGAGTGTTCATTTTAAACCCAATTGAACTTTAGTTTGTTTCCTAAAGAAGAGAGTAGAAAGAAATAAATTGGGTTAAAATTATGGGTGAAGCCACAATAGTGGTTCACAATTCAAGTGAGGAAGGAAAAATCACAAAAAATGACCCCAAGACAAAAAAATGTGATTTTGGGGGTTCGTACGAACCAGGGCTCGAACGAACCCCTTTGAATCTTGGCTGCCAAAAAACAAAAGCATTAGGAAGGGGTTTGAGAAAACACTGGTTCAATCGAACCCCTAGGGGTTTGCTCGAACCCCTAGGGGTTCATACGGACCCCCCTTATCCATCATCCCCCCTGAGACACAAAAAAACTTAAATTTTGGCATTTCGGAACTTGGGTTGAGGATGAAAATGGAGGAATCTTCACAAACCCAACTAGAATTAGGTAGTCCTCAAAACAAGATATCCAACGAATATAATTTTAATATGTTTTGGTTTTATTATGTATTTATGTTTTTAATTTTATTAAACATAGGTTTTTCATCAAAAAATAAAGGTCTTTGTTCTACACATGTGGAAAAATAGAAAATTGTCAAAAAAAATTAAAAAATATGAGTACACCAGATATTGAAGTCCTTGATCCAACAAAAAAAAATTGAATTTTGATATATACAAAAAAAGTTATGCGTTATATAGTCACCCTATGTCTAAATTGTAATTGGTTTGACTTTGAAACTTGATTAAAGAAAAAATATTCAATAAAAAACTATCTAACCAAGTGGAAGCACTAGATATTGGAGTTACAAATCTAAATTTGAAAGAATTTGAATTTTATCCTTCATGGAAAAGAAGTTATGTGTTATACAATGTGTGTCACTTCTTAAAAATGATGATTTTTGAAAAAAACCAATTTTCATGGGAGATGGAAAAATAAGTGCAATCTAATTCCAAAAATTTTGAAAAAAGTATTTTTAAAATCTACAGACAAAATGTGACAAGACTCTAGTTTGCATCGTCTTCAAATTCCTCATAGTTTAGCTGCTATAGGTGCCCGAATGTGAAGATTTAGTTAAAAATAATAATTTCAGTGTCCAGTTTGACCAAATATTGTAAACCACTATTGTGGGATCACCCTTGCCCCAAAGCATCAAATGCTTGTTACAATTATAGAATTTTTAAGATAGAAAACCTTTCTTCACTTTCGCTCCATTTCTTTAAACCTACAAAACCCTATTAGCCTAACAACTAGAACACAGTCAAAAGCACATCATTGGTCAGATAAATACAAGAAATTAAATCACATGTCAAAAAAAAAAGCATATAATTTCTTACCCTGTTTGGGCATCGCTAAACACAGTAGCGTCACAATTTGAAGTAGGGGCATCACTCTAGTGAAAACGGGCATCGCTCTGCAACAAGAATAGTGAGCATGATAGCATCAAAATTTTGCTCAGTGTCATGGTTTAAAATTTATCGACATCGCTCTAGCAAAGTTTGGGCATTGTCGTTTGAACTTTTTGATACCTCCAAATTAAATAAGCATCGCCAGATTTAAATCAGCATCGGTGCATTAATTCAACGTCAGTATTTCAAATTGTGATGGCTATATAGTGACGCTCTTCAAAGGGCAATGCTATTTGAGATTCAGGCATTGCTGGAACCTGCAAAATAGTAAACAAATGAAATTTGAGCTAAAAAGGTGTTAATTGTTTTCCCTCCTAGCACTAGAATGTGAGACAAGGAAATGTTAGTGAGGGTTGATTATGCTTGATTCATGATGAATTGAAGCATAACTTTTCCAAAAAAACCTACATCTACAAACAAGATCATTCAAATTGGAAATCTAAACTAAGCATTTTACTGAAATTGAAAGCTACAAACTAAGAAAATAGTTAAATTCCTAATCTAACCCATTTGAAACTTATCCTGTTTTGGTATTGGTGTTGTGTTGATGTGAAATGACTGAACCTTTCCCAATCTAGTTATCAATTATCATGTTTCAGTCGATTCTATGGAAGAGAATCAATGAAACCATTGTGATTGATGAACGAAAACCTAGTTTATGCTAAAAATGAAGATGATGCAAGATAAGTTGCCATGATTTTATGCTAAAAATACATTTATTATATTATTGCTAAGCTAATCTATTCTAATTCCAAGCTAAAAGATGAAAACCTTAATTTATAAACAAGCTAAGATGGATGCAAGGGAGCCATTAATGGATGCTCTAAGCTATTATGCAATTAAAATTAACTAAGATGAGCTAAAAAGTGAGTAAATATGAGTGTGAGTGCATATGAGATTCAACAACATAATTTTGCAATTGAAAGATGGATGTATAAGTTTTAATAGCATAAGTTTTCTCTGAAAAAGATGGATCCATTTGTCTCCAAATAGTGACTTATTTATAGGAAAGCAAATGAGGAATGAAGGGTTGAGATCAAAAAGATTAATCAATGGTTCAAGATGAAGGAGATGAGAGGCATGGATCATGGATTCTCATCAATAGATGAGAATGCATGATGAGATTGTAATCAAGGGTTCACACTTGCCTCAAACAAACACACTTTTGACCTGCTCACATAGGTCAAAGGTGACTTACAGTTCAAAAGGTTGAAGGTTAAAACTTGCTTAAGAAGCCAAGTGAAAATATCCCTTTTTCAAATGATGAAGGAATAAGAATATTCCTTAGAATATTCCTTTGGGTGAGGAAAAAGGAAATTTTCAAATTAAAACAAAGTTTTAATTGTGCAAAAAAGGGATAAGGAATATTCTATGGGAATATTCCCTTTTTAGAGGAAAGTTAGTTTAATTGTTAATTAATCGAGATTTAATCATGCAATTCTAGGGGAATAGAAGAATTAAATTGTTTATTCATTAAATTAAATGATTTAATGAATGGGGGAGAGATGAAATGATATTTAATTAAATAACTGAGGGTTATTTAATTAAATAAGATGACTTAGGGAATTAAATTAAAAATTTTGATGTATTTAATTTAATGAGATGAAATGTTAGCGTGAAAAGGTATGAATTAACCTAATTAAATTAGTTAGGCCAATAGATGAAAATGATGCAATTAATTAAATAGCTCGACTATTTAAATTAATTAAGTGAAAAGAGGATGGGTTAAAGAGGAAATGATGTTAGTAAATTTGTTTTAAGTGTATGATATTGATTAGGGCATTTTTTAGTGTCTACACAAACATGCAAACTGAATAATCTACAAGAAAAATTATATTCCAACACTAAAAGAGGGCATACTCCTAATGTACTTATGATCTCAATTTTTGGAATTTTATAAGTCTATTTTGCATTCAAAAAATTAAATTCCTTTATCTAGTTTCTTATTGTGTTATATTATGTACAATAAGTACATAAATAAATGTATAGGAGTGAATTTGCACCCCTTAAGCAAATTCCCCTTTCACATACCCTCACCTTAGAAAATCAAATTCAAAGGAGAAATTCCACATCACCTACCTGTCTTCCATCCACTTGGTGTTTTCCCCATGCATAAGTGAGAGAATATTTGTCAGGGACAAATGTGGAGTGTGCAGACATCTACGCGTCGCGTTGCCATCCCTTACAGATTCCTGCATCTAAAGTTGGCAGAGGTGTTACACACCAAATTGGGCCAAATTTTAATGTCTCTCTTCAACCAACTGACCCAAAAATACCTTATTCTTTCTCATCTTACCTTCAAAAACATTCCATTCTCGCTTCATTTCACTCTCTATACATTCACATTCGATCTTCTAGAAATCTTCTACAACTTCTTCACTCTCTCAAGTAGCATTCTAGCATTCCATTGTGAGCATTGTAGTAGCTTTGAAGCTCCATCAACTCCACATTTCAAGTGTGAGGCAAGCCATAGAACTTGTGGGCTTGGAGTCTTGTGAGACCTCCCTTCATCACTATTGCAGCTGTGGTGACTTTGCCAAGTCCATACCTTGCATTCTCCTTCATTGGCTATTGAGATTTTGGGTGGAGGTGGTAACGCTTCACTCCTAGATCCTTTGTGATTTGATAGAGTAGCATAGTATTTTTTTGTAGTGTTCATTACAACTTTTCTTCCTTTCTACTATCTTTATCGCATATTCTACTTTGTTGCTTTATGGTTGTTTGTCAAGGTGGAAACACCAAAACGAGGGTCTGACTTAGGTAGTCCTCTATGCAACCCAACAATTTTCCCTCTTTCTTATGTGTAGGTGGATGCATGCATGGATCTAGCTAGTGAATTGATGATTTTGTGAGATCATCTTCATCACCTTAACTTTCATTTATTTTCTTTATCATCTCTATCTCTATTTCTCATACTTTCTCATTCTATTTTTCCCATCAAAATCAACTAGCTAGGTTGTCAATAAGTTTTGAGGCAATCTTTACTGTATTTCATGTTTTCTAGCCATACGAATGCCAACGCATCTAAGAGATGCCAGTGCGCCACGTTGTCATCCTAGAACTAAGCTACCATCCTCAGACAGAGAGTTGTCTAAGGTTTAGTACTGACTCCAAAAACTAGCTTGTCTAGCCGAACTCTAGGTCTATAGAGTGATAGAAGTACTATATAGTGCTCTTCATTCTTGATCATCACCCCAATACATCCTTTAGAGTGAGGTAAGTTAGGGCATCCCTCCACTCTTAGCTCTCCATGACCTAGAGCCTTGACGTGGTTGGTCCCCCTCTCTTACAATAAAATTATTAAATTTAAATTTCATTACATTTTTGTTAAATGCATTTAAATTTATTTAATATATTTTCAACAAACCTTTTTTAATGACTAATAGATATGAAGTCATATTATTTTCAAATATAACTAGCAGAATTCTTTTGATTAGTCTTATAAATGTTAAGACTTTTTTACCATATTTAGTTATACAACCAATTTTTTTTAATACAAATTTTAATTTCCAACTGTCATATTTATTGATGCCATGAATTGTATATTTTCCTACTCAATTTACCCCTGATTTCCTTGTCAAGGAACTAACACAGAAGAGAAAGTAATACATCCCATCTTTTTTTAAGATGAACCATCATAATTAGAGTGTTTGAATTGAGAATATCTTAGGTGTGTGCAAAGAAAAAATAGAGGTTAGGTAAACATTTCATCCTCAACCTTCTATGCTGCCAAATCTACTTTGAAATTGTCAATGAATCACCCTAGCAAAGATCAAGCACCATATGCATCTCTACAACCTTAGAAGAACAACCACTGAATCTTACAAGTAGAGATCACTATAGTCTATCGATAAAGGAATGTATCATGCAAACATAATGAAGTAGAACTACTATAGTCAAATAATTACAAATGATTTAAAGGTATGCTTAACATTTAGAGCATGATATTTTAATTTCGAGACCAATCAAATTTATTGTTCAATAAATATTCAAATGTTATTTTTACTTTTAATGTTCGTCTATCTCAATACATGAGATCCGTGTTCAATTGTATAAGTAAGTGAAGAAAATTAAAGCATTTTATTTAATATTTTAGCTCATCTAGACACATTCTCGTGTTGAAGACAGAACATAGATAAATGAAAAACTAAAATAGATAAAGAATCAAATACACACAGATAAAAAATAGAGGCACGAATTTAACATAGTTCACCTTAAAGGCTACGTCCACCAAGAAGCAGGGGAAAAATCATGTTTATTAATTTATATTCTTATAGTCATGCTTATGCTCCAGCATACATCTTCATCATGAGAGTTTTATTTAATTACATTGTTCAAAATAGATGACCGAGTCTCCAAGAAATAAAATGAATGGCCACAAGAAGAAACAGACAAGAAATTCATTGGGCTTCATATACCCAATAATCTCCCACTTGAAGTCCAATGACTACTACAACATATCAGGCATTCCCCTACTTTGATCTTATTGTCACTTTTTTAGAATGTTGAGAGAAGCTCTACAAAATTTGAACTCTCTCCCTTGGTACTACCTTTGTCAATGCATCACACTTCTATGGCTTGTAAATTGATATCTCAGTTCTATATGCTTAGTCCTATTATGAAAAGAAGAATTTTTGGCCAAATGAATAGCACTATTGCTATCACAAAACAAAGTGAAAGTAGATTGCTTACACCACAATTCTCCCAATAAGCATTGTAACCATATCATTTCTTTTTCTCCTTTGGTGAGAGCAATATATTCTGCTTCAGTAGAAGAAAGAGCAACAACTTGTTGCAACCGTGAAACCCAAGTAATCGTAGCCCCTACAAATATAAACACATAACCAATAGTAGACCTTTGTTTTTCCAAATCTCCAGCCATATCTGAATCAACATAACCTCACAACTAAGAATCCTTGCCTCTAAAACATAAAAAATGATCTAATGTACCATTCAAGTACTACAAAATCCATTGTACCTCCTACCAATGAGATTTACTTAGATTACTCATAAATCTACTCACAACTCCCACTGCATGAGAAGTGTCCAAGTGAGTACAAACCATGGCATACATGAGACTCCCAACTAATAATGAATACAGAACACCCTTCATTTTTTCTTCATGTTCTTTAGTTTTCGGGCACATTGTTGATGATAAGTGAAAGTGATCAGCCAATGAAGTACTAACAAACTTGGAATTCTTCATATTGAACCTATTCAATACTTTGGTGAAAGTTGAAGGCTCTACCTGATCAGAAAGTAATAGCTCATAATCATCATATTTAGTGGGATACATTTTCTCACAAGTAGACCTCTGTAATTGAGGAGCCTATTCTTGTAAATTTGTGTCCAATTTTAATCTTTGTAATTGATGCTAAATATTTTCTATGTCAGATTGCAAATTACCCTATTGCACACTCCCCTATGCCTACACACTATCCTATTCCTGCACACGCCTCAAATTACAAGCTTCAACATGAGGCTGCAAACAAATTTCTTTGTCACCCAAAATAGGATGCAAGGGAAATAAAGTTCCTAATTTGTGGTCTAAGTGTCCTAAAGAATATTTCTCATAAGGTAGATTCAATGCATTTTGGGAAGGCAACGTTTGATTTTGTAAAAGTTGTGAACTACTCCCAAGTGAGAATGTTTGAGGCAGAACAAGGAATGTAGCATTTTTAACTTACATAGAGGGAAATAACAAAGGTTGTGTTTCACTACCAAAGGCTTTTATTGAGCTTGCAGAAGGTTGTGCAGAGACAAAGAGAGGCTACATACCAATATTAGTGTGTTGTGTATTTCCTATTGGAGATTGTGCATTACTCCCCAAAGGCATTGTTTCAGTATGTAAATGTTGTGAATAAACATTTGAAGGCTACATATAAGAAACATAGTTTTGCTTGTTAGTTCCACTTTCAAACAAATCAAAAGGCACATATTCTTTTACAGGTATCTCCCATTTTTGCAGACCTGGGAAAAAAAACTCATTAAACACAACATCCCTACTATGAACAAGTTGCTTGGTGATAGGATCCCACAAATGAAAACCATATTGGTCTTTACCATATCTAACAAATATGCATTGCCTTGTCTTAGAATCCAACTTTGTTCGCTTTTCCTTAAGAACATGAGTGAATGCTTCACAGCAAAAAACTCGTAAATGAGAATAAGAAATTCATTTCCCCAACCATTTCTCTTTGGGAATATCAAAATCTAATATGTATGAGGGGCTCATGTTAATTAAGTATACTAATGTGTGAACTGCCTCTGCCCAATATTCCTTGCTAAGGCCTGCATTAGAGAGCATACATCGAGCCCTCTCTAAAATAATTATATTCATCCTCTCAGCTGCACCATTTTCTTGAGGACTAAAAGGAATTATTTTGATCCGTCTAATGCCATTATCTGCACAAAAACTATCAAATTCCTCGGAACAAAATTCTCCCCCATTATCGGCTTGTAAACATCTTATTTTATGTCCAGTTTGATTCTCAGCCATGGCTTTGAAATTTTTGAATTTAGAAAAAACTTATAATTTTCTATTCATCATGTAGACCCACACTTTTTGAGTACAATCATTAATAAAAGAGACAAAATAATTATCTTGTCCAAAATAAGGTACCTCCATAGGTCTAAACACATCTAAGTGCATGAGTTCCAAAGGTGTTGACTACTTTTCATGACCAATCTTCAAGAATTTGATATGTCTTTGTTGACCATGAAGGAAATACTCACAGAACTCCAAATCAACGGATTTAAGGCCTAGAAGTTGATCCCTTTGAAGCATAACTTCAAGTCCCTTTTTGCTCACATGTCCAAGCCTCTTATGCCAAAGCTTCAAACCATTGTCAATAATGGCCATTGCAACTCCCACTTCACCATGACACTCTAAAACATAAAGGTTACCCAATTTCTCCTTTTGCAATCACCAAGACACCCTTGGTTACTTTTCAAGTAACTAAAGAAAACTTAACATTATGCCCTTGAGCATAAAGTTGGCTCACTGATATTAAATTTTGTTTTAGTGTAGGAACATGTTTCACATCCTTTAAAGAAAACTTAACATTTCACCCTTGAGCATAAAGTTAGCTCAGTGATATTAAATTTTGTTTCAGTGTAAGAACATGTTTCACATCCTTCAAGATCCATTTATTTCCAATTTTTAAATACAACATCACATCACCTTTTCCAACTATTTCACATTCTTTATTATCACCAAGAAAATATCTACTAAACTTACCTTCTTGGTAATTTGTGAAAGCCATCATGTAAGGTGTAGCATGGAAAGAGGCACTAGAATTGAGCACCCACAAATATGTAGTCATGTAACTCGCTAATAAAACCAAAACACCGTTGTCTTTATCATATGCAATGTTTACTTCATTATTTCTCACCTTTTCTTATGCCATTTTGCAATTCCAACAATTCTTTTTAGTGTGACCCAGTTTGCCACAAAACTAATTATCACCATTTTTTCCCCTGGACTTCAATCTTCATGCAGATTTGGACCTTCTTCAGTTATTATTTCTTCCTCTTTCTTGACCCCTTCCTCTATTTCCAGTGCTTACAGTAATCAAGGCATCACTGAAAGAGGGTTCTTGATTTTTTCTCCCCATGTCTTCACCAAGAAGAGTGGCTGCAACATCATCAAATTTTAATTTACTCTTGGCAACCATCGAAGTGCTAAATGCCATCAACACTCCTTCCCAATTATTTGGTAAAGAACATAATAATAGAATTGGTTTAATTTCATCATCTAAATTGATACCCATTAAAATCAATTGGGTGACCAAAGTATTAAATTTGTTAAGGTGATTTTACATTATCCCACCTTCTTTCATTTTCAAATTATATAACCACTTCATGATAAAAACCTTGTTCAATGCTAATGTCATCTTGTACATATCCAAAATTTTATCCCATTGATCTTTTGATGTCTTCTCAACAGAAATGTTGAAGAGAACATTGCTTGATAATGAAAGAAAAATAGTGTCCCTTTCTTTCTTATCCAATTTCTCCCACTCTTTATGTGACATAGAGCCTTTTCCTTTAGCTTTCCCCTCTAATACAAGTGAGAGATCCTGCTTAATCATCAGTGATTTCATCTACATTTTCCATAGCTCAAAATTTTTCCCTAAAAACTTCTCAATCTTCCACATATCTACTTCATCCATGCTTTTGGAAATTCTTCACCGATTTCCAAAGAACCGGTTCACCACCAAGCTTTGATACCAATTCTTGAAGATGGAATGCAGATAAATGAAAAACTAAAATAGATAAAGAATCAAACACACATAGATAAAAAAATAAAGACACGAATTTAAAGTGGTTCACCTAAAAGGCTACGTCCACCAAGAAGCAAGGGAAAAAATCATGTTTATTAATTTATGTTCTTACAGTCATGCTTATGCTCCAGCATACATCTTCATCAAGAGAGTTTTATTTAATTACATTGTTCAAAATAAATGACTGAGTCTCCAAGAAATAAAATGAACGGCCATAGGAAGAAACAAACAAGAAATCCATTGGGCTTCATATATCCATCATCTCATTATGCAGCTATGTATTTTGTCTTAAACAACAATCATAGAGTAATGAATAACATCATTCAGAAAAGCACATGAACTTATGAACTCAACAGAAATGAATATAATTTTACCTAGATATTCTTTATGTTCAAAACTAATGTAATAACTTATAATAATTCAATATGTTATTCTATTACTATGAAGAGGAAATAGTTATCCCTATCAATTTAAATATCTAGTAAGTTAGTAGTATTATCTTTGACTCAATATTGAATAAAGAACTATTGTACACAATATTTTTCAAAAATAATTTATCATGTGCTAATTAGAAGAATTATATGTGTATTGTGTGTTTATGATATTCTAGTTAAATCACTATCACATTTATTATTCAAGGGGTAAACGCTTTTGACCGGAGCTATGAACCGGATACAACCATTCAACAATACCACCCCAATGGGTTTTGAACCTTGGTGGCAAGAACAACAATGCCACCTATAAACCATCACACCATGCCAATACTGGCAAATCACTATCACATTTAGTTACATCCTTCTAAATACTTTTAAATGCTACATTTCAAGATAAACTTTTTGTAATGAAACAATTTGCATAACAGAGAAATGTAATATGAAATATTATATAAATACTTTATGATAATTAAGAATAAAAAGTCACTTCAAAAGGGAAGACCTCCAAATTGCTATGCCTTTAATATAAGAGTACACATAGAGTTATGAGTAATCAACTTATGGATACCTTAACTCTTAATTAAGTTATATTATCACAATTATATTGTCATTTAATTATTTAGGTCACCCTATGGTTTATATAGGGATATCTAGATCGGCCTAGGTGATATCCTAGACATAAGTAGGCTATATATAAGAGATAGTGAGTTTTATTTGATCATCAAATTATGAATTGTGTTCTCATTGGAGATATTTGGAGGTTTTCCCCCTCGAAGCCACTTGTTATTCCCATTTATTATCAAATATTTGTATCATATTTCATATTATATATTTTATTGTGTAATTTATTTCATCACAAATGGTATCAAAGCATGATCTTGGCATTGTGAAAGCAAGGCAATTTTTTTCAATTTTAGAGGTCATTTTTTGAAATGCATTTATCTCATGTTTTTGAAAAAAAAATTCTAATTTTTAGAGGGGTTTCGAATAACATAGTGAATCCTCCACAATCTAAATTTAAAAATAATTGGAGTAATGTTAAGGGATTTATTGCCAAATTAGGGTTTCTTCCAATTTTGTTTGGGAGGACTCTATCTCTTAGATCTAAGTGAACTTATTTTTTTATTTTTAAATGATTTTTCATAAATTCACTGAGGCAGCTACATTTTAAATATTAGACCTGAATTAAAGAACAATTAAGCAACTTATTGTAAAATTAGATTTTCTTAAATTTTACATCTCAAGGTTGAATATCTTCTAATTTCATGGAGATTTATCTAGATAAATATTATTTTGGCCTTGTCAAGTTACAATAAAAAATTAAAACCATTTAAGTTTCATTTTTGTAATTTATTGCAAAAAAATTCCATCATAGCAGGGCCTTCAACAAGAGGCAAAATGAATGTTGTCACACCTTGAAAATATCTTGATAAGAACGAGGTAATAATTGAGTGAGGTAATAATTGAGGATATTAATCCCAATGGGAAAAAAACATCAAGTTTAAGGAAGACATTTCATTAGTGAATATGGGGATGAGGGGGATATAGATCAACTACAAGGAAATATACATCCTAAGAGGAGATATATCAAACATATAAAGAATGTTAAATGATAATATAAATTGACCAAGAAAGGATGTCTCAATCAACTAAGGTGGATCATCTAGGTTACCTACTACTAATCCAATTTTTAATACTCATATAGAATCTAGAAACTTGATACCAAATGTGGATATGCACAAGTTTAATAGAATGGATCCACTAGCATGGATAAACCAAATAGATAATTTTTTGATATACATCAAGTACCAAGTGGAAAAAATATTGCAATTGCTTCCCTATGTGTAGTTCTAACTAGAGAAATTAATTTAGAATCAATGGCTATGTACTCATCAATAGATAAAGGTTCTCACTATCTCATGGTAAATTTTTACAAAGGATCTATAATCATATTATAGCAATAGTGTGACAGACAACTTCTTTAGCTAGATATAGCTAAAATTCAACAAATAGGATCAATTAAGGATTATATCCAATAATTCCAAAATTTATCTTTAAGAGTGGATACGGTTATATAGGATAAATTCAACAATTTATTTTTGGGTGGTCTTAAGGATCACATTTAATATGATGTACACATGTTTATTCCTATCTCTATATGTGACTCTTTTATCTTAGCACATAAGGTAGAGAAGATGTATTTGATTCCTAGAAAGCAAGGGGATAATGTCCTAATACAGAAAGGATGTACTCAACACATTTTCTTCCTCAACCTACTAAATTAACACCACAATAAGTTAAGGATAAGTGAGAAAAAGAGTTATGTTTCAATTGTGATAGCAAATATAGTTGAGGATATAAATATAGTGAAAATAATTAGTTTTATATTAAATTCCCAAGTAAGGAAGAAGAGGAGGAACCAATATTAGAGGGTGGTAGGGAGTAAAATGAGGAATCACAAGATCCCCAAAAAATTCATTGTTGTCATGCATTCATAGGTTTTACTACACCAAAAACTCTCAAGGTAGTTCATTTATTAAAAGATAAAAGAGTAATAGTGTTGACAGACTCAGGTAGTACTCATGGTTCATCATGAAAAATTTCTCTACATATCTAAACTATTTTATATATCTGTATTTAGAGTTTCAAATCTTGATTACAAATGGTGGTACTCTTACTTATTATATGAAATGTCACAACATTAAAATATCCATGGGAGATTATAATCTTGAGAGCCCAAATGTTTCTATCTCCATGGGTGTAGTAAATATTATTTTGGGGGTAAAATGGCTTACTAATTTGAGAACAATTGAGATGAAATTCCAATAGCTATTCATGAAATTTCAATTAGAAGGAAATAAATTTGGACTAAGAGGGTTGTGTGCAAATTCCCCATAGATGGTAAGATATTATCAAATGTAAAAGTTGTTTAAGAAAAGAGAAAAGAGACTTGTGGCCCAATTATGTTCATCAGAATCTTATCAATCAAATGCTCCTACCTACCCAAATTTACAAGCAATTATAGATTTTTCACTCAGTGTTTTTTTGAGATATTATTAAAGAAATTCCTCCTAAGAAGGATCATGATCATTCCATACAATAAGTGCTAGGGAGACATCCACCCAACATCAGACCTTGCATGTACCAATATATAAAACAAGTGAGATTGAAAATATATTTTAGGAGATGGTGGAGGTAGAAATTATCAAACATAGCCAAAGTTCTTAATCCTCTCCTATGGTGATTATGCATAAGGAAGATAAAAATTTGTGCATGTGTAGAGACTATAGAGTTCTCAACATGTACACCATCAAATATAAGTTTCTCATTATAGTCATTGATGATTTTCTAGATGAATTAAATGGGGATATGTATTTTCCAAAGTTAGATCTTACATCAGGCAATCACCAAATTTGAATTAAGGAGTAAGATATTTCTAAGACAACATTTGAAACTCATGAGAGTCATTATGGGTTATTTTATGCCATTTGGTCTTTACTAATGCAACACCAACATTCCAGATTTTGATGAACCTCATCTTTAAGAATTTTTTGAGGAAGTTTGTATTAGTTTTATTTGATGATATATTGATTTATAAAAATAAATGGGAGGAAAAAATTTTGCATGTTGGTAAAGTATTGCAATTTCTCAAATATCATAAACTCTATGTTAAGCCATCCAAGTGTGCTTTAGGTCTCAAAGAGGTGGAGTGCTTGGAAAAAATAGTTTCACATGAAGGAGTAAAGGTAGATCCTAAAAAAATAAGGTTATAATAGAATGGAATGTTTCCAAAATCATTAATAAATTGAGAGGTTTCTTTGTTGCAAAGATGGTTGTTGTTGAACCAAAAGATTGACCTGTTAATGCTTGATACAACCACCAGAGTTATTGAATCCACAAGAGATAGTTAAGCCATGTCATGAATGCAAGTGTTGCGCTGCACAACACAAGGAGACCAAGGGAAAACACCTTGCAATAGTCCCCCCAACACAAGTGAGGAGTTCAAACCTATGACCCAGGATCCAATACCAATTGTTGCAAAAATGGTTATCGTTGCACCAAAATATTAATTTATTAATGCCCGATACAACCACTAGAGTTAATAAATTCATGGGAGGTAGTTAAACCATGTCATAAACCCAAGCGTGAGGGTGTAAACCTTGCAAAATTCTAGAGTTTGATTGCATACTATTGAATATTTGTGAAGAATTGTGGAAATATACTAGCACCTTGTTGGTAAGCAGATTTTTCACTATGATTGTTTCTCCAAAACTAAGCTTATTTGCTTGAAGAGTAGTGGAAATCATCCTAATATTTGGAGAGATAGTTATGAAATAGTGATCTTCCTTTATGTTTGAGAGGGGTAGCTCCCTCGTATGATGGGTTATTTGTAGTTTTTGTGTACTTTTAGCTTAAAATTACGTAAAGGATAAAAGATAAAACTAAAGGAAAATGAATAACAAAAACCCCAATGATAGACATATGAATAGAAACTAAGAGTTCACAAGTGATTAAAAATTACAAAGGGAGTTTTGATATGTAACGATGACAAGGAAGGATGAAAAATCTCAACATACAAAGAGATAAGATACTTCAACACATTCAAATCAAGATACAAAGATATTATTATGTTTCATCAATCACATTGATTGCCAATGGTTTATACAATTACACAAAGGGATTACTTATTTAGCATGTGATAAATAAATAATAATAGTACAAGAATACATTTAGAACATACAAACCAGAATGCATCCTTCATTATCTCTATGAAATCATACAATTTCTAAAATCCATTATGCTCAAATTGTCCAGCCAAATAGTTCTGATACAATTTTTCTAAATACTTCTCATGAGTTTTCTCATTTAAATTCAAAATAGTCTTGTAGTTATAGGCTTTCTTTGATAACTAACAAGTAACCACCTAGTAACTACCTTTTTGAAATATAATAATTTAAAAATAAGCATTATTTCAGTTAGAATTTACTCTTCCTTTCTAGAAAGAAAGCTTATTTTCTAACCTCTAATTACAATAAGTGGCAAAAGTCACATTTCCCAAAACATAATTTGAAATCTACAACACCAAAGAAAGAGTATTTATTGGTTTTGTCGAGGTGGGAATTGTGTCTTCTTGCAATCCACAAGTTACTTTCTCATCAAGAATTCCATCTTCAATTGTATCATGTGTTAAAAAATGGAGGTAATAGTGTAGCTTAAAACTTGTAAAACTATGAGACTGTAGATTTAGTTAAGTGTTCTTTGTCACAATTCTTTGTTTATGATTAATCTTTTTAGATCAATTTTACCAATTGTTGAAATAGACAAAAGATTGTAGAAGAATGAGACAAGAAAATAGAAGTGACACAACATATACATGGAGAAACCCTTTTGGGGAAAAACTCCACCACTAGAATCAATAGTGCTTGTATTATTTGACCTTAGAACAAGATTACAATAACACTATATCAATCCTTGATTGATATGCTTCCTTTCCTTCAACAATCCTTCTTCACAACCTAAAATAAGCTATCATGGAACTCTCATACACTTGCTGCAATTCACAAGCTATCCATGCATTCTATGTGACCAAGCTTGAAACCACACATCACATGCCATGCTTCAAACCCTCACACATGCACAAGCTCAACCTAAAAACCTGATTCTGAACTCTCTTCAACTTGTTGCAATAAATAGACAATTATGAGCATTGTAAACTCCAAAGAGTTGACAATTACAAGAGGATAAACTTCTCACAAATATCTATGCCTAGATTGGGCAAGTAGAGTTCCTCCATGAAATCCAAAATCAAACCAAGTCCTTCATCAATTTTGGCATCCCATACTAAATTCTTAACTGATTGTTGGTTTTGAAGATATCTTGTAAGCTTGTCCTCAAAGTTGGCATCCAACAATGGGCCTGGTGCAGAAGCACCTACACCATAAAATGAATTTTTGATTCTTTCAAAAATGGTGGGCCATGTTAGTTTTTTTGTGTTTATTTTTGTCCAAATAAGGTCTAATAGACCAATATTGTATGTAGGGCTAAGGTGGTCAAATGTGCACAAGTGCACACTTGCATAGTTATATCAAAATTTGGATCTTGTAAGCATAAAAGGAAAATATGTAAGATTGTATGTAAGGGTGAAATCTTCATGTTGTAATGGGATTATCCCAAAGCCATGGAAGTGATTTTAGGGGTCATAAGTATAAAAAAACAAACAAATCACACACTTATATGTCAATAAGTCAAGTGCAATATTAAAGAATAGATTAGGGGTATTAAGGGCTAGTTAACAATTTATGCATAGTTGAGGGAGTTAGGCATTGGTTTTTTGACTCCAAATGTACTTAAGGCATTGGGAAGGCTTGAATAAGGGTTAACAAGAATTTTTATTAAAGATGGAATGAGAAAAACAACGTGTTGCTCTATCTTTTTATGATATTTTTTGTGTTTTCTCCACATTCCCAACTCTGTACGGCCCATACAGATTCATTTAAGTTCTAAGACTCAGAGTTTTTTGTAGGTTCATGTCTTGACCTTCACTTGAAGGCCCTGTGGAGGTTTGATATTCATCTTGAAGGAAATAATCAAGTTTTTTTTAGAATCTAACTGGTGAAAGCCAGTGAATTGCTATTTTGTAAAGTAATATCTTTTCTCTTGTTGTATGATCCTGTGACTTAGAGAAATGTCCTATCATAAGGTAATGAAGGGGTTTGTGTGTCATGGGAAGCAAATATAGGGTGAGTTGTTTGATTTTTGGAAGGTACCCTGGCAGTATAGTGTTGTTCTTATGTGAAATCCAAGCAACTTAAGTAGAGTTTTGATTAATCCATGTGATTTTTAGTCCTGTCAACATTTGGTTGGCTTGGACAGGTATTTTGAAAGGTTTTTGAAGTGTTTTTTTAGTTGAAGAAGGATTGGACTTGTTATTTCCACCAAAACCCTAGGTTAATGCATGATAAAGGAGGGTTTCATAGAACAGTGGTAAAGAGGCCTTGAAACTATCAATAAATTGTGACATCTGATGTTTTGGCATGTACTAAATGACTGTCTAAGATTTCATGGTGATTGGAGAAGTCTAAAGAGTAGTTGGTTTGTAAATTAGGGCTAATCTTGTAGCCTTTTAAGCAAGGTCACTTAATGAAACTCTATAATGTTGCCAAAGAACCTTGTATGAATGGTTGGGGAATTGTATTTGATGTTGAATGGATGCCATGTACATGTTGTGTTGATATTTTTATAGTATTTTTGAAAAGATATGGTCTTTAGTTGATTTTTGGTGACTTGAAGCTATAGTGGCATATTTGAGAGAAGTTGTGTCAAATTTATCTCTTGGGTTTCCACCATCTGTCTGCATCATAGTGGTATGAGAATAGGGAGTAGGTTTTGGTTTACATTTTGTAGGTTGAAGAAAAAGCAAAGTTGACAAGATGCCTCCAAAGAACAAAGATATGGCTAAAGAGATTAGGGAGATGAAGGAAAGGCATGCAAGAGAACTCAAAGAGTTGGAAGAGAGAATCATAGCCCTGGAGACAAACAAGAGAAGAGATGTTGAAGAGAGTGAGACAAAAGAAGAGGAAGATGAGGAATTTGAAGACATGGAAGAAGAACTTGATCCAGAAGACCAAAGAATGGAAAAGTTGTTGAAGGCAGTGAAAGGTGACAATCCTAAGGTAAAACTTGATGTTTCTAAATATGGTGGTAGTCTAAATGATGAACTACTTGATTGGATTGTTGCATTAGATAACCATTTTGAATGCGAAGAAGTTCTTGAGGAGCAAAGAGTAAGGATTGAAAAGACTAAGTTGCAAGGTCATGCTTTGGTATGGTGTGATTACTTTCAATCTGAGAGGAGGAAACAAGGAAAGTCTTAGATCACATCATGGGACAAGATGATATCAAAATTGAAAGGTAAATTCTTACCCAAACACCACCAAGTTCAAATGTTTAAGAGATTACAAAACTTAAGACAAAGGGAAATGGATATTAATTCTTACACTAAGGAGTTTTATAAACTAAGTTTAAGATCTAGTCATCATGAGAATGAAGATGAAAATATTTCTAGGTATATTGGTGGTTTAAGGCTTAATGTACAGGATGAATTGGTTCTGGCTAACCCTAGGAGTGTAGAGGATTGTTATCAAATGGCTATCAGGGTGGAGGAGAAATTGAAGAGAAGGAAAGACAAAGCAGTTAGAGGTAGAGGTGGTGCATCAATAGGAAGAGGATTCATGTCTATTTCAAAGCCAACCAATGATAATCAAGAGGATGCCATGAAATTCCAAGAGCAATCTAATTCTAGAGGTGGATGAAGAGGCACAAAAGGCAGATTTGGAGGAGGTAGGAATTCCAACAATGCATTCACAGGAATATGCTATACTTGAAACCAACCTAGACATCCATCCTTCAAATGTCCGGAAAGGTAAGGTTCAAGCTCTTATGGAGGAGAAAGGAGGAATCAACTAGTGCATAAAGATGAAGAGAGTGTGACTTCACCGGTAGTGAACCTCACATCAGAAGTTGGAGAAGCCTTGATGCTACACAAACAACTTTTGAAGACTTCTAAAGAGGAGGAGCCATTGCATAGGAAAGCACTTTTCAGAATCAATTGCAAGGTACAAGGTAAGGTATG
Source organism: Sequoia sempervirens (assembly GCA_007258455.2). Taxonomy (NCBI): domain Eukaryota; kingdom Viridiplantae; phylum Streptophyta; class Pinopsida; order Cupressales; family Cupressaceae; genus Sequoia; species Sequoia sempervirens. The sequence goes on along the minus strand of VDFB02271358.1, from coordinate 730,477,306 downwards.
TAGGATGGTAGTGGATTCAGGTTCAACTTAAAACATGGTTTCTTGTGAAATGGTGAATAAACTCAATTTCAAAAGAATCCCTCATGATTTTCCTTACAAGGTCTCTTGGTTGAGCAATGGTCAATCATTGATAGTGAATGAGCAAGCTACGGTAGATTTTCAAAAAGGTGAGTATAAGGATACTGTACTTTGTGATATTTTTCCAATGGATTGCTGTCACATCCTTCTTGGAAGACCATGGCAGTATGATAGGAGTGCAATCTATGATGGGAAGGAAAAAAATACACAATCATGAAGGGTGGACAGAGGTTTGGTTTGACTCCTTGGGTAGAGAGTGAGAAAGGAAAAGAAAAAGTAGTCATGTGTGGGAACAAGGAGCCCCTAAATGTTGTGAAAAAGGTAACAAATTCTGATGATATGCACAAATTTAAGTCTGAAAGTGCAGGTACAGTAGATCTAAAGGTCAATTCAGGGTTAAAGAAGACAAAGACAGTGAATGTGTAGGACAGTGTGTTATTAGGTACTATAGAGTGCCCTGTGGTTATGCAACAAGTTGAGAAGCAGTCAGAATCTGGTGGTACAATGAGTGGACAAGCTGAGAGGATAGGGGTAAGGCAAGATAGTAAGGCAGTGAGTAAAGGACAAGCAAAACAGGGTAGACAAGAGAATTGCAGACCTGATTATGAAAGGATGGTGAGGACAAACCAAGGAAGTACTGACACATGTTTTTTTTTAGGTACAATATAGGGTACAAAATCACATCTTGGTTAGGAGAAGGATATAAGCCAGATGACTGGTCTGAGAACAAAGGCAAGGAAAAATGCTTGTGTATTAATACCCTAATCTATTATTTTTCTTATATAAGCATATTAAAGATGGAATGAGAAAAAAAATGTGCTGCTCTATCTTTTTCTTATATTTTCTGTGTTTTCTCCACATTCCCAACTCTATACGGCCCGTACAGATTCATTTAAGTTCTAGGACTCCTAGTTTTTTGTAGGTTCATGTCTTAACCTTCACTTGAAGGCCCTACAGAGGTTTGATATTCATCTTGAAGGAAATAATCAAGTTTTTTTCAGAATCTGACTAGTGAAAGCCAGTGAATTGCTATTTTGTAAAGTAATATCAAAATGGCCATTTCTCTTGTTGTATGATCCTATGACTCAGAGAAATGGCCTATCATAAGGTAATGAAGGGGTTTGTGTGTCATGGGAAGAAAATGTAGGGTGAGTTGTTTGATTTTTTGAAGGTACCCTGGCTGTACAGTGTTGTTCTTATGTGAAATCCAAGCAACTTAAGTGGAGTTTTGATGAATCCATGTGAGTTTTAGTCTTGTGAATATTTGGTTGGCTTGGATAGGTGTTTGAAGTGTTTTTTTAGTTGGAGAAGGATTGGAGTTGTTATTTCCACCAAAACCCTAGGTTAATGCATGATAAAGGAGGGTTTCATAGAACAGTGGTAAAGAGGCCTTGAAACTATCAATAAATTGTGAAATTTGATGTTTTGGCATGTATTAAATGACTTTCCAAGAGTTCATGGTGATTGGAGAAGTCTAAATAGTAGATGGTTTATAAATTAGGGCTAATCTTGTAGCCTTTTGAGCAAGGTCGCTTAATGAAACTCTATAATGTTGCTAAAGAACCTTGTATGAATGGTTGGGGAATTGTATTTGATGTTGAATGGATTCCATGTAGATGTTGTGTTGATCTTTTTACAATATTTTTGAAAATATATGGTCTTTAGTTGATTTTTGGTGACTTGAAGCTATAGTGGCATATTTGAGAGAAGTTATGTCAAATTTATCTCTTAGGTTTCCACCATATGTCTACATCAGGGCCTCACTTAACCGATCCTTGTAAATATCTTCTCATGCAAAGGTGTTAACTCCAAGTTGCCAACTTGGGTGCCCAAGGTTGGTCCAAGTCAATATTTGTTAACTAAAACATATCTCTCCACCATTCATGCAAACATCATGCATGATTGATCATCCCATGTTAGCTAAAAGTATCAACCTATTATATTTCATGCAACTCAAGTCATTAGTCATGCATTCTAAGTCAACTAAAGTCAACTAGCATTCTACTGAAACTAACTACATGCAACTAAAGATAACTGAAGCATAACTTAATTAAACTAAACTAAACTGATACTGAGCTAAACTAATACTAAACTAAACTGATATTTAACTAAACTAAACTTAACTAAACTGAACTGAACTCCATGCATGTAAACATCAATTCCTAACTTCTAGAATCTTTACATGCATTACTGAAGTGTTATCTTTCTCCAAACATTGAACATAGCTCAGGGTGGGTTCCACCTTCCATGTGGGTGCCCCATGTGATCCTATTTTGTAGGAGCTCTTCTTGGGCATCCCCACATGTTCCTATCATTTAGGAATAATCAAAAATGTCAATTTACATGTCCATTTCATTTGAATTTAATCTCTTTATAATCCTAGTGTTAGGGATCACTTTCCAAGGACTTAGGAGATACATGAAATATGTTTAGGATTGCAACTAAATGGCATCATATTCCCAACATTCTCCCACTTGAAATTATACATTGCAATTATTCTAAATAAGGAATCATTATTATAAATCAAGTACATGACTTAAGACCAATGGCCTTCTTGCACCAACTAATCAATCCATACCAACTTCAAATGCAACCTACATAATCATGAAGCTCCAGAAAGATGATTAATACTCAAAACCAAGAGAACTTATTTGTAAGATAACCATCCAAAATCAACAATGGATCCACATCATTTCCAAATTCTCCCACTAAACCGTGATACTAAGTAACACATGGCATCATGATGTACACAACCAAAACCACATCACTATCATAATCTCACACCAAACTTGTGTATCCAAGCTCTCCATGACATCGTGATACCAATCTACAAACAATTCCATGTATATTCACCATCCTACAAAATAAGACTTGAAGGTAACAACACACATAGACATGCGATAAAAGCCTCTAAAGTAACTCACTATAGTAAAGTGTAACCAGTCCAAGAGAGGTGCCCCTCTCATACAAAACACATATACCTTTTGGAACTCCCACTGCATAGGTAATGTCAAATCTGAAAATAAGATCACAACATTAACAAGTCCTCCTATATCACTTCACATAGAGGATGTGGCTAACTCCTCTATCATATTGTCAAATTATGTAAATTAAGATCTCCTTCAACACTCTGAAACTAAAAGGATATCAACACCTAACCATTCAACTTATAATGAAACATGGTAGAAGTTAGATGTAAACCTCTCATAGAAAATAGATCAAACTTAACCAAACATTCCCACAAACATAAGGGAATATTACCAAAGCCACTAACTATCTCATGTACCTCTCCTACCCAAATCCTCAAAACTAACTCAAGTTCAAGATTGCAAGGAGAATTAAAAAAATACATAAAAACATGCATCTACTTCTCAAGACTAATGCATAAGAGAAGACAAGATACATATTAATAATGCATCTAATAATCAGGCAAGCAACGCCTCTTAGATCATTTTACCTACCGAGTAGACCAAGAGTGAGATACAAGATTTTCTTGTGCATACAATAGACAACCTTCTCATCAGGCCTATGATGCACTCATATCCATTTCCAGATGTAGGCTTCTTGGTCTTTACTATTGAAAAATATTTTCTTACAAGTAACCATTCCAACATATATCTCTTCACGTAAGAAATATCCTGCCTAACCCAAGTCTCTCTAGTATCCATGAGCACCCGCCAATCAATCCATGCCAACTTCAAATGCAACTTGCATAATCATGAAGCTCCAAGAAAATGATTAGTACTCAAAACCAAAGAGAACTGCATCCTCTCTAAAAGAAAGAACAATTACACCTTTACCAAAGACTCTAAGGGTCCCCCATGAGACAAGATGTTAAAAACTCTTCAAATCACATGAAGATAATCATATCCTACCAAATCTCCCACTGAATTGTGATATTGAGTTTTACATGGCAACAAGATAAACATCAAACCATCACTTTCCTTGACATCATCATAACCATCTCCTAACTGAAGATCATCCATACATGCAAAACCATGGGCTCAAAACCATGAGCTCCAAAACCATGGACTAATACAAATAGCACAAAACCATGTGTTAAAGACCACTAAAGGTTAATCCACTAACTCTAACCTAAGAACTAGTTTAACCCAACTTCCCTCCCCTTACCACCTAGGAGAACTCCTCTCTTACCAGGCCTTTCCTTTCAAGGATTGAGCAAGCCATACCAAGTCTTACAACCATCAACCCAGATACATTATAACATACTTCTTTTACAAATCTGCAATAACACAATAGTAAAATCTCCCACCACAACCAAAAAACCTTCAAACTTTTAAGAGAAAGGTGCCCAAAACTCTACCCAACTGTTAGCTCTGATACCAAATGTTGAAAAATGGAGGTAATAGTATAGCTTAAAACTTGTAAAACTATGAGACTGCAAATTTAATTAAATATTCTTTGTCGCAATTCTTTGTGTATGATTAATCTGCTTAGATCAATTTTACCAATTGTAGAAGGAGACAGAAGATTGTAGAAGAATGAGGCAAGAAGATAGAAGTGACACAGCATATACGTGGAGAAACCCTTTTGGGAAAAAACTCCACAATCAAAATCAATAGTGCTTGTATTATTTAACCTTAGAACAAGATTACAATAACATTGTATCAATCCTTGATTGATATGCTTCCTTGCCTTCAACAATCCTTCTTCACAACCTGCAATAAACTCTCGTGGAACTCTCATACAATTGCTGCAATTCACAAGCTATCCATGCATTCCATGTTACCAAGCATGAATCCACACATCCCATGCCATGCTTCAAACCCTCACACATGCACAAGCTCAACTTGCAAACTTGATTATGAACTCTCTTCAACTTGCTGCAATAAATAGACAATTATGAGCATTGTAAACTACAAAGAGTTTACAATTACAAGAGGATAAAGCTCTCACAAATATCTATGCCTAGATTGGGCAAGTAGAGTTCCTCCATGAAATCCAAATTCAAACCAATTCCTTCATCAATTTGGGCATCCCAAATTGAAGTCTTAATTGATTGTTGGTTTTGAAGATATCTTGTAAGCTTCTCCTCAAAGTTGGCACCCAAGAATGGGCCCCACTTAACTAAGCCTTATAAATATCTTCTCATGCAAAGGTGTTAACTCCAAGATGCCAACTTGGACACCCAAGGTGGGTCCAAGTCAATCTTTGTTAACTGAAACATATCTCTCCACCATTCATGCAAACATCATGCATGATTGATCATCCCATGTTAACTAAAAGTATAAACCTATTATATGTCATGCAACTCAAGTCATTACTCATGTATTCTGAGTCAACTGAAGATAACTGAACCATAATTGAATTGAACTAAACTAAACTAAACTAAACTAAACTGATATTCAACTAAACTAAATTGAACTCCATGCATGTAAACATCAATTCCTAACTTCTAGGATCTTTACATGGATTACTGAAGTGTTATCTTTCTCCAAATAGTTAGCTTAACTCAAGGTGGGTTCCACTTCCATGTATGTGCCCCATGTGCTCCTATTTTATAGGAGCTCTTCGTGGGCATCCCCACATGTTCCTATCATTTAGGAATAATGACAAATTTCAATTTACATGTTCATTTCATTTGAATTTAATCTCTTTCTAATCTGAGTGTTGGGGAACACTTTCCAAGGACTTAGGAGATACATGAAATATGTTTAGGATTACAATTAAATGGAATCCTATTCCCAACAACATGTACTCTAGTTATATTTTGTAATCAACATTTTCTTGTAATAATATAATGTATTGAATGATGAGGAGGTTTATATAACGCATGATAAAAAAAATTTACTCATACTTATTACCATCTTCACAAGAACACATTGTGTAAGGAGTCTATATTTATAGTTTTCTTCACTTGGCATCTCCAATAATCTCCACAAAAACATTGTACATGTTAGAAACCATGGAACTCATTCATATAACTTGCAACAATTTCCCTTGCAACAACCCTAAAGATGAACTTGGTTGCAATGTGATAATCAACCCATACTTAAAGATTACTAAAAAAAATGTTGATTAGAATCTAACATATGCATTTAAAATTTAATTAATATTTTCTTGACTCTTGATGGTACATGAGTAATTATTTTTCCTCCTCTTGCACACTACTAAGTGTATAATTCTTGAATATATAAATATCTTGATACCTTGATATTCCAAGACAACTCCCTCATTTTTGCATAAATATCCTATACTAATGAGGATCATCGGTCTCAACTGTAGGCATGAATTTTTTTAAATCTTTCATCAGTATTCTTACAATTCAAATACCAACCCAATTATTTTTATCAATTTTATATCCAAAATATCCATGGTTATATTTTGAGCTAGCTCTCCACTGATGAGAAAAAGCATATACCATAGCTAGTTCATATTTGACAGTAGCTTCTTCCCTCTATTGTACCCTTGCTATAATTTCTTCCATTATTTCATGCATGAGCAACAGGCCTAACTTTGGCTTTGTATTATGATCCAAGATTGCAAAGTAATAGCTACTTTCTTCCTTCAAATCTTTGAACAAGTGCCTAAAGTCTTACCATTCCTTTTAATCCTCGAAAAGATTTTCTAGCCTGCAATTGTTTCATTTTGTGAGATGACATCTCTTCAAGGCCATCTGTCTAACCATGTCACCTTCACATTAGGGAAAACTTTTAGAAACCCCCCCCCCCTCAGAAAGGTGTAAAATCCTGAAAAATCTTGTATACTTCTTGATAAAAATATTAATTTTATTGCTGAATTTTTTTTGTTTTTCCTAAAAAAAAGTAATGTCCATTGGCAAATATTTTCTAATCGCTAGAAGTCTAGAAAATCCTGGTGAAATGCATTTTTTTTAAAACCATTAAAATTTTTCCATTGGTGATTAAAAACTATTTTCAAACCAATAAAATATTTCAATTGGCGAATTAAACCTATTTTCAAATCAAAAATAATAATTTTGTTAGTGATTAATTTTTTTTAAAACTAAAAAATAAAATTCATTGGAGAATTAAACCTATTTTCCAATGATTATGGAAAAAACATTGGTGAATTAGACATAATATCAAACTAGTAAAAAAATGCAGTGGTGAAGTGTTAGTGCAAATCAATATAACCATGACCATTCGATGAATTGATGATGGATGGTTGTAGTTTCATTCCAGAAGTAAATCTCTAAAGCAATAGACTTGCTAATTGAAACCTCTGGAATAACACTAGAACCGTTAGATTTTTTTTTTTGGTCAGTAATACTTGTAGACACCTAAATTTGGACACTTACATTTGTCCAAATTTATCCTTTTCGTCTAAATATCCTCTTACTTGCATTAATTAATTAATATTGCTATTATTTGATTAATCCCCTTAATTCTTCTAAATCCCTAAGGTATTTAGTTAATAAATAAATACCTTACTCTTTATCCCTCCTTTTCTTTAAAGAATTAAATAAACAATCACTGACATGTCACATCCTCCATCACCTTTTCTTACATAATCCACCTCCTAATCTCATTTTTAGAGATGTGCACATTTCTAATCCTTGATTAGGATGTGTCACATCCTCCAACTTTTGCAAGTTGGCTCCTAATCTTCATTAACCCCTAACTATCTTCTAATCATTGATTAGTTAGTCCAATCAGCATCTTAGTCAACTCTTTCCACCTCCAAGAAATTTTTAATTCCTTTTTTTCTTCCACATGTAAATTTAAAATTCACTTTTATTCCTCTAAGGTTCTCCTCTTCCCCATGTGATCATTGAGAGGTCACATCAATCACATGGGTTGGGAACCTTCTATTATAAGCACCTTGTCTTATCCAAAGTACTTCTCAACTTCCTTTTGGGAACTTTGTCTTATCCTTAAGATATCCCCAATCATGTGAATTTAAAATTCACTTTTATTCCTCCAAGGAATATTTTATTCCCCATGTGATCATTGAGAGGTCACATTAGTCACATCCTAAAGTACTTGTCCTTCTTCCACATCATTTGTACCCTTTCCATCTCACCATGTCCTTTGGACACTTCATCCTCCACATGGGAAGATGTGATGCTTTGTGAGTCCTCAACTCATGATAGCTCTCCATGTTGGCCATGGTGGCTCAATCCTAGTCATTGAATTCTCTAGAGAATTCAATTTCTTCTATAAATAACCCCCCTTCTCATTCATTCAGATACCTTATGCATTTTATCACACTTATGCTCTCAAGACATTTAAGCACTTCTTAGCATACTTAGTTTTCATCCTTCATTATTGCACACTTTTAAGCTTTCATCCCATCCTCTTGCATCCATTTTACTTAGACTATCACATAACCACCTTCATCATTTGCATCTTCCATTGTATCTTCACCCCTTTGCATCTCATTTTAGATTGTTTTCCATCTAAGGAGCACACACTCAAGCTGCATCAAGGGCCAACCAAGGATCAACACAAGTAAAAGGTATACTTTCTTGTTTTTCTATATTTCTTTTATTTGTGTTCAATGTAGCCCAATCTTGAGGTGCTCTATTGTTGTTTTATCTTGCATTTCTCAATTAGTTTTGCATATTAGGAGGTAATATCACTTGCACATATTTCTGGTACGCCTGGTGGGACCCACAAATGGATCCTTTTACTCTTATATTTGTTGTTTTTTGATATTTTGTAGGTTCAGGTGACACAAAGGGACAACCCCGCCCTCATAGGAGAGGCCCCACCCAGACATAGATGCCTGTCTAAGATAGAATAGCCAATTTAACTCTCTTTTTTTACCAGAGGGGTCACCAAGACCTAACAGGGGCGACCAGGCCTTGACACAGGTGACCAGGACCTACAAAAGGGGCAACCAAGCCCTAACAAGGGCGACCAAGCCTTGATAGAGGTGACCAAGCCTTGACAAGGGCAACCAGGTCCAAAACAGGGGTGACCAAGTCCAAATAGAGCCTTCTGCAAGGAAAAAATGGTATTTTAAATCATTTTTACAAATTGTTTTCTATCATTTAGTTATTACTAACCCCATAACTTGTATTGTTGGTGATTGTGAAGGTTTTTACTAAAGTTTGTATAGTTATTTTACACTTGACGAAGAACGAAGGTTAAAAACTACTAACATGTTTGTTGCAGGATGAAAGGACCAAGGCATTTAGTTAGTTGTTTGCTTTCATTTTCGCACTAATTAGGCACATAGTCTAAGTAGGGGAGTCAATACATATTTTTCTTTATTTGTAGGTAAGCTATTGATGTATCCAATCCCCTTGCACCATTTGGTGATCCTGGGTGAAGAGAAATCATAGCTTACTTAAGTCATTTATGTTACCCAAGGGAGCATTATATCGTTCAAGATTTCCCCTTGCACTTCATGTGAGCTTGGGGAGTAGCCGAAAATGGTTAGCATTCTCTTCGTAGTGGGACCTGCTTGGGGATTTCATCACCCTAAGGGATGATTCCAATCACGCATACTGACGGGGTATATAAAGTGGGGGGGCCAAAGTTGTACCCCAATCTAGTCATGTCATGTCTGGTGGAGCATCAAAGCTAGCGTGATACCTAGATAGACATGAAGAGTTGGTTTGAGCCTTCAGTATCTTGTTGGGATTCTCGACTCACGCTTGTGACGAGCTGGTGTTCACGATTGTGCCTCATGTACTAAGTGTATATTGAGGACTCCCTAGATTTATTTGTTTAGCCTAGTTAGAGGATTGTGTTGGCCATACCCCTCATACTAATCATAGGAGCATGTTGCTTGAACTATCTTTTCTATTAAAAACCAATGCATATCTTACTAGTCAAGTCAATCTTGTCTTTTTCTTATTGTTTGAAGTATTTTATGTCCTTTGCCATAGTCATTTTTCCTAAGTCAAGCTTAGGTCTATTGACAGAGGCAACCATGCCCTGACCAGGGGTGACCCTGACCTCAAGAGGGGTGACCTTTCCCTTCATCTCAATCATTTTTGAGTCAAAATTGTTCACTTTTTACCCAGACAAGTGACCCCTCCTAAACAAGGGTGGCCAAGACCTGTCCAGGGGTGGTTGTGTCCTGCAGAAGGGTGACCATTCCCTAAAAGGGGTGACCAGGCCCAGAACAGGGCCGATCCCACCCAACCAGGTGTTTTGCACTTTAAGCAATCAGTTTTGTCTATTTTTTCATCATTTTGTCAGTCTGTTTTCCCATTATGAGCATTTGTTCCCTCATTTCGTCGGTCCATTTCCCCATTCTGAGATTCCATTCTCCCATTTCGTGAACCCGTTCATCCATTTAGAGAGTTTATTTTGTTGTCTGGGGAACTCGTTCCATCATCTAGTGAATATGTTTCACCACTTGTCAGGCTCATTTGCTCATTCGAATAGCTCGTTTGACCTTGTTTTTGATTTAAACAAGTCTAAAAACTAGTCAAGCGACCAGGCCCTGGGAACAAGTGACCATGCCCAAGGAATAGGCAACCAAGCCCTAGGAATAGGTGACCACACCCTAGGAATAGGTGACCATGACCTAGGAACATGTGACCAGGCCTTGGTAACAGGTGACCATGCCTAGGGAACAGGTAAGTAGACCCTAGGAATAGGTGGCCACGCCCAGGGAATAGGTGACCAAGCTCTGGGAATAGGCAGCCACACCCAGAGAGTCAAATAGTTGGGGACCTAAAACCTTGTCATTTGCTATGATCTAAACACTTTCATCCCCTTCCATTCACTTGTAATTCATCCTTTAGTCCATTTGCACTATCCAAAAGTCATTTATTCATCATTCAAGCCATATAAAGCACACCTTAGAGCATCTCTAGGTTAAATATACATCATCGTTTTCCCCATCCAAATCCCTTGAACTTCATTTCAGAAGTTATTTGAATTGACTAAGGTATCTGAGTTTGATCCTTATCATCCATATTTGCTTAGGATCATCATCTTTCCTAAGTTACTCATCATCGTCGACCTAATCAATCCACTTTCAATCTCAAGGTGGATTTTGTGCCGCAATCATCTATTTATCCTTTTATCCAATCAATCAGCATCCTAATTCACCGAGCGGGTAATCTTCGAACATGATTTAGAATCCCTCTTATCATCCTATCTGATCCATCATTTTATCTTATCAATCATCCCATCAAACGATTTTATCCAATCACATCCTATCTAATCATCTTCAACCCAATCAATCTACTTCCATCTTGAGGTAGATTTGGTGTTGTAATCATTCTTTGCTAATCAAATCTTATCATCGGAACCAATCCCATCGTACCATCCAATAATCCTAATCTAAGCTTCAATCCAATCTGAATCTGAGCTTTCACTCGATCTGAATCTAAGCTTATCCAAAACCCCAATCTAAGCTTTAGTTCATCTTCATCCAAGATCTTCTAATATCAAAACAAATCTTAAGCCCCCTTCTTCTATCTTCTTTTATTTTATCCTATTTATCCTTTCATCACCTTTTCATTCCTTCTAATAATCTATTCCCATCCATATCCATCTAATCTAACATCATGAATCCTTATTCTTCACTAATGCAACCAAAAATAGTAGTCAAGGGAAACCCTAACTACGTTGACAATGATAATGAGACTCTTATTGATCAAGAGGTATATGAGATAGATCCCCTTGATGCTATCATTTCTAGTAAAAATCCCCCAACCACTTTCCAAAATCCAATTACCTCTTTGAGCTATCATGTCACGTCTCCACCCACACCTAGTAACACTCCTTATGTTTCCTTTAGCAAGGGATATCCATTTTCTACATCATATCCTTCTTCTACATCATTTTTTTATCCAACACCCATGTCTTCTTGTCCCAATCTAGTATCCCAACATCCTTATTATAATCCCACATCCACATCCTCCTATCTCAATCCTTCATCCACATATGCCCACTATCCTAATCCTCCATACCAATCTACCTATCCTAATTCAACATCCACATCTCCCTATCCTAATCCACCATCCATGTCCTCATATCCTAATCTTCCATCTCAATCTTCCCATCCTAATCTACCATCCCAATATCTTTATTACAATCCACCACCCACATCCTCTTGTCCTAATCCACCACCTGCATCCTCTTGTCCTAATTCATCATTCCAATACCCCTACCTTAACCCTCCATCCAATCCTAATCCTTCACCTTCTCTTAGTCCTCCATCCAATCCTATTCCTCCATCTAATCCTAGTCCACTAATCCATAGTCCTAATCCTCCACTAATCCATAGTCCTAATCCTCCACCAATCCATAATCCTTCATCCACTCCTACCTCACCAATTAAGCCTAGAGAATGCACAATTCTCACTCCAAAAGTTCTCCAAGGACTTATGATAAAGAAGACATCCCCAACTCCACATCCTAAAGTTTTGGAACCATACCATCCCAATCCTTCATCCACAGTCATTAGTGATGAGACCCTTCTCCATACAACACCTATCATTGTTGTTACCACCCCTAGTATGGCTCAAACTGTTGAAACCATCAAATCCATCGAATCCATTGAGCCCCCATCTCCTACTCTAAGAACCATTGAACCCATCAAAGACATGAAAATCCAATCCACTCTTCCCACCCCTAGTAGCACCTAAATCCATTCCCATGAATTCCATGAATCTCCCATCCTTCCATCTCCCCCACTTTTGGAGTCCTTCCAACACTCTGTTAGCCTACCATCCCCACAAGATGATTCATGCCAAGAGCTTGATCCAAAGCATATCCACATATCCCCTCCTCTCAATCAAGATCCTTCCATCCCATCTATTCCATCTCAAGATCACAGTCCCCCATACATTCCATCCTATGATCCCCTTGTCACTCAAGATCCAACTGCTCCATCACATCAACCCTTATCACCTACTGCCACAACTCCAGATCCTATCATATAACCTAATCCCTCTCTTTATCGTTTACCCCTCACTCTTCTCAATCAAGATGTTGCTATCCCATCATCTCCATCTCATGATCCTCCATCGTTGCCTAAACCTACTATCCCCTCACCACTTTTATATCCCCTTGGTACACTCACATTCTTCCATGGTGGTCACTGTGCAGAAGAAAAGAAAAGCATATATACCACCCATCATCCTCTTCCTAATAATGGACTCACATCATTCTTCTAGAATAACAAAAATCCTATCATGGATTGAATGCTCAAGAACATGAACTATCAAGGAAAGGTCTAGGCCTTCATGAGCAAGGTATTTTAGAGCCCATCTAGGTCAAAGAACAAATCTATACGCAAGCTCTTGGACATATCTCTCAAGACTCGCAATCTAAAAAAGTTGGTACAACCTCTATACATCCTCAATGAGCCTCCTCCAACAAGCTCTTCCCATTTCTCCACTAGATCCTTTGCTACCATCCCCCGTCCTCCATCATATCGCCTCAAAACAACCATCCATATTCCTCCTTCATCTGATCCATCCATTTTGGTTCCTTACATTCCTCCATCCACCATCTCCCATCCTTCATCTACTCCATCCATTTTGGGTCCTTATGTCCTTCCACCCACCATCACGCATCCTCGAGGTACTATGTCTATTTTGGTCCCTTATATCCCAAAATAACCTCCTCCATCCCACCCTATTCGTCCTTGCATCCATCCATCACCTATCCATGTCACCCATCATACACATCTCACTTTCATGTTCCCTAATCAGGATCAACAAAGGCACATACCTACACATCCTCCATCCACATATCATCCTCAAAATCCTACCTCCATCACTCCATTCATGTTTCCTCCACACCACCCATCTCATCATACCCATCCCATTGCTACTAAAATCACTTTGGATACCAATGTAAAAATGCAAAAATATAAACATCCACATGAATCTAAAGTTGATTCAACAACACAACTCACAAACCTTCAACAATAATTCAAAACAATCTTTGTGTAGCACATGCTATTAGGCATTCTATATCACATTGGAAACATAACTATGGCAGCCCACAATTTAATGCAACGAACGGTCATTAATAACTTCCAAAAAAAAATTAATCAATACAATATCTCTATTGATATTAAATACAACATAGTTATAGACCTTTCCTCCAATTTTTATGAAGATCCAATAGTGTAAAAGAAAGTTATTGCATTTTTCCAAAAACTGTAAACTCTAGGTAGGGTTCAGACCTACCCTCACAAAAATGGTCATAACTTATTCAAATCTTAATGAAATTTGATGAGACTTGAATCAAATGAAATTATATTCACATGGAAACAAAATAAAATTGGTTTCAATCCAAAATATATACTTTACATTCTATACCATCACACTTTTCTAGACTGTAAATTCTCACAACATTGTTAGAATAAGAAGTCTCACCAAAATAGTCATATCTTCCACAAAACTCAAAAAAATTCAATGAGAAAAAAATAATTGGAAACTAGAAATAGATATATTTCCATACATATATGATACTCTATTATTTGAGACCATAAAAATTCCATACAAAACACAACTTCAGTCTGGCAACAATGTAAAAATTAGAAAATGCACACAAAACTTGAGGTTGCCATTTATCAAACTTCAAAAATGATGTCTCCAACCCCCAATTCGAGTTTTGGAGGGTTTATGTATACATTTTCAACCAAATAAAACTATTTTAAACCACCTTTTGATTATTTTGTTGACAAAACACATTAATGACACTTCATCTACCTAATTTTGCACTTTTGACAATTTTGACAATATATGAGAAATGAACAACATCCTAGGACCTATAACACCACAAAGGTGGCCTCTTGGGACTTAATAAAATATCAAAACATAAAAATGGAACAAATGACTCAATATGGCCTCATGGAGGCATGTGATTAAATAGGTGCTCTTGCGCCAAAAGTTCCCCATGTCTCCTCTAAAATACATGGTGAAGAAAAGAAAAATCCACACCAACATCAAATCCAAAATCCAAATCAAATCCATAAGCCACAAAGGCCCACCAAAGAAAAGATCAAAACCATGTGGATACCAAAGAAAAAATATGTAATAACTTCAAATGCAAAATCTATAACAACATCCAAAGTTGCTAATCCAAAAGCTAATCATTCTCATCCACCATCTCCTAAATTTGTTTTGGGTCCTTATGTCCCAAAATTAACTATCCCATCTCCTCCATTATCCCCACATTCTCCAACCATTAATCCTCCTATCCTTTCACATACAACACCATATGTTCCAACGTTGGTCCTAAAAAATATCCCCATCACACACCTACCCCATCGTTCCATCCACACACTTTCCAACATCCCATTCATTATCCCACATGCCTCCCACATCAAATCCCTTTAATCCATTCTCTTGCATAATCCATTTATCCTAATAAGGTTGTACCAACATCCAATAGTCACTTCACACATGGGATCTTAATACCTCATATGGAACTTGATGCTTGATTCCTTCATCCATATCCTTATCACATGTCTTACAAATCCAATTATCCACATCTCTATCCTTATCCACTTCCCTCTGCATATTATCCAAAAATCCAAAAAAGTCAAAAAGTCAAACAAAAAAATCACAAAAGTCAAAAACGTCAAACAAAAAAAAAAACAAATAGTAAAGAAAAATAATTCTTCCAATGGTAAAAACTTGGCAAACAAGCACCTTGGATAAGTACCATGATGAAAACCTAGCAAATAGGTGTCATGTGTAAATCCCCATCTATCTCTTTCCACACTTGGGGGCAACTGCATTCCCCTCACCCATCTCCTCCATCCAACCTATCTTTCACATCTTGCTTATTATATCCCATTTATCTCCAATCTCTCCATCCTTCTTGTGATCTTGATATAGATAGGGTAAACATCTATACATGCTTTGGACACCTCTTGACATACATTCCCCTCACCTACACACTATCCCAATCCTTATTCGCATCTATCTACCTTCATTTTCCACCCATCATATCATCCTCCATTTATCCCCTTTATCTTTTCATCCAAAAAATCTTGTCCATCTCCCCTTCCTTATCTTCCTATCCATCATAGCATCCCTTTCATCTCCCCATCCTTATCTTCCTATCCATCTAAATAGTCCCTTCCATCTCCCCTTCCTTATCTTCCTATCCATCCAAACAATCCCTTCCATATTCCCCATCCTTATTTCTTTATCCATTCATCTCTATCCTCATCCCATCTCATAATCCCTTGTCATTGGTATCTAGCTATAGGCTTCTCAGCATGCAATCCAATTCCATCTATCTCATCATCATCATTCCCCCTTCTTTCTCACATATTTTTTAGTTTCCTATCACTTCTCATCAATCATCTTTCCATCATATCATCCTCCCAATTCATCTTTTGATGCTTTGGATAACTATCCCATCCCTAACCTTCATGTGATCACCATTATCCTATCAAATCCACATGATCTATCTTGTCTCATCATATCAATTCCATCTTTTTATCCACTTATCTTGGTCATCTCATCATCCTTTATCCATGGTTGGTAATTGGTTTTTGTCGAACTACATTTCCCCTATGCTTTCACGTAGGCAAGGTCAATCTTTTGATCTGCCCCCAAGGCTCCTTTTGTCCATCCTATCTTTATCAGTTATCATTGGTCTTCATCATCCTCTTTCTTCTTCTTTTTGTCCATTCTTTGTCCTCCATCCTTGTTTCCATCATCATCTTTTCTCTTTTATCCATGGTCTTTTATCGAACTACAAGGGCTCTGCACTTTCTTTGATTAGCCCTCGAGCCCCTAGGTCATTAGGGTGTGTCAGTCTTGTGTCTTATGTCTTGTGTCATGTCATCAAGTATGTCCCTATCTAGCTAGTTCTTAAAAAACAAGATCCGTCAAATCTAGTTGATTTTGAATATCTTGCATCATATCGATCTTTTAGTTTAGTATCCATCTTTGGTCTCAAAAAGATGCATCCTTCCTAACAGACCTCATCAATCCCATCCATCCTCTAGATCCTATGGCAAAGCACATTTGAAATTAATTGTTATCTTTTGATGCTTTTGGCTTTTTTTATCATTTGAGCTCCCTATCATCACTTTTCAAGGCCACCATGATCTATCATATTATGTTGTGTTTTGACTGGTAAACATAGGGGCATATCTTGATCTTTTCTTTATTATTGTCTCCTTGGTTGTCCCACGTAGTACCCACCAATATTCTTGTGGTCTTGTGTTATGTTGGGGCATCCTTTTGTGCTTGTGGTTATTCCAATATCTATCCCAACCAATGTCTTCGAGACTTTGGGGTGTTGATATATCCTTCTTGCTTGTTGTGTTTGTTTTATGCATTAGACACTACCTTGCCTTGGTTTCACATACCCTAGCACTTGGTGTCTTATGCTATAGCAAACATTAGTGCTCCAAAAAATGGAAAATTGTATTAGGATTGCATTTCATTATCCATTCCATTGCATTGCATGTATCCTCCATCTCTTCTCATCCATATTTTCATGAATCCTCATCATTTCATCCTATTTTCAATCTTCTTAGAATAATATAGATTGGTTATTCTAAGCATATTTTCATCCATCTCACATCTTCATCCAATCCTCATCCATCCAATCTAGCACAAATCATCTAATCACATCCTCGGTCTTGTTCCTAGCCTTGATCCAATCATCTTCATCATCATCATAATTGGTATATATCCTTCCCTATCCTTTGGTGTTGTTTTGGGATGTATCCTTCCCTCATCAACAACACTGTCATCATCACTTTCATCATTTTCAACAAGATATATCCTTCCCGTTGCAAGGTGTGACCCTTGGTCTTCCTTGTAGCACTAGCACTTGGGTTTGTGACATGGTCTAACTGCCTCCTATGGTTCTTAACCAAAGCTTGTATCGGTCATTGACAGGTCAATCTTTTGGTGCAATGGCAAGTCCAACAATTGGTATTAGAGTTGGTCACAGTTTCAAACCCCACGCTTGTGTTGGGGGGGGGGATTGTTGCAAAGTGTGGCCCTTGGTCTTCCTTGCAGCACTATCACTTGGGTTTGTGACATGGTCGAACCTCCTCTTGTGGTTCTTAACCAAAGCTTATATCGGGCATTGACGGGTCAATCTTTTGGTGCAACAGAAAGTCCAACACTTCCCTCTCCTTTGGTGTTTTTTTGGGATGTATCCTTCCCTCATCAACAACACTCATTGGGATGTATCCTTCCCTATCCTCATGTTGTTTCAGGATATATTATTTCCTCATCGCCAACACTCCATCCATCATCAACATATTTTGGCTTGTAGCTTGACTGGGGCAACATCACATTTGTCCTTGAATCCATTTGTTCTTCCAAATCTCCTATCACTCATCATCCTCTCTTATCCATCATTTTGCAACATCTTCCTCATATACCCTTTCATCATCTCATCCATTTTGAGAGCACACCCATGTTCTCTTGAACCCACATGTCCTCTCGAGGGGGCATCCTCAATGCCTAATCTTCAGCTTCACCCCCATCATTTTTCTTCCTAATCACTCCTTTAAATGGCTGGGGCATCGTTCCCAATCTAGCCATCTTCTTTTGAGTTCTTTGTCTTCATATTCTTTGAAATGATGCTACTTCGTAACATCTCAAAGAGGGGAAAAATGTAGACACCTAAATTTGGACACTTACATTTGTCCAAATTTATCATTTTCGTCTAAATATCCTCTTACTTTGCATTAATTAATTAATATTACTATTATTTAATTAATCCCCTTAGTTCTTCTAAATCCCTAAGGTATTTAGTTAATAATTAAATACTTTTCTCTTTATCCTCCTCTTCTTCAAAGAATTAAATAAATAATACATTTATTTAATCCCTCACATGTCACATCCTCCATCACCTTTTCTTAATCATAATCCACCTCCTAATCTCATCATTAGAGATGTGCAAATGTCTAGTCCTTGATTAGGATGTGTCACATCCTCCAACTTTTATAAGTTGGCTCCTAATCTTCATTAACCCCTAATTGTCTTCTAATCATTGATCAGTTAGTCTAATCAGCATCTTAGTCAACTCTTTCCCCCCTAAGGAATTTTTAATTTCTTTTTGTCTTCCCCATGTGAATTTAAAATTCACTTTTAGTCCTCCAAGGTTCTTCTCTTCCCCGTGTGATCATTGAGAGGTCACATTAGTCACATGGGTTGGGAACCTTCTATTATAAGCACCTTGTCTTATCCAAAGTACTTCTCATCTTCCTTTTGGGGAACTTTGTCTTATCCCTAAGATATCCCCAATCATGTGAATTTAAAATTCACTTTTATTCCTTAGAGGAGTCTTCTCTTCCCCATGTGATCATTGAGAGGTCACATCAATCACATCCCAAAGTACTTTTCCTTCTTCCACATCATTGGTACCCTTTCCATCTCGCCATGTCCTTTGGACACTTCATCTTCCACATGGCAAGATGTGAGGGCTTGTGAGTCCTCAACTCACCATAGCTCTCCATCTTGGCCATGGTGGCTCAATCTTGACCATTGAATTCTCTAGAGAATTTATTTTCTTCTATAAATAACCCCCCTTCTCATTCATTTAGATACCTTATGCATTTTATCACACTTATGCTCTCAAGCCATTTAAGCACTTCTTAGCATACTTAGTTTTCATCCTTCATTATTGCACACTTTTAAGCTTTCATCCCATCCTCTTGCATCCATTTTTCTTAGACTATCACATAACCACCTTCATCATTTGCATCTTCCATTGTATCTTCACCCCTTTGCATCTCATTTTAGATCGTTTACCATCCAAGGAGCACACACTCAAGCTGCATCAAGGGCCAACCAAGGATCAACACAAGTAAAAGGTATACTTTCTTGTTTTTTTATCTTTCTTTTATTTGTGTTCAATGTAGCCCAATATTGAGGTGGTCTAGTGTTGTTTTATCTTGCATTTCTTAATTAGTTTTTCATATTAGGAGGTAATAACACTTGCACACAATAGTATTTTGTATTGCATGAAAATAAAGATTACATCATTTGCCTCATTGTTTACTTTTCATTAACCATCCAAAAATCACCTACAACTATAATTGTTTTTTCAATAAAGCATCTTAACATGCTTCATAATATAAAAAGTAACCTTGCCCAAATAAAACTAGTTCCACAACTATATATTACTACCTTACCTATTTCAACAAGATTTTCAATCATTCTTTTACCCTTCCTAATATTCACACTATACAACCATAATAGGGTTCAACCCCTAGCAAGCCAAAAATTTAGTACTAGTCTTTCATTAATTCTGCAAAAACCCTACAAAAACTATAAATTCAACTAGCGCTACCTATTTCATAAAAATAATTCCTTGTTGCTTTTCCCTTCATCTTCTACTTCCTCGCATTTTTTCCTTTTGCTTTCATACACTTTGCCTCTGCTTTCGCCTATGCTTCCATGCACCCTACCTCCGCTTTCTCCTATGCTTTCAACTATGCTATAATTGCTTCCACCTTCATCAGCTCTATAAAGAGCTTCAATTATTTCTAGCCTAACCTTGCTTCTTCCCTGTATTTATTTTTAATCTCATCCTCTATCCAACACACAAAATGGGTGCATCCTTCTACCCCTTCTAGTTCCACATTTTCAAAGCCTTCTCGGTAGTCAAAACCTTCACCTAGAACTATCCATTCAAGTATTGATTCTAATCCTTCCAAGAAATCTCTATGCACAATCATCTCCATCACTTCTCTCACTGTGCTTGTTGATTCCCCCAAGTCCAAACCCCATGCCATAATTAATGAGTATACATCCATGTTAGTCCTATATCTATGCCTCATATTTACAAAGAATTTCCCCAAAATCATCTTCACACTTTGTACCAACCTCCCATCAGTGAATAAAAACATCCCCATGAATCTTTGGTCAGAAGTGTCACCATAAAATGGGTTTAATTTCCTCCTCAAACACAAAGTGAAGTTGGCGTCCATTTGAAAACTGTTGCAGCTACACCACCACCACCACCAATCTTTTAGACTTTCTGTGTTCCCTCTTCTCCATGCCAAACTCTATTATTAACTTCGCTAATCAAGGGTTGAGAGCTAAGAGGTAATAATTTTCCAAGCACTGCACATACCAATATTAATTACCCATCGATTGTCTAGTCATGTCCACTGACTTAAATCTACCCATGATCTTCACTTCATAAATGCGCTGTCCTTGCCACCTTTCCTATCTTAATTCACTAGAGTCAAGGTTTTGGTATTTTTCCTAACCTTAGTTGCAAGTATTTCTTGGTCATCTTTGTAATCGGTGGGTCAGAAATTTTGAAAACTTCAAAACTTCAGACTTTGGTTCTAAGGTTCCAAGTTTCAACAACCATGCGACATTATGGACCATGATTGTTCGATGAATTTTTGATGGACGGTTGTAGTTGCATTCTAGAAGTATATCTCTTAAGCACTAGATTTGTGAATTGAAACCTCTAGAATTACACTAGAACCATTATATTTGGACACATGGGGAGATCAAGGCTCATCATTGTGGTAAAGAACCTAATGGGTTGGATTTTGGTGATGAGTGATAGAAGAACTTAAGTGGCAGAAATATGCATGTGCAGAAAGTTTGTTTTAAAAGAGGTACTGCCTAGGAAGAATGTAGGACCAAGGCTTAAAAACTTAAGAATGTTTTACACAAAGGATGTAAAGGAAAATTGATATAACCACGACCATTTGATGAATTTTTGATGGACGGTTGTAGTTGCATTCTGGAAGTAAATCTTTGAAGCAGTAGAATTGTGAATAGAAACCTTCAGAATAACACTAGAACCGTTAGATGCAGACACGTACTGAGATCAAGGCTCATTTCTCTCTTTTCAATGCCTCAATGTATTACATTTCATTTAATTGAAGCTCTCAATCTTTTGAGCATCTAAAGTGATTGATTGGATAGCTCATATCTTTAATGAAATAAGATTTGTAATGATTTCATATCATTTGCATGGAACTAGTAGTGGTGACTAGAGTCTGGAAATTTTGACAACTTGTCAAATTGAGGTACAGTTTGCATGTAGCCAGACGTCAATCAAATTAAACATTTTAATTATACATGTAAGGCTTAAGATACATGAATTGACTAAGTTGGTTTTTTGTTTTGAATGAATGAGGCTGGTAGCAGCACTGGTGGCCCATAAATAGGGTTAGTGGTAGTGGATAGTATCATAAGGGTTTTCATTTTTGGGGGTTAATAAGGATTTAGGGAGAAGATGTTGTTGTATTATTGGGGATACTCTAAATTCTCCTGCCTCCAGTTATGTAGTTACAGAGTAAAAGACCAATTTCCTTCAAGTTCAGAATGGATGGAATTGGAAAGAAGTTGATTTGGTTCACCTAACTTCTTAGACAAGTTTTGAACCAGGATGAGGAGCTCTGATGGACATAAGTGCTATTTTGATGCATGAAGGCTACAAGTAGAAGATGGGAGCAATTTTACTACCCGTCATCTTTTGCATGACTCTGGTTCTCAAAAGGGATAAGCACATTTTGTATCTCCACAGCTCCCATTTCCCCAACATTTTTGGCCAGGTAAGTTCCTTGCATTTATTCTCAGAGACACATTTGTACTATGTTCTCACCAGCAGAAGCTTTGGAATTGAATGCATTTATTTTTAGTGTCACATTTGTATTACATTGTCACTAGCAGAACCTTGGAAATTGGAATCAATTTGTAATCCATTGTCATAAGCAACATCTTGGAATAAATTGTGTCTATATTATTTATACAAAATAGGAGCTTGCCTAATCTTAGCTCTACAGCTACTCATCTTTAAAAAAATATGTAATAATGTGACATTGTAGTTCAATTGTAATAAAATAAATGGTTGTGTTGTGTTAATCTTTGTTATAAATTTACAGTAAAGAGTTATTTTCTGAGTTCAGTGTCTATAAATCTATTCAAATTAGTTTTTTTCCTTTAAGAAATTAAGTATTATCTATTTATGAAATAATTGCATGCAAATTTAAAAGTAAAACATAGAGCAATACAAATGAAAAAAGAAAGTTGCCATCAAATTGACAAAAAAACATTATAAACACTAAAGCTTTAGTTTTTTTTCCTTTAAAAAATTAAGTATTATCTATTTATGAAATAATTGCATGCAGATTTAAAAGTAAAACATAAAGTAATACAAATGAAAAAATAAAGTTGCCATCAAATTGACAAAAAAATATTATAAACACTAAAAGTTGTCACTCTTGTTAGGGTTTACCGAAATGTTATTTATTTCTAATTTTTCATTGATCTTCTCCCCCGGTTCCTGATATCATTATTCATTTTATTAAGTTCTTTGCAACGTTAAGTTACTAGCCCCATGGCCTTGATGTCAATCCTAGCGCATTAAAGTTTAAAACAACTTTAAAACACATGTTTATTATTTATATCATAATTCATCAACTACTCAACCATTTGATGAACATTTGATGTATGGTTGTAGTTGCATTCTAGAATGAAATGTAGAGAGTGCTAGTCTTGCGAACTTAAACTTGTAGAATTACCCTTTACTCATTATATTTACAATGATCAACGGTTTAGAATTTTTTGCCAATGCAGGACTAAATGGCTAGTGAAACAAGATTTGTAAAGATTTCATATTGTTTGAACTTTGAGTGGCACTGGTGATTTTGACAATTGACAACTTGTCAGCTTGAGGTACATTTTGCATGTAGTGAGGTTGTCAAAGTCCAAACATTAATCAAATCAAACATTTAAATAAATGTAAGGCTTAAGTTACATGAATCGATTAAAATTTAAGTTGGTTTTTTGGTTTGCATGAATCACGATTATGAATCATGATTATACCTAACCTCACACATGACACATGTGAGGTGTACATAGGGACCAGGCTGGTAGTGGCACTATTGGCAACACTGTTGGCCTATAAATATGGATAGTGAGCACAGCTAAAAATTGAAATCATTTGTTGAAGGCTAAAGGCTTTACTATTGAGTGCAATGTTCGAATTGTCATAACGGTTTTCATTTTGCAGGGTTAATAAGGATTCAAGAAGAAGATGATGTGGCAATATTGGGGATACTCTAAATTATCCTACATGCAATTATGTAGTTACAGAGTAAAATACCAATTTCCTTCAAGTTCAAAATGGATGGAATTGGAAAGAAGTTGATTTGGTTCACCTGACCTCTCAGATAGGTTTTGAGCCAGGATGAGGAGCTCTGATGGAGATAAGTGCTCTCCTAGTGCATGGAAGTTGCAAGTAGAATATGGGAGGAGTTTTACAACCCCTCATCTTCTCCATGACTTTGATTTTCAAAGGGGAGAAGTACATTTTGTATCTTCATAGCTCCCATTTCCCTAGTTTGATTGGCCCACCTTTCCCCATGCATTTATTTCCAAACACCATGGCTAATCCCAAAAGTCCCATGCATTTATTTTCAGAGCGCATGGTTGACCCAGCAAGTCCCATTTATTTTCAAACACACATGTATTACATTTAAATTTTCACCAATGGTATAGAAGAAGCTTGGTGCTTGTGCTTACATTTGTATTTGTACTATGTAATAATGTGACATTGTAATTCAGTTGTAATAAAATAAATGGTTGTGTTATTAATTTGGCATTGTAATTCCTTTTATTAAGTCCTTTTCAACATTAAGTGTTACTATGCTTAGTGCTATTAATGGTTGTGCTATTAATGTGACATTGTAATTCATTTTATCAAGGCCTTGATGTCAATCCGAGTGCATTAATGGTTAAAAAAACTTTAAAACACATGTTTATTATTTATATCATAAATTACTCAAATGTTCGATGAACATTTGATGAATGGCTATAGACTCAAAATAAGGGAGAAAAACAAGCTTAGTTGCTAGTCCTTTGAGTTTTATAACCATGTCGTGGAGTTCTAAATTTTCATAACTACCTAATTCTTTGACTTGGTTCACTTTGTTGAGCAACTTAAGTTCATGCATACGTAACCTTTGAGTTACGGTGTGTGGATTGAGTTCACGCATATGTAACATTATGGACTTATCTTTCCTTTCAAAGGAACCATCATCTAACATCTCATAGAATGCTATATATGGACTAAACTTGAGTTGTCTTTTCAGGAATTTCCAAAAGCATGCAGGTTTAAAGGCTATCTTTTCAAGGAATGAAATTGAATGTCACATTTAAAGCACATCCTATCAAGACCAATGGCATAAGTTGGTGGCGAAGTTTTACTTAGACATTTAGCCTACATTCTCATTCTTTGCCAAGGCCAGTACTTCTCAAGTGCAAACATTCTTTTTACTCGTACATTTAGCCTACATTCTCATTCTTTTCCAAATCCAGTAATTCTCGAGTGTAAAAATTCATTCTCTACAAATTTTTGCTCATGTAGAAACGTTGGGTCAGTGTAAGGGATACGATGCTTGGACCTTTTAAGTTAGACAAATTTTGGGTGTGCCTGGAGAAAGGCGACAAGTCTAAGCCGGTTAGAAAGTAGGCTAGCATATGTTGGAGGGTCCAGAAGCTGTGTTGAGTGGACCTAATAAGTGCACGAGAAGGTACATTCCGCAGACACTGCAAATGGGACAGAAATTTCTCTTGAAGCTTTTTCCCACATGCTAGGGATTCCAAAAAGGGAACATGTAGAATACATTTCTATCATAGTGGTAGGTGAATTTTTTAAAGAAAATAAGGACTAGTATAAGAAATCCATGGCCAAAACCTGGTTGAAGTCTAAAAAGAAAGGTAAGTCGCAACTACCGAGTAAACTCAAAAGAGTGCATTTTAGGAGAGAAATTGCAGATGCTATTGCTTTATTGCACCATGTTGTTGGAAATGCACAAGTTGAGTTATTTGAGGATTGTATGTGCCAATTTATCTTGATAGTCTGTGATGAGAACATTTGCATTGACTAGGCTGAAGTTATTTGCTTCCATTTGAATGAGCAATTAATTAATTTCCATAAGACTACTACTTTATGTATGTGTTCTTTCCTAATGTACATTATAGGTAGTCAGAGGCCCTTTTGGCTTGGGTTGGAGCCACAAGGAACCCCATCTTTTGATATGCCTATGTATAAACACTTTCCTCAGTTCACTAAACAATTTGGAATGGGTGATTTTTGTTGTGTTAATGATGCATTTTTAATGGAGGCCGTGAGGAAGCTAGATGGAAATCTAGAAATACGCTTTTCCCCTAAATTGATTTCTCTTGTATCAAAATTTGGGAGTTTTATATCCAATTTGATAAGTTTTCCTATCAGAGAATAGGGGGTTTTGAGAAAGCCCCATTTAAATTACCTCGGTATCCTGAAGATTTACTAATATTTCTAGAAGTTTGTCGACAAATGGCCATGGTTAATATTAAGTATACGAACATGAGGAAATGAGGGTATGTCTTCCCATTGGAGACCCCTTCTTTTATGTGCAAAACAAACTAGATGGCTAGGGGAGTTGAAGGAATTCTCAAGGAATATAACCTC
This sequence comes from Sequoia sempervirens, assembly GCA_007258455.2. Taxonomy (NCBI): domain Eukaryota; kingdom Viridiplantae; phylum Streptophyta; class Pinopsida; order Cupressales; family Cupressaceae; genus Sequoia; species Sequoia sempervirens. The sequence continues at coordinate 730,450,898 of VDFB02271358.1, read as the reverse complement.
CAGAATCTATCTATGAGAGCTAAATTTGACAGTAAGGGTTTTGTGAAGTATAATCTCTATGTAGGGAGCTTATATCGGCATCACCCATCTATCGAAGATTTCTGGGAAGATTGTGTCAATGAGAATGAAGTTTTGAGAAGATATTGTATGAGGCTAACACTAAACCAGATGCAGGCTTTCAATTTTCCATTTTAGATTCCTAAAAATGTAGCTAAGGATTCAACAATCATAGATCCTGGATATGAAAAATTGCCTGATAAATCCCACCCTGGGGTTGATTGGAGCCAAAGTGAAATTTCAAATATGAGGGTGTGAGTTTTCCCAGTGCTTAAAAGAACCCAGGACTGGTTGGATGCAAAATGGTGACAAGTTGTTGGTCCTATTCAGGAGCCTAAGTCGTCACAAAAGAATGAATAGGGGTCTACGCAAGCATTTGGTGCAATTGTATCATTGGGGAAACCATCTATTAGGTCTTCTAGTGAAAGTTCTCGTTCAGGAGGTGATGGTGATAGGCCAGAAGAAACAATCAAGTTGAAGAGCATTTTTGAACAAGACAGTGCACTTTCTCCTACCCCTAAGAAGAAGACCAATCAAGAAAGACTTGTGGTTGCAGACTCTAAAGCTATCTTTCAACAGATCATTGAAGATAATATATTTCCTCCTCTTTCTGAATTTCCCTCTTCTCTGCTTGATAATCCACCTTTCACTCCTGGCACTCCTAAAGAAACTATTAGTGGAAATGAAGATTATTTTCTAGTAGTAGCCTCCCCAGGATGGCTGAAAAAAGCAATGGAGAAAAAGAGAAAGCATATTCCTACAATGAAAATTGGAGTGGATATAGTTCCAAAGTTACTTCAAAGCTCTACAAAACCTAAGAAAGCCAGGAGGATGTCAAGGATGGTGACCGATGCTACTTGTGGAAATCAAATGTTAGAAATTGTTGACCCTGTGAAGGATTTAAGTGAAGATGAAATAACGGAGGCAAACTAAAAGGTCACATATGTTGATATGTGGCCTCCAACACTGGAAGGTGATGTGTACCATGTCAGTTATTCACTCAATCTCTTGATTAAAAGAGTGAAAGAACAAAGGAAAGAAAATATAAAACTGCAATCTCAAGTCCTCACATATTTCTTCCAAGTCCACTCCTCCTACATCTGATGAAGCCTCAAGTTCTTAGGTAGAGGGCATTGTTGTGCTCACCATAGAGAAAATTAAAAACAATTTGAGCTATTCCAAATCTACTTGTGAGGGGATCGATAAAATATCTCAAGAGGCTATCTTCTTTCTAAATAAATCTATGCTCTTTTACACTCGAGTTGTTAACAAGAGGAAGGAGTTAGTAACAAAACTTCAGCAGCTCAGAAAAATATTGAACTAGTCTCTATGTGCTATCTTAGGAAATGAAAGAATTGAACTCTATGGATCTGAAGATATTAATTGGTGAGAAAATTTTGAATAGTCCTAAGGAGCTAGACCCTTCCTGGTCTGATTCATTGGAACGGAAATTGAATATGTATGATAATCTGGTGAAGGAAATTAATAACACACTTGATAAATATTATGAAATGTTGGTGGAAATTAAAGAAGATTGTAATATTCTGGGAGTGGAAATTATTGATGAGTTTGATAAAAAGATTCTAGATATAAGAGAGATCTCTCTAAAGTTTAGAGATATATTCAATAAAGAAATAAATGATCCTGCTACAATGACATGGGAGTCCTTCTCAAAACTTAGTGGAATGCAGATCCACCTGAAGACTTAAAAATCTAGAGAAGAGAAGATCTCAGATGTTAGTTGAGTCTGAAAAATGCTTTGGGAAAATGGAGAACCAAGTTATAGATTATTGTTGGATGTTGTGGGTGTGTTGTTGATATGTGGTTTTCATTGATTTCAACACTATTAGCATTTATTGTATTGAAGGTTGTATATGTCGAGGATATTGAGAAAATTATCAAAGGAAGAGTTATAGAGTTGCTTGTTGCCAGTGGAACTGTGAAGGTCATGAAGGTGTTTTGTTTTATACATTGGAGATCAGTTGTTGTGGAATAAAGAGTTTATTTTTTAGAGTATCTAGATCATCTACCAAAAGTTTTAGAGGTCTACGTGAAGATTTGATCGTGTTGTGGTCTGGCAATATTTTTGTGGTCTCTGTCAGCGTTCCTAAGTGAGGTTTGTGTGATTCTGATAATCTTAGTTGTTTTGGATGCTTATCTGTCAGTTCCTGGTGTTCTTGGATGTTTCTAGATCATTCTTCATCCTTCTTGTACATCCACATTGATTGATGTGCTCATGGTCAAAGATTTTTCTTGTGCATGTTTGGGTTTTCATGTTTATGGCCGACATGATGGTGGTAACGTGTTGTGGATCCTTGAAAAGTAAAATTTGAATGTTTGGCATGCTCGTGAGTATTTTTTTGGGTCACATCATTGCATTGGCTGACGGATTTTTGATCCACATTGAAAATTTAATTGTAAATTTGGCTTGACATTGTAAATATGTTTTATTTTTCTGTCCAACTAAGTAGTTGATGTAATCCATGATGTGGATATATAAGAGTGATCGTTTAAGTAAAGTTTGTGAGAGTATGTGCGAGAGTGTGTGTGTAAGAAAAGCCAAATATAATGCAAGTGTGCGAGCATTGATCTATTCATTCATGTTCAAAGTGAAAAGTGGATTTATATGCTTAATTGGAACTGCAATCAGACTTGTGCAGAAGCAATTTTTTTAGTTCATACCCTCCAGATTTAATCCTATTCAGTATTGTTGGGCAGTGAGCCCCTTTTGTATTTGAGCAGTGAGTTCTAGGCAGTGTGCTTGAATGCATGTGTATTCCCCTATATTATTTTCATTATAATTTTAATAGGGTATAATATTGTGGACTAACATCCACCGTGGTTTTTCCCCTAACAAGGTTTCCACGTTAAAAAATCTTGGTGTTCTCTGTCTCTCTGATGTGTTAATTGTTTATGGTTAATTTCTTATTCATCAGATCTGAGATTAAGTTAAGTTTGAAAAGTTTATTATTTTGTGACAACTAATTCACCCCCCCTCTTAGTTGGTTGCCCTTTTTTTTCCAATAATTAGTATCGGAGCATGTTCCTCTAAAGAATTCTAAAAGCTTGAGGTGATTCAAGATGGTATCATACAAGAAGGATAGTCCTAGATTTGATGGAACTAACTACTCGCTGTGGAAAGTTAGGATGGAATTTCACCTGAGGTGTATTCGTGAAGCTTATTGGAAGATTACAAAAGATGCATATGTTATTCCTCAGAATGGTCCCTCCACTACTGATGAGATCAAAGAAGCTGAAAATAATATCAGAGCTATTGAAGCTTCGGTGAGTGCTCTGAAAAATTTGGAGATGGAAAATGTGATAGGTCTAAAGACAACTCATGAGATTTCGATGAAGCTAGAAACTTTGTATGAAGGAGATGCACAGGTGAAGATGGCTAAGCTACAGAGTTTGAAAGGAAAGTATGAGAATTTGAAATTGGGTGAAGATGAAAATATCACTTCTTTCATGCAAAGAGTAAATGAAATAGTGATGGGTATTAGATGTGTCAGTGGTTCCCTAGATGAGGATGAAATTGTGGCTAAAATACTTAGATCCTTGCCTCCCTCCTACAAAGTGAAGGCTCACGCTATTGAAGAAATCAAATCAATAATGAAGATGACAAGAGATATGCTGGTTGGTAAGCTTGGTGCTTTTGAATTAAGTGAATTTGGTGAATCTATTCTGAAGACTGAATCTGCATTCAAGGCTACTATATCCAGAAGTAACAAGAAAATATATAATCTAGGAGAGTGTTCCAGAAAGATATCCAATTATGATGAAGAATTGAAATAGCTTAAAGATAAAGAAAGAGAGGTAGAAGAATTGGAAGCACTGATTGTGAAGAAAGAAGGTAGAGGAAAAGGTGAGTATGAAGGTGTATTGCCTATTAAATGTTTTTTCTTGCAGTAAAATAGGTCATTTTGTATCAAGGTGTCCTAAAAGAGTTCCTAGATCTAAGCCTAACAAGTCTAGATTCCCAAGGAAATGTTACTTTGTCGAAGGAGTGACTAATGATGAGTCTGATAAAGATAATGGAAATGAAGACAATGGGTTTTCATTGCTACCATTGAAAATAGTCATGTTGCTACTGAATCTACTAAAGATGAGAAAGCTCTTGCAGCCCGAGTTAAAGAAAAGGATGAGTGGGTTATTGATAGTGGATGCTCACATCATATGACTGTTGATAAAATCAAATTTGTAAGTCTAGAGAAGTATGATGGTGGGTTTGTAAGGTTTGGAGATAACAATGTAGGTGAGATTCGTGGAAGAGGTTCTATTTGTCTTGGTGGTAAGCATAACACTGATGATTTTCTTTATGTTGAAGGATTGAAGCACAATCTTCTAAGTGTTGTACAAATGATGGACAAGGGCTATGATCTTCAGTTCAAAGATGGAAGATGCAAGATACATGGAAGTTCTGGGAATATGATTACTTTAGGTAAATAGACAAAAGGTAATATTTTTCACCTGAATACTACTAGTGAGAGTTGTTTAATTGCTCAAATAGATGAAAGCTAGTTGTGGAATAGGAGGTTGTGCCATGTAACTTTTTATAACATTGTCAAGGTAAGTTCCACTCAAGCAGTAAGAGATCTACCTAAGTAAAGCCTGCTAACACAATTTGTAAGGAGTGTCAGATGGGTAAACATACTAGAGTCTCTTTTCGAAGCAAACACTTTCATTCAAATGATTTGTTGGAGCTGCTACATACTAATCTTTTTGGTCCCTCCACAGTCAAAAGTATTCATGGAGAAAGGTACTTTATGATGACTATTGATGATTATTCTAGAATGATATGGTTTTCTTTCCTAAAAGAAAAATCTGAAGCACTAGAAAAGTTCAAAAGTTTCAAGGCTATGGCAGAGAATGAGAAAGGTCTAAAAATAAAATGCCTAAGTTCTGATAGAGGTGGTGAGTTTACCTCTAGGGAGTTCAACTCTTTTTGTAAATAACATGGAATCAAAAGAAAATTATCTACTCCCCGAACCCCTCAACAGAATGGAGTTGCAAAAAGAAAGAATAGAACAATTCTGGATGTTGCTAGAACAATGATGATAGAAGAAAATGTGCCCCAGATCTATTGGAGTGAAGCTGTAAGCACTATTGTGTATAATTTCAACTGGGTAAATGTTAATAGTAATTCTGGTAAGACCCCTTTTGAGCTATGGTTTGGTTATAATCCTACTGTTAAATACTTCAAGATCTTTGGAAGCAAGTGTTATATCAAAAGAGATGATATAGGCAAGTTTAATGCAAGAAGTGATGAAGGAATCTTTCTAGGTTACTCCACTAGAAGCAAGGCCTACCGGTGTTACAACAGAAGACTAAGAAAGATGGTTGAGAGTGCAAATGTCAGAGTTGATGAGGACTCTACCAAATCATCTAGATATTATGGTTATGATTCAGATGAAGACAATACAAGCCAAGGGAAGAATTCTCAGACATAGAACCAACTTCAAATTATTCCATATGTTCTAGTAAAGCAACCTCAATTTGTTCTAGTAAGTCAAGTAAGCCAGGAAGCACAGACAAGTGCAAGTGCAGAAGAAAGATCAAAAGAACCAAAATCTCGAGAAATTCCTAAAGTTCCAAGGTATGTAAAGCTAAATCATTCTAAAAATCAAATTATAGGATCATATAAGAGTAAAGGTGTGCAAACTAGAAGAAATATTGTAGAAGAGTATTGCCTGATTTCCAAGATTGAACCTAAAGATGTCACTGAAGCCTACTAAGATGAACACTGGATGGAAGCTATGAAGGAAGAGCTAACACAAATTAAAAAGAATGAAACATGGACACTGGTTCCCAGAGCCAAAGACAAAAATGTGATTGGTACTAAATGGGTATTTTGGAACAAGCTAAATGAACAAGGTGAAGTGGTCCAGAATAAAGAAAGACTGGTATGTAAAGGGTATTCTCAAATGGAAGGCGATGATTTTGAAGAAACTTTTTCCCCTATTGCTAGAATTGAATTTGTTAGATTATTTCTTGCTTATGCTACATATAAGAACTATAAAGTCTATCAAATGGATGTGAATTCAGTATTTCTAAATGGAGAACTAGAAGAAGTATACATTGAACAATTGGATGGATTTCTGCCGACTGACAAGGAAGACATGGTTTGCCGCTAAAAAGAAAGCTCTGTATGGACTTAAGCAAGCTCCCAGAGCCTAGTATGCTAGATTAGACAAATACTTATTGAAGCTTGGATTCAATAAAGGTAATGGTGATAGCAACTTGTATTTCAAATTGGATCATGACAAAGAGTTAATTATTGAGGTCTTTGTTGATGACATTATTTTTCGAGGAGATGATAATCTATGTATGAAGTTTGCTGATGAAATGAAGAATGAATTTGAAATGAGTATGATTGGAGAGATGAAATTCTTTCTGGAATTGCAAGTTACTCAGTTAGACAGAGGAATTTTCATATCTCGGTCCAAATATGTGAGAGAGCTACTAAAGAAATTTTGGATGGAAGAATCAAAGCCATTTGGTACTCCCATGGTGATCGGATGCAAGCTAACATAGACTGATGGTTCTCCTAAGGAAAACCAAACTAGATATAGGTCAATGATCAGTGGATTGATCTATTTGACCTAGACTATACTAGACATTATAAATGTTGTATGTATGGTTGCTAGATTTCAAGATGATCCAAAAGAATCAAATGTGACTGTTGTTAAGAGAATCTTTAGATATCTAAAAGGAATAGTTGATTTGGAATTTGGTATCCAAAGGATGGTGATCTCACTTGGAGTGCATATACTGATGTGGATTGGGCTGGAGATGTAGATGACAGGAAAAGTACTAGTAGTGGTGCTTTCTTCCTAGGGAAGAAGTTGGTATCTTGGCTGAGCAAAAAGAAAAATTCCATTTCTCTATCTACTACTGAGGCAGAGTATATTGTTGTTGCAAACAACTGTACTCAAGTGATGTGGATGAAACAGATGATGAAAGATATCAGAGTGGTATATGATGAACCTATTGCCATATACTGTGATAACTCAAGTTCTATTAACATTTCAAAGAATCATGTTCTACACTCTAAGACCAAGCATATATCAATCAAGTTTCACTTTCTAAGGGAGAAAGCAAGTAAGAAAGAAGTCAGATTGGAGTATGTGCCTACCAAAGAACAGATTGTAGACATCTTTACTAAGCCATTTCCGAAGTATAATTTTGAGTATCTCAAAGGAATGCTAGGGGTGATTACCCCTCCTGATAAAAACTAAAAGATGCATTTACTTGCATCAATTTGTGAGCTTCATTGCTATATTATGATCTAGATTGATGTCTTTGTGGCTACTACTTAGGGGGAGTAGTCAGATGTGCAGATATGTGGTTCAGATTGTGTATATGGAAAGGTAATGGTTACCTTTGCCATTTATGTCAAAGGGGGAGAAGAGTAATGTGAAAAATCCTTTTGGGAATAGAAGCATTTGAGAAGAAGAGTTAGAATCTAAGGGGAAGTTAGTGTAGTTGTGTTGATGATATTTTTCACATCATGTGTTGTCATCAATACCAAAGGGGGATATTGTTGGATGCTATGGGTGTGTTACTGATATGTGGTTGTCATTTATGTCAAGACTATTAGCATTTATTGTATTAAAGGTTGTATATGTCAAGGATATTGAGAAAATTGTCAAAGGAAGAGTTACAAAGTTGCATGTTGCCAATGGAACTGTGAAGGTCATGAAGGTGTTTTGTTCTGTACGTTGGATATTAACTGTTGTGGACTAAAGGGTTTATTTTTTAGAGTATCTAGATCATCTACCAGAAGTTTTAGAGGTCCACATGAATATTTGATTGTGTTGTGGTCTGACAGTATTTTTGTGGTCTCTGTCAGTGTTTTTGAGTGAAGTTTGTGTGATTCTAATAATCGCATTTGTTGTGGATGCTTCTCTGTCAATTCCTAGTGTTCTTGGATGCTTCTAGATCATTCTCCATCATTCATTTACATCCACATTGATTGGTGTGCTCGTGGTCGAAGATTTTTCTTGTGCATGTTCGGGTTTTCATGTTCCTGGCCGACATGATGGTGGTAACATGTTGTGGATCCTTGAAAAGTAAAATTTAAATGTCTAGCATGCTCATGAGTATTTTTTTGGGTCACATCATTGCATTGGCTGATGGAGTTTTGATCCACATTGAAAATTTAATTGTAAATTTGGGCCGACATTGTAAATATGTTTTATTTTTCTATCCAACTAAGTTGTTGATGTAATCCATGATGCGGATATATAAGCGATTGTTTAAGTAAAGTTTGTGAGAGCATGTGCGAGAGTGTGTGTGTAAAAAAATCCAAATAGAGTGCAAGTGTGTGAGCATTGATCTATTCATTCATGTTTAGAGTGAAAAGTGAAGGAGTTTTATGTGCTTAATTGGAACTGCAACCAGGCTTGTGTAGAAGCAATTTTTTTTAGTTCATACCCTCCAGATTTAATCCTATTCTATATTGTTGGACAGTGAGCCCCTTTTGTATTTGAGCAGTGAGTTCTAGGTAGTGTGCTTGAATGCATGTGTATTCCCCTATATTATTTTCATTATACTTTTAACAAGGTATAATATTGTGGACTAACATCCACAGTGGTTTTTCCCCTAACAAGGTTTCCACGTAAAAAAATCTTGGTGTTCTCTGTCTCTCTGATGTGTTAATTGTTTATGGTTAATTTCTTATTCATCATATCTGAGATTAAGTTAAGTTTGAAAAGTTTATTATTTTGTGACAACTGATTCACCCCCTCCCCTCTCAGTTTTCTATCCTTGTTTTGCCAACAATTACTACAATGCCAGGGAGCAAAAACATCACTGCAATTGTCACCAAGTATTGGGAATATAGGAAAAGAGTAAAGGCATAGGAGGCATTACTGAAGGAGAAGGAGGTGGAAATAATTGAAAGTGAATGAGTCGGTTCTAGGAGAGGGATCGCTATTTAGTTTTTAGTTTTTATGTTATTTTCTTTAATTTGGATCTCTTGAAACTTCAAAGACTTTTTATTTTAATTTCTAAAATGGTTGTCTACTTGTCTTCAAGAAACCATTATCAAGACAAAAAAAACTTTTCTATTCTTATTGCTTTTCTATTATTTCAATATAGAAAGACAATGGTGAATTTCATGCATGCCTAATCTTTGAGTTATGGTGTGTACTATGTGGATTTATTGTGCTTTTGTTGAGTAGTTTGCCAATGGATTGTGTATTATTGGAATGATAGATTTTTGGTTAGTTTCATTGTTGTGGAATGTTTACCAGTGAATAAATATTTTATGGTGATGGATGTGTAAGGATTTCTCAGTATAATTTAGGTGACTTGGTAGTTTAAGATTTTATTGTTTAAGTTGGGTGGATGCCTTTATAAGTTATTTATGTTGAACTATTAGCTTTTGTTAGCTTATACCTTGTAAGTTATGGATGTTGAACTGTTAGCTTATGTTTAAGGAATGGATTAATAATATTCCTTTTAGTTATTTATCAAAGATTGTGTGAATGGAAATGCAATAGGAATTTATAAGTAGTGTGATAAGTGTTGTTCTTTAAAAATGATGCAGAATCACATATGAAATTCAATACCATGGAATATAATATAAAAAATTTGGCTTTTCCTAACCTTAGTCGCTAGTCCTCAAAGTTTTATAACCTTGTCGTGGAGTTCTAAATTTTCATAACTTCTTGATTCCCTAACTTGGTTGATGATTCACTTTGTTTAGTTGCAAGTCTTTCTTGGTCATCTTTCTAGTCGATGGATCAGAGGTTTCAAAAACTTCAAAACTTCAGACTTTGGTTCTAAGGTTCACTACTCAATATCATCTTTACGACTAAAGCAAGAATAGAAAAGAGATAAAGAAAACTTATTATTATAACCAATAACACTATCAATAAATGATCACTCACCTTTAAGTCTACGTTTATGACTTTCGCTGACTTCTGAATTGAGAAGTAGAACCTCAAACCGAACAAAATGTGTAAGAATAAATGACACTTTTGATTGTATTTATATCGATTGATGATTCCATATTTGGCGAATTATGTGGGATTTTTAAATGGTATATTAAAAATTGGGTGAATCCCACATGCTTATACAATGATACATTGTAATTTTCAAGGTGAAATATGTCCTCAAATGTAATTATTTTTTAATGTTATTGGTGAAATAGGTCCTCATAAGCAACTATTAATAAATTTTAATTAGTGAAATGGGTCCTGATAAAATGTTGTTTTAATAGTATTGGCGAATATGTAGGTGTTTTATTAAATGCTTTCAGGATTCCAGGAAAAAACATTAGTCGGTCCAATTGAAACATGTAGTTTGACAATGGCGAATTTGTTGCTTAAATTTGCCTCATAAAAAACTCATTGGTGAATGGACAGGCATTGGACCTATAGCTCATAAAATCCGAGCTATTTGGACACCCTATTGGCTGTGAGAAATTTACTAATTTTGACTTGACCGGTTTCTAGAATTTGCCACTAAATTTTTCCCTACTTCACATTTTGCATACCTGCAACAAGGACATCCATGAGACCGTATTTCTTTAAGGAATTATGTAAAATATTCACAAGCCTTGTCTATGCTTAGTTTTATGCAAGCCAATTGCATTTGCTTAAAGTTTTCTAAGGATTTTTCAACAAATCAATTTTGTAACTCATATTCTACAATCATACATTCTATGAGATTGCATCCCCTTGAGGAGTTTTTTCAAATGTTTAGTGTGCCTCGTCTATACTTCCACACTTTCAAGTGTTCATGTGTGTTATGGTAGTAGTGACTACAAAATATAAATCTCCCCTCCATTTTGCAAACTTTCCTATCAAAATAATTGTAATTGTTATCATAGGAAAAAATCCTCATTCCTTTATGCTTTAAAATAACACTCATTCATTGTTTCAAAGCTCCCATATTGGTGCAAGTGTGAGAGGCTAGAAAAATTGGTGGGGCTTAATTTGATGTCTGCCAATTTTATTTTCTTATAAATCTATAAAGCCTTTAAAAAAAATCCATTTTGTGCATATTTTGCAATCATTACACCATAAAATGGTGTCTCTTTGAGGGATTTTGTCATGTAATTTGCATATCTTGTATATGTTTCCACATTCTTCATACATGTCGACCAAAGCAGTTGTGACTACAATATCTAATAAAAATCCACTTCCCATTATGTGGCATTACACCTGTGAACTATATCTGCTCGAAAGTTTCTAAAGGATTTTCCACAAATGATTTTTTTGTGCAAATAGGAGGCGATGCTTTGGAGAGAGTTAAAATGGTAGATAGAACAATCTAAATGCCTTCATCATCACAGATGAAGCTAGATGCCACTATTGGAAGAAAATCCTCTACTCTCTTGAAGTTAATTTTATGTCATGCAAAGATAATGACAGCCCCCAACTACATGTCACAGTCAAGTTTCTCTTAGAGGATAGATCTCACATAGCATTGACCACAAGTGCAAAAGAAAAGGAACTGTAACAAATATCTACATAATTCATGGGGAGAGCTGAGAATCCTTCTACACTTGTTGAAATTTCTTGGTATTACATGCTTACTTGGCAGGTTACTCAAAACTAGAACTTATCTTCACATTATTCATGTTTTGATTGATGTCAACATTTAGAAAAATACTTCTACGGAGATGCTAGTAGTGTTGGAAAAGATCCAACTAAAGTGGGAAAAGATGAAAACACAGACCAAAGAGACAACAAGACAAGGAGGTTGAAATATATTCTATTTCATTCATTCACTAAAATATTACATTCAAAAAATGAGTAAACAAAAATCAGAGCTAAAGCTCTGTATATTCTTCATACAAAAACTGCACATATTCTGGCACACTTGAGCTTTTTATGTGTTGTTGCGTGCTAGAGATATTCTGGAGCACTAGAGCACTGCTCTCTATTAAAGTCTTCTACTGTTGTAGGTTCTCTTGAACATTCCCTTCTTGTTGTCATGTGTTCTACTAAACATTCCTCCTTTTTCTTCTCTACTATATCTCACTAACTAAAAAAACATTTTTTATTTTGTCTTTTATTGCCCTTTCTAAAAACTTCCACCCAATTTCAAATTCACCTACTGAAATAAATTTGCTGCAAAATCACATTAATTGGGATAGTAAATATCTGACAATGCAATTGGGGGGAACGATCCAAAATGGATCTCATCTGACTATGCATTAAATGCACTTTCGCATTGCTACTCAGGATTAAATATTCCAACACTCCCCCTTAATCTTGAGCCAAATTACTTTTCATCATCATTTAAAAAATTTAGAGAAAAGTTTCTGAAGCACCAGTCCCTATTTTTCATCAATCTGCAAAACTTCCAAAGCAACGGAGCAAAAATTCTAGAGCACTGGTGCAAAGTTTCTAGAGCATACCTGTTTGCACCTATTTTGATTTCTGGAGCTGTCTTGAACTAAAGTTTCGATGCATCTGCGCTTTTCTGAGTTTTCCAGAACTAAAGTTTCAGAGCATCAGGGCTTTTCTAAGTTTTCCAAAACTAAAGTTTTAGAGCATCAATGCTTTTCTGAGTTTTCCAAAACTATAGTTCTGAAGCATTCCTTCATACCAAGCATATCTCTTAGGCATTCAAAGTCTTTTGACAATGCCTTTGTGAAAATATCAATGAGTTGCTGCTCAGATCTGTAGTTCTGAAGTTGAATCTCTCCATGCTCCACCAAATCCCTTATGAAATGATATCGGATCTCAATATGCTTACTTTTTCCATGGAAGACGGGATTCTTAGTCAAGGCAATAGAAGACATGTTGTCACAAAATATGGTTGTACCATCTTCTTATTGCTCATTCAAATCTACAAGGATTCTTCTAAGCCAAATGGCTTGACATGTTACTGCATTTGCTACAATATACTCTGCTTCAATTGTGGAGAGAAAAACTATGGGTTGCTTCTTTGATGCCCATGATATTGCTCTTGAATCCATGTGGAACAAATATCTTGATGTGCTCTTCCTATAGTCTATATTTCCTTCCCAATCATTGTCTGTGTACCCAACTAGTTGAAACTCATTGGAGGAGGTATACATAATGTCATAGTCTTCCATGCCATTGGCATACCTTAGAATTATTTTTCCTACTTTCTAGTGTGTGTTCTTAGGTTGCTCCATGAACCTAGAAATCAGGCTTACCGCGTACATCAAATCAAGTCTTGTTGTTGTCAAATACATGAAGCTTCCAACCATGCTCTTATAGAGGGTTGGGTTAACATCATTGTTGTTACCCTCTTTGTTTAATTTTTGACCTATAGTTGTTGGGGTTGGGGCTGGTTTGTTGTCCAACATTCTAAATCTCTTCAAGACTTGTTTAGCATAATTTTTTTGTGAAATAAAGATGCCATGCTCTATTTGTTAGACCTCTATGACTAGGAAATATTTTAGTAAACCTAGGTTTGTCATTTCAAGCTCATTTTTCATTGCCTCTTTGAAATTAGCAATGAAAATATTACTATTCCCTATGAAAAATAAATCTACATATAAAAAAACAATAAGAATCTCACCATTGGCTGCTTTGATGTAGAGTGTGGGCTCACTACTACTTTTGCTAAATCCATTGCTCAGAAGGTACAAATCAATTTTTTTGTACCATGTCTTTGGTGCTTGCTTCAACCCATAAAGATTTTTTCGGAGCCTGTAGACTTTTTCTTCTTGTCGTGAGACTTCGTATCCAGGTGGCTGCTCCACATACACCTCTTCTTTCAACACTCCATTCAAGAAGGTTGATTTGACATCCATTTAAAATACTTTCCATTTGTGCTAATTTGCAATTGCTAGGACTTCTCACTCTATTTCCAACCTTGCAACTAGTGCATATGTTTCATCATAGTCTCTTCCAGGTTGTTGTTTGTATCCCTTAACAACTAGCCTTGCTTTATGCCTCTCAACCTTACCATCAGCAATACATTTGGTCTTATAGACCCACTTAACTCCAATGATTGATTTCCCTTTGGGTAAATCAATGAGCTCACATGTTTTGTTTCTCACTATAGTGTCCAGCTCTTCATCCATGGCCTTATACCATTTTTCTTCTTTCATGGATTCTTAAAAATACATTGGATCACTATAAGAAAACATAACAAAATCTAAATTCTCATCAAAGTCATCATACCTTGTGTTATAAATTTCCCTCATGCTTCTAGTCTTTTGTGGCATTAATGATGCAAGCATAGGGTCTGAATTTCTGGAGCTGCTTGACTACTGGAATGATGAAGAATATTGTAAATTTCTGGCATAACTGCCCTGCTAAAAGTTTCCAGAGCATCTACCTTGCTGAAAATTTCCAGAGCTACTGCTACTATTTTTTGAACTATTACCTTGTTGTAAGGTTCTAGCACATCTACCCTCTGTATCTTCTTCATCCTCCAAAGGTAATGAGATAGAAATACCTATGTTGTTGTCCACCATTCCATCCCATGACTCATTTTCAATAAATTCAAAGTCCCTGCTGATCACCACTTTCTTGGTGATGGGATTGTACAATTTTTAGGCTTTGGATTCTTCACTATAGCCTATGAAAATGCATTTTTCACCTTTGTCATCAAATTTCTAGCATTTCTCTTTTGGCATGAGTGCATATGCCACACATCCAAATATTCTCAAATGCTCAACACTCCATTTGCATTTTTTCCACGCTTATTATGGAATCCTATCACCAACAACCTTTGTGGGTCACCTATTCAAAATGTAGACTATTGTTGCTACAGTATCTCCCTAATATTCATTAGACAAACCTTTTTCCTTTAGCATGCTTGATGTCATCTCCGTGATGGTTATGTTCTTTCTTTCAGCCACTCCATTTTGTTGTGGAGTATACTGAGTTGTGAGTTGTCTTTGAATACCTTGAGACTTGCAAAAATTCATAAAATCTTGAGAGATATATTATCCCCCTCTGTCCATTCTGAGGACTTTGATATAGTGGTCACTTTGCTTTTCAGCCAAGGCCTTAAACTCTTTGAACTTCTCAAATGCATCTGATTTGTTCTTCAAAAGATACACCCAGATTTTTCTACTATAGTCATCTATGAGTGTCATGAAATTAAAATTTCCACCTAGGGTTGGGGTCTTCATGGGACCACACAAATATGAATGCACCATCTCTAATGGTGTTCTTGCTCTCCTAGAATTCCCTAATTGAAAGGGTTTCCTATGTTGTTTACCTAGGATGCATGCTTCACATTTTCCATTGGGCTCTACAATTGCTAGTAGGCCCCTAACCATATCTTTTTTAGCTAAAATATTTAAACTAAAATAAACTAGATGCCCATACCTCAAATGTCAAAGCTTGGTTGGGTCTTGGA
Organism: Sequoia sempervirens; assembly: GCA_007258455.2. Lineage (NCBI taxonomy): Eukaryota > Viridiplantae > Streptophyta > Pinopsida > Cupressales > Cupressaceae > Sequoia > Sequoia sempervirens. The sequence continues at coordinate 730,435,532 of VDFB02271358.1, read as the reverse complement.
TGACTATTTTGAAGGCTGATTGTTGTAGGCCTATTGACTATGCTGAGATTTGCATTTTGAGGGGAAACATCTGGTTCTTTGTCATTTGAACCACTACCATAAATTTCTTACTTCCATCCTTGTCATAGATGATGCATTCCCCTTTCTCCATTAGCACTCTATAACCATTTTGGACCATCTGTCCAATGCTCAAGAGATTGTGTTTCATTCCTAGGGCATAAAAGACATCATGGAGTTGTCTTTCTTCACCATACTTGGTTTGTAAGCACACTATGCCCTTGCCCATGACTAGAACCTTCTTATTGTTTCCCATTTTAATTTCAAACTTAATGTTGTTGTTTATGGAGGAAAATAAATTTTTGTTACCACTCATGTGGTTGCTACAACCGCTATCCAAATACCAAACTTCAGCGCTACCTTGTTCTCGAGGATTGCATGCAATAAACACTAGTGACTATTTTTCATTTTTTAGCCTTGTTCCCATTTTCCATGTTTACATTTTGACTTCCTTGGTCATGTTGTTTCTTCCTACATTCACTTGTATAGTGACCATACTTGTGATAGTAGTAACACTACGCATTGCTCTTATCACTCCTTTGATTTGAGTTGCTATTCTTCTTTGTGTTTTGGAAGTCTGACTGGGAGGTGCTTGCCTCCCCTTGACTATTTGAGCCTTCTCTTCTGGAGTTGCTTCTACCTCTACCCCTTTGACCTCTTCCTCTTCCCCTGCCTCTCACATTGGCTTGAGATTTGAAGGCTTGCTCCTGGGAAGAATTTGTAGACCTATTTAGGCATTGCTCATGGGTTTGAAGTGAACCCATTAACTCATCAACTAACATTTTTGAGAGGCCTTTTGCCTCTTCTATGACAATAACCACTAGGTCAGATTTTGTGGGTAAAATTTTGAGAATATTCTCCACAATCTTCTGCTCTTCCATGGTTTCTCTATTTATCCTCAACTGGTTAACCAAGGTGGAAGCCCTTGTATGAAAATTTAAAATGGACTTGCTATCCTTCATCTACATGGTCTCAAATTCTCTCCTTTGCAGCTGGAGTTTGACTACCCTAACTTTCTCTGTCCCTTTGTAGGTGGTTTGAAGTATTTCCCATGCTTCTTCTGCATAACTAGTTGTTGCTATTCGAGGAAAGATAGCCTCTGTCAAGGCTGCCTCAATCAAACTGAGGTCTTTGGCATCATTTTTTCTTGTCTCCTTCAACTGATTCTTTTGAGCATTGCTCAATGATGTAAATACATTTGGGTCAATCACATCTTTGAACCCATTTTCTACTAACTCCCATAAATCATTTGTTACTAAAATGGTTTTCATTTTCTTTGCTTAGACGTCATAATTTTTACCATCAAACATAGGTGGTTGTTGCCAACTCCTATTATCTCCTTCAGCCATTTTGCTAATTGGGGAAAATACAAATACCCAGAAAAAATCTATGGCTTTTCTTCACTACCTACAAGACTAGGGCTTTTCTAAATACCCAGAAGCTAGGGTTCTATCACTGCACACCTAGGAACAAAGCTAGGGCTTTAAAAAATGAATTCCCAAAAAACTTAGGGCTCTGATACCAGTCTATTGGAAAAGACCCAACTAAAGTGGGCAAAGATGAAAAAATGAACCACAGAGACAACAAGACAAGGAGGCTAAAATATATTCTATATCATTCATTCACTAAAAGATTACATTAAAAAAATGATTACACCAAAATTAGAGCTAAAGCTTTGTATATTCTTCATACAAAAATTGTGCATATTCTAAAGCACTGGAGCTTTTTGTGTGTTGCTGTGTGTTGGAGATATTTCGAAGCACTAGAGCATTGCTCTTTGTTAAAGTCTTCTATTGTTGTGGGTTCTCTTAAACATTCCCTTCTTGTTGTCCTATGTTCTACTAAACATTCCTCCTTGTTCTTCTCTGCTATATCTTACTAACTAAAAAAACATTCTTTTCTTTTGTTTTTTTTTGCCTTTCCAAAAACTGTTGCCCAATTTTAAACTCACCTACCAAAATAAATTTGTTGCAAAAGCACATTAATTTGGACAACAAATATCTAACAATGCAATTGGGGGGAACAATCCAAAATGAATCTCATCCGACTGTGCATTAAATGCACTTTCTCGTTGTTGCTCAGGATTAAATATTCCAACAAGTAGAGGTTGAGAAATATGGCTATGCAAATTTCAATTATATTTTGTTTGAAGTTTTCTAAAGTCCTTTCCAAAAACCATTCTAATCATTTCCTACGATTATAGCACTGCATGATATAATATCTTTGTGAGGCACCCTATTAATAAATTCATTGTCTTACCTATGTGCCATATTTTGGAAGTGAAATATTTTGCATGCATATGCATGGCTGAGGGTTGAGTTACAATGAACATAAAAGCAATATAAACATTTATTTTATCAATTTCTTAGATATAAGGAAGTTATGTAGGATCTATACCTCTGTTATATGTTAAACTCACTGGCTTTTATTCCTAATCACGAGCTTTCCTTCTCACCAAATTCATCCTTTCTCTGCAATCCTCATGTGATGTGGGTAGGAGTCTTATTCTCAACACCATGCATAGATAAAGCTTTTTAAACTTATTGAAATTGTCCATGCGCCCTCGTATATAATCACTTTGGCTAGAATATAGAGAATACAAACTGCAATCAAACCTCATGCCCTACATATACTCCTATTCAATATTGGTGTGAGAGTGCCATCAATCACCAAGTCTCTAACTTTTCACAACTCCAATCATTTGCATAAGCTTTCTCCTAATGGTTATGATAACTTCTTTCCCCCTTTTAAAAGTTCACTATTTTGGAGTTTTGAATTTGCTAGGATAATAGTCATAAAGAAGATTTTTGAAGTTTTGAATTAGCTTGAAAAATAATGAAGATAGGACATGATTTAACCAACTAATAATAGGTTTCAAAACTGACAATCTTTGAACATGCTCAAATGATACCCAATTCTAAAGACACTATGGAGACACAAATTATAGATCAATCAAGCAATGTATTTGATGTGTGTTGGTGAATAGATTTTTCCTCTATAAGATTAAATACAAAATGAAATTCCAAAGGACTAATCAATTTACAACACTTGGAGAGATTACCATTGCATTAGTAATCTTCCTCTGAATTTTTAATTGAGGTACAACTCCCTCTTCTGATGTAATTTTGATTTTTTTTAAATATATAAAATGTGGGTATGCTTTTGATAAAAAAGCAAGAAATGAAAACTAACACCTATTCATAGCCATGAAATAGATGCAAAGAAAAGTGATTTAAAGCTAAAGAAACTACTTCAATGTTGAAATATATTGGCAAACAATTAATATCGTAACTCACATACTAGACTATCAATGCTTGCTAACTCGACTCGATACAATCTTAACCATTCGCTACAAATAAATGAATCAAATAGCATTGAACAACACATCCTCTCAGGGAAGGAATATCCAAATGTTCATCTAAGCTCACATATTTATTCAAAAACATTAGTATTTAACTCACAATTTACTATACACAGACAATAAACATTCACAGTAATGAATTAAAACTAAAAAATTTAATTCTTATATTATGATTGATTCTCACTCATGCATCGCAGTGTGTAATGGGGATCAAAATGCTAGGAACTTGCAGTATCCAACTATGGGATATTTAAAATTTTACATTGAAATAGTTAGGATTTCTTAAAAATTGGCTCTTGGACACCAACCATCGTCTGGCCAAATAAAATGGTTGGCCAGAAATCGGCTAACCTTTGTCAAACTATGACAACACCTTTATTAATTTCTATTTTTAAGGATGGTTATGATTATATCCCATCTCTCGATTGATAAGATGAGTGAATTAATCATCGCTTACTATAAGCAGACCACATGGCTTACCTTCATGTGAAATATCTACCACTTTCAATTCCTAGTGACTACTGGTATGCCACCTAAGATCATTATGTGCAACTTCTTTAAATGAGGAGGATTTCATCACTATTTAAATCCAACTTACTATATTCCATCACATTGCCTTGCTTAAGTTAATTGAATTTGAAGTAATTTGGACGTAATTTTAGTATTAATTGCTTCCAAGTAAGCTCTGCCAATTTTCCTTCGCCATTTTATAAACTAAAATCACCACTATTCATCTACACACTACTAATTTATGCATCTGGAAATATGTCAATTTCATCAAATGAAGTGGTTGTGGAGAGTGATTTCCTAGTTTTGGAGGGTATTTAGTGTAGTGTCATCCATAGGTTGGTGATAGACCAACTTAGAGAAATCTTCCCGATCTACAATGATGTGGACAAGGAAGTGATCCATAAAATCATTGGCAAGCGTGCTTAATGTCTTAGATGCACATCCATAATTCCAGTCTGCTTGAGCACTTCCTATATAACATCGTGCGTACCTCTAGGAGTTTCGAATGGGGGTTGCGAGCTGCTGAGTGTCCTGTTCATCCATAATACTTTTTGTGCATTGAAGATGCTCTAAGAGGCCTTTCTTGTTATCCACATGTGGGCTAAGTAGGTGATGTGATTTGCATCGCTTCTGCGTTGCACAATGAATGGGTTGGTCAAGTCATTTCCCTAATATGTGTTGGTCTGGAGAGAAACAATATGGAGGCATTCACCCACTTTGTCGAGTTTAACGAGAACCTCTTCTCCCCTACATAGAACATATGCAAGAAGTCATCAAAGCTATTAGAGTCCTCATGTTCACTCTCTACATCTAAATATCTTATGTTGTGAAATCCCTATTTTTTTGTCAATGTAATACAAAACATTTTAATGATAAATATATAAATATATATATCTATCTTTTTGGCTTTCAAAATGCTTTGTTATGGGAATGCCTTGGAAATATTTTGTTTTCTTTCATGTTCCCTACTTATATCTTTTCATTTTATTCTCATGGTGAATGACTTAGTCTTCATGGATGAAATCCTTTATTTCTTATAAGCAACTTTCTCTTTTGCAAATGCATCCTTGATAACAAAACAATTTTTGGCCTTAGATGTACTGGTTATCCATTTTTGGGTAGGTTCTTGAAATACTTCATAGTCCATCATTGTGATGAAACCTGCTCTTATGCCACCTTACTAAAAAAAATTGAAACATCTTAACCTGCTCATTAGCCCCTTCTTACTATTATAAAAAACATGTAGAAAATAATCATGTCTTGAAAACCAAAGTGGAAATGAAGAAGTTTTGAGAACCCTATCAGAAATCAACAAAGGTTTCAAAAATTTGTGAAATATCGCCAAGTTCTTTTTACTACTTCAGCCTTCAACCATCCAATTCCCTTCCTCAATTACAAAGTCCTTTTAAAAACTTATTGACCATCAAACAACTTATCACAAAGATCGACACATGTATTTTCGAAGAGTTAAGCTTGTCGGGTGAGAAGAGAGTTCTAAAACCACATCGATATCCAATATAGTTTTTTAAATTTGGTTAAAAGCTAATGAGAGTAACCTTTTGATTTGTCTAAGTACTTTGAAGGAATTAAAAGGGGGTGGGTAACTGAAAATGATGGCAACAATGTGAAAAAATTAAAATTGAGCTATTCAAAAATTAGGGGATAATTGTAAGGTATGAATCTCAAATAACAATAAATAAATCAAAAGTCATAGGAATAATTTTATTTACAATAATTCAAGAGGATTATCCTCATTACATGCTAGGTCATCACTTGACATTACATTCTTACATAGGACAATTACATAGAACAATGAGGTACAAAGGTTGACTTAGTTGGTTCATCACCAACAAGTCATAACATTACAATGAAAGTACAAATATTGAACAAATACATTGAAATCCTCCACAAAAGATACAATCTAGAAATACATATATTCCAATAACAAGTCAAATAATAATATGGTGATGCAAATAATAAGCCTCTAACTGCCTTCGACCTTCACATAGTCATCTACAAATAAGAAGATGAGAACATGGTCCAAACGCTTTTTCCACCCAACCACGAAGCCTACGCTTTCCTAAAGAGTTCTTCCTAACATGAAGAACCACTAACTCTACACAAGATTCTTCACAAAAATAAATTGATGTACAGGATGGAATCTAGTGCATGTCTAGTATATATAAATGCATTTATAATTACTCTAGAATATGTAATAATCAATAGTAAGATATGGCAGAGAGAAATATAAATAAATAATACATCTATCTCAATGGTCTACCACATAAAGATAGCTTGAGATGAACAATCCTATACCTAAAACTACTTTTTTATAAAAAAATGAAATGAAGATCAAACATAAAAGCTTGAATGTGGCAACATTACATTTTTGGAGGCTTTTGTTGTGTTTGTTCTTCCAGAACTCCAATTGTTCTTAATTAGTTAGTTGCTGAGAACTCTTTTTTTATTGGCATCCAAAACATAATGTAGTCCATATACATCAAAAGAAAATAAAGAAAATAAGTTAAAATTTAATCACACAATGGCTATTGCTCTAATGTTTTTGCACTTCTAGCAAATAATTGAAGTTTTTACCTTACATCTATATAGACATTGAATCTTCATAGTCATGACCTCCATGATGTTCTACACAACCATGATATGCTCTTCTTCCAAAATCCTACCATCCAAACTCTTTAATCCATCTATCAACTTCCCCTATATCGTCATTGTCTTCCGGGTATGATGCGGATTCCCTAGTTAACCAAGTTTTTCCCCTAATCTTTGGGGTGAATAACATCTCTCTTCTGCATACACCTCCAGCCTGCGACATGACCCACAAGTTACTACATATTTCTTTTTGTTTGCCTATCCTCTGCACCAAATCCATTTTCTGAAAGGTGAAAATGGGACTCACAAAGGCGTCCAATGATAACGACTGCTAGGAACTATTAACAAATATGATTAGGATTTTTGTATGGATTAGGGACAATGCTTCATAATATTCCCAAACTTTCCCTCCCTTTTTTTAATGTTACACCAAGATATATTTCCCCCACTCTCCAAATTCTTTTTAATGATTCATAATTACTTCCATTTCTTTTATTTTCTTATAAAAGAAATGGCAGTCTTTGTGACCATTTAATCATACAACAGTTACTTTATTATCTTCCTCTTTCTTATCTTGCATGCATGCAACCCTTACCAGTAATAACTCACTTTCATGCAATTTTAAAGAATGATGCATGATTTTATTTAAGTTTTTTTAATTTAATGTCATTTTACTTAACATTTGCTTTCATGAAATTACATTTTAATTAACAATTAAATTTAGTTTTTAATTCAATTCAATTTTATTTAAATTTTCATTTAATATTATTCCTTCTATTAAACATTATTTATTTATTTATTCTCATTAATAACTCTAGCATTTTATAGTTTTGATAATCAAATATTTATAATAATATTATTATTTTATCATATCTATTTGATTAAAAACTGTAGAAGCTTAATTAAATATGTCTATTTAATTTTTCTTAATAAAATTAACTTTTGAAAATAATAATCACAAACTTAAACTTTAAATCTATTTATGCAATAATTTTATAGCTAAGCTTAAGAAAGATGTTGTCATCACTTTCAGTCACCCCCTTTTCAAACAAATAAAACTCCACCAAGCATTTAGCTAAATCAAAAAATTCTCTTTATTGGTTTTTAATCAAGTTTTCAAACCAATATCGAATACTAATGAAGTTTCATAACTTCTTTGCCACCCAACAAGCTTAAGCTTTAAATCCCTTTGTGTCAATCTTTGTGGTAGTTGTTAGTCTCATGGTTGTCAAAATGTCAACATGGCCGAAAAGTGAACCTACAAGGGAAAAGATTGAAAAAAAAATGAAGTCACTCAATGGATTATTACAAAGTTTTGAAACCTTTGTTAGTTCCTGATAGGGTTCCCAAAACTTTCACATTCCCACTGTTGTTTTCAAATTAAGTTGTGGTTACTTTTCTAAGTACTATTTGTAAAGAAGGAAGGGTTAATAAATAGATTAAGGTGTCTAAAAGGGGTTATCCATCACAGCAGCATATGAGTAGGTTTTCATAACTAAGAAAGACTCTAAAGTATTTCAATGAACCAACTCAAAAAATAGTTTAAAACCAACACAGTCAAGGTTGAATATTGCTTCATTAATAGATATATGTTTGCAAAAAGAAAAACTACTTACAAAAATAAAATTTCATGAGAAATACTCCCATGAGAGCAATAAACATAAAAACAAACATAATATTTCCAGGAGATTTCCATAAGACAGAGCATTTTGAAATCCAAGAAGGTAGATATATGTATATATTATCATAAAACGTGTGTATTACATTATCACAAAAGAGGGATTTAGCAGCACAAGGGGTTTAGATACAAACAATAAAAAAGAGGACCCCAATTGCCTCAATGACTTCTTGCATACACTCGATCTGTATAGGTGAAAAGAGATTCTCATTGAATTCAATAAGTGAGAAAAAAATTCCATGTTGTTATGCTCCAACCCAGCATGCAGTAAGGTGATAGCTTAACTAGCTCACTCATTATGAAGCACAAAATAAATGTAGATATCATCACCAACCAAGCCCACATACGGATGTATAAAGAGACATCTCAGAGAATCTTCAATGCATGACAAATAACTTGGCCTAGCTAGATGCTCGGTAGCTCGCAATCCCCATTCAAAACTCCTAGAGGTATGCACGATGTTGTACAGGAAACGCTCGAGAAGACTAGAATTGTGAACATGCACCTAGGACATGAAGTTCTCATCTATGATCTTTAGAATTACATCCTCTTCCACATCACTACAAATCAAGAAGATCTCCCTAAGCTAATCTATAACCAGCCTACAAAAGGTTTTGCACTCAATACCCTCTATTATAAGGAAATCACTCTCCACAACTATATCACTTGATGTGTTTGACATGCTTCAAGTATAAATTAACATTTTTCAAAGTGAATAGTGGTGAAGTTGATTTATAGAAGGAAGAGAGAACTAGTTGAGTTCACTTGAAAGCAATAAATTTTGGAAGTACATCCAAATTTCTTCAAACTCAATGAATTTAGCAAGGTTATGTGATAGAAATTTAATGAATAAGACTCAAACATTGACAAAATCATCTGTATTTAAAGAAATCATACGAAGGTAGTCTTAGGTGGCTTGTCAATAGTGACTAGAAATTAAAGGTGGGGGACATTTCACATAGGTATAGGCCATGTTGCCTACTTATAGCAAGCATCTATTCATTTCCCCATCATATTAATCAGAAATAGGGATGTAATCATAACCACCCTTAAAAATAGAAATTAATGACTGTATTGACATAATCTAACAAGAATTAGTCAGTTTTTTACTAGCCTTTTATTCAGCCCTAAGATGGCGGTTGATATTCAAGAATCATTTTTCAAGAAACCTAGTCGTTATGATGTAATTTTAAATATCCCTTTGTTGGATATTGTAAGGTTCTAACATTTTTTATCCCCCTTGCATTGTGATGCATGAACTTGAGAATTGATCATAATAGAAGGATCAATTTTACAGTTTTAATATATCGATGTAAATGTTTATTATCTATGTGCAGTAAATTGTGAGTTAGATACTAATGTTCATGAATAAGTCTATGATCTTATATGAACATTTGAGTGTTCCTTCCTTGTGAGGATGTGTTGTTTAGTGGTGTTTGATTCTTATATTTATAGTAATTTTTAAGATTTTATTGAGTCGAGTTAGCAAGCTTTGATAGTCTATTCTATGAGCTATGATATTAATTGTTTGACAGCCCATTTTCAGAATTGAAGTTAGTTCTCTTTAGTTTTAAATTTATTTTCTTCTGTATCTATTCATGGCCATGAGAAGATGTTATTTTTCCTTTCCTTCTTTTTTGTCAAAAGCATACTCTTCCTTTCATATTTAAAAAATATATATATCAAAAGAGGGGGGTGATCCCACAAAGCTAGTTTACAATTTTTGGGAGATTTCGATTTTTGCTGAAATCACATATATTTAGAAAATATAATGATTTAATCCTTAAAAAATTGCATTTAAAGCATTCCAATTGAAGTGGGTTTGATTAAACTACCTTAGATCAAACCCCCTTGGATAGAACCCCGCTAGTTTTAAACCATACCTATAACGGAGTCTCCTTTACACCTATCAAAATGCTTATAAAAAACCACTTTTGATTTATCTTTTGGGGGATCAAATGAATTCATTTAAAATATGTATTCCTTATTATAAGCTTCCCAAAAATTATAATTTTAAATAAATTTAATTTTATTATTATATTTATTTTTATTTCTTGTGAATGTAGGTTTTTCACCGAAAATCAAGCTCTCTATTCTACACATATGGAAAAATAGAAGATTATCATTTTTATTTTTTTAAAATATGAATGCACTAGATATTGAAGTCCTTGATCCAATAAAAAAATAATAATTTCAATACATACAAAAAAAGTTGTGTTATATAGTCTGCCTATTTTTGAATTGTAGTTGGTTGGACTTCGAAACTTGATGAAGGAAAAAATATTCAATAAAACAATATGAAACCAATTGGAAGCACTAGATACTGTAGTTACAAATCTAAACTCGAAAAAATTAGAATTTTATCCTTCATGGAAAAAATGTTATGTGTTATACGGTGAGCGTCACTCCTTAAAAATGGTGTTTACTTGAAAAAAATTATTTTCAAAGGAGATGGAAAAAGAAGTGCAATTTGATTCCAAAAATTTTGAAAAAAATATATTTAGAATCTACATACAAAATGTCACAAATCACTAGTTTGCATCATCTTCAAATTCCTCACGGTTTAGCCGCTATAAGTGCCTGAAAGTGAATACTTAGTTAGAAAAAATTAGTTTAGTGTCCAGTTTGGCCAAAAATTGTAAACCAGTATTGTGGGATCACCCAAGGTGTTGTACCTCAATTAAAATTTAGAGGAAGATCACCAATGAAATGGCGATCTCTCCATTTTTTGTTGATCGATTAGTCCTTCTTTGGGCATTAAAGAGTCATTTTCTATTAATCGTTCAAGGACAAATCTATCAACCAATAGATTTTTGGCAACTCTATTAGGGAATTGTGTGAAGACTTTGATAGTCACTTTATCCAAATCATGATCAAAGATGGTGTTACTACATGAAAAAATCTTTCCTATTTTACAACCAGGTTTAGATTTGGTTGCATAAAAACAAGAATATATCATCTCTCAATTGAACACTCTTGCATGGTGGTACCGAGGAAGTGTGCCAAAATATATGAGAGTAAGCTTTGTGCTCGAAGAAGAAGAAGACCATGCACAATGCCCACCAAGACCTATGGTTAAGAGGTTTCCAAGGATCAAGATTATAGATTATCCTAACCCGGCACCTTGACCTAATCAAAACCATAACCTTCCACCAACCCAAAGAGAGTTGCCTCAGAATTGATAGCTTCATATTTTTTTCTGATGGCTTCTTCTTTGTCATAGGTATGGAGAGCTAGCTTTGGACCCCTAGCATTATCAAGATATTTTCCCCTCCCTAAAGGATCAAGGGAACATTTCCTAGCATTCACTAGGAAGGCGTGTGAGATCCTGAAGATCATATACATGCCTTTTTTATTGCATGTGTTATCTTTGGAATTATTGAAGATGTTTGATTTTTTGTTGCATCTCTAGAAGGCCAAGTAGTAGAATGGTTCAGAACACTTGATGATGGATGCATTACTGATTGGAACACTTTGAGAGACAAATTTATTGAGATTCAAGATAGTGGTCGATGTAGCAACACTTTTGAGGTTTCTTTTAAATATAAAGCAAAGCGAAGGTGAATATGTCAAAAACTTTATTGATAGATTCACCAAAATCTTGGAATGGATTTTGTGCTCCAATAGACCTACCCCATCCAATTTGGCAATCACCTTCATACATTCCCTACCTCCTAAAATTCATTTTGTCCTAAGAAGAAGGAGCATAGTTTATTTTGAAGCAATAAAGACTAATTCCATAATAATAGAATAGGATTTGGCAAGACATCATGAACATATAGGAGATGAATCATTCCTAGGTTCAAATTGTATTCCAAGGGAGGTTTTCAGAGTGCTAAGTGGTGATGAATTTTCTAGGACCAATTCCTCAAAATTGTTCGTGTCACATCAAGGAGGATCTTCAAACATGCTTAGGGCAAGAAGCAAGAGTGAGGTTTACGTGGAACTCTTAGTACCAAAAGATGAAGATTCTGATTTCTCAGAGGATGAAGATCTTATTTTCCATAGCACCATGAGTCCTACCCCAAATTATATCACCCCAACACAAAATAATGTCAGGAAACCACCTATTCTATAGGTTTGGGTAATTTTGGCATCTTTTGGATAGCCTATTCAAATAATTCAAAATGAATAAATAACTAAGAAAGGTGATGGGAAGAGGCTTGAAGTTCTACATACTCTCACTCTAGAGCATGAAAAATCAGAAGAAAGTCCTAATCCTAAAATTGAAATACAGAAAGAAAGGAAAATGGGAGAAGGAATATGTACTGACAAGAAAGAAAGGCTTGAGGTTCTCTTACAAAGGAGGTGTCAAAGATTCCCACCAAATAGCAACTCTTGATGAAGGTTGCATTCATCTACTAGTTGGAAGGAGGAGTGAGTAATTCTAGAAATGCACAAAGCCCTTTGGTCCTTGTAGAGATTATTCTAAGTAATAAGGGGGCCACATTAAACATGAATGAGATGGTTTATGTTTCCTCCTCACTACTTAATCAGTTTCCAAGCAGTTCTTTTTAGATTTTTGCAATCATTGGAATGACTCCATTGAAGGTCGGCCTAACTAGAGATGTGGCTAAAGACATAAATTGGGGCCTTTTAATCAAAATTTGATCCAAACATACGTGGAAATGGTGTGAGAAACCTTTTGCTATGTAAGTCCTTTCTATATTAAGGCAATTATTTTTAATGTGTAATTAGGACAAAGGCATGCTCCTCTTAGTTATTATGGATTGTACTTTTCTCAACCTCAATGGCTATGTATAATTAATTATGTTTTTTGTGGTTGATAGATATCCCCTACCTTGTAAATAGGGTTTCTTTTCTTCATTGTTTTGCTTTTGGGTTTGGTCCCATTTATGGTGTGTGTCTCATTTCTGGTGTGTTTGATCCTCTAATAGATGGCCATGACTCTATTTCCCAGTGGATAAGGGATAGGTGTACAAAATTTTAAGTCTAGGTTCACATCTTCATCATTCACAGTCCTCATCCCCAATCAAAGCCAATTGTTGTTGTTGCTTTCAATCACCCCCTTTTAGAACAAAGAAAACCCCACCAAGTACTTAGCTAAATCAAAAAAAAATCATTTGTCAATTTTTAATCAAGTTTTCAAACCAATGTCAGCTACCAATAAAGTTTCATAACTTATTTCCCACTCAACAAACTTAATCTTTAAAGCCCTTTGTGTCAATCTTTGTGGTTGTTGTTAGTCAGCCTATGGTTGTTGAAATGTCAAAATGACCGAAACAGTGAACCAATAAAGGAAAATATTGAAAAAGAAACAAAGTCACTCGATGGATTATTATTAAGTTTGGAAACCTTTTTTGATTCCCAACAAGGTTCCTAAAACTTTCACATTCCCGACAATGTTTTCAAATTAAGTTGTGGTTACTTTTCTAAGTGATATTTGTAAACAAGGGTTAACAAGAAGATTAAGGTGTCTAAAAGTTGGTTATTCAGCATGGTGGCATATGACTAGGTTGTGATAACTAAGGTGGACTCCAAAGTATTTCTGAAACATAGAAAAAGAGGTTCACCATCAATAGGGTATCAATGATGAACCTAATTTTCACTAGGTGTGTGTTTCATTCAATTATGTGTGCAATATGATGCTACTAAGGTGCAAAAAGTAAACCTAACTATTATAATAACAAAAAGGAGGTTTTAATACATTGAAATAATGTGTACCTTGTTGAAAAGGTGTTATTTTGGGGCCCACTAAGGGCTCACTTGCCTTTAGTGGCGAATGGGTCCCCATTAGGGTTTTTGAAAAGTGCTTTCTAGGTTTTATTCCTCTCAGTTTGCAACTCCAAATTCCAGATGTTCACTAATTTAGGCCTTACTAAGGACCCATTCACCTTTAGTGGAAAATGGGTCCCTATTAGGGTTTGGAAATCAATCTCTAGGTTTTATACTTCAATTTCTACACTTCCAACTCCTCAATGCTCAGCTCCTAAAAGTCTAAAAAAAATCCTATAGAAGACTTTTTGTGATCTTGCAATGTAGATGACAACTTTTCTCCAAATCTCACTCTTCAACCTAAAACCTACAATCACACATTCAAGAGGATAAAAATGTTTGTTTGTTAGGCTATAGGGGTTTTCCTTGGTCAAACCCCATTTTGATAATTAAATCTTGAGATGAAACAATGAAAATGCATGAAATAATGATGAATGAACAATGTAATGTAACAACTCGCCAATCCTCAATTGAAACCTTGGTTCATGAAAATTTGAATATTGTCATGAAGTGGCCTTATGAATGTAGATCTTGATTATAAGCTTGAATATGCAACTTTGATAATGGATCACCAATGCTACATCAACACACTAGCTCACCAACATGCAAGACTTTGAGATGATGATAGATAACTTGATTACTGCAATAAAACCTTGATAATCTGCCCTTGAATGTCCTTAAAATGCTCTATAATGCTCTTGCTCTTGATCTCATGAAGTCACATAAAAATTATAGGTGAAACTATATGAATTAGCCTTGTATTTATACTAAATCTAAGGTTTAACCCTGAAATTCAAATAATCCAAGCCAACATTAGATCTAGGATTGAAAATCATTAAAATCCTACCACAAATAAATTCAAAAAGGGGTGTCTTAGGAAAGGAGGACCCATTCGCCACCTTGGGCGAATGGGTCCTAGCACAATTTTCTAGAACCTAGCTTTGGGGAGGTGAAATAACATCAAAACCCCATCTCAAATATGCCAAGAAAGGGGTGTCCTATGTTAGGAGGACCCATTCACCAGTAGTGGTGAATGGGTCCTAGCATAGATTTCTAGGACTCCAACTTTTCCAATGTAAGTGTTATGCAGTATCATTAATGGGTGTTGGGATAGATCCTTGAAAAATCCAATTAATAAGGCTTAGATTTGAATTAAATGGAAAATTAAGCTCAATTAATTAATGAATCCCTAGCTTAGTGTGAAAGTGTAGTAAAACACTTTACAACACCCTAAATAAGGCACAATTAAGTACATTTTATTAAAAGGTCCCTAGACTCAATGTGAATGTGTAAAACACATTACAACACTAAATCAAGGAAAAATTAGGTTCATTTGTTGTTAATTATTCCTAAATGTAGGAAAAAGGGATACTTTTTCCATTAATACATTTTTCCCCCACTTTAGTGAGAGTTTTCCCCATGTCAAACTCACACTAAAGTAGACATTCAAGAAAGTTAAGTATGCAACAATAACAAAGATACGTAGTCATACCCTATCAAAAGCCAAGAAAAACAAAGGATCAAGCACAACAATTCCAACATAATGTGGAATGTGGTTGTTTGTTTGTAGCATGCATGCTCACTCTGGGGTAGTGGAACCTCAATCCATCCACTAGGTGAGTTATCCCAACAAGGTGGAAAATGAATCATATTATCCTCCCATACCATAACAAAGTTATCCTCCTGACAACTTCGATAAGGTACCACAATGTAATGCTTTTGAACGCTTTTGAATGTCATGTCTATAAGTTCTTGTTAAATGAGATTTTTCTTTGTTCATGTAAGGTCTTCTTCTTAGGGAACATCATGCCTGATGCCTCCAAGAGAGGAAAAATCAAGAATATCATATCACCACTAATGGGATGCATCTCGTTTCACATCATGCCACCAAGGGAGATTATATACTTAGAAATATTGTATTCTTGGAGGAAATCAAACCCAATGACACCACCAAGAAAAGGACACGTCACAAGAAAAATAAATTGTGCCTTAAAATATTTTGAAAGATGTCATCGATGTATGCCTCCACTTTAAAGTAGTTGCTAACACCATTACTATGAGAAATTTCTTTAAAGTATCCAATGTTTTCTCCTAATACATGAGAGCTTTCCTCAGAAAACCTTATGCCAATTCATATGTTTCCAAAATAAAGCTATGCTATTAAATAGGGAGGGGTTGCCCCCAAAAAATACAATGATAAATCAAGAAAGAAAAGTATGTCACATGCAAGCCAACTTAAGGCATGTCGTCCACATCTCGAGCTTGCTCTTACAAATACATGGAAGGCAGTAAACTCTTCAAAAGAGACAATGACAAGTGCCATATTAGGACAAAGCTACCTAACTCCTTTCCCCCACTGAGTGTAAGACAAGGGTGAGTCAAGGATAGATGATGGTATGCCACTCCTTGCGATAAGGAAATGATTTTCAATGAATGTAAAACATGCAATAGTGAGTATCCTATGATCCTACAACTATTACATGGAAATGAGCAACAACTATTGTTATAGATTATAATGAGTAGAAAAAGTAGCAATTGTATGCATATCTAATGAAATATTTCCACATGTATCTATTAGTTCAAGATGCACCAAAGTTAAACTTGTCTTGGAAGAATCTTTTGTAAGGTTGTTGATATTAAGCAAAGGATTTTTTGTTTCTTTCAAGGGACAATAACCAAAACCATGAGTTGTTTCTTGTGTGTTAATCTCTATAGGGACATAGATACCTTGTTATCTAGAACCACATCCTTTTCCACTATACCTAAGTTGCTTCATAAGTTCATAACCTCTTTTCTAAATATTTTTCATTCATTTGGTTTGGAGGTTGCTCATAATCAACTTCATCAAAGTTTGTTGTGTAATTTGTTTCTTCTAAAGTGGTTGAAGTAGATGCTTCTAAATTTTGTGTTGGCATTACTACTTTTTCTTTTCCCTTTTCAAAATCCTTCGTTATGATCTTGTATTATCCCATGAATGTAGGTATGAAATCAAAGGAACTTGAAGCATCTTCCAATAATTTTGTGACTTCTTCAATATGCTTTTCTTTTTCCTTACCAATATGCAAAAAACTTTTAGGGTTAGGGTCAACCTTGATTGTGTACACTTTGCTATATATATGAGCAATGGTATTATAACTTGGTTGTCACAAAACATTATCATCATCGAGTTTCCTTTTAGGTGGTTCTAAGATGAGCACGGGATTATTTTTAACTTGTGGTTGTTGTGAGGGGGGATGAATGATAAGTTGAGGCTTAGGTGGTTCAATAATTAGAGGACTTGAGGGAGTTCTAATGTTCATAACCTCAACACACTTGTCCTTATTTTCATGATTTATTATTGAAGAGGAGTCTAATGTCACTTCAACATCTTCATCTAAGGAAGCCACATTACTATTGTTTGAAAGACATGCATCAATATTTTCATTATCTTGCACCATGACATCTCTAGTAATAGAGTTTTAAGGAGAGCTACAAACTAGATTTTTGTGACATTCAATGTTTGGTTCTTCTAAAATAACTTCATCACAAGTAGGGGACTACTCAATAGTTGGGTTTTATTTTTTATCAATGATGTCATTCTCTTGTTCAATAATGTTTTTCTTAGGGGGAGAGAAACAAATAGGATTCTCATGACTCTCATAGATTGGATCTTCTTCACAAATAGGAGAGATATCAGGAGAATGCCAAATTTGATTGTTATGATTGTCCATGATTTCATCCTTTTTATCTAAGGTCTCATTCTCTTGTGCCATAATATCTACCCTAGTAGGAGAGTTATCACATTTCATGATTATATTTTGTAAAGTAACTTCATCACAAATAGGAGAGGCATCAAAGGAAGGACAACTATGATTTTCATACTTACCAATGATTGGATCCTCTTGTTCAAATAGTCCTTTCCAAATGTTAGGGACATTAGGAAGGAGAGAAATAATTCTATAACTCTCAATCATCAAATCTTTTAACACCAACATAGCCTCTTCACCAATGTGATTTCTATGATTTTCCATGATTGCATGTTATTTCACTAAAGCATTCTCACAATTAGGGAAGGTGTTAAGAAATGCTTCAATGATCTCATCTTCTTGTTTCCTAATATATTTCCAAGAGGGGGGAGGAGAGGGAAAAACAATGCTTTCATGATCTCCATGATTGCATCCTCTTTCACCAAGATGCCTTCATCACTAGCAAGAGAGGTATCAAGAGAAAATCAATTATGATTGTTATGGTTGTCTATGCTTTCTTCTTCTTCTATCACATAATTCCCACAAATAAAAGAGATATGAGGGATTGTGTCAAAATTTTCACTCTTTTGCACTAAGAGACTCTCGTAACTAGGAAATGTTTTAAATGAATGACCGGTATGCTTATTGATGAACTTTTTCTTTGCAAACTTGGAAAAGACAGACACTAACATTTGTGAAAAGTAATCTATATTAACTCAAAATTGAAAGAGACTTAAAATGTAATGCAATAACCTAGAATGAAATGTGTAAATGCAATTTACAGATTCTAGCCAAGGTAATTTGTTGATTACACTATGAAACAATATGAAAATGAAATGTTGTAAATTTTCCATTTTGAATTTTGACAATGCACTAAATGAAATAAATTAAGCTAGATTTAATGAATTTGATGAAACATAAAATTATAAAAAAAACTAAAACAAAAATGTGACAACCACAAACAAAAGCATAAAATAGAGATTTTAGATTCCAATAAATTTAGATCAGCGCCTAATTAGGGACTCATTCGCCTTTAGTGGTGAATGGGTCCTAGATGAGGATTTTTGAAATGTTTTTTACTAATTTTTAAGTTTTTTGCAATGAGTTTCAGATGCCAAAAGATGTAGTTCAAATCTAATTAGGGACTCATTCACCAGTAGGGGCGAATGGGTCCCAGATTAGGGTTTTAAAAAGGTGAAAATTGTAATTTTTAAGTTATTTTATGTGTTTTCTATGCCCAATGTCAAACTATAACTCTTGTGATAGAAATTTCTAGAATTTGATGACCTAATGCAAGTGAAATGAAAGGTAAATGATGACCTATATGACACTTTTTCAAATGAAATTTTGACTCAATTTTTTAATATGAATGATGAAAAGTACACTAATATGCAAACACTATGCAAAATCAATATAATGTGTGCAATTTTTTGAATTTTTTAGATTTAAACAATTCAAGAATGCAAATTTAAACCCCTATATGCAATGCGAACTAATGCAATTTTAAAGAACCCTAAATGTAATGCAACTAGTGCAAACTTAATGCAAACTATTGCAAAACTAAGATCTAGGGTTTAAATTCACTCCAAAACAGAAGTTAGAATGTTCAAAAATTGGGTTCACCAAAATAAAACATAGAAAAAGAGGTTCACCATCAATAGGGTATCAATGATGAACCTAATTTTCACTAGGTGTGTATTTCATTCAATTATGTGTGTAATATGATGCTACTAATATGCATAAAGTAAACCTAACTATTATAATAACAAAAAGGGATGTTTTAAGAGGATGAAACAATGTGTACCTTGTTGAAAAGGTGCTGTTTTGAGGGCCACTAAGGACTCATTCGCCTTTAGTGGTGAATGGGTCCCTGTTAGGGTTTTCAGAAAGTGTTTTATGGGTTTTGTTCCTCTCAGGCTGCACCTCTATATTCCAAATGTTCACTACTTCAAGCCTTACTAAGGACTCATTTTCCTTTAGTGGAAAATGGGTCCCTATTAGGGTTTTGAAAATTAATCTCTAGGTTTTGTACTTAAATGTCTACACTTCCAACTCCTTGGTGCTTAGCTCCCGAAAGTCTAAAAAAAATCCTATAGAAGAATTTTTATGATCTTGCAATGTAGATGACAACTTTTACAACTTTTCAACTTTGACAACTTTTCACCAAATCTTGCTCTTCAACCTAAAACCTACAATCACAAATTCAAGAGGAGAAAATTGTTTGTTTGTTAGGGGATAGGGGTTTTCCTTGGTCAAACCTTGTTTTGATAATTAAATCTTGAGATGAAACAATGAAAATTCATGAAGGAATGATGAATGAATAATGTAATGTAACAAATCACCAATCTTCAATTGAAACCTTGGAATGAAAATTTTAATATTAGCATGAAGTGGCCTTGTGAATGTAGATCTTGATCATAAGCTTGAATATGCAACTTTGATAATGGATCACCAATGCTACATCAATACACTAGCTCACCAACATGCAAGACTTTGACATGATGATAGATAACTTGATTGTTGCAATAAAACCTTGATAAGCTACCCTTGAATGTCCATCAAATTTTTTATAGTGCTCTATAATACTCTTGATCTCATGAAGTCACATAAAAATTCTAGGTGAAACTATATATGAATCAACCTTGTATTTATACTAAATCTAATGTTTAACATCAAAATTCAAATAATCCAAACCAACCTCAGATCTAGGATTGAAAATCATTATGCCACAAATAAATTCAAAAAGGGGTGTCATGGGCAAGGAGGACCCACTCGCCACCTTGGGTGAATGGGTCTTAGCACAATTTCCTAGGACCTAGCTTCAAGGAGGTGAAATAACATCAAAAACCCATCTCAAATATGCCAAGAAATGGATGTCATATGTTAGGAGGACCCATTCACCAGTAGTGGTGAATGGGTCCTAGCATAGATTTCTAGGAATCCAACTTTGCCAATGTAAGTGTTATGCAGTGGCATTAATGGGTATTGGGATAGATCCTTGAAAAATGCAATTAATAAGGCTTAGATTTGAATTAAAGGGCCAATTAAGCTTAGTTAATTAATGAAGCCCTAGATTAGTGTGAAAGTATAATAAAAAACTTTACAACACACTAAATAAGGCACAATTAAGTACATTTTATTAAAAAGGACCCTGAACTCAATGTGAATGTGTAAAACACATTACAACACTAAATCAAGGCAAGATTATGTTCATTTGTTGTTAATCATTCCCAAATGAAAAATAAGGGATACTTTTTTTGTTAATAGAATTTCAAGAAGCAACTAAAAAAAAATTTAACCAATATATTCAAGGCCAAATATCGCTTCATTAATAGATATATGTTCGTAGAAATAAAAGCTACTTACAGAAATAAAATTTCATGAGAAATACACCCATGAGAGAAATGAACATAAAAGAAAACATAATATTTTCAAGAGATTTCCATAAAATAGATCATTTGGAAATCCAAAAAGATAGATATATTTATATATTTATCATAAAACATTTGTATTACATCATCACAAAAAGAGGGATTTAGTAGCACAGGGTGTCTTAGACATAGAGAGTAAAAATGAGGACCCTAATGGCCTCAATGAATTCTTGCATATACTCAATCTATATAGGTGAAAATATGTTCTCATTGAATTCAACAAAGTGGGTGAAGGTTTCCATGTTCTTGCGCTCCAACCCAGCACAGAGTAAGGTGATAGCTTGACCAACTCGCCCATTATGAGGCATAGAGGCAATGTAGATTGCATCACTAACCAAGCCAACATGCAAATGTACAGAGAGACTTCTTAGAGAATCTTCAATGCACAACAAATAATTTGGCCTAACCAGATGCTCAATAGCTTGCAAACCCCATTCAAAACTCCCATAGGTACGCACGATGTTGTATAGAAAACACTCAAGTAGACTAGAATTATGAATGTGCACCTAGGAAATGAAGTGCTCACCTATGATCTTTTAAATTGCATCCTCTTCCACATCACTGTGGAATAGGAGGATGACCCTAAGTTGATCTATAACCAACCTACAAATGGCACCGCACAACTATATCAATTGGTGTGCTCGACATGCTTGAAGAAAAAATTAACATTGTGCAAAGTGAACAGTGGTGAAGTTAATTTATAGAAGGAAGATAGAGAACTTGTTGAGTTTTCTTGAAAGAAATAAATATTGGAAGTACATTCAAATTGCTTCAAACTCAATGAACTTAGCAAGGTGATTTGATGGGAATTTAGTGAATAATATTCAAATGTTGATGAAATCCTCTGCATTTGAAGAAATCGTACAAAGGTAGTCCTAGGTGGCTTGTCATCTATCACCTGAAATTAAAGGTGGAAAACATTTCACACGGGTATAGGCCAGTGACCTGCTTACAACAAGAACCAATTCAATTCCTTGTCATATTGGTCAAAATGGGGATGTAATCATAACCATCCTTAAAATAGAAATTAATGATTGTATTGTCATAATATGAGAGGAATTAGTTAGTTTTCGGCCAACCTTTTATTCAACTAGACAGTGGTTGATATTCAAGAATTAGTTTTCAAGAAACCCAACCTTCGTTATGATGTTTGATTTTAAATATCCCTTCATTGGATATTGTAAGGATCCAACACTTTTTATCCCCCTTGCACTGTGATGCATGAGTGAGAATCAATCATAATTGAAGGATCAATTTTGTAGTTTTAATATATTGTTGTGAATGTTTATTGTTTGTGTGCAATAAATTATGAGTTAGATACTAATGTTTTTGAATAAGTATATGAGCTTAGATAAACATTTGAATATTCATTCCCTATGAGTCATGTTGTTCAGTGGTGTTTGATTCATTTATTTACAACAAATGTTATGATTGTATTGAGTTGAGTCAACAAGCTTTGATAGTCTAGTCTGTGAGATACAATATTAATTGTTTGCTAGTCCATTTTCAGCATTGAAGTTAGTTCTCTTTAGTTTTAAATTTATTTTCTTCCACATATATTTCATGGCTATGAGTAGATATTAGTTTTCCTTCTTTCTGGTCAAAAGTATACCCCCACTTTAATATTTTCAAAAAATAAAAATTATATCAGAAGAGGGAGTTATACCTCAATTAAAATTTAGAAGAAGATCACCAATGCAATTGTTATATCTCCTATTGTTGTTAATCGATTAGTCCTTCTTTGGGAATTATAGAGTCATAATATGTTGATCGTTCAAGGACAATTCTACCAACCAACAAAAGAAAATGAGATGTGACATCCTTCCCCACTTGGAAGAGATCTCATCTTGATGTCTTTATTAAATAAACACTAAAATAAATAGAACATCACATTATTCTAAACAATTAATTACACAATTCATTTATCTTTTGAAATGAGAGTAAACTTAAAGCATATTATTAGTCAACTATAAAATTCAAACAAGCACAAAGAATACACTCAAAAAGTATACTTGTCCAAACTATATGTCAAATGCAAGATATAAGAACCTACGTGGTGTGTGTAAGATTCCATCATACTCACCATGTCAATCAGTTAAACACCTCTACCTTGATCATGTTATCATCTTCAACAATTTCCTACATACACTTACACTTCAATTTTCATCAATAGCATTAGTCCCTTTAAACCAAAATTGAGAATTATGATATCTATTTAGATTCCATTTCTAAACATCTAGACTAACCATCAATTTTAGTTTTTAATTTTCAACTTCTGCTCAATTTAAATTTCAAGCACTTAAAATTTCCGCTAATCTAATTCATACTTATCTACATTCATTACATAACCAATCAATATTCTTACCAAGTCCAAGCATCAGCATAATACCTACAACTCTAGAAAGGTAACAAATACTTCCACCAAAGATTCATTTGAACCAATCATTAGGTGCTCAACCATCTTAGTGTTTTCCACTCTATCCTCACTGGTTTCCCATTTACTTGATGTTATGAACCAACAATTAGGTCCACCATCTGTAATCTCAACTAAGAACAAAGGTTCCATAGAGGCAAGATTCTTGGAAATTATCTCTATTAGGCATTAACAATCCCAAACATCAAGGCTTAGCAATTTATATCATTTGAACACAAAGCATAGAAGCAAGATTCAAATCTTCATTATCATGAAACTTACCAAAACAACCCAAAGAGATCAAAAAATAATTATAGAAAAGAAGGCCAACTATCTCTACAAAATTCAACCCAATTGTAGTGTAGAAAATTGTATACCTTTGCAATTTCACACTATGTCTGGGTCCCTTAATTAATTGGACTTAATTAAGCTTCTAATTTTCTAAATTATGCATTAAAAAGCCTTATTATTCTCATTTTTCAAAAGGGAAACTTGTATTAAACAATTACAAACATTAATTAAAACACAAAGTTGGAAATTGTGCTTCCTAGATTTAGGCCCCAGGACCCATTTACCCAAGGGTGAATGGGTCATCCTTAAGTACCAAGACCCAATTTGTAATGTTTTTGGCAACATTTTAATGATTCAAATTCAAGTTTCAAATGTCAGCTTTTGGAATCATTTTTTTGGGAAATTAGATAAACACCTATATATGAGGTCTTTTGATCAATTTAAATCTAATAATTAGATCTAGCATTAAGCAACTTTCACAAGAAAAAAAATTATTTTCAAGAGCATTGAAGAGCATATTTATGAATCATCTATAGCAGCAATTGAGATTAGATCACCATGTCAAATTTCATGTGTGTTCATGTCATGTTTTGGAGTTAACATTGTGATGTAGGTTTCAAGCATTCAAGCAAGCACTCTTGAGCATCAAATCAATCATACAATCAATCCAATTCATGCAAGATCCAAGCCTTAGAGAGATGTGTTAGACTTCAGTCCTTTAAGGGGAGCCATTAAGGGTTTGGTGAGTTGTGACATAGCTTTATTCATTCATTAATTCCCACCTTTTATCATTATTTCATTATCAAGGTTTAATTACCAACATGGGTTTGACTAAGGAAAACCCCTATTCACACAAAAATAAACATTTTTCTCCTATCTTTGTGTGTGCAGATTTATAGGTGAAGAAGGATTGAAGATTGATCAAAGGAGTAATTTTGAAAAGTTGCCATCATTGTTTTCAATCCATGGAAACTCAGATTCAAAATTTATTTCCAGCTTTTTGAAATTCAAACTTGGTGAAATTAGAAGCCTAGATCTAGGATCTGAGGACTTCAAAATCATATTTTGGACCCCTCCACTAGGACCCATTCACCCTAGGGAAAATCAATCCTATGACAGAGCTCAAAACCCACTTTTGTTCACATGTGCACACCATTCTTCCCTTCTCACATCAACCTACAAATTATTATTTCCATTTCTATTACCATAATATTTTAAATTTCAAGTGGGTTGACCCCACAATGCAACAGTTAAGTTGCAAGGGTCATAGTTGGGTTGTCTAAGGTTTGAATCCCACAGTGGGGAGTGGGAATCCCGTAGTGGGGAGTGGCAATGCCATAGGGGAAAGCAACAACATGATCAACAAAGGAAGTAGCGGTGGTGGATATGGTGGTAGCAATAGTGGATATGGTGGTAGGTGATAGTGGATAATGTGGTGAAAATGGTGGATATGGTGGTGGTGGTCCAAAATGGTAGGGATGAGATCCCTTGAATGTGGCCTCACTGATTCATAGCTCCAATAAAAAGTGTAGGGTGTTTCCCCTTAGTAGCGATTTACCAAACAAAAATATATATATATATATATTGCATTTCAAGTGTTAGGTCATGCTATTTAGTTTGTTAGTGCATTCAATTTTATCTCCCAAAATATCCAATCAGTCATTTATGTCATAAGAAAACAGTAGACCTTCCTAATAGGGTTGACTCACCTCAAGGTTGAAAGCCAATCGTATCCTTGGGAGATTTCCTTTTCTAATGAAATTAGGGAAAGTGTAAGTGTGTTGTATCATTCCATATTGATAAATACCACATATCAAAACCCCTACACACATACAATTTTTTCACCATTTCATTTTAGTGAACGTGATATTGTATATCATAAATTTTGATTTGGAAGTCGCTAAAACCCTAGATCTAAGATTTACATTAGTTAGTCTTGAATCTCATTTACAGTTTTAAAATTGCATCTTGCATCATTCAAAATTGCATTTTGCATCATTTAAAATCTCAAAAAACCAAAACTATTTCATACATATTTCATTCATTTTACATAATAATCTACATATTAGTGTCTTTCAATCATTTACATCAAAAAATTCAAACAAAATTGCATCTAAAATTTTATCATTTTGCTTATTGTTTCTCATCAAATTGCATTTGCCTCTAATCATTAAATTAAATAAATCTCTAATTGAAAGTATTTGTATGCAACATGAAATAAAGACCTTAAACACTAACTCAAAAACTCAAACTTCAATTTTTTCAACCCTTGTGCAAAGACCCATTTGCCCTTAGGAAATTATATCCTTGTATAGGTCATTTTCCAAATTTCAAGGCATACATTTGTCTTTGTTAGCTTTATATCTAGGCAGGTGCAAAAAGATGGGGGCCAAAAAGGGGCCACCCATATTTTAAATTTCAAAAAAGTCATAATGCAAGCACGTTATAATGTGCTCACATTATGGCTTGGTGTGGTTGATCCTTAGGCTTGGCCACACCAAGGCCAAAACACCCTTGTGTTATAACACAAGCGCATTTTAGGTGATATAAACAAAAAAAAGGGTAACTTCATTCCATTGTATTCTCTATTGTTTTCCTATTTCCTCTATGGCATGTAAAGCCTTAGAAGCACGCTCACATTATAGAAAGGCTCAAACCACTCCATTTCTTCATTGAATATTTGTCAAAATGTTGTCACAATGTTGAGGAGGTCAAAGAAGTAAGTTTTTATTAACTTTTTGTGTGAATTTGTTATTAAATAGGTAGATTTAATTTTTTTATGTAAATTTATTTAATTTTCAAGAAATGATAGTGCACCTCAAATTCCTCTTCAAAATCATGATTCACCTCATGCCCAAATCCCTATCTAAGAATAACCCCAAAAAAAACCTCCAAAAATTCTTCAACATGCTTCAAGAACTCAAGAAAATTTAATGGGGGAAATTGAAAATAACAAAAAACAAATTGAGGATATAATTGCAAGGTTGAAAGATCTTGTTGTTGAAAGAACACCAATACACTAAGAGGGAGGGTGAATTAGTGTTTACAATTTTTTATCAAGCTAAAATAGTAGACAATATTTAAGATTCCACAAAAACATCACACATAAAGAAGACACTAGATATACATGGAAAAACCTAGAAGCCTTGAAAAAACCATGGTGAGAAAAGTTGCTTGAGTATACTACTCAAATCCAACCTCACAATGAAATATTTTACATATGTTTTTCAAGAAGCCACTTACATGTACATTTACACCCAAGACAATGTTTTGATGCACCAACCTCCCGGTACACTACACACCTAATTAAGCACCAAATCAACCTTTATGAGGCACCAACCTCTACAACATTACAAGTTCATATGTGTTGATACTAGTGCTATATCTATGGGAGTAAATGGTGACTCCCCAACACCCCCAAGAACAATTGGGACCAAAACAACTTCTACAAGAGAGAGAATGGCAAGAAAGCTTGTTTCACAATGCAGGATTGAATAACATGGTTGAATATTGATACAAATGTACATGAGAGGCCTTGTTTATATAGGAAAGGTTGAGAGATAGGATTATACAAGATCATGATAAGTGCATTAATCCTATGACATGAGACAACTAACTACCTAGGAATCATTCAATACTAGCTAGATAAGATAAGTTCTAGAAAATCCAACTAAGACTTCTAGAAAGAATCTTTTTCCTAAGTAAACTCAATATGTGAATATGTCCCCTAATTACCTAGTGAATGAATTAGCTAGGTACAAGACAAATATTCACACCAACACCCCCCCTTAAGTGCAACTTAGGGAGAATATTATTATGCAAGCTATGCAAGACTATGACTATGGGTCCCAGCTACGAGGCCATGTTAGGTACCCATTTACAATGCAAATGCAATCAATCTCTCACAAGCAGAGAAAAGGAGAAAACCCAGTGGGACAAAACTCCCCTCAAAAAGAGAGAAAATAAAAGAAAACAAAACAAACATGATGTATCATGGAGGACTCAATGATACCCCCAAGGACTACATCCATCATGTATATAAAATCAATGAACCCCCCATAAGAGGGAAATAGAGATATGAGATATCCCCCCATAATGAATGATCACCTACAAGTGTGGTTAATGTTTGAAGACAAAACATAATCCAATGCCTACAAACAATGTTTCTCCCCTTGGGAAGAAGATACATGATGTACAACTGTAGGAGTGCTTCCCATTCTGGATAGGAAATAGGAAGAGAAATCCATATGTATTGCATCTCTAAAATTTTCTCATATGTCGCCAAGTTCTTGGATAATGATGATGATGCCACAATCCAATCAGGTACTACCCAATCACAATAAACTGTGACAAAATAGGAACAAGTGGAAACTAATCTTGAACAAACTCTAAAGACAAACCCTCATCAAATAGGAGAGATAGACCCTCAAATTGGTCCTCCAAATCTGAAATGTGAGACTCCACAAACAAAGAAGCAATGTCTATCAAATAGGAATCCCAATAAGGAAGACTATCAAATACCTGTTGTAATGAATCATTGGAATTACTCAATGACTCATCAATAGAAGATGAAGAATCATGAACCTCTGAAGCGTCTGGAATCTCCTCTAAAGGATCACAAGCATGGGTTATCAACTATGAAGAATGAAGAAGCACATTTGAGTTGGAAAGAGGATCTTCAAGAGATGGACAAGAATCATGGTCTTCATACACCTCTCTAATGTGAGTCCAAAGAGCATGAGGACATTTGAAGTGAATAAGTGTCTCTAGAATGTCATTATTTACATTTTCAAAAATAAATCTAAAGACTCTAGCCCTAAATCCTTTCCAAATACAATACTCATCAGATGTGTAAGGACAAGGAACTTTATTAAACAAATAGGACAATAGATTCCACTCACCAAGATGAGTGAGGATTAAATTACTCCATTAATTAAGAAACCCATTTACAAAGATATGAACTCCAAAAGCCAAAAAAGGAGATTTTCCTTCAACCTAGAAAATATGGCACAAAACTGCAAAATCCCTGCAAAATATCTACACCACTGAAAATTTGACTCTTCCAACATTCCGACAATATGTTGTTTCTGAAAAATGGCCTCTATTTGCAAAAGTTATGATAAAATGAAAAAAAGGCCTATAAAAGGTGCTTTGAGGGAAAACATAGAGTTTGAAAAGACTAAATTGGAGCAAAAAAAGGCACCTATCAGCGGGCTCCTGGTCATTAATATGACCCATCACTAAGCAAAGACAAAAAATTAAACCCACCGGGAAAATACAATAACTGTCAACCTTAATACAAATCAGGTAAAAAACCGACCAAATATTAAATAGTTTGTCAGCTATACAAGAGTTTTTAATATATATATAAACTTTAAACAAAGTTCATAAAATAAGAAACCTATGGATAGAGCTCAGAATCCATCGTAAGTATGCCGCCAAATTTGGTGTGGTAGGTACCCACAGACAAGGAGCCCGATAACAGTAATGTGAAGGGCATTGATTACCCCTGTAGCTGATGGAAGTTGCTCAAAAAATCTGATGGAGACAACATTGACTAGGAGAGGATGGGTTGCCAGGTAGAAAGGACGCTAATGTAGACCAACTACCCTACAAATTGAATGTTGATTGCAATGTGCTTGGTACCACAATTTTCTCCAACCAAATCTGACGCATCCAGACTGGGATGGAAGGAGGACCGCCGATGACAATCCAAGCCTGTAGATGGGAATGAAGGATCCGTTGACGAAGAGATATATGATGGTCAGCGGGATTGAGCAAGCACCAATTGGATTAATCAATGTCAATGATAAAGATGTGACCCAATGATCTGACCTGCCCTCAGTAGATAAAGCCAACAAAGGGTACAAGTCTGCAAGGTAATAAATATCTTGCCAATAAAACTCATCTAATACAAATTTTTTCCCAATATAATATGTCTACAGACAATACAATTTATATGCCCCAAATAAAATAAAATAAAGCTCGATTTACAAATAATTTTTGCCCCAAAAATTATGAAAATACTGCAGAAAATATTTTGAAAATATTTTCTTCAAAAATAGGAAAAATATACCATTTGGGAGGTTGTCCCAACAAAAAAAAAATCCTCAAAAACAACTTTACCCAAAATGGACGAATTTACAGTCAGAATTTGTTTGTGCGGCCACCTGATCTCAATCATGAGGTCCTTGAAACCCCAATCTGCACCCAATAGAAAACTTCAAGCAAACATGAACCCCTCAAATCTAGGAAGGAGTCTATAACACTGGAGAGCTCTGATACCATGTGGGAGTAAATGGTGACTCCCCAACACCCCCAAGAATAGTTGCGACCAAAACCACTTCCACAAGAGAGAGAATGGCAAGAAAGCTTGCTTCACAATGCAAGATTGAATAATGGTTAAATATTGATACAAATGTACATGAGAGGCCTTTCTTATAAAGGCAAGGTTGAGAGATAGGATTAGACAAGATCATGACAAGTGTCTTAATCCTATGACATGAGACAACTAACTACCTAGGAATCATGCAATACTAGCTAGATAAGATAAGTTCTAGAAAAGCCAACTAATACTTCTAGAAAGAATCTTTTTCCTAAGTAAACTTAATATGTGAATATGTCCCCTAATTACCTAGTGAATGAATTAGCTAGGTACAAGACAAATATTCACACCAACAATATCAACCTAAGAATGCACCTTTTCAAATCATTAAACTACATAGCTTTCTAAAGACACTCTACTTCTCTCTACTCATACTTTAATGTTCATCATTTCAATAGAATTTTGTATATCACAATAGCCTATAACACTTGTGAAAAAGCATTCAATTCAGCAACATGCATATGTTAGACTAATACTTCATCGATATCTGTACAATACACACATGTAATAACAAAAAAAATTGGCACCCACTCACATACCCATTCTAACTGCAATAGCAACCATGTCACCATTACAAGAACCCTAACTACATCACAACTATCACATTAGTTGATTTATCAAGAAAATACTTAAATCAACTTCCATTTTGGAACTACCCATCAAATCTTGACCTTTGAAAATAACTGTTCAAGCACACTTTGAATGACAACCCTTGATCTTTTGCATGCCGCCATGATCTGATGGTACTCATTAAAATACATTAAATTTAAATTGTATCTATTAGATCAACCTTCCTTTGCATCAACATTGTTGATCTTAATTGTAAAAGCTCTTCTATTTCATCGACTTTATGTTTCCTTTCCTTTGGGGGTCAAGAGTTGCTAATACCTCTTACCTTTTAATAAAGTGCTATGAAGGACTTAAGAAGTAATTCTAAACACGAATGTCTGAGACACTTTACTTCTATTAGTTTTCAGCCATCAGCCTTGCCCTTTACCATCTATCACTTTAGTGTAAGCCACAAACTATTTTTCATCAAAACTTTGAATAATCCTTTAAGTTGTCGGATGTTGGGGTCCACTCTTACCACTTACCACTTACCTTCCTTTGACAAGGTGTAAGTCAACCTTCCAATCTATGATGCCCAAACTTCCTTTAGCATACTTAACCCTTTTAAGTATCGGCCTTTGGGCTTCCACCATTCATCATACTTAATTTTCTATTAAGGCAAAAGCCTTAACTCCAACATGCAAACTCCAAAATATTTTTAGGTGTCAAGGTTTGGGTTTACTGCATGCATCATACTTTAACTTTACGTTAAGGCATAAACCTTAATGTCGACCACTGATGTCTGAAAATTGTAATGTGTAAGTGTTAGCTCTGTTTCCTGATGCCTTTTCATTTAATGAACACATTACTTCTTCATAACTCTCTAAGACATTCAGCATAAAGTATGACTAAAGTCTAAAACCTTATAGTATAAGGTAAGAATAAAGCCTAAAGTTTGAAGCTCAACCAAACTTGGCTCAAAAAAGACTAACTCCTTCCTTCCTTCTCTGGAAAGCAATATGAGGTAAGCCTGAGGCTTAAAGCCTAAACTTCCAAAACTCTTGAGGACTTATACTACAGCTAAAAATAACTATTCAGAGGACATCCAAGGACATCAATGATCAACATGATTACTTTTTTACATCAATGACAATAATTCCAACAATCTCCCCCTTTGTCATTGAT
The DNA here is from genome assembly GCA_007258455.2 of Sequoia sempervirens. Taxonomy (NCBI): domain Eukaryota; kingdom Viridiplantae; phylum Streptophyta; class Pinopsida; order Cupressales; family Cupressaceae; genus Sequoia; species Sequoia sempervirens. The sequence continues at coordinate 730,403,601 of VDFB02271358.1, read as the reverse complement.
GGAAACATCTCTAAAAATGGAAAAACTTTGAAAACCTATGAAACCTCAAATATGAATGACAACACTATTCATGTCAAACATCACAACATGCTCCCATGTCTACAATAACAATCCATCATTTTCTTTATTCTTGCCTAGCACAAATCAACATATATTTTCCATATTCAAATAATACTCTCCCCCTTTGACATCAATTACAAAGGGAAAGACTAGGGATAAAGAATTACTCTATGATTCTCCCCCTAGATGAATACCTTCTATAGTCAAGTGGAAAGAGGAGAAGGAACAACTCCTAATTTCTCCCTGAGCTATTCAAATGACTCCTTTGGAAGGGGTTTTGTAAAAATATATGCTAATTGATCCTTTGTAGAAACATATTCTAGTTTGACTTCATGTGAGACAACTTTCTCCTTGAAAAAATAATATTTAATAGATGCGTGCTTGGTTATGGAATGCATAACAATATTCTTAGAGATATTTATTGCACTAGTATTATCACAAAAAATTATGATTGGACTATCAAAATTCACCTTAATATCTTGCAGTGTTTGTTTCATCTACAACACCTGAGTACAACAAGATTCCATAGTAATATATTCAGCTTCAACAATTGATAAAGAAGTTAATTCTTGTTTCTTACTTAACCATGCTACTAATCTATCTTCTAGAAAGAAGGCACCACCACTACTGCTCTTTCTGTAATCCACAGAACCAACCCAATCTGTATTAGTGTATGTAGTTAAAGTGAAATCATTACCAACAGAATACCATAGACCATGTTCTAATGTACTCTTCAAGTATCTAAAAATCCTCTTCATAGCTTTAACATGTGTCTCCTTAGGAGCATCTTGAAATCTAGCAACCATGCAAACTGCTTGCATGATATCAAGCCTTGTTGCAACTTAAGATATAAAAAGCTTCAAATCATAGACTTGTATAATAATTTATCTATTAATTTAGATTTATCATCTTTGTTGAGCCTACATCTAGTGACCATAGGTGTGCTAATTGGCTTCCAATCTTCTATCTTGAATTTCTTTAAAATTTCCTTCACATACTTGGTCTAAGAAATAAAAAAAATTGTTCCTAATTGATTGACTTGTAAACCAAGGAAAAATGTTAATTCTCATAACATCAACATATCAAACTCTTTTGGAAATATAGTAGCAAAATCTTTGCACATTTCATCACAGTTGCTACCAAAAATAATATCGTCAACATAAACAATGACAACCAGTATATGCTCACCTTCACATTTAAAATACAAATTGTTGTCAGCAACACATTTCTTATACCCTTGTTGTTGGATATATTTTTATAACCTAGAATACCAAGCCCTAGGGTCCTATTTTAAACCATACAAAGCCTTTTTCAATCTATATACATAGCCTTTGTTTTTAGCCACAGTAAACCCTTCAAGTTGCTCCATGTAAACTTCCTCATCTAGATAGTCATTAAGAAATGTAGATTTTACATCTATTTGGTATAGTTTGAAATTTTATAAACTCGATATGTAAGAAATGTTCTAATAGCTTCAAGTCTAGCTACAGGGTGTAAATGTCTCATCAAAATCTATACCCTCAACTTGAGCATAACCCTTGCAGACTAATATAGCTTTGTTTCTTGTTATCTTCCCATCTTCATTGATTTTGTTTCTAAATACCCATTTTGAGCCTATGAAATTCTTATCATTAGGCCTAGGGATAAGTTCCCAAGTCTATTTTTCTCTATTTGGCTATTTTTTTCTTTCATGGCTTCAATCCATCTTTCATATTTACTAGCTTCTTCATAAGATTTAGGCTCTATTTCAGATAGTAAAAAATAGTTTACCTATTCTTGTTGAGCAATCTTTCTTCTATTCATGACACCATCAATTTTGTTTCCAAGAATTTTCTTCTCAAAATGATCTCTTTTGACAAATTTAGGTGGTGCTTTTGGAGTAGTGTCTGATTTATCTTCTTCATCAGTATTAGTTTCCTCTTGTGGCTCTTTTTTTGCAAATACTTCCTTTTCTTCATAAATAGGGAATTTTGAGTACATGTCATCTTTGTGTTAAAGTTCAGAGTAATCTTCATCCACTATGGCATAAACACTTTCAACTATCTTCTCTAACCTTTTATGTAGCACTTAGAAGCTTTTCTTGTAGTTGAATAACATAGAAATATTTCTTCATCTGATCTTGTCTCAAATTTACTCAAAGTATCTTCATCCTTTTTTCTAAAACATTTCCTTTCAAATATTTTGAAATATTTCCCAAATGTAGGTTTACCTTTCCATAACGCATATGGAGTCTTATCATGATTCAATCTTAATTGTGTTATGCTTCCTCTTCTACATCTCCTAATCCATCCCCTTTTGCTTCTCGCCCTCCTATAGAATCCTTGGCTGATGTAGAGTATGGGCTTCTAATGTTCCAACAAACTCAAACAACCAAACACAAGTTCCTTTTAACAACAAATAATGGGCCTTCCTTCACACATCACCATAATTGCTTGTAGCCTTTCAAAAAGGCCTTTTTAGGCATAACTTTTGACACATAATTGATCTACCAAAAATCTAACCTATTTCAAATATCCATTTGGATCTTCGTGCACATATCCTAAAATGACATAGGGTTCCTTTGTACAAAAGCCCTCAAAAATTGGTTGTCCTCCTTTTGACTAGGCCTAATTAGGCAAAGATGTATAACATAGTTAGGTTCATGGCTTCAATGAGACTCAACTCCTATTCCAAAACCTTCAACATATCACATGAGGCCTCAATAACCTTCTCTTATCATGTATATAATTCCCCAAAGGCTTTACAATAAATTCCCTAAGTCTCTAGGGTTCCTAGGTCTAATACATGAAGATATCAGACCATTGCAACAACTCCACATGTGCCAAACTCCATCTCCTACCTCTGCAACCTTGAAACATCAAAAATTACATCAAAAAAATCCATTCCACCAAGTTTCAGAGATTTGTACTAGTGGAATTGAGTTTTCTACATTTTATTCACTCACTAGTTACCCTACTTAGGGTTTAGACCAATCTGAAGGAAAATCAACACAACTCCCTTGAAAATCAATGAAATTACATGAAACCAATGGAAATGGAAAGTAGATTCAAAGAAAAATCATCCACAATCAGTTTTATAACATTACGGGATCGTACATATCCATACAACTTAGAAGAGCAGCAAAGAAATGTTAGAATTTGCAGAAAAACAAAGTTTTAATTGCTTCAACTTCATGAACTTCAACATCCAACCTTCTCTTCGACCATACAAGGATTTTTTTAAATATTTACAATCATTACCCAATATTCCTCAACCAATTTTAAAATTATAGACTTAACAAAACATCATTATGTTCATTTTTTACAAAATGCAAAAAGTTGCTTGCCAACACTATGCAACTTTTGAAAACTTTTATATTTAGACCCTACCATTCACCTAATGACTCAAAATAGACTCCAACAACCATGAAATGGTCTAAGAAGACCTTATCACATGAAGGCACACAAAAAAAAACAAAATATAAACTTCTTGACCCTTGGAGGCATGAAAGAACTGTGGGTGCCTCTACACCATTGGCTCCTACTCCCATGCCTCGCATCAAGAGCCCGATAGTACGCGCTAGGTGAAAATATAAGTGTCAAGTGTTTAAACTTCTCATCTTGACCACAACTCCTAGGCCTATTGTTTATGGAAAGGGGAAGGATCCTCATGGAGTTTCCCCATGTCTCAGCCTCCATGACCTCGTATTGTTCCTCCTGTAATGAATGGGAAGAGGCATGTTGTTGAGGCACTTGTGTTTGCTTCTCTACCTGCTATTGTTTTTGCTACTGCTCCTATCTAGGAGGCTACCATTCCATCGATGATGGTCATGGAGGATGCTCCTATGACAAAAAAAGAGCCTCTTGTCCCTTCTTAGGCTTCAACTTCTAGTGCCCAGATTCCACATAACCAACTTGTGCACAATTGCAAGCATAGGAGAAAATCTATGGCGAGGAGCTAGTAGCTCCTATTTCAACACCTGCCATTGTGACTCCTCCTTCTACTCCTTTTTCTTTAGTTCCACTCACCTCAATTTTTCTTTTGACTCCCCCGTTGTGTGTTGATGATCCTCACCCCAAAAGGGTATAGGTGTTGATCACTCCTTCTATAGAGCCTCCACTTCTAATGTCCCTTCTAGACATCCCTCCATTTTCTCATCCCATTGACATATTGAACAAGTCAGTGGTGTCTATCACATCTCTATCTTCTCTCTCCTCTACCTCTACTTCTTCTGTGGGGATCTAGCATCCTCTGCTAAAGCGTAAGTTGGAGGATGAGCTCACCTCAAGTGGTGGCTAGAAAAAGGGATCACCTTCTTCAGGAGTTAGTTTTCCTTTGGCTTGTGTTTTCCTTGTGATGGAGGTGGCTCGGTGTCCCCTAAGTTTTCCACTATCCCTTTTGACAAGGTTGACAGTGGATCTTGAGCACCTCCTTCTCATTCCTAGTTAACACATGGCACTCTAGTTAAGTGCATGTTTAATTTGGTGGATAATGTCTTGCCTCTATCAGCGATCTTTGCAAGATTGATGAACTTCACCTCACAAGAGCTCAATGAAGAAGACCTTGAAAGGCCTTCTTCCTTGGCCCTTGTCGTAGGAGATTCAAAGGATGCTCCCCTCACTATCCTTCCCTTGAAGGCCCATACTCCATCCCCATATAATGATCTATATTGGGAGTAGGATGACCTGCTAGTTCATGAGGAGTAGGCGGTACCTCTTCTTTATCCTTGTAAGGAAGCTAAGGTAGTGAAACAACTTCCTATACTAACCTTGAGAAGAGAATAATGCAGAAATTTATCAGATCTTTAATAGTTACAAAACTTAAATAGAAATAAACACAAGTATCATGCATACCACAACACAATGATTTACGTGGGGAAAACCCTTTCAGGAGAAAAACCCCACACTCCAAAATCCACCCAATATATTATTTAGAAATCAAAATATTACAATGTACTTGCAGAGCAAGCTTCTCACAGGAGTATCACCACTAGAGATCAAGAGACACCATGACCACTATCAGACTCTTAGAGTACACCCTTACCTACATACATCCCACCCACTTATAACAAGCTTTTTGGAACCTTATAGAATTAGGGTTTTACAAGGTCTCTTTTCATTTGATGAGTTAGTAGAAAAACCTTGATGTGTCAGCAAGAAAAATCCTTGGCATGTCAGCGAGAAAAACCTTGGCGTGTCAATGGGAAAAAACCTTGATGTGTCAGTGAAAAAAAAAATTGGTGCACTAACCCCACATCTTGCTATGAGTGTACGGTATTTGCATGATCAATCACCACATACCAATATACATCCTATCAATAAATCATATATAATTGCAAGGTTGAGACACATTTTCCCAATAATTTGTAGATTGTATTTGTGTATGTGTTGTATACCCCCCGTGCTTGTATTTGTGTTTGTGATCATGCTCAAAGGACCCTTGCTATCCTTGTAGGTGCTTGGATACAAGCTTAGAAAATTTTTCATGAACTTCCTCTATATGTTTCATCATTCTTCTATATGTTGTGACTTTAATTTTCAACAATTGGGGATGATGCAAAGTTTTGGGGGCATTTAGGCCTTCCATCCATGATCCATTTTTTTATTTTTATTTTGTCTTCATGTTCTCTTCTTCATGATCTAGGAACTTCAAGGACTTATGATCTTTCATTCAATATATCATGGGTTGCCTATTTATATATATAAGAACTGATCTGACTTTGAACTTCTAGATCCCCCTATCTATTGATTTCTTCATCTTTGCTTGTCTCTTGTTTTCCTTGTCTTTTCTTTCCTCTTTGTCTTCTTTCTTTGTGATGTTGTGGTGCTTATGTTTTTTCCCTTGTGTGTGTGAAAACATTTCCATGTTTACATCTTGCCATGTCTCGTGGGCCACAACATCACTGCCTTTTCTTTCTCTCCATAGGATGACATGTGCTTCTTTGTTTTGCATGCACCATCCTAAGGGGGGAAACTGCACTTCTCTGATTTTCAATAGGGTGAATTTGGTGGCCAACAAATCCCTTACTAAAAAAAAATCATCTTTCAAAAATGCATTTTTTAATAAGGATCCCCTTCGTGAAATTTTTCTTTCAAAAACGAATTCGTAGCAAAAGAATCTGAAAACTTTCCTTCAAAAAAGGAGTACCTTTTCTAATGAAGAAGTTTGAAAACTTTCCTTTAAGAATGAGCATTCTTTTTATTGGATTCCTTGACAAAATAGATCTTTCAAAAGGATTCCTTGATGATAGAATCATTTGTGAAAAAAATTATACTTTACAATCGGAGTGTCCCTTTGCGTGGGCCCCTCACTATCTTGAAGGGATCTCAAGGGAACCCCTTTGAAAACTCATCCTTCAATTGCTTGCTTTGTGATATGTTTGTTTGCTTGAGCTTTTTTTCCTAACATGGTTTATCTACAACTTGACATGTTACTTTGTAGGATTGAGCACATATAAAGCTATTTTTGATATCAAGCTTGCAAGACCAAACACCTCGTCAAGATTTCCTTATGGAACCGAGCACCTATAAGGGCCTTTTGAAGTAAACTCTCTAGGACCAATCACGTGTGGAGTCTTTTCAAGCCCCATAGGAACAAGAACCTGTGGCAATCCCTTTGCAAGACCATGCACCTATGAAGCTCCTTCTTTCTACAGGATTGAGAACCTATAGAGCCTTTGTTCAACTTTCGTAGGACCAAGAACCTATGGAGCCTTTATTTAATTTCTACGAGACCAAGAACCCATGGAGCCATTTCCATAGGATTGAGTACCTGTGGAGCCACCTCTCTCGCTTTTGCATCAATGTTTCCTTGCGGGACCAAGAACCTATAGAGCTACCTCTTGCACATCCATTTTTGTTAGATCAAAGTTCTTCTTCCTTTATGATTAAGGTATATTCTCTTCAACCTCTTTATCCTTTACCTCGCATTCACACTAACATGTATGCTCACTAAAGTGGGGAAAAATGTAATGGATAAAATTTTCACCCCTACGAAAATTCCCCATTTAATTTCCCTTAACTTAGAAAATGTAAACTCGATGATGCAATTTCAACACCGTCACTTCACTCATTCCACCTAGTCACGTCTTTTCAAGTTAGTGGAGGAATCTTTGTCAGGGACATGTGCACATCACACTTCCATCTTGACAAGATTCTTGCCTCTACAATCCGTAGAGGCGTTACACTTCTCCATTGGTCACGAATCTTAACGTCTCTTGCTTCCTTAACTAATGAAAAATAAGTATTTTGCCTCCCTTTTTCTAGTTCAAATCCATAAACTCACACTCTTTCACTCCTTCTTGCATATCTTCACTCACTCCACTCTCTCTTGCTCAATTCTCACTCACTCTCACTTTTTAAGCTCATTATATAGCCTTCACACTACTCCTTCTTGGCTGCAAGTTATTGGGTTTACTTCCTACATCATATTCTTGCTACAACAATGCCACCATTGGATATTTCAAGATTCTTCCTTTCACTACTTGTCTTGAGTGTTCGTAGTTGTGAAGGTGATAATTTTTTCTCAATCTTTGCATCATTTTGTTTACTGAATATCATATTGTTGTCTTGGCTAGATATTTCCTTTCCATTTCTCTATTTATTTCTACACTTTGTGGCTATTTGGATGTCCGTGGAGGTGGGAACACCAAAGCAGGGGACTACTGATTGAGGCAATCCTCTAAAACAACCCCAACATTTTTCTATCTTTGTGTGTAGGTGGTGCTTTTCGAGTGGAGCTATTTGAAGATTTAACTAATGGGTGAAAAGGCACATTTCATCATTTTCACAATATTTTATTCCTTAGTCTTATTTTTTCATATTTGTCATTTCTATCCTTTTTATTTCTATCAAAGTATAAATATCACATAGTCAAGTACTTAGTAGATTTCCCTATAGTTTTTTTCTTTTTTTTCTAGACCTATGTTTGTACAGACACTAGCACATCCCTAAGACACCAATGCACCGCGTTGGAGTCTAAGATTTGTGTTTCCATCCTCAGATAGTGAGTTGTCTAGTGATGCAGAGCATCATACCAACTCACCAAAAAATATTATTTCATTAGGGAAAATCAATCCCAAACTAAATCAGGAGAAGATCAAATTAAACAAGCAACTTTGTTCACTAAAAATTTATTGTCAATTTCATTTATCAACTCAATCAAAAGCCTCAAATTCTCTTAGCCATTCACAAGGTTATCACTCATCCATTCCACAAATCAGTATTCTACACCATCAGCAAATTCTAACTCAACATAACCTTCACTAGAATAACTAAATCAAATTAGTATTACCATCTGAAACTGAGAACCAAACATATCTTTCAACATTCACTAGTACATTCTTTGAAATAGCTTGCATTCATAAAGCACCAAGACACCAAAGACCAAACCATGATCGTAGTCCTCTACCAAACCCTTGTGTACCTTCAATTTCACCATTTAGATAGAAATAGCTCAAAGCAAACATTTACAAGGTCTGTCCTATCATATTTCATCACTTATTTATGATTGTCCCAAAACAACAAATAGGCCATTTTAGACCCCTCAAACTAGCAACTCCACAATTCCCAAGCCATTCTTTCTTCTTATTGTATTAAAAAAGTATAAATTTACCTAAAAAATATGGTTAGTCCATTCCCCAAATTTTCTTCAAAACATTTTAGCAAATACCAATTCAAAACCTCCAATTTATATTCCCAAAGTAGACTATATTAACTTTGTCCAATCAAGTCACTAAATGAACTCCACAAACTTGTAAATTTATCAATTCCCATCTTTAAATTTGATCACCTAGTTAAAAACACCTTTACCAAACAAAAATAATTCATGAAGAACTTAAAACCATGAGCAATACTTAATTAGACTTTACTGTTCACTGGATTTTACCATATTTTCCCTAAATTTCAGAGCTAGGGCAACATTGTTTCATGTACTATCCTTAATATTTCAGTCTAAGGATTTAGAATATTAAATAACATGCAAAAATACTCCTTCCCATCGAAAAATAGGATTTTCCACCGTTTGGAATTGAAGATACACCAGTTTCTTTGTCTCTGGTTACCCTAAAACAAGGTTTTGGCTGCTTTTGATAAAATGCTCATATCTTTTGCAAACTTTAATGAATTTTGATGAAACAAAATGTAAAAGAAATTATACTCATAGGGATACAATATTAAATGGAGGAGGAGAGGTTTTAAGAAACATAAATGGCCGTACAATGGCCTGTAACATAGAAAAATCAAGAAAAATACATAAAATCTAAACTTTAAATTGAAATTATTCTTCATACACCTTTCCCCAACCTCCCTCAATGTTTGTGAGGATAATAAATTCCTTTATAAACAAATTCTAACTCCTAAAAGTAACTCTACAACTACCTTGACCTTTCACATTCCTTCATTTGGACTTTTTGCATTTTTTTGCAATATTGTTTGGCAACAATTTGTCAATTTTTTACACTTTTTACATTTTAGACCCAATAATTCCAAAATCAATAAAAATGACCTAAAAAAAACTTAAATTGATATAATAGACCTTATTACAATGTTAGGTCATCATTATTAGATCAAAAAAAATGAAATTGCCTCATGGAGGCATATCCTTGCTTGGGTGCTCCTGCACCATCTAGGTAGCAGGTAGAATCTTGGAAATTAACTCTTTATACCCTATGAGCATCTAGTTTAGCATAAGGAAAGTGGAAGGTTGGTTTCCCTTCCTTTTTAGCCTTAGTACCTCATCCTTTTCAATCCACTTAGCAAACCTAAGGTAGTTTAGGGTAGCTTGTTCCGTAGGACTCTTTCATGACCTGGAGTCTTGAGGGTGATGAGTCCACCTTCTCTACAAGAGGCTAAATGATAAAATGAATAATATATCAAAAATGACCTACAACTCACCACTCATCAATGGCTTCCTTGAAGGACTAAATTCATATAAATATCCTCAAGTCTTGATTTTTGATGGCTTGATTTTCTTGAAGACCTACAAGGGTTAGATCTCACAAATAATATGAAAACATAAACATGAACAAACTCACATACACTTTGACATGATGCTTTGATGTTGAATTGTTGCAATAAATCTTCTCTTGACTAATCTTGACTTGCTTGATAATTCTCTTGATAATAATTATTGCTCAATAATCCCATAGTTTTCAAATGATGAAATAACTATGTATTTATATGTAATTTTTTTTCCCAAAAAAGTATATCTCACAACCAAATTTAGACATTTGAAATTCAAATGATAAAATTCCAACATCGACATATTCAATTTTGGAGGAAAAATAGAGGGACTAAGTCACCCTAAGCGACTATGTCCTAGCCCTATGTGGGACTTAAGGTGTCAAGGACAAAAAATTAAATGAAAGCATTGGGTTTTTGCTTGCAATTTATCAAAAAATGATAAAATGGGACACAAAATGCATAATTTAGGAAATTATGTGTTCAATTAGGTCCATGCACTTAAGGAGGAACAAAACATAGTGTGAAATTTTCAAGGGTTATAATTTACGATGCTACAGGTTTCATACTAGACATAATGGTTCCATCTTTCTAGGTGTAGTTAGTCAAATTAATAGAACATGATAAATCACAACAAGATTTACTTATTACTAGGAATTGACAACTTTTACATTATTCTCTCAACATATAGTATGTTCTCCATTGTGTGGTGGGCAGACTATACTCTATGCTTAGAGTATCTTGTGACTTTAAATGTGCATTACATAAGATATAATTAAATCATTTAACACCTCTTGTTGCCCAAGCTTTATTAGAGCATCCCTAAATTAATGTAAGAGGCTTCTCTTTATGGCACAATTTCCATCATATTGAGCTATTCATGCATATTTTATTTCTATATTTGTCTATTTTTTCTCTATTACCAATCATATTTCTTATTTGTTCTCATGCCTTCTAGATGGTTTTGAATACATTATATCCATTAGGAGTAATAGGTAAGTTACCTAAAATTAGGTCACACATAGGGATAAACTTCCAATTTTTTTCCTTTTTAGGGACAACATTTAGTATGTTATTTCTCACTAGAATTTTTCAAGGTTTGTCTCCTTCCATTGAATTAATAATCCATTTAACAACAAGATATATACCTTGATTTTATAGATATTTTAGACCAAGGCCTCCATTTTCTTTATCTATACAACACTAGACCCACTTAACATGTTTCTTTTTTCCCTTAACATATGACAAGAGGAAATTCCTTATTTTCTTTTGTATTTTTTCCATTTGATAGCTACAAAATAGCTATACCAAATATTAGTATAGAGTATATGAAGACATAATTTTTTGACACACTTAGAATCTCCTTCCTAAAGAAAGGTATTGTCTATTCCAATTATCAAGTTTTTTTATCTATTTTTATTTTCATGGAAAAATCCACATATCTTTCAAGCATGGGTTGATCACAAAAGGGATGCTCAAATACTAACTTGCTTATTTTTGCCTTCCCATTGGATTACATATTTGTTAAACCAATCAGCCCTGGGTATGGTTTTCAAACTTAACATTATATATTTTTCTTTGGATATCTTGGCCCCTAAGGCATCACAAAATATATTATTTTTTGGTGTTAAATTCAATCTTCTCTTTTTCAATATTAACAAAGAGGGTTGTGTCATCAGTAAAATGAATATTTACTAGTACACTACCTTTAGACAGATTTAAACCTCTTACTTTTGGACTAACAGTGGAGTCTCTAAATAGATAAAAAAAATAGCTTCAAAGGTAATTACAAATAAGGCAAGGGTGAGGGGGTACTCTTGTCTTTTTAACTAATGGAGAGGAATTTGTTTTGTCAAAGTCCCATTTATTTCAACCTAGGAAGTTGCGTATTGCAATAATGTATTAACCATTTTATAATACTCCTTTGGGAATCCAAAAGCATCCAATGACTTTAGGAGGAAAGGCCACTCAATTCTATCATGTCTTTTCAAAATATAGTAAGAGCATACCAATGTTTTGGTTGCTCCTTTTTTCCCCACTCCATAGCTTTCCAACTTGTTATTAGGTTTTCTAATATATATATATATATATATATATATATATATATATATATATATATATATATATATATATATATTCCTTTAATAAAACCAATTTGGGTATAACTAATGAATGAGGGGAGGATTTCGCTTAACCTTAATTCCATTTTTTTGCTAGAATCTTATATGATATATTTAGCAATCTAATTGATCTCCAATTTTTAATTAGAGTCTTGTCCCCTTCTTTGGAAATTAATGTAATTAGTCCTTTGTTAATATCCTTACCTAGTGAACCCCTATTTTTTTCTTGATTGTAAACTTGACACAAGTCCTCGCTTATCCAATTTATATTTTTCCTATAAAACTCAACAGGCAATCCATCTACACTAGGTGTTTTATCAAGACTAAAATTTTGGATGGTTTGAATAATTTATTCCAAGTTGTAATCATTTTTCCAAGCTTTTTTGCATACTTTTCATTAATCACTTTTGGTATTAACTATATTGGGAAGTATTGAAATGTGGAAATGCAAAAGCAATAGATACAAAAAAATAAATGAGACGTTGTATTAGATAATTCAAATCACAAAACTAATCAAATTGAACAAAGAAAAATCCCTAAAGTTGTCCTATTATTTCCTATCTTCAAGGATTCATTAAATCATAATGGTTCTCATATTGCTTTGTGCACTACGACCTTTAGAATGACAACCTGAAGAATGAAATGTTGGAAAATGCAAGAAATCTATTCCTACATGATTGATTGAGTTGTATGGTAATGATGCTTGGATAATGGTGTTGTGATAAAGATATGATGCTAAATGATGTGATGCAAATGTTGTATGAAAACTACTATGTTAACTAAAGTGCATCAAATAACCAAGCCATGATTATAAACTAAAATGCTTCTAAAATACCAATTTTCTAAATTCTCAAAATGCTATAATGCTCTAATGAAAATTCTACAGAGTAAGATTGCTCAAAGCTAGGATTTGAAATGTTGTCGAATGAGGTTGTATTTATAAGATTTCCAAGGCATATTTTGATGTGGCAACAAACAACAATCAAGATTTTAGCTAGAAAGATCAAGGGTGGAGGATGAAGTTATAGGGAATAAAGGAGATGGTTCCCTTTAATAGAACACCTTTCCAAGTGTGAGAGAGAACAAATGGAGGAAGAGAGCCAAGTGTCTCAAGTTTGTTTCAAAATTTGTTGAGGAAAAAGCCCATTTAAATATTAAGGATATTTAAATTCATGAGATAGATGATATGATGAGGTGGCAAGAAGAAAGAGTTGTAGACATGTGACTAAATTTAAATTTGGAATTATTCAAATTTAAAGTAAGAAGATATTAATTAAATAAAACAAGCTATTTGAATTTGTTCATTTAATTAAGATTAGAGGGATATGATTTAAGATAAGAATCAGAAAATGTGAAACATATAAATAAATTTAGAATTTATTTATAAGTAGATGAAATAAGAGGTTTATTGAATAACTACCTTGTATTTAATTAATTAATTAATTATCCTAACCAATTTTAGGTGTATACATTTTTCCCCTCTTTGAAGTGATGTGTTTACACATTGCTTCAAAGAAAAATTTGTTGGTGATGTTGATAAAAAAAATTGATATGCCCTAGACACTGATTTTTGAGTGATGATAGATATATGCCCCCTCGGGAGATAAATCGATGAATTTTTGAATTTTTTAGGATTTTTTTAATTTGTTTTGAGATTTTTATGATTTGATGATGATTTCCAAATCTTATGATATCTCAACAATTTCTCCTGAAAAATGATACTCAACCTACCAGGTGATTAGTTGATTAATTAAGACCCCTTTGAAAAATAAAATAACTCCCACTTTAATCCCATTTAATCACTCCTTTAGAAGATGAAAAAGGTGAAAAGCAACTCATTTGTGTCATTTGCATTTTGAAAAATTGGAGTGATTGAGCAACTTTTGAGCAAATGTGGCAAGATGGTGATTCCAATCCAAACCCACTGATTCGAGTGTGTGTGATGTCACAATCACCTGGCAGCATATGGTCCTCTAGTATGTACCATGAAAAACCACCTCACAATTTTTGAATTTCATTTTTCTCAAAATTTTCAAGTTTAAAATTTGGTTTCCAACTTTTTAGAACTTTAGGTCACCAATGTAGCACATCTAGTCACTGTAGTAGCACATAGGTTAAATTTTGTAGCTCATCGAATTTAGATGTTAGAACATAGGGTAAAACAACACATGTGTGGCTAGATGTAGTGCATTTGGTCAAGCTTGTAGCGCATACAGTCATTTACCACATAGAAGTCAATATTTAGTGCATCTATGGACTTTGCTAGCGCATTAAGTATTTAGTGCATAGGTGTAATGAAATTGCGCATTGATGACTTTTGATGGCGCATTTGGTTATTCGGCACATTGAAGCCCTATTGTGGTGCATTGGTAGAATTCTCTAGTGCATCCATGTTTTTAGTGCTTTGAGACACTGTTTTAGTGCATCTAGGGAAGAATGATATAATTTTGAGTAGACTCCTTGATTTTGATGATTGTTGATCATGTTAGCCTTTGATTCAATGGTGTTTGGTGATGTTAATAGATTAGATGATGATTGATCTCATGATAGGTGAGATTCACTGATAGGATGATGATAATTGACCCCATGATAAGTGAGGATCAATGATAGATTGATAATTGACCTCATGATAGGTGAGGATTAATGATAGAAACTCATGAGATGTGATCAAAATCTCATCTGAGCTAATTAGATTGATAGGTTGATTGATGTTGATTGATTGATAAGATTGTTGATTTGTGATATGTTATGATGATAGGAGCCTTCAATAGTTCTCATATTACGGGAGCATTTCCCGAGGACCTGGAATTTGATTCCACATCTAGATTAGGCTAATCTAAATGTGATTGGATGATGCAGATTGAATTCTTTGATAGATATGCCCTAGCATAGGATTAGTAGCAAACTT
This sequence comes from Sequoia sempervirens, assembly GCA_007258455.2. Taxonomy (NCBI): domain Eukaryota; kingdom Viridiplantae; phylum Streptophyta; class Pinopsida; order Cupressales; family Cupressaceae; genus Sequoia; species Sequoia sempervirens. Next base: position 730,388,575 of record VDFB02271358.1, on the reverse strand, counting down.
CTGACCACTTTGGCAAAGAGGTGGCACAATGATCACAACACCTTCCACTTAGCTACTGGTGAGATGACTGTGACACCAAAGGATGTTTACCAGATTTTGAGGATTCATGTTGTTGGAGAGTTGGTTGTGTATGATTCCACTAAGTAGGGAGGTACAAATGCATTGCGAAGAGTGTTCAAGGATGGTCAGATTTACAACTATGAGATTCCATGGAAAGAAATGGTTGATTTATACACGACATTGCCATGTGTTATTACTATATTTATTGGAGTATTTCTATGTCCCAACTGTAGGTCAAAGGGACTCTCAATCGGTTAGGGTCATATTTTGGAGAGCATGATTATGCAGTGGACCAGATATGCATGGGGATCCTACATGCTTGCACATTTGTACCATGATCTACATCAAGTTGTGTACCTTAGAGTATCTATTTTATTAGCTAGAGTTACATTGATATAGATATGGGTGTAGGAGCATATAGTTGTCACTTGTCCCATTGTAGATAGACAATGCCTAGTTGGTCATCCATATGTTCATAGATACAAAAGCACAATTGTCCAACATAAGCTAGGAAAACTAGAGTACTGGATGAGGGTATTGGATGATCTCAATATAGTTACATGGAGGCCATATCTTGACTGTGAGCAATGGTCAAAGGATGACACTGAGATTTCCTATGTGTGCACAGCTAGATACCTGATTGGGAGGACTTAGTTCATGATTAAGAGATTCCTTCTTGGGAGATTTTTGCAATAGTACAGGAAAGTACAAGGTATTCCCTAGGGAGTGGCTCTTTATGCATGAAGATGGTGGATATACCATAGTGGGGAACCACTTTATCATATGATGAAACATGTCAGGAGTACCAAGGATTCTAGCCAGTGATATGGGAGTATCACCTAGAGATTATAGAGGTTGTAGTATCACAGGAGTATGGGCACTACTTCTTTGTGCATCCCTTCTCACAGATATCTAGTCCAAATGAGTTGGTACCTACACTAGATGATGATGAGAGGGCACCACCACATGCACCTAGGTGGAGGAGAGATGGAGGAGATGATGAGGAGGAGGAGGGAGAGAGTAGTGATGATGGAGATGGAGATGGAGATGTGGAGGTGGCAGAGATGGTGATGGGGGAGATGGTGGTGGAGGTGATGGGGGTGGAGGTGGTAGGCTAGTATTATTTCTTAGAGTTCCTTAGAGGAGGAGATCCCTAGTGGTTGCAACACAACATGATGTGTAGATTCATTTTCCTTCACAGCAGCAACAAACATAGATAGATGCATTATAGTCACAGGTACAGGCCTTACAAAGTCAGCTAGCTCAGATATAGGGTCAGATGCAGACATAGGCCAAAGCATAGGTAGAGGCATAGGCATAGGCATAGATTGCCACACTCACAACAGAGAGAGATAGCTTGAGATAGCAGTGTGAGCAGGAAGAGGGACTGGCAGAGAGACTGCATAGAGTGGCTGAGGGTACTACCACAACAGATATGCCTAGAGAGGTTACATGCATCACCAGAGAGGTAGAGTACTATAGGGGACAATATCATGAGGTAGTGCCTCCAAAGCGATGGGTTAGTTATGCTCAGTCTACTAGTGTTCATGGTCATTCTAGGACTACCAGCAAGGGTGTTATAGGGCCACCACCTCGTAGTGATCCAAGGGCAGGGTCGTTGGGTGGTGCAATAGAAGGTATAGGGTCAACATTGTCTAGGGCTAGTAGCACATAGCCATTGTGATGAACCTTGATGTATTTGAGACATTTGATGATGTATACACTGATTATGTTGAGATATTGATTCATTGCCATTTTGATGTTGTATCTCTCCATTTTTTTGGACATCATTGTATACTTGAAATTATGATTTTGAGATTTATATGATATGCAGTGATGATTAGTGGTCCATATGTTATCTATATGATCCTATGATGGATGCATTTTATTTCTGCGTTATGTGTTATGTGATGTTTAAATATGATGATGCTATGGTTGATGTACGGATGCAAAGATGATATGATAATGCATAGATTATGATTCTAAATGCTTTATGGATGTTTTTATGTTATTTGAGATGAATGTGATTATGCAAATAATGTGTGATGAAATTTATTTTTGTATTTTCCTAATACAAATATATGTGATGTAATGCATGAATGAATGTATGATGTAATAATGCTTTCTAATGTATGTATGATATGCAAATGATTATGCAATTACATGAGAATGATATGTTTTTGTTAATGCCAAGTATACTCAATCTTTTAATGATAGAGATAACATCACTTTAAAATCTTTCCAGCCTTGGAAAATCCATAAATACATATGCAAAACTAATATGGATGCAATCTAACTTAACCATGCAAATCTAAACATGCAAAGCTGCCATTTTATCAATCAATTTGTTGTACTTTTATCATCATTAATCCTTTTGAATTGTTGAAAGTGAGTACAAACATAAATGGTATAATTAGACCATGATGACTTGAGTACTACTTTCATGATTTTTGATATTGCAAGTTAACACAAGCATAGATAGGTATAATTAAACCAAGATGACCTGAGCATTGCTTGCATAAACAGACAAGAGTTAATCATTTTCGTATGCAAATTTAGAATGTCATCAATAATAATTTGTAGAGAACTTCCCATGATAATTTGCACAGTAATAATGATCATCTCACAAACAACAGATAAAGAAAATTCATACTCCTTCCTAGCTCCTTTAGTCTAGGACATCATTGAGCTACTCTAGAGAAATGATAACAACAATCAAGATACAATAGTTGAACATTCATGCTAAAGTGATAAAACCATGATTCAAAAAGAACATCATCTATTTAGATTTGTTTCGACTGATTTCATTGTGTGATTTGGATGGTTGATGTGTAAAGTTTGATGATTGATGTTCAACGTTAAGTTGCATTATGATCATTGTGTTTGTTGTGTTGTCTAACTGATGTTTTTCTATTGGTTTAAACCCAAATTTTATTGCCCCCAATGAGTTCAATATTTTTCCCCCAATCTAGGGTAAGACATGACCGCCATGCCAAGATATGTACATGAGGTTCTGCAATGACAGGAAAAATGATGGAAAAAGCGAATGGTCGACACATGCTCAAATAGATGGAAAAGCTAATCTATCACAAATAGCACATGTTGCCAAGTTTTCACTACTTGTTTTTATTGCACTTTTTCATATTTTGTGATTTTTTTCTATTTTTTTTATTTTTCACTTTTTTGTATTTTTCCTTTTTTTAGTTTTTGCTATCACCAAGATGCCTGTTTGCCATGTTTTCATCAAGGTAATGATTTTTTAGGACTTTTTCTCATTTTTTGTATTTTTTCAAGACTTTTAACATGCATTGGATGAACTAGGTATAGAACTTCTTGAGATGCAAACTATTGATAGGCTCATCAAATAAATCCCCTTTAGGTGTAGACAGTTGATAGGATCCAGATCCGTAGACTGATATGATGACAAAGGGACCTAGCCAATTTGGTTCAAATTTCCCCTTCTCTCGATCCTTGATTTCACGGATTCTCTTTCAAGACCAAGTCACTAACTTGAAATGCTCTTGTTTTTACTCAGTGATTATAAATCTTGGACATCCTTTGTTGATAGGTTTTCAAATGATCCACAACTTGCTAATGACGTCCATCCAATAGTTCTAACTCCTGTAGCCTAGACACCCAATAATCTTCATTTGAAATTATCCCCTTTAGTGACACACGTAGTGATGGTAGCTCAACCTCAATAGGTAAAATTTCCTTTGATCCATATAAAAGTGTGTATGGTGTGGCTCTTGTTGGGGTGTAAATACTGGTTCTATAAGCCCACAAAGCAGGGCTTGGTTGAATATGCTAGTCACGTCCAGCATCATTGACAGTTTTCTTTAAGATTTTTAAAATAGTTTTGTTTGAGGCCTCTACCTAGCCATTTCCCTGAGGGTAGTATGGTGTATAAAATCGATGTTGGCTATGAAACCTTTCACAAAGTTCTTGGATGTCCTAATTCTTGAAAGGTCTAACATTGTCAGTGGTAATGAATTGAGGAATATTGTACCGACAAATGATGTAATTTAAGATAAAAGAGGAAATTTGTTTTCCTGTGATTGTGGTTAGCGGAATAGCTTCAATCCACTTTGCAAAATACTCCATGGTTGTGATGATGAATTTGTGGCCATTTGACGAAGGTGGATGAATTTTACCTATAAGATCCAGTCCCCACTAATAGAAAGGTCATGTTGATGCAAACAGTTACAACTCATGTGTGGGTACATGTATGAGGTTGCCATGAATTTGACATTTCTAGAATTTCTTAAAAATTTGAAAAGACTCCTCCATATTTGGCCAGTAATACCCCAAACGTAGGAGTTCCTTAGCAAGAGTCCACTTGAATGAGTTCCACATATACCTTCATGAACCTCACGTAAAGCGGTTTTAGCTTCGTTACATTCAAGAAACCAAACGAGAGTACCATCCAGACCTCGTTGATTAAGTACATTAGCTAGATCTAGTTCCATTTCTAGTTCCAGGATAGATCTAGTGGTAGGATGTTGTCTTTTAGATAGGTGTAAATCTTCCCATAGATAGAAGAGTCAGCCTCGACTAGATGGTATATGACTTGGGATTCAAGGTTATCATAGGTAGGGTTAAATAGTTGTTCCACCATGAACTCATAACAAGCTCATTTTTCAAGTATCTATAGGAGAGAAGCAATGGTTTCCATAGCATCAATAACTTTGTTGTCCCCTCTTGGAATTTGTTCAAATTTGATCTCCATAAAGTACTTGAAGTCATCAACCATTCTTTTATGTGGCATCAATTTGTCATCTTTTGTCTAGTAGTCGTCATTAACCTGATTTATGATCAATTGAGAATATCCATAGACTTGCACCTCTATGATTTTCCACTCCATTGCTATCTTGATACCAATAATCAAAGATTCATACTCAATTGTGTTGTTAGTACAAGGAAACATTAACCTGTAGGACTTTGGAATGGTGTGTCCTTGAGGCATGATAAATAGGATTCATGCACCTGATCCATGTTGCGTGTAAGACCCATCAAAATATAACATTCATTATTGTGTTGACATTGTAAGGACATTTGCGTTTGGAAACTCAATGTTCATGGGATGATCATCTTGTAGTGGTGCTTTGGCTAGCTAATTGGTTATTGCTTGGCCCTTGATTTCTTTCTTGTCCACATACTGAATGTCAAACTTGCTCAATATCATTACCCACTTGGCTAGTCTTCCTATCAAGGTAGCTTTGTTGAGTAGATACTTCAATGGATCAATTTTTGCTATGAGTTTGGTGGTATGGGTTAACATGTAGTGTCTTAGTTGTTGAGTAGCAAATACTACCAACAAAAAATATTTTTCAATAAATGTGTAGTTGATTTCATAGCCATTCAAGGTTCTGGTGATGTAATAAATAGCCCTTACTTTTCCCATAGAGTCTTCCTATGCCAGTAGAATGCCCAAAGATACCTCTGTTGTTGCTATGTAGAGTAATAGTGGTTTTCCTTCAGTTGGTGGTACCAGTATGGGTGGTGACATCAGATATTGCTTCAGTTGATTAAAAGTTTCTTCACATTTTTCATCCCATTTGAACAAAACATTCTTGTGTAGTAAGTGATTAAAAGGATGAGTTTTATCTGCCAGTTGTGCAATGAACCTTCTAATAGATTGGAATCTTCCTCATAAAGATCTAAGTTGGCTGATATTTTTGGGAGGAGGCATCTCCATGATGGCTTTGAATTTCATAGGATCCACCTCAATTCCTTTAGCTAACACTATATATCCTAAAAGTCTAGCTGATATCATGCCAAATACACATTTCTTGGGGTTTAACCGTACATTGAATTTCTCCAACCTGGTGAAAATTTTGTCTAGGATTTCTAGATGTCTCTCCCTAGTGAATGATTTGGCTAACAATTCATCTACGTAATCCTCCATAAAGGTGTGCATCATGTCATGAAAGACAATGGTCATCACACACTAATCAGTAGCCCCAACATTCTTCAACCCGAAAGGCATGACATTCCATCAGAATGTACACCATGGGCATGTGAAGGCAATTTTCTCTTGATCTTTTGGTGCTATTTTTATCTAATTGTAACCTAAAAATCTATCCATAAGTGATAGCATTACATGGCCCACTATCAAATCCATGATAACATCAATGTTAGGAAAAGGAAAGTCATCTTTCGGACAAGCCCTATTAAGATCTCTAAAATCTAAACATATCCTAATGTTGTTATCTAGTTTTGAAATTGGTACGATGTTTGAGATCCATTTAGCATAATCAATTAGATGGATAAATCTTACATCCAATAGTTTCTTCAATTTAGCTTTCACTAACAAGGTGATATGTGGATGCATTTTTTGCAATTTTTGCTTGACTGGCTTCACTCCAAGTGGTAATGATAAATGGTGTATGATAAGATCCAGATCTATGCCTGGCATGTCAGCATAGGACCAAGCAAAGTTAATGTGTCTCTCCTCAAATAATTTGGTGAAGCTTAGTTTTTCTTCCTCTGTCATGGATGTTCCTAGATGTAGGGTCTTCATTGTTTCAACTATGCTAATGCCGATGGATTGTGTGGGTTCAACCAATATTGAAGATCTCTCATAATAGCGCTTGGGAAGGGTGTCAAATCTCCCATTTTTCAGTGCCTTAAAGAGGTTTTCACCATTAGATGCACTCTTTATTTTTACTTTTTCTTGATCTAATACTACCATTAAATGGTTTTCACCATTAGATCAATTTTTTATATTCATTTTCTTGCAGCTGAGAGATTTGGCACTCCCCTTATCTGAAGCTTTGTTATGAGATTCATTGGTCAACCATGTTTCAAAATTATTAGAGCAAAGGAAGTTCACAATGGCATCATTGTTTGGAAATATGGGAATATCTATTGGCTTTTAGTTGTTTATGTTAGTTTGTCCTTGATGCCAAAACTGTTTTATGGGGTTCATGACATGATAGCTTCTATTCTTTGGATTCTTATTTTGATGAATGCCTGATATGAAAATTCACACGGTTGGTAATATGCAGGTTCACATGGTTGGTAATATGCAGATGACAAGATACTGATGACATCATATGCAATTCTAGTTTTTGGTTGTTACATGATACAAGTTGATGCTGAAATCTTATCACTTTGACAAGATCTTGATACATATTGATGCTAACTCTTTTATTATTATGACATGGCAGTACTATTGTCTGAAACATTCAAATTGGTTCAAAAGAAAGAGTGTTTGCTATTGGTATCTTATGTGGTAATGAGATCCTTGGTTTACCATATGGTTTATAATGCATAAGTTGTGGCATTGCTATTTCCATCAACATGACATATTGTCTTGAAAATTCTTATGAGAATTTGGTTGACTCTTGTGGCTTTGTCATTAGTAATTGGTATGGTTCATTGTTTATATATTGCATTGCTAGCAATTACCTTCAAAAAGGTATCGGGCATTATGGTTATTGACTTACATTGTTTTAAAATTTCAAGGTCATCGGCATTCTATGAATCTTGGTTTATTAGAAAGGAAGATGACTTTATTTAAATTCACATGGCAGTGACCAAGGAATACACAAAATTTTGAGTGGTATCAGGTATAAACAGCCATCATTAACATTGGATTAATGATTTTTTGTTTTATCATAATGGTGTCAGCATTTTGAGCAAAGGATATTCCTTACAAAATATGCAATGGACTTCAAAGGATTATCAATTACCTTTGAGTTCGGTTTGAGGTTATTTTGTTGTTTATAAAAGTCATTTCATTATGCTTGATTAGGGTTTGTAACCCTAGCCACTATGGTTTTCAATAGTCTACAAATTCTTTGATTTCTTTAGGTGACATACTATGAATTTGAAAGCTAGCTCATTGTATGAGCTTAGATGACATATGGAGTTTTTTGAGCTTGATAAATTGTGTAAGTGCGGGTGTTTGGACAAAGAATCTACAATGGCAGTTGGCTTTACTTAGCTAAATGATTATCAGGTTTTGAGACTTGTCTTTTCTTTTCTTTTTTCCATCAAAAGCAGGTATTATTTATATTAGAAATTGTTTATGTATACACCTAAAAATGGTCACATCACATAGTCTGGTAATTAATTAAATCTCTGAATTCAATCTACGTATAAATAAATTTAAATAATTTATTTATATTGTTCATTCTTTCATTTCGATTAAATAAATAAGTTTATTTAATCACTTTTCTTGTCCATTTCTTAATTAATTAAATAAACATTATGATTTATTTATATTAATTATTATATAATCTTGGCTTGAATATTTTATTCAAACAAAGATTAAATATTCTTCTCTTCTAATATTCTTCTAAGGTCCATTCACAATTAAATATCTCAAATATTTAATTAAATTCTTCTAAAGTCCTATTTGCAATTAAATATCTCAAATATTTAATTAAATCTTCTATAGTCCTAAAATCAAAAATCAAACTCACATGAAATTAAATAAATCTATTTATTAATTTGGATTATCTTCAACAATCGTGAAACAAACTTCCAAAATAGAAAATTAATTTCTCTGTTCATGTCCAAGCTTGTTCCTGTGGGTTGAAGACAAGCCTCCATTCTTCTCTCCAACCTCCCAACATCTTCCATCTTCCTCTCAACCTCTCCATCTCTCACCATTCAAATTTACTAGACAATTTCACAACCATTGATCTTTTCCAGCCAAGCTCTTGCCTGTGAAAGTCTATAAAAAGGACTGTCAGGTCTCTGAAAACATAAGAAGCTTTCATACAAGAAAACTATAGCAAATTTGCAGTAGCATAGTCTTCTAGTATTCATAGCATTCTAGCATCATAGCATAGCATAGTAGTATTCCATATCATGGCCTATCCACCTCATATCATAGCATTCATAATCTACAGCCCTTGTGCATATTCGTATCAGCATTTCATTTCACCAGCATATAGAATAGAGAAGTACTTTCCCTTTGCATACTCATTCTGCAGGTTGCCATTCTAAGAAGCTTTGCTTACACAATCTGAGAGCAACAGCTTTAAGAAAATCCCTAAAGATAGAGGACAATGGAATGGTTCTGAAGAAGCTTTGTTTGAATTCTCTTTGATTTCATATTTTATATAGCTTTCTTTAGTTTAATGTTTCATTTGTGTGTTTTTATTGTTTTATTTTGATACTAACATATCCACCACACATTTTTGGCGCCCACCGTGGGGCTCTTTCCCCTATTCTAACATCTTTTTGTAGGTTTTTCTGAAAGGTTACGGCTAAAACAACGTATTAGCGCAATAAACATGCTTCAGTGAAAGTCACACCCAGTTCAGTGCCCTTGACAAATCCTGCGGTGCCTTTGACAAATACTGCAACGCCCTTGACCAATCTTGCAGCGCTTTTGACAAATCCTGCAAAGCCCTTGACAAATACTGCAGCACCCTTGACCAATCCTGCAGTGCCCTTGACAAATCCTATAGCACCCTTGACCAATCCTGCAACGCCCTTGATAGATTCTGTAGCACCCTTGACAGATCTTGTAGCACTCATTAACTCTGTTTTAGCGCCCTTGATGTCTATTTTAGCACATTTTTTTTTCTAAAATTTTGCAATTGTAATCTGTAACTTAAGTAAGATTTGACTAGATCCATACGCGCGCGGACGGTAAACTCTAAAAAATTTAAAAAACCAATCCTAGGATAGTCACCTAATTCAAAATCAAGCAATCCTAGGATAGTCACTTAAATGGAATGAATCAATCCTAGGATAGTCACTTCATCTTTTATTTTGGACTAAAAAGAACTCCATGTCTTTGTGAATCAATATCTTCACCTAGCATAGAAAATTGTTCATTTGGGCTTAAAATTGAACTCTTATTTGCTTTGATTAAAATGGTGATAGGCCTATGCTCTTCCCTTAACTAGGTGATCAAAATGCCAAACTCATCTATTTCATTACATGCAATTTCAAGCTTTGATAATACCTTTTAGAAGGCCTGCCATAGTGGGAAAAAGTACTCACCCTACGGGAACGACCTAAGTGGGAACAACTAAAGCCAATTTTTCCAACCCACTTTAATCAAATGCAGATGGTTGATGAAAATCCCATTCGACGGTAGTGTGCATTAATAACCATCCCCAAAGCCTTTGTTCTAAAGGTTGGGAGGTCTCTTGAGGGAGTCTATCATTTGTCACACCGAACGGAAACCCTTACTACAAACTTAGTGTAGTATCCAACCGAAGTCAGTTTCTGAACATCCTAATAATCACAGTGCAAGGGAGGGAAGAATCTACCCCCAAGACACTCACCATATAGCTGCCAAGGACCATTTGCTAAGGGGATCTAGTATCCACTTTCGTCACTCTGAGTATGCGCCTAGAAAAGACAAAAACATGGGTGCCCTTTCGGGGGTGACATGGTTCTGTGAGTTGACGTAGTTCTAAGATGTGGGCTATTGATTATTATGATGACCTACTTGAGTACTAAGAATGAGTTTGCTTGAACTATCTGTCATGTGTAAAAACTTGTGAAAATAATTTTTGAAAAACATTTTTGTCATACACTTAATGTTTACAAAAAACTATTCTACAACTTGCTTTATGTGTCTTTGAAACATTAATTCAGTAAAGATCATCCAAAACTCATAATTACATTGATTACCTTCATGTTAAGAGATTGGAAATCCAAAAACTTTGTTAAGAAATCTATTTTCAAACAAATTATTGATTATTGATTCAACTTCCCCAACAGGATTTTGATATCCTTTCATCTTGGAAGCCACAATCAAGAGTTAGAAATGGAATTTGTTCATATCATAAGATTTTCATCTTATCAGATCAAGACATCATCATTTTTGCACTTGTAAAACTATGATCTAAGTTTAGAAGAACATTTCAAAAGCATATGCCTGTTGTCCACTTTACAACATGGGTGATAGGGAAGAAAATACTTTTCATATTTTTCGTATTGAGAATAGTTCAAATGATGAAATAACCGATGAAATAATTGAAGAAGTTGAACAGGATCCACAATTTCACATAATTTTGGACAAGATCTTAGAGCGAAATAAAGAAGGCTACTTTATTTATTTAGCAAACCAAGGTGCCAAATTGCCCTCTAACTACAATATGGAGAAAATTAAGGAAGATCCTCAAAAGACTAAAACTCCATTAAATGATCTTAGTAGTCTTCCCCAACAAATAAAAGCACTCCAAAGGAAAATCAAGGAAATACAAGGGGGTACAACTACGAAGTTATTTAATGGAAATATGAATGTAACCTCTTCTCCTCCAAAAGCAACATCATCCAAATTCAATGTTTTTGAATTTTTGCAATGGTTAAATGAGAAGCCCAAATCTAAGCCATCAAATAAAATTGACCAATCCTGTCATGTCATGCATTTATCTTCATCCCCCATAATTCAAAATGAACCTCATGATTCTTTCACTCAAGATAACAATTCCATTCAATCACCTTCTTCTATCATATCCTTTGCATCCAATGATTCATTTCAATCTACACATCTTGATCAAAACATTCTACAAACTCTTCCTATCTTTGATCAAGATCCCATCTCTCAAGAACCATATGATGATCCCCTCCTTTCATTATTCACCCATGATAATCCTCTTTCATCTCAAGAACAAAATGTTCTTCCAAGTTCTCCTTCCACATCATCTAATCAATCCATACCATCCCATGATTTGATTGCATCACAAGAGCATGATATTTCTTTCATCCTATCTAATGATTTCTTACCAATTGATGATCAAGATATGATTTCTACAAAATTTCACGATTCCCTTCCTCATCAAGATCAATATATGCTTCCATTCAAGGATACCCTTTCATCCCATGAAGATGATTATCCTTCTCATGATCAAGATATTCCTTTCATACCACTTCATAATCCTTTTCCAAGTCAAGATCAAAACACCCCATCATCCCCATGTCAAGATCCTATCACACCTATTCAAGTTATCCATGAACCCCACACCTATAAATTGGGATCCTCCACCTTTATCCATTATGGTATACTTCTAACACCTATCCTCTCATCCATATCATAGCCTCCTCAAAATGGACTTGCATCTTGTTTCAAAAACAATACATATCCCATGGGTAAACAAATGTGTCAAAGTATGAATTACAAAGGAAAAGGATAAGGCCTTCATGAGCAAGGTATCCTAGAACCCCTTTCTGTTCAAAGAAACCCATATCATCACGGCCTTGGTTATACACCTAAGTTTCCTAGTCCATCAAACCTTTCATCTATCCTAGGTCCTCATTCTAGTTCATCAAACCTTCCATCTATCCTAGGTCCTCATCCTAGTCCATCAAATCTTCCCTCTATCCTAGGTCCATATCCTATTTCTCAAGAACAACAAAGGCACACATCCTTGATCCACTTTCAAAATTCTTCCTTCATTAACTCATCCATCATACCTCCATATCATTCACCTCAATCCACCCCTCCCATTGCTCTTGGAAGCAATTTGGGTGCCAAATACCAAAAGCTTTTATATAAAACTCCACATGTATCAAAGGATCAACATGTCTCCTTGAAGAGTCATGTAAAAATAAAAGAAAATTTGATTCAAAATCAAAAGAAAAATCTAAAAGGCCACAAAGGCCCATCAAAGAAAAAAGGCAATTTTCAAAGACCACAAAGGTCCATAAATCAAAAAGAAAAATGACAAAGGCCACAAAGGTCCACAAAGAAAAACTCAAAGTCAATAGTCATGTGGATTCCTAAAAGTTTCATAGAAGCAATAAACTCTAAATTGGCATCCAAATTTTCTAATCCAAAAGCTTCCTCCAATTTTCCATCTAATAACCTATCACCTTCCAAATCCATTTTTCCTCCATCACTCCATCACCCTTCAAGGTGTGTGCCAATGTTGATCTTTCCATCCTTTCCATCTATCCATCAACATGCCTGCCAACCTCCTATCCATTATCTAACATTCATACCCCATCATTCTCCTTTAATCCAAACTTTTGCATAAGTCCTTAGATTCTTCCATCATATCATTAATCTGCCAACATTTAGGATTCTAATTCCCATTGCCATGGTTTATTAGAGGGATATTTGGTTGAGAAACTTGATGCTTAAGTCCTTCCTCCATCTCCCCTATCATCCATATCCTATCTTCCATATTCCTCTTGCACTCTATACTTAGGGACAAGTTTCATCCATCTTATCATTCATGGTCATTATCCTTTCTATGCCCATTCCTTACATTTCCACCTTTGATCTTAACAAGGTTAAGGATCTTCTTGGACATCATATATCTTATCTTATACACTTTATCCATATCTTTCATACCATATCTTTCGTCTTATCCAATCCTCATATCTTTTGTTTCAATCAATCATCAACAATCATCAATCTTATTGTACTTAGGGGAATCAGTGATCCTAAGTACTTATCATCATCATGCATTCGCTTTATGAAATCATCTATCCATATCTATCATTTGTACATATTTATCATATCCATATCATGCAACGGGAATCCTTGTGTTTCATCATGGCTTGGTGAAATTTGTACATATCCATTATATTTAGCTTGTGTTTACACTGGGGGAAAAACATAGACTAAGAGAAGAGAGGGACAATGAGCTTTTAGAACATAAACAAACGTACAATTGACAGTTTTCCAAAATGCAACATACATTGATGCATCAAATCAACCACAACACCCAAAATGATCACTCAATGCCAATGAAATCAAACAACATGGTCAAAACAACGTTAATCAAATCACAAACATCAATGTTGATAACCAAGTTGGATTATCTTAATCTGAATAATGTTTGAAATACTTTGAGCAAAATTTGAATTGTTGGTTGATTTTCTATCATATCTCTGGAGCAATTCAATGATGTACTGAACTAGAAAAGCAAAGGAGAATGATTTTTCTTTGTCTACTATTTGCGAGGAAATCATTAGTACTATGCAAATTGGTCGCGAGACATGCTCTACTAAGTATCATTGATGACATTTCAGAATTTGCATGGGAAACGGATTAACTCTTGTCTGTTTATGCAAGCGATACTCAGGTCATCTCGGTTCAATTATACCTAGATGCTTGTATTATCTTGCTATATTAAAAATCATGAAAGAAATACTCAGCTCATCACCGGTGCTAACATACCCTTTGATGCTTGTATTAACTTTCAACATTTCAATGCTCTATGATGACACAAAAAGCACAAATAAGCTCTTAGAATGGCAATATTGTACAGATACCCTACATGGTTAGTATAGGTTACATTCATTTTAGAATTTGCATTTGGCATTTATAGATTTTCCCAAAAACTAGCAAAGTATCAAAGTTTCATATCTTTCGAATAAATGACAAAGTACATTTTGACATTCGCAAAAACATCATCACATACATTTTTCATACATATTTGCATCAGAAAATCATAAAAACAAAGCATGCATCATAATCAAAACATTCATGGGCATTCATAAATGGTACCATCCATCATTTCACATTTACAATCATTCATCAATAGATTGCAATCATATCATAGCATTTCACTTGCATTTTCATATCCGCAAAATCATGTATACATATACATCATAAGAATAACATTGTGAAACCATATCATAAACATCATGCATATAAAAAATAGATGCATTCGTCACATAATAAATCATCGCTGCATATCATATATCTCAAAAAAGAAGGACAAAATGTACAAAGGTGTCAAATAATATACATCATCAAAAAAAGGGACCATATCAGTATGTCTACAAATGTCTCAATAGAGTATCAATAAGACATCATGTAAAAAGCACTACGAAGTGCTATCCTCTGATGTTGTCGATCACATCTCTATCCGCCTTACAAGTTGTGGAATCAATCTCCATGTCTTCGGGAATTTCTCCCGTAACTGCAAGATGCTCAATCTCTCCTATTGAATAGGACGAATCATCAAGTCAAAGCAAAACAAATATCAAATCATCAAGTCAAAGCAACATCAATATCAAATCATCACGACAAATCAAGCAAATATGAATATCAACAATTTGTTTTTCATCATCATGGAAAGCAAATCTATCAAAATTATGTTTGTTTTTAGCAACTTTAGAAGCAAACTTATCAAGCAGCTATTTGTTTTCATCATCATGAAAACAAATTTATCAAAATCATGTTTGTTTTTAACAACTTTAGAAGCAAACTTATCAAGCAACTATTTGTTTTTCATCATCATGGAAAACAAATTTATCAAAATCCTGTTTGTTTTTAACAACTTTAGAAGCAAACTTATTAACACACTATTTGTTTTTCATCATCATGAAAACATATTTATCAAAATCCTGTTTGTTTTTAACAACTTTAGAAGCAAACTTATCAAACAACTATTTGTTTTTCATTAACTTGAAAGCAAATTTATCAGCTACTATTTGTTTTTCAACAACCTCGGGAACAAATTTATCAGACAAAAACATCATCAAATCAGGGCATCACAATACGCAAAATTGGGGCATTTTATCATATTTTATCATAGCAGGGGCAATCTAAGTCATCAATTTTTCATCTCACATCTTTCCACGTCAATTTCTTCACATCATAATTTTCAAACAATGAATTGATATCTTAAAAATAAAAAAATTCTAAAAAAATCTCAAAATTCAAAAACATTCACAAAAATCAAAATCTTAATCGATTCATCATCCGAGGGGGCATATACCTATCAACATTCGACAATTAGTATCTGGGGCAAATTTCAAAATTCTTTGAACTAATGCGTGAAAACACATCACTTCAAAGAGGGGAAAAATGTATACACCTAAAAATGGTCACATCACATAGTCTGGTAATTAATTAAATATTTTTAATATTTAACTAAATCTCTGAATTCAATCTACGTATAAATAAATTTAAATAATTTATTTATATTGTTCATTCTTTCATTTCAATTAAATAAATAAGTTCATTTAATCACTTTTCTTATCCATTTCTTAATTAATTAAATAAACATTATGATTTATTTATATTAATTATTATATAATCTTGGCTTGAATATTTTATTCAAACAAAGATTAAATATTCTTCTCTTCTAATATTCTTCTAAAGTCCATTCACAATTAAATATCTCAAATATTTAATTAAATTCTTCTAAAGTCCTATTTGCAATTAAATATCTCAAATATTTAATTAAATCTTCTATAGTCCTAAAATCAAAAATCAAACTCACATGAAATTAAATAAATCTATTTATTAATTTGGATTATCTTCAACAACTGTGAAACAAACTTCCAAAACAGAAAATTAATTTATCTGTACCTATGCAAGCTTGTTCCCGTGGGTTGAAGACAAGCCTCCATTCTTCTCTCCAACCTCCCAACATCTTCCATCTTCCTCTCAACCTCTCCATCTCTCACCATTCAAATTTACTAGACAATTTCATAGCCATTGATCTTTGCCAGCCAAGCTCTTGCCTCTGAAAGTCTATAAAAAGGACTGTCGGGTCTCTAAAAATAGAAGAAGCTTTCATACAAGAAAACTATAGCAAATTTGTAGTAGCATAGCCTTCTAGTATTCATAGCATTCTAGCATCATAGCATAGCATAGTAGTATTCCATATCATGGCCTATCCACCTCATATCATAGCATTCATAATCTACAGCCCCTGTGCATAGTCTACAGCCCCTGTGCATATCCGTATCAGCATTTCACTTCACCAGCATATAGCATAGAGAATTACTTTCCCTTTGCATACTCATTCTATAGGTTGCCATTCTAAGAAGCTTTGCTTACACAATCTGAGAGCAGCAGCTTCAAGCAAATCCCTAAAGATAGAGGACAATGGAACGGTTATGAAGAAGCTTTGTTTGAATTCTCTTTGATTTCATATTTTATTTAGCTTTCTTCAGTTTAATGTTTCATTTGTGTGTATTTATTGTTTTATTTTGATACTAACATATCCACCACATAGTTTCTTGAAGCAAATAAGGAAAGGCCGTTAATGTTGTTTATTAACTATGATAATTGAAATGTTGAAGGGTTTCTAGCTATAAAGATTTGACTCAATTGAATAATTTTACTATGGTGTTTTTTTTGTAAGGATTATTTAGGGTTTTTTCATTTAACCCTAACCAAAGTTGGTTTTTACAATTAAAAAATTGTATGCAAAGATTTTGTACGTATTTAGAAGAGGGTTTTTGGTATTACTCAAATTTGATGAAAAATAGAGAAATGTTGTGAGACATCAGGCTTTATTCTTACAATGACATGAAATTGTCTTGCATTGAAAATCCTTTTGAATCTCAGATATTTGTATAAAAGAAGATGTTGTTAATCATATACAACATTCTTCTTCAGTGTGCTTATTGAGATATCTATATACATAGTCTTCTATTGAAATTCTAGAGTTGCAAAATCTGCACTTCTAGGGTTTTGATAGAATATTGTAATTGTGTTACATTGTAATGGAGTTGATGCTCTAAATTAGTGAGGGGTTGGTGCTCCTAGATTTGGTGCTCTAAATTAGCGACGGGTTGGTGCTCCTTCGAGTGGGTGCTCCTGGATTGTGTAGAGTTGGTGCTCTATCTAAATAAAGAAAGATTTTTCGAGTGGTTTTTTATTCCCCTAGAGGGTTTTTCCACTCAGGACAAAATTTTGTGTTATGTGGTGACTTTATGTGTGTGATATTTTTAATATTAGTCTAATTTTAATATATTTTCAAATGCATAATTATCATTCTTTCATATCTATCATTGTTATGCCACATTTCATATCAATCTTTTATATTTGTCAATGCACAATTTATGCATAAAAGGTTCTTGTATTAATGTGAGCTTTGATACATGTGAAAATGTTAAGTTCATTCTCTAATTAATGTTTCATGTTTAATTCATGGTTCATGCAAATATAATATTGTTCATGCATAAGTCAAATTTTTTCTTTCAACTGTCATTTGGTGTTTTTATTTAAAACTCAAGTTCACTTCACATATATGTCAATTGTTCTCTTGGTTTAAAGGAAAACTCAAATTCTTGTTTTGAGAAAGTTTGTGACTTCCATAAATCACTGATTCACCCCCCCTCCTCAGTGATTTCAATCTTCCAACAATATCAAGCTGCTCGGTTTGGTCCCAATGAATCAATTCAAGGTGTATCAATGGCAAGGAATCATCATATTGGTTAAGGTCAAAAGGAGTAAGTGTCATGATGGCAACGTCATCGAAGTGTTCAATTAAAATATCGAGCTCTATGATGTTACTCTCTTTTGAAGGATCTATCTTGCTCAAATTTTGGTCATCTTTGTTAGAGTAATAAGTTATTCCACTTAATTAATTATATCATATTAGTTAATTAATTAAGTCACTTATTCCTTTATTTACTTAAGCTAAACTTAGGCACATTAATAATTGATTAATTATTAAGTGTGCACATTAGGGTTTCATTTAGGGTTTCCCTTTTAGGGTTTCTTGATCTCCTTCATAAGGATTGATCTCTTTGTAATAATTGATTAGATCTTTAATGCATTTTTACTTTGAGGTTTATAGAACATCTTCTTTGGTTCTGCATGTCTTTTGCATGTGACAAGTGATTGCATCTAGGTGATCTTGGTTTTCTAACATGGTATCAGAGCTCCAGACCTACAGCTGCTTGTTCGTGATCTGAAGATATGGCCTTTCAGTGAGTTTCCAATGCAAGGATTTCCACAGGCATCTTTTTTGCAAAATCTAGGGGTAGCTGATTTTTTGGAACACTTTGGGCTCAAATGGACACTGCCATCACATTCGCAGGGGCCAAAAACCCTAAGAGCGTCTGTCGTTTCGTCAATTTTGGAGCAGTTGCTCCGAAAGGAAAAAAAATTTCCAAGGAAGTTGTACAGCCTCCCCAGCACGTTCCCTAAGGCACAAAAATCAAAAAAAAATTTAAAAAATATTTTTTTTTATTTGCGGGCCGACGCTCCCAGTACAAAAGGCTCCCGCCGCCCAACGGCCACCGGGCGGCCGCCACCGTCGGTCTGCCACCGCCTCCACCTCTAATGCTCCGCCAGCTAGTCCGCCAGCCCCTACGGGCCCTCTCTACACACCCAGGGTCATATTGGGGACTATGGGCCCACGACCAGCCCTTGGCCAACTCCGGCACCCAGCCCCTGGTCATATCAGTAACCAGGGGCTCTGTCAATTTTTTTTTTGCAGGGGGGCCAAATTTTTGCGGTGATGGCCAGATGGCCGTCAATTTTAAGCTCATGAAGTGATGGCATCAGCATGACGTCAGTGGCCATATAGCCCTCCTTGCCCCTCCTAACCCTAGTTTTCCCTAAAAGAGCAATTTTTTTTCTTTTGGTCATAACTTGGGCATATGGTATCGAAATCAGGGAAACGAGATATCGCCAGAAAGCTAGTTCCAAGCACTTTCTAGTGGTGCTATTTATTTTTTAGTATTTTACTATTTTCCTACATTTATTACTGTTTGAAGTAAGATTTTTATTTTGGACTTCCAAGCTCATAACTTTTTGCCACAATCTCTGATTTTTGCTATCTTTGCAGCGTTGGAAAGGTATTAAGGAGCTCTATGTTGCTATCCATGCACTTTTTCTGTATCTGTCCCAAGTTGATCACTTAGTCCAGATTTGGCCCGATGGGTTGTTTGGAGATTACTTGGATGTTTTGGCAGTTGGGAGGGTGTATCTTGCATCTTTGCACTTCATTTTCAATAATACATCATTCAATAATTGCTTGCTGCTTCATAGATTCCAGGGTTGTTCCCGTTTGGAGTTTTTGAGTGTTCTGTGGCATCGGGTCTGTTGTTGCTTTATCATGATTCCTTGAGTCAATCAGTGACTCTCATCTGGTTTCAGTAGTAAATAGAAATATCTTTCCTTTCTTGCCAGTATCAAGTTCCAGTGTTACTCTACAGTGATCTTCCAATGCTTCTTGCAGCAGTCATCTCATTGTAGGGGGGTTTTGTCCCACTAGGTTTTTCCTTCTCTACCTCATTCTTGCATTTGTAAATGGGTACCTGATCAGGCCTTAATTTTCAGGACCCATCTTTGCTTTCATGCATCTTATTCTAGTGTTTTAGCTTCTTCCTAAGTTCATCTTAAGGGGGGGTGTTAGAGTAATAAGTTAT
This sequence comes from Sequoia sempervirens, assembly GCA_007258455.2. Classification (NCBI taxonomy): domain Eukaryota; kingdom Viridiplantae; phylum Streptophyta; class Pinopsida; order Cupressales; family Cupressaceae; genus Sequoia; species Sequoia sempervirens. The sequence goes on along the minus strand of VDFB02271358.1, from coordinate 730,368,460 downwards.
TCCACTTAATTAATTATATCATATTGGTTAATTAATTAAGTCACTTATTCTTTTCTTTACTTAAGCTAAACTTAGGCACATTAATAATTGATTAATTATTAAGTGTGCACACTAGGGTTTCATTTAGGGTTTCTTGATCTCCTTCATAAGGATTAATCTCTTTGTAATAATTGATTCTCTTTAATGCATTTTTACTTTGAGGTTTACAAAACATCTTCTTTGGTTCTGCATGTCTTTTGCATGTGATAGGTGATTGCATGCAGGTGATCTTGGTTTTCTAACAATTTTCACTAGAGTCATTGATATGTTGTGATCCAAATTCAAGTGGTCTAGACCCTAAACTTTGTCCCTCCATACGTGTTGGTGCATACCTTTGTATCACATCAATTTCCTTGTCATGACAAGATTCCTCAAAGTGTGAGTCCCATTCATATTCATTGTAATCCATTTCAGAATTATCTCACAATTGGAGGATTCTCTCTGTAAACAATGATTTTGGTTTGCCCCTCACAATGCTTTACTCCTAGAATTTTTCACCTAAAAGGAGAAAGGGGATTGGTTGGGGGACTAAAATGCAAGTTTTTACACTCAACACTATGTTAATGAGATGTATTATGCCTAATTAAGATGTACAAATGCATTAATCTAAAAATGAAATGATTTTATGATGCTAAATCTATGAAATGCAAAGTGTTGGAAAACACAATGTGATATGCATAAAAGTTAAACAAATGTAATAAATGATCAAATGAAGATGTAAAACAGGAACTATGCACCTTGAACTGAAGATTAACAGATTGGAGATTGCAAGAGTCACTGGAATTCTAGAAATTTTGACTTTTCAGGCAACTAGGACACTTAGGCCAGTCTAGGCACCTTAGTCCCACAATAGGGAATCTACCTAGAAATCTGTTTCTGTCAAAAGGGTGCCTAAAAATGTAGATTTTTTTGTAAAATTAGTGCAGTGTGACTAAGTCACCCCTATGGGTGACTTAGTCCACTTAGGATTTTCTGCAAATCCAAAAGTGGAAACATAAGCCCATAACCTGCACTCTACTCCTTGACAGAAATCTGAATCTCAATCTTCGAAAAACCTTGCAAAACAGAAGATAAATTTGTTTCTAATGGGGGGTTTTCCTTGGTCAAACCCCTAGTTGGTATTTAAACTTTGTAGAGAATAAAATCTAAATAAACCCTAGCCTCAATTGTGTCTAAGACTAGGAAAGTATGAAGTATGTCAAAAATCCTATTCTATTGTGCAAGAATAAGAGATGCAAATGAGATTTGAATGATGCAAGATCTCAACCCTAGAAATCTTACAACACATCAAAAATGGAGATAGAATAACATGCAAATAGAACGTAAATGAAATATAAACCTTAATCTGAAGATAGAGTGAAAATGGAAGATGGAATCACTTTGAAAACAAGTCTTTAGTTGTGATTTGATGGCTAGTTGCATCTCCTCAACCTAGATTTCTCCATGATTCACCATATTCAACCATCAACCACTCTTTTTAGTGTTGAACTTTGATCTAAAAAGGGAGCTTCAAGACCTGTAAAAACCCTAGTTTGTTGCCCTAAAACTTCAACTTTGCTAATAAAAATTGTTGTCAAAGACTTGACTTTAGAATTTGCTTTTGTTAAATGACTAAAAAATGTGAAAAATGACTTAAAATGTGTATTTATAAGCATCAACACCTAATTTTCCCATTATTTAGACCTAAGAGGCCGACATCCATTGGAAAAATAATTTGAATTAATGAAATTCCTGCTCAAAAGTGGAAAATACCCCAAAAGGGACTAAGTCGCCACCTTGGGTGACTTAGTCCCACCAAGAATATTTTTGTTAGGTTTCAAAAAAATTAAGTGGTTTTAATGATATTTGTCAGGATTTAAGTGGTTTCATGGGTGAATTAGGCCTCAAAGTCCAAAATTATGAATATTAGGAGCCTATAAATGCAATTTTAAGTGGTCATTGATGGAAGGTGCCTAAAGTAGGACTTAGTTTTACTAAAAAACTATCTCTTTCTTCAAGAGTATACAATTTTTGACAATACATTAAGCCCCCACTTTAGTGCCCATATGACTCTATGCACATATGCAAGCTAAAGTATTCTAAACAGTGCACTTTATTACTTAAAAGGATAATCTTTCAAAAAAGGTGGGAGAATGAAGCCCCCAGTGTAGTTATCTACAAAACCACAACATTAGAAACCCGCATCCTACAACACACATTTGTTAGTTATCAAAAATCCTCTTTTCCTAACTCTTAGAAAGCAAATTTGAGGGTAGATGTATGTCCCCCGTTGATTCTGCTTGCTTTACGGAGGTGGAATCAAGGTAGCAATCTAGCCACATCAAATGTGAAATATCATATCAAAGGACATTTCCAAGTATGATGTCACATAATGATAGATAGTTGATGATATCGGGGGTGAAATCATGATTCCAATGCATCAAACGACATTGAAAATGGAGTTTTCTAGCTCCCGTTATGTTGATTTGAAGAAGAGGTACTTTATGAACTCGTAAAAGGAAAGTAACCCTATTTTAATGCATAAAAGTAAGAAGAGATGAATAATGGAGTAAAAGAGGAAAATGGGAGTAATTTTTCACTTACTATTCATTTTACCTTCATATAGCTTGAGAGTGATGAGTGAGACAAGAAAATTCTGAGCAGACGAGGGTACACACCTGCACAATTGGACATTCTCCAAGATCAGGTGGTGTGTGGCGAGCGTCAACATGAGGTGAGTAGATTCTGCAAGTTTTTTTGTGATTTTGTAATGATTTAGCTAATTTTAAGGTATATCTAGGTTGATTAAGGGTCTTGGAAAAAAAGTTTGCAAAGCATCCCCTTATTTCGCAAAGGGTCTCATTTCTTCGCTAAGTGTCTCGAAAAGGGTCTAAATTGTCTAGGGCCTTTAGAAAAGAACACTAGATTAACATTAACACACTTGTATGATGAAAAACATAAAAATGAAAGATTTGAGATGAATTTTAGAGGATATTTGTACAAATTTTAAAGGTACTCGCCTGAGGGCGACAACAGATAGGAAGGAAACAGCTGAGTTTTCTGAGAGATATAGCTCCATCACTATCAACAGAGGAGACAAAGCATCTTCAGTCTATTGGGATCTATTGGGCATATCTTATGCCTCCCATGAGATACCACAATGCCATGTTGATGGCTCTCTATAAGTGATGGGATGCAAATACATGCACGTTTCATCTACCCACAGGAGAGATGACGATCACATTGGAGGATGTACATTGGATTATCCATGTGTCGATTTGAGGGGAGCAAGTATATTTCCACAAAGACTATACCTTTCTGAAGCAAAGAGCTAATTTACAATATTGTTTAGATGGTCTAGTGGATGATGCACGGGTTAGATGATGGATTGATTTATCCATATTATTATATTCATGGGAACCAGTGGTTCAATGCATTATGATGCACACCATAGCACTATTCCTTGTCCCTAATGGCCAGAGTGCTCATCTTGAGGGAGGACTATTCCACATGATTCGAGGGATGGCAGAGTGGAAAATAGTATACGCCTAGATTCAAAGTATGTTGGCACATCTCTATTATGATCTGGGGCGATTTGTATACCGAGAGATGGATAGTATGGTGTACTACACACTTCTACAAGTGTGGTGCCTTGAGCACATTACATGTACCAGACCAATTGGTTGTCCATGCGCGATAGGAGTAGGGTACCCACAAGATTTTAGGTATCCATTGTGGCGACTATGGTAGTATGGTATTTTCATTTTGGAGGGTAAAGTTTGACTAACTAGATGAGGATGAGATCCTTTGGAGACCTTATCAGCTGACATTATGGTGGCCAAATTATACAAGAAAATTAAGGAGGATGTAGATAGATAGATTTTTGGTTGGTCGCCATGACCACATAGTATGACCATTCTACTATGATCAAGTCATGTATCATTTTGGATTGGTACAGACACCACCCCGAGCATGATCATCTTTTAGGAGATCAGTGCAAAGTGCACAGAGACTAGGTGATATAGTGTGACTCACGCTCAAGCATGTAGCCAAGAGTGACTTCAATTATTTTGATCATAACTAGCCACCATTCTCTGACACAGATGATGTTGGTGCCATAGCAGAGTATGAGGAGCAGTGGATAGTGACTCAACTAGCACCAGTATTCATGATGGACGAGCCAATGGGTGATGTAGAGCCACTACCAGATGATGGAGAGAAGTAGGAGGATAGGGTGAAGGAGACATGTTATAGACCTACCGATATATTTATTGATGTGATCAATGGTGAGTATGATGAGGAGGCAGATCTAGATTATGAGGATCAAGAGGGAGAGGAGGAGGATGAGGAGGATTATTTGGAGGATGAGGAGGGGGAGCAATACAAGGAGGAGGATCCACCCCTAAGTGAGGATGATGAGGCAATAGCTGAGGACCATCATGAGGGGGGAGATTCCTCTCCCATCCATAGGATGAGATCACGAGCAGCAGCTACAGCTAGCACCAGTACTCACAGTCGAGGGGAGGCTAGCACAATCTCCATGGCCCTAGTATAGGATGACACTAAGGTGACACATCCAACCGACGAAATAGGTGATGATATTTGATTTTATGCATATACTTTGAGTTATTATATCATTTTATATATATGCATATCATGATGATGATTACTAATTGTGTGATGTTTCTACCTTGCAGGAGTGATGAGAGACTAGCAAGAGTTCTACCGTCAAGCTACTACAAAGATAGTACCCGCATCCATTGATGAGGAGGAGATGGATCCTAACTGCATGCCCCCACCAATTTTGGAAGAAGATCCAGAGTCACTCAGGGTTTTCGTGAGACTACGGGCATCTTATGAGAGCATGAGGAGATGGTTACATTAGGTAGAGACCATAAGGTAGGCATTGCAGAGTCAAGTAGAGATGGAAAGATTACATGCACGGATAGAATGACTACAGGAGGAGAGAGATGTGGCCCTTGGACGAGCACAAGGTTTGGAGTTCACACTCAGATTTAGTGGATCATGATCACGATCACACACAACCATCTCATGACATCTAGGGACTAGATCACAAACACCAGATGTCGAGGGGTCTAGTTCTCACAGACCTTGGTGATGTTGTTTCTTATGATTATATATATAAAAAACTTTGGAAGATATGTATATATAGAAAAAAAAATTGTTTTATGATTTTTCTATATGTGATTTGAATAGTAAATGGCAACATGATTAATTAAGTGACCTTGGCAACATTACATTAATTAATGTCTCCATGCTTTAACAATGTGTATGTGATCTAATTAAAACATATTTGCAGTTTTCTTTTAGATACAACATAATGATTGAGTATGTTATGCTAAAACAAAATGTAACACAACACACAAGATTAAAGTAAATAGCATGAAACCTAAAGGAATTAAAAAGAATCACTTTAGTGTTCAAGACAAACCTACAAGAGAATTGTCAAAAATGAAGCAATGTGAAAGCGTATAAGGGAAGAGGCCCATAACGTTTATCAACATCACTTTATACTTCATGTTGTTCAAAGAGGATTAAACATAATACTGATGCAAATGTGTGGCATTGATTAATTCTTTAAGGGGTGTTCTATCAAGTTCCATTAAGACATACGCACAAGACCCATAACTTTTGTCGACAATATAAGGTCCTAACTAGATAGGACTGAATTTGCCACATTCATTAGGTTCGGTGTTGACATTATGTTGATTTTCGGAGAGAACTAAGTCACCCTTGTTAAATGTGTGAGGGATAACATTGAGATTGTAATAATGTTGTTTCCTTTTGCAATAAGCTTGAAGATGCTCAAGAGCGTTAATGCATTTTTCATCAAGCATTTCAAGTTGATGTGATCATTTAGTCCTATAAGTGTTATTGTCAATCAAACCTTGGAGATCAATATGTAACGTTGGGATTTCTAATTCCAAAGGCATGATTTCCTCCATACCATAAATGAGGTTATAAGGTGTTGAGTTGATGGAAGAACAGACACTTGTACGATAAGCCTAAAGTGCATAATGCAGTTGGGTGTGCCAGTCCTTGTGATTGGTGCTAACAGTTTTCTTTAAAATTTGTTTGAGAACTTTATTAGTTGACTCAACTTGACCATTGGATTGTGGGTAGTAAGGTGTCAAAAAATGGTGTTGAATATGAAAAGTCTCCAAGAACTTCCTCACATCATTATTCTTAAATGGTGTGCCATTATCAAAGACTAATGTGGAATGAAGGCCAAAACAAGCAATTATGTGCTCAAGGATAAAGCAAAAAATTACCTCAATAGTTGTAGATCGAAGAGGAATGGCCTCAACCCATTTCGTGAAATAATTAGTGGCAGTTATGATAAATGTATGTCTAGCAGAAGAGGGCAAGGAGATTTTTCCAATTATATCTAGTCCCCATATTGAGAATGGCCAAATAGGTATTTGGGCACAGAGCTCATAAGTAGAAGCATGAAATAAATAACTATGTTCTTGACATTTATGACATTGCTTAACATATGCATAGCAATCTTTTTCCATATTTTTCCAGTAATAACCTGTACAAAGAAGTTTCTACGCTAGGGTCTTTGCACCAAAATGACCACCACAACTTCTTGCATGAGCCTGCTCGAGTGCCATATTAATTTCATAATCCTTAAGGCATCTGAGTAAAATGTCATCAAAGGAGTGTCGATATAACACATCAAAAAGGATGATGTACTTGGTGGCTGATTTTTTTTAGATGAGCACAGGTGTTACTTGCAACAGGTTTGGGAAGGGTACCATCTTTTACATAGTTATAAATAGCATCATACCATTCACTCAAATCATTCTTAATAGTAACTAATGTGGCGATAGCAATATTAGTGGTAGAAGGTTTCATAATGGGATGAATAGTGAATATGATATCTTTTGAAGGGATAAAGGGGGATATAAGAGAAGTGACACTGGCCATTGCGTCTACATGTCAATTGTCTTTTCATGAGAGGTTATCAATGGTGAAGGAGTTAAATTTCGCCAAGGAAATTGTGAGATCTTTATATTTAGATAATTTATCATTTTTGGCTTGATAGTCACCATTGATTTGTTTGATTACTAATTGTGAATCACCAAAGATCCCAATGTCAGTAATGCCCATAATTAAAGTAGTGTGTATTCCAGTGATTAAGGCCTCATATTCAACATTTTTACTTGTACATAGGAAATTTAAATGATAGGACAAGGGAATAGGTTTTCCTTCAGGTAGAATTAATATTTTTCTAGTGCCAGAACTTGTTCTACACTTGATCCATAAAAATATAATGTACATGTAGAAACACTTGTTGTGAATACACTGTCATCAAGAAAAGAAACATTACCAGGTAACGCTAGAGGAGAAGGAGCATCAACTAAATGGTTGATCAAGGCTTGTCCTTTAATTACTTTTTGTAAAACAAACTTAAGGTCAAACTTAGTTAACATCATAACCCATTTAGCCAAACATCCTGATAAGTTTGTTTTATTAAAAAGATGTTTGAGACAATCAAATTTTGTCATGACTTGTATTTTTGTATTTAGTACATAATGTCACGGTTTACTAGTAGCAAATACAAGAGATAAACATTTCTTTTCGATAGGCGAATATCGGGTTTCGTAATCGATTAGAGTGTGAATAATGTAATAAATAGGGTGTTCTTTTCCATTATCATTTGTCTGAGCTAACAATGTTGCGAGAGCATGGGTAGATGTGGCAATGTAGAGTATGAATGGTTTGTTTGTTTGGTAGGCTGTAAAATAGGTGGAGTGACAAGGTATTCCTTCAAACTCTCAAAGTCCTATTTACAATCCTCATTCCAATCAAATGGAACATCCTTCTTAAGGAGATGCATGAAAGGTAACGTCCTATCGACTAAAGAAGCAATAAATCGATGAATGGCTTGTATTCATCCTTGTAGCATGTGTAATTGAGAAATATTGCAAGGAGGTGGCATGTTAATGATAGCATCAATTTTCTTTGTATCCACTTCAATGCCTCTATGAGATATGGTTGTAGACACCTAAATTTGGACACTTAATTTATCCAAATTTATCCCTTTTCATTTAAGAATCCCCTTATTTGCATTAACTAAATAATATCACCATTAATTAGTTAATATCCTTAATTATGCCAAACCCATAAGGTATCTAGTTAAATAATTAAATGTTTTCCCCCTTTCATCAAATGAATTAAATAAATATGACATTTATTTAATTCCTCATATGTCACATCCTTTTATTAATCCTAATTACTCTCCTAATCTTATCATTAGGGATGTGCACATGCCTAATCCTTGAGTAGGATGTGTCACATCCTCCAACTTTTGCAAGTTGGCCTCTAATCTCTCTTAGCCACCTAACCCTCCTCTAATCCTTTATTAACTAGCCTAATCAACCTCTCAAGGAATTTTTAATTCCTTTTATCCTTCCAAGGAATATTAAATTCATTTTCTCTTCCCCATGTGATCTTTGACTTGTCACATCAAATCACATGTGAAATCTAACCCTCTTCTAACATATCATTAATTAGTCTAATCAAGTACTTGCACAACCTAAACCACTTAATAAGGTCATCCCTAATCCCCATTTCATTTATGGAATGTGTCCGTAGTCAACCCTATTAAATGTTTTTTTCTTTTTTGACAAGGCATCTCCATTCCCCATTTGAATTTTTAATTCACATTTAATCCCCCAATACATTTAAAGGAATCTTAAATTCCTTCTCTCATCCCCATATGGATATTTGAGGAATTTTTAATTCCTCACATGTCCTCTCACCCACATGGGGACAAGTACCTCCTTTATGAGGAGATCTTGTCCCAATCCCAAGGTACTATTTACCCTCTCCATGTCATGTACTATCCTTCCACCTCATGTACACATCACCCTTTTTAAGCCATATCACATGCCACATGTCAAGATGTGAGGGCTTGTGAGTTATCAACTCACCTTAGCCCTACATCTTGATCTTGGTGGCTCAATCTTGACTATCCATTTCCCTAGATATTTCCAAAATCTCTATTAATACCCCCTTTTTTCTCTCATTTTAGGGGAGATCATGGGTTGTAGCCAAACTCTTGCAATTCTTTCTTAGAATTCATACTTAGCCATTTTCATGCTTGCACTCACTTGAATCCATCTCCATATCATCATCTAGCTTGCATCTTGTGCCATCCAAGGAGCACACAACACCGAAAATCAAAGGGCCAACCAAAGAATCGATTTGAAACAACGTAAAAGGTCCCATTTGTTTTTTTTTATTCTGTTGATTCCAACTAGGCTAGTCTTGAGGTGTAGGTTGTTCTTAGTGGTATTTGCATTACTTTGTTTGCTGCTTGTTTTCTACCACTTAATTTCAACCTATCACATTTCTAAGGCTAATCTTTGATCGGCCCTCGATCCCCTAGGTCACTAGGATGTGTCAGTCTCCTATCTTGTGTCATGTCTCTTGTGTCGTGTCATCAAGTTATTCCCTTAGCTAGCTGGTTCTTAACAAACGAGATCCACTTGTATCATCAGATCCAATCGGTTCTGAATATCCTGTGTCATACCGATCTTTTAGTTTAGTATCCATCATCGGTCTCAATAGGATGCATCCTTCCTAATAGACCTCATCAATCCCATCCATCCGCTTGATCCTATGGCAAAGGACATTTGAAATTGATTGCGATCTTTTGATGCTTTTGGCTTTTGTTTATCATTTGAGCTCCCTATCATCACTTGTCAAGACTGCCATGATCTATTATATCATGGTGTGTTTTGATTGGTCAACATAGGGGCATATCTTTATCTTTTTATGTCTATTTTTGTCTTTTTGGTTGTCCCACGTAGTACCCACCAAGATCCTCGAGGTCTTGTGTTACATTGGGGCATCCTTGTGTGCTTGTGGTTATCCCAATACCTGGCCCGACCAAGGTCATCGAGACTTTGGGGTGTTGGGATAGCCTTCTTGTTTGATGTATTTGTTTCCTGCATTAGACACTAATCCACCTTGGTTCTTCATACCCTAGCGTTGTTAGCTCTCAAAAATGGAGATTTGAACCATGAAAGGTTGGCAAGATTTCACAACATTTTAGGGTAACAGACAAGGTCAAAAGATTTGAACCTTCTACTCTTCAGGTGCTGCTAGACCTAGGCGAGTGTACCTATATGAATTGGGTAGACTTGACTTATGACCTTATCTCTTGCAATGATTTTTCAAGGATGGTAGATGGGAGTGGACAAATAAAATCAAATTTGGTATAGATTGTATAGCAATGTTCAAAACTAAATCCTAATATGTTCAGTTAACAGATGTAAAAAATATGAATGAAACTAAGGAATGAAAATGGAGAGACCAGTGCCTTATAGGTTATGTGAAGTCAAGAGAAATCTGAAACAAGTACTTCATTCTGGCAAGCATTCAAATTGTTCAGCATATGACTTAGTTTATAGCTTGTATAAACATGCAAGGTTATGATTACCGAGTTCTTCTTAATGATCCAATTGACATTCTCTAATTACTATGATCAACTTAGAGGATTTAATCTTTACTAGAAAGAACCAATCAATTGACCATACAGATACAGCAAATGTGCTTTGACAAATTGGATATAAACTTGTTACACCAATTCAAATAACCAGAAAACATCACACTGGAGAAAACTTCGTTAACGCTTTCAATGAACACAATAAACAACTGATACCAAAAATAACTGTAACATTAAAAGATTTCCATTGATAACTCCATGATTTTAAACATGCAACATAGTCTCATTTTGGCATAACAATTTACTCTACTGTATTATGCTATCTATCTTCTATCCTATTCTACTTGCTTCTCTATTTCGTTTCCAAAACTTATATTTATACATTGAGTACACGAAAGGATGCGTCCTTTCGGTAATGTCATTCGTTTACATAACAAATAGTTTAGAGGATAACTAATCTTTATTAACCCATAAGTGAGTCTTAGCAAGATGATCCAAATAATGCCGACACTTGTATGTGTCTGCATCTTCGACCACGTTATGGATCGTGATTTCCGTCTTCATCATCTTCTCATTTTGCTCGCTCACTTCATCTAATGTTGTATCCTCCGTAGAAGCTAGCCTCATGACTTCATTTAGTACTGAATCGCATTCATTCTTCCATCTGGTAGCTTCTTTCAATTCCCCTTTGTCATCAAAGAATGCAATCACAGCTTTCTTGGCAGTGTCAATTAACCCCTGTTCATCTCCCTGCAGTTCAACATAGAAGTTTCGATGACAATTTACAATATGATTTGTAGCCTCAAGTGTTGCACTGTTAGAAGCATCTCTTTGGTATATCTCATGAAACTTCTCCATAATTTGTCCATCCATCCTTGTATGCTCCTTTAATGTGGCCAGAGTACGAGAATATTTTCCCTATAGTTTATTTAACCAAGGTGTTAAGTTATCTTGCCTTTTCTTGGTAATTGCAGCAATTGCATCATGCTTTCCCTGAGAATAAGTAGTTTATCCTACCCAATGATCTTTCAATTGAGAGCTCTCTCCTTGAGTAAGAATTTTGGTTGGCCTCATTGATATACCTACCAAATCTTTCAGTCTATCATTCTCTCTCAACATCCTTTCATTAGTTTCCTTGTACATTTCTCTTTCTTTTATCAGCATCTGAATTTGTGCTTTGTTCAATTTTGCAATATTAACTCTGATTTCTACAGTAGCCATAGGATCAATCTCTCCAACTTTTAAGTTCATGACATGGCCAAATTCCTTCTCTGTGTCAATAACCATTGATTTTTTGTGGGGTGGGTACAAGGCCCATATTATCAATGATCCCTCATCAGTATTATACTTGGAGCCTGCATACACCTCTGTCACTTTTTCTTTGTCAAGCTTATGTGTAGCATTACTATCCTTCAAGAAACTATCAAAGGCCAATGCATAATTTAAGTCAATTCCAGGAAAGATCATGACACCAGCATTTTCCAACATTTTCCTCCCCTTTTCAGGAGTCATATTTGTCATTTCATCATCCACACACTTTCTCAATTGACTCAGCAATTGTTCCTCATTTCCTGTGGTGACATCATCAACATTATCCCTTATTTCTTTCCCTTTCTGTTTGTACAAAAATACTTTGAACTCCAAGGAATTTATGAATTCATCATCAGAAACAAATGATCTATATTCAATATGCCTTGCATCTGCACCACCACTTTCAATACTGTACTCTCTAGTTGGGCAAACATATTGCTGAGTTCTCAACCTGGACACTTTTTCTGATTTTCCCTATGGCACATTATCTTTCGGTATCTCCTCTTCTCCAGAAGTCAATTGTTCTGCATCATGTAGCCCTTGGTTCTTTCAACTACCATTTCAGCTTCATCTTCCTCCAAATTCTGAATCATATCATCAAAGGGATAGGGCACATGTTGATACTTTCCAAAGTTTATCCTTTCTTTGGCAGAATTGATATATCCTTCTAGGTCAAAGCTCTTCCTGGGTGGTCCTCTCTTCATATTGTACTGAAGTAATTTGTCAAGGATCAAATTGTATCCTTCCTTGGCTAACACAGTGAAATCACCAAAGCACAATGAGCTAGGCATAAAAGCCTGCTTCCCAAAAGAACTGAAATGCATAACACTGCAATAGTCCATCTGTCTAACAATTTCCAAATATGCAACTCTGTTTGGAACTATCCTTGGAAAAATGAAAGGGGCATCCTCAAATCCATAGACTTTGATCATTGTAGCTCCCTCTAGACAATACCAATCTCCCCGGTTATGATCAATTGGCCCATTGAAATCTTTTGGCCGAAGGAATCTTTTAATCTCATCAGACAATGAATAATTACAAGGATATTGATACAGCTTATACAATTTTTTTACAAAATGAATGAAACTAGCATTAGCAAACCTGTTGTCGCAAATAGTGGTCCACAATTGAACAGGTAATGCTTCACCCTCTTTACCAATTTGAGAAATTCTCATCTCTGGAGGCCATACTCCTAACTCCTGTCCAAAATATAGTACCAAGTGCATCAACAATGAATAATGCCTGAGATGAAAGGTAGGAGATCCACCTTTGATAGCCATCAGTCCTGAATCAAGCCCCCTAGAAATGTATGAGGCATAGTCAAATGGTCGTGAATTATGATACTGGATATCTGTTGTGATAATCATTGGCACAATTGACATGAATTATGGGGCATCCATTCCCAAAACTTGACACACTGAGAAATAAGTGTATTTCATAGAGGGCTCAAACAAATCCACATGATAAGGGGGCCCTTCACTATCCTGCAAAGGAGCTGGTTTGTTGCCCTGTTTAATCCTATGAATTGGCAGCCTCCAACCCTTATAGATTATATCCATTCTTGAGAATTCTTTCTCCAATTCTTCATATATGACCTCCTCATTGCAAAACCCTTCTAATTTGAAAACCTCACCTATTGCTTATTTTGTCACATGTATCTATGGCTTTCCAGACGAGTCACATATAGCTTTATGCTTTGGATCATAATGATCAGCTAGCAATTTTATCAATTCTACATTTACAAAAATGTTAGGGCACACCAGTTTCCCTACATTCAGCTTCCATGGATTACAAACTGGTTCAAAGCGGTTTCTTCTATGATAATGGAAATTGAATAATTCATATCCCCTTATGGTAGTCTAGATGTCACCTATGAATTTGCATTTATCATCCAATTTATCAACTTCTACCCTAAGTTGTGCAGACCTTCTGGCTTTAGGCCCTGAACCAGGTAACTGGTCAATAAGGTCCTGGTTTAATCTCTGCTCAGTGCCCTCATGATTTGTATCAGTTTTTTGTTTCTTCCCTTTTGACTAACTACTTTCACCAAGTTTCCTAATCTTAGCTTTTCTAGAACTAGGGGACTCCATTCTTCAAGATTACAGAATCAAAAATGTGGAAGGCTGAGATGCAATTACTTACAGTATACTGTTCGAGCTCCTCAGACTAAAAAATGTCACGGTTCTCTATTCGCTTTGCTAATTCTTTTGCTATCAATTTGGCACTGATGCATTGTTTAAATCTTCCATGTTATATTCATCACACCATTAATGAAGCATGAATGAAGACTCATTTGAAACTAGTACTATCACATCAAATGTCCTGTTGGTGAGAGATTTTCAAATCTAGGGTGAAGTCCTTTTCCAACGTTTATTAAACCTTTCACCAAGACATTCTGTAGTCACACCGATATTTGGAATCGAATTGATGACTATCACTTCAATGTTCATATCGTTGTGACAATTCCAAGTCAGGGAGATGTCACATAGAGTTCACCGTGTCATACCAAGATGTGTTCAATGTATTTTCCAGTCACTGAAACAAAATCACCCTTTCGCCGATGGAAACACACTTCGGCATGACCATTGAGTTTCTCACCGATAAAATAAATCTTACCGATGAAATAAATCCATCGGCAAGACCATGAATCTTCGAAAACACTTATACCGATGCCAAATGTCTCACCGAACCCATTCCTACAGATTACTTTATTCGGTGAGACTCACCCTAAAATACTCCATCGGTGTAACTTTTAAATCTCAGTGAAACTCACGCCGAAGACTTCTTATCTTGCCGATGCATACCATTATTGGCATGACTTTTGAATCGGCCATACTACATGACCTCCTCCCGATAATCATTTATTTAGCCGATACATCACTCTATGCGCTAGTCGGTGAGACGTATATGAGTTTGCTATGACCTCATCCTAAATATGATTCTTATGCCGATATGAATCTTCTCTGTCACCGAAACAAAAAATATGTCATGCCAATAGTCTGCAACAAGTACACATTAGTGAAAATATCATAGGTCAGGGAGACCTTCACTCTATCTTGTCGTTATGGATAATGCAATGAATTATCAAGGACTAGATGGATTCAAATGGATCATATGACAAAAATAAGCAAGACACTTATGAGAAGGGAATTTTATGATTATGATGAGGACCTATTTTTGAAACTCATGAATGCAATTGAATGTAGAATTTTCAAATTTTCATAGTTCTAACAGGCATCCTATGTCTTAGGCTATAGCAAAAATCAGTGCTCCAAAGATGGCAAAATTGCATTAGGATTGCATTTCAAAATACCCCCATCCATTCATCCTTCATCACTCTCCCCTCCCAATCTCTTGTCCATCTCTTTGCATCATCTTCTCCATCTCCCCTTGCATCATCTCATCCATTTCGAGAGCACAACTATGTTCTCTTGAACTGGCATGTCCTCTCGAGGGGGCATCCTTCATCCCTAATTTTCATCATTTTTTTTTCCCTTCCTAGTCATTCCTTTGGATGACTGGGCATCTTTCCCAATCTAACCATCTTCTTCTAGGTTCTATGTTTTAATATTATTTGAAATGATGCTACTTCGTAACACCATCTCAAAGAGGGGAAAAATGTAGACACCTAAATTTGGACACTTAATTTATCCAAATTTATCCCTTTTCATCTAAGCATCCCCTTATTTGCATTAATTAAATAATATCGCCATTATTTAACTAATATCCTTAATTATGCCAAACCCCTAAGGTATCTAGTTAAATAATTAAATGCTTTCCCCCTTTCATCAAATGAATTAAATAAATATGACATTTATTTAATTCCTCATATGTCACATCCCTTTATTAATCCTAATTACTCTTCTAATCTTATCATTAGAGATGTGCACATGCCTAATCCTTGAATAGGATGTGTCACATCCTCCAACTTTTGCAAGTTGGCCTCTAATCTCTCTTAGCCACCTAACCCTCCTCTAATCCTTTATTAACTAGCCTAATCAACCTCTCAAGGAATTTTTAATTCCTTTTATCCTTCCAAGGAATATTAAATTCATTTTTCTCTTCCCCATGTGATATTTGACTTGTCACATCAAGTCATGTGAAATCTAACCCTCTTCTAACATATCATTAATTAGTCTAATCAAGTACTTGCACAACCTTAACCACTTAATTAGGTCATCCCTAATCCCCATATCATTTATGGAATGTGTCTGTAGTCAACCCTATTAAATGATTTTTTCTTTTTGGACAAGGCATTTCCATTCCCCATGTGAATTTTTAATTCACATTTAATCCCCCAATGCATTTAAAGGAATCTTAAATTCCTTCTCTCATCCCCATATGGATATTTGAGGAATTTTTAATTCCTCACATGTCCTCTCACCCACATGGGGACAAGTACCTCCTTTATGAGGAGATCTTGTCCCAATCCCAAGGTACTATTTACCCTCTCCATGTCATGTACTATCCTTCCACCTCATGTACACATCACCCTTTTTAAGCCATATCACATGCCACATATCAAGATGTGAGGGCTTGTGAGTTATCAACTCACCTTAGCCCTACATCTTGATCTTGGTGGCTCAATCTTGACTGTCCATTTCCTTAGAGATTTCCAAAATCTCTATAAATACCCCCTCTTTTCTCTCATTTTAGGGGAGATCATGGATTGTAGCCAAACTCTTGCAAATTTTTCCTAGAATCCATATTTAGCCAATTTCATGCTTGCACTCACTTGAATCCATCTCCATAGCATCATCTATCTTACATCTTGTGCCATCCAAGGAGCACACAACACCGAAGATCGAAGGGCCAACCAAAGAATCGATTCGACACAAGGTAAAAGGTCTCATTTGTTGTTTTTTATTTTGTGTTGATTCCAACTAGGCTAATCTTGAGGTGTAGGTTATTCTTAGTGGTATTTGCATTACTTTGTTTGCTGCTCATTTTCTACCACTTAATTTCAACCTATCACAATGGTAAAACCTAATAGTTTTCCACTATCTACTCCAAAGACACACTTTTTCGGATTGAGTCTCATATTGTATTGATGCATTCATTCAAAGATCAGGTGAAGGATAGTCACATTGTCTTGTCATCATAGGGATTTGGAAAGGATGTAATCAACATAATCTTCCAATATTTTATGTATGTAATCATGAAATATCAATGTCATTTCTCTTTGATACATTGTGCTTGCATTCTTTAGTCCAAAAGGCATCATAATCCAATAGAACGTGCCCCAAATAGTTGTGAATGTTGTCTTGTATTGATCTTGCGGGTTGATGAAGATTTGATTATAACCAGAAAATCCATCCATGAATGACAACAAAGCATGTCCAATAGTTGAATCCACAATCATGTCAATATTAGGAAGTGGAAAATCATCTTTTCAAGATGCTTTATTCAAATCACAAAAATCCGTACATATCCTAATACAATTATCAGGTTTAGCAACTACGACAATATTTGAGATCCAAGGAGAATAATCAATAGGATGAATGAAACCTACCTCAAGGATTTTTTCAAGCTCTCCTTTAACAAGCAAATCTATCTTAGGATTCATTTTGTGTATCTTCTATCGAACAGGCTTACTATCATTTGCAAGAACAATGTTATGTGTGAAAAGTTTTGAGTCGATACCTGGCATATCAGAATATTTCCAAGATAATTTTTTAGGAAAATCATGGAGTAAAAGTGTAGTATCCTTTTGTTCATCATCATCAAGGCACTTCCCAATCTTTATGACATTTTATGTATCATTGATTTCCATTGGTATATCAATTATATATCCTAGAGGGTGTGCATTTGATTTAGGAAACTCAAGATTGTATGGTTCCATGGTTTTCTCATGATCATCAATATGTTGTGGCTTGGAACTTATCATAACACAGGTAACATTGTGTTTAGGGGAAGATATTTTATCAATGGCACCTAACATGTGTTTCAAGCCTTCATCACTTTCAACATACTTGAACCAAGATGGTGGAGAATTCAAATCAAAAAATTCAAGATGTTTATTGCATAAGTGTAGTTTAGGGTTTACATGTGATAGTATTGATATTTAATGAGGGTCATTGAGTTGCTTTTGTTGTCTTAGAAAATGAATACCCTAAACCAATATTTATGTCTTGTGTATTAGGCTCAATAGGGACACGAATTGCTTGTTCATGTTTTCCACATCCTTTACCATTGTACCCCAACTGTTTCACAAGCTCGTAACCACATCCATAAATTTTTTCCATGTCCTTGGGATTGAGGGGTTCTTGATAATCTATCTCACCAAAATTGGTTGTGTAAGATGTGTTTTCATCCAAGGGAGGTGAGATAGAGGAAGTGGAATATTCTTGTGAGTTTTTAGTGGACATAACTATTGGTTGTTTGTGTTGTTATGTCTCCTTGCGAGTAATTATCTATTCATCCATGAACGAAGGAGTAAATTCCAATGTTCCCCAATCATCATCAAGCAATTTAGATATGGATTTGGTTTCATGTGTACTAGTGTGAAGAGGGTCAATATGAGAGGTTGGAATTAAAGTATTCAAAGGAATTATAGTTCCTTTTTCAAGTTGCAAACAATTCTCAAGCTCAGGGTCTATCTCAACTTTATATACCTTGTTGCTATAGATGTATTTCATTATGCAATGAAGAGTCGAAGGGACCACATGCATCTCATGAATCCATGGCCTACCCAAGAGAAGATTATACGTGATATCATAGGGCATGACATGAAAAGGAGTTTGCAAGGTAACCACTCTGACTGTGATAGGTAAAGTAATTATACCAAGCGGTTGTTTGGTTGTGTTATCAAATCCTCTAATGGATAAGGAATCAAGTTTAATTTGCAATTTATCCACACGTAATCGATTGATAAGTTTCACACTACACAAATTGAGGGAAGAGCCATTTTCAACGAGGGTTCACTTAATACCTATTGTGTTATATTGGGAAATGATCATAAAAGCCTCATTTTTTCTCCTTAATTCTAATGGAGGGAGCTCATGCTAATGAAAGGTAATGTAGAAGTAGAAGTAGAAGTAGAAGATTTGATACATGTACATTAAGTGTATGTATTCCCTCTACAAGAGTTTCCACATCACTTGTGTTTGTACCAAGAGGAATGACTATTTGTTGCAAGGTTGTTTGAAGCATTGAATGATAATTAGGTGAATTTTGAAGAAGATCCCAAAGGGATACTTGGTGGGAGTATTCTTAAGTCATTCAACAAGATCATACTCCCTAAGATGTGAGTTTAGGCAAGGGGCACTAGGAAAAATAGGATTTGGTAAAAGTAAGGATGTTGGAGGAGTTTTTTTAGGTTGGGATTGTTTCTAGTGTAGTGTGTGTGTGCAACAACATCATGTTATGGTGGGTAAAGGGTAAACTAAGGTTTAAGTGGAGGTTGAGGTTGATGTGAAGGTGGGTAAAGAAAAAATTGAGGTTGAATAACATTAAAATATTTTGTCATTTGTTTCTCACAACAAACCTTTGTGGATGGCTTGTGTGAGATGAAGTCCTCAAGGGCTTCATCTAACATACACAAGTCATCATGACTAAAAGGTTTGGGAGAGAGGTCATCACTAAATGTTTTAGGTTTGTCATCACAAGTCTTAGTGGATGAACTTAGTGAGAGGAAACCTTGAAGGGTTTCATATAATCTATCCAAGTCATCACTACTAAGAGGTTTGGATGATATGGTTATCCTAAAATGAAGCATCATTTTAATTGGTTCATGCATTGTTGTGATGTTTTTGTTTTTTTTTTTTAATGTATCTTATCTAAATAAGCTAGGAATGAATGTTGAAAGTGAACATTGTAAAAATATAATGCTATATATGATTTCCATTAAAGTAAAAAATATAAATGCAAATGATTCAATGAAAATAGTAAATAACTATACAGAAATAGAGAAATAACTATATCTAATAGGAATTTCAGAAATGGGAAAAAAAATGCAAAAAAATAGAAATACAAAATTGACAGTGGGACTAAGTTTCCCAAAGTGGCGAATTAGTCCAATTAGAGTTATTTTTGAAAAAAAATTAAATTTTTTGATGGATATGAATGTATTTAGGATTGTGTAATGCAAATCTACACTATAAATGCAGAATTTCACTATGATGCTATGAAAGGAGATGCAATAATGCAAGCAACAATGAGCTTTTTCACTAATGCAATTAAAAACCCTAAGATGCACTTTAACTAATGCAGGATGCATTGCAAATGAAACCTAGGATGCAATTTAAAATAAAAAATGAATAATTTTCAAAAAGATATGGGTTCACCAAAATGTAAACAAAGATTTTGGTTTGCCCCTCACAATGCTTTACTCCTAGGATTTTTTACCTAAAAGGAGAAAGGGGATTGGTTGGGGGACCAAAATGCAAGGGTTTACACTCAACACTATGTTAATGAGATGTAATATGCCTGATTAATATGTACAAATGCATTAATCTAAAAATGAAATGATTTTATGATGCTAAATCTATGAAATGCAAAGTGTTGGAAAACACAATGTGATATGTAGAAAAGTTAAACAAATTTAATAAACAATCAAATGAAGATGTATAATAGGAACTATGCACCTGGAAATTGAAGATTAATAGATTGGAGATTGCAAGTCATTGAAATTCTAGAAATTTTGACTTTTTAGGCAACCGGGACACTTAGGCCAGTCTAGGCAACTTAGTCCCAAAATAGGGAATATGCCCAGAAATTTGTTTCTATCAAAAGGGTGCCTGAAAATGTAGAAATTTTTGAAAAAGCAATGCAGTGGGACTAAGTCACCCCTATGGAAAACTTAGTCCACTTAATATTTTCTACAAATCCAAAAGTGGAAATAGAAGCCCATAACCTACACTCTGCTCCTTGATGGAAATCCAGATCTGAGTCTTCAAAAAACCCTACAAAATAGAAGATAATTTTTTTTCTAATGGGGGGTTCACCTTGGTCAAACCCCTAGTTGGGATTTAAACTTTGTAGAGAATAAAATCTGCATAAACCCTAGCCTCAATTGTGTCTAAGACTAGGAAAGTCTAAATTATGTCAAAACCCTATTCTATTGTGCAAGAATAAGAGATGCAAATGAGATTTGAATGATGCAAGATCTCAACCCTAGAAATCTTACAACACATCAAAAATGGAGATATAATAACATGAAAATAGAATGTAAATGAAATATAAACCTTAATTTGAAGATAGAGTGAAATGGAAGATGGAATCACTTTGAAAACAAGTCTTAGGGTGTGATTTGATGGCTAGTTGCATCTCCTCAACCTAGTTTTATCCATGATTCACCATAGGCATCCATCAACAACTCTTCACAATGTTAAACTTTGACCCAAAAGTGAGCTTCAAGACCTATAAAAACCCTAGTTTGTTGCCCTAAAACTTCAACTTTGCTAATAAAACTTGTTGTAGAAGACTTGACTTTAGAATTTTCTTTTGTAAAATGACTAAAAGATGTGAAAAATGACTTAAAATGTGTATTTATAAGCATCAAAACCTAATTTTCCTATTATTTAGACCAAAGAGGTTGAAATCCATTGAAAAAATAATTTGAATTAATGAAATTCCTGCTCAAAAGTGGAAAATACCCCAAAAGGAACTAAGTTGCCACCTTGGATGACTTAGTCCCACCAAGAATATTTTTGGTAGGTTTCACAAAATTTGAGTGGTTTTAATGATATTTGTCAGAATTTAAGTTGTTTCATGGGTGAATTAGGCCTCAAAGTCTACAAGTATGAATATTAGGGGCCTATAAATGCAATTTTAAGAGGTGATTGATGGAAGGTTCCTAAAGCAAGACTTAGTTTTACCACAAAATTATATCTTTCTTCAAGAGTATACAATTTTTGGTAACACACTCAACAATCCGCTTCCTAGTTTCTTCTTTTGACTCTTCTCTATATCCTAGTCTTTTTTTTTCCTTGGAATTCATTGTGATGGGTTGAATTGGTTCTATGATACTTTCTTTTCTTTGGTCGATAAGACCTTTTCCCTCATATCCCATCTTCTCTAAGATAGAAAATCCTTTACCATATGACTCTGTTAAAACATTGGAAGTTGATGCATGTGATGCTTCTTCATCTTTGTAAAACCAATTTAAAACATCCTTGTCTTCAAATTCATCCACTGGGGTGCCTACTTTTACAAACTTACCATCAAAGAGTGTGGTTGGCTATGAGGATTGTTGTCTTGATGTGGATGGTTGTCCATAGGATTTAGGAGAAGGCAACAACTATGAAAAACATAATGATTGCTCAATAGAAAATTCCCCCATGCCTTTGTCTTTCAATTGGATCCTTTCAAAATATTTTGATAAGGAATTTAGTTGTCTTTCATTGTTTGATAGAGTAGAATCATTGATACCTTTATCTTTTGATTGAACCTTTTCCTCAAGATAATTTGAAAAAGAACTGATTTGACCTTCCTTATTTGATGAACTAGGAGTGATGGCTTCCCTATTGTGTGGCACAAAAGTATCTTGGACTATTTTAAGCGTGTTACAATATTGAGGATTGTTGGAATTAACTGAAATAGTGATTTTTAATCCATTATAGGGAAATTTCAAACATTGATGATACATTGACAGCACTACTTGCATTTTGTGGATCCAAGGACGTCCCAAGAGTATATTGTATGTCAACTCCTTGTCTAACACTTGGAAAATTATATCTTTTACCACCGGTCCCACTTGAATTGGTAACATTATCAATCCTTGGGAAGATCTCTCTTCATCATCATAGGCTTTTATAGTGATTTTTCTTCTAGCATCAATTGCATTTTTTGAATATCCAAGTGCACAAATAAGTTTTAAAGTACCGATATTTAGGCCAACTCCACCATCTATTAGAACACGTTTGACCCAGTGTTTGTGAATTAAAACCTCAATGTGGAGGGAAACATTGTGTGAATGAGTGAGTGATACATCATCATTTTCAAAAAATGATAGGCAATGAGGTGCGGTCAAGTGTCCCACCATAGCTTGGAATTGACAAACTTCCAGATTATTTGGTATTGTGGTCGCTACTAGAGCTTGTTCTAGAATTTCTTTTTGAGCTGGTGAAATTTTGAGGAGTTCCAATATTGATATTTGAGCTGGGATTTTTTTCAATTGATCAACTATGTTGTATTGAGTTGCAAGGGCAACAGGTGTCTTAGATGTAGCTCCTTTCAATATTACTTTTGCCTGCCCTCTTGTGGTTGCATTGACTGGTTAACAATCTTGTTTTTCTCTGATTTTAATGGCATTAATCTAATTATCAGTTGCAGTGACATTTGTGATTATATTTATTGGTATGATGTCATTAATTTGATTTGATTTGATGTTGATGTGGGTGCCATTGAGTTGATTTTCTATTCCAGCAATGTCATCATTTTGATTATCATCCATAACAATATCTTGTTCATGCTTAATTGTGATGTCATTAATTGGATTATCAACTGCAATAAAGTCTTGCTCATCATGGGTTTGATCATCAACTACCTCAATATGAAGAATGGTAGAATCATAAACATACTTCACATTTTTTCCTTTGGTGTTTGATGAAGAAGATTCCCCTTTTTCATAGTTTGGTAAAGGATTCTTGAATGCTCCATGATCAGCATTTGTTTGGGGTCCTTCTACAAATATTTCCTTTCTATTAATCAAATCTCATAAAAAATGTTCCAGTTGCATGTAGTCATTTATTTTATGACCCTTGTTTCTATGAAAATCACAATAGTGTGCATCATTCCACCACAAAGGTTTAACTCTTGGTTCCCACTCTCGTGCCTCTGGTAATGTTATAACCTTGGCTGCAAGAAGTTCTTTTAATGCTGATTCGAATGGTTGTCCCAAAGGTGTAAATCTTCTTCAATTTGATGTTGTTCGATATGGTGGTGGTTTAGATTCAGTATTGTTGGGATTATTGTTTTGATTGGTGTTTTGGTTGTTGTTCTGATTGTTGTTTGGACTATTTTTAGAGGCATCTGTCAAGTTAAAGACTGATTTTGCATTTTTTGTTTCAACTGCACCATCATTGTTACCAACATTTTTATTTCTTTGCCAAAATTTTGGTTTATCACTACTGTTATAATAATTGGAGGAATTTTATGAGTTCTTTCCTTCATCGTAAATTTTCAAGACTCCTCTCTTGACCAAGGCTTCTTTGATTTTGATTCCATTTTCAATCATTTTTTCAAAGGTAGGTGTACATTGCAATTCAATTCTATAGCTCATCTCATCATTTATATTTTCAATAAAGATTTCCATCTTTTCCTTTTTAGGTATGGGACAAGCATATCTTGCAAACAATCTTCTCCATTTTTGTAAAAATATAAGGAATGATTCACCCTTTTTTTGTTTTGTATTGCAAAGGTCTTTCATGGTTATCTCGTGTTGGATGTTGTAGGAGTATTGGGTGATGAACTTATTGACCATCTCTTCAAAGGATTTAATACCTCATGGAAGTTTTGGAGAACCATTCCATACATTGTCTACCTAAGCTTCATGGAAACAATCTCATCAAATAAGTATCTTTGTGTGCAAATTCAAGGCTCGTGGTTCGAAATTCCCTTACATGATCTATAGGATCAGTTTTACCATTGTATTTAGTATACTTTGGAAATTCACAATTCTTGGGAAAAGGAATCATGTTGATAGTTTGGTCAAAAGGATATGGGAAAATATCTTTTTATGGTTCCTCTTTGCATGTCTTGAATCTACTATTGGAGATTTTTCATTTGATGAGTTAATGCAGCCATGGGATCTATGTTTGGTGGATCAATTTCAGTTCTTTTAGGAGCTCCTTTCAATTGGTTAACATCAAATTCATGTGGAAGTTTGATACTGGTGCAGGAGCACCTAGGAAACACTAGGCACTTAAGTAGTCTAGGTTGAATTTTGTTTTGATGTGTTATTTTGAGGTCATGTTGACCATTTAGTTAGCATTTGAGGTTTATGAATAATTATTGATCTGTTGTGATCAGTAGAATAAGAAGTGAAAGGATGGATGAGTTTAGTAACTCATTTTGCTTAGGTTGCTAACATTTGGCAAAAGTTGTAAAACACAGTGGATTTTGTAACTTTGGCCATTAGGTCATGAATAAGTCTGACCAAAGTAGATAACTAATTGAGGAACCCTATTTAAGGTGTGCCTCAACCTGAGAGCAGGGTTGGAAGCTTTAGCATTGTGAGAAAATTTTGTGAATTAGAAGAAAAACAGTGTTTTGTGAGTCATTTTCTCATTTTGCTTCAAGGAAGAGCTTTAATGGATTGAATTTATTACTATTTTGTACAGAGGATGTAGTTTTGTTAGTCTTGTAATTTTTTGTGTCATTATTTAGTTCCTTTATTCATTTTTAATCACGGTTTGTAAATATTCTTGTTTTAACCCTGTTGTTAGTCTGAACCAAACAATCAGGAAAGAATGGAGTGCTAGGCCACTTTCCCACCATACAAATTGTATGGCCTTTTGGGAATAGTGTCTAGACTCCATGTGTGTACATATGGTAGGTTCTAGGGTTGGTGTGAGCATGGGAGCTATCAGCAAAGTCTTGCCCTAGGTGAGCCAAGAAGAGCCCGGCTAGGGAAGACAAGGAGTGCAAGGCACTTAACTTGTAGGGGTGATTGTTTCTTGTTGAATATCCTTTTTGAGAAGGTAGGGAAAGGTCTTACCAAGGTCTAGTAAGCAGGAGGAGGTTTCACTAACTCTTTTGGTGAGTGAAAAGGCTTGATAGATTGAAGGCAACCAGAAAATGGCTTAAAACCCTAGTTTATGCCCATTTTCAAGATTTGGCTTTGTACGGCTGATAAAGGCCCAAAACCCCAAAAATATTTGAGAGTTGTGCAATTGAACCAAGGACCTCAAAGAAAGAATGGGGTGTTCTTGGAATATTTTTGAGCAAAGACCAATTTTCTTGGAGAAAGAGGCCTAATTGGGGCTCTAGGGCTAGTAGCCTTCTTAACCCTAGATGAGGGTTTGGTGAGAGCGATGAAAGGGTGGAATTTTGGTGAATCTCCAAGAACCCTGGGAGGTTGGTTTGAATCCATTGAATACACCTCTACACCCCTGCAAGAAAAAATGGAGTGTTGAGGATAGATTAGCCTTTAGGGCAGATTAAGGGCTAAGGAAGAGTTGGAGACATTGCACCAAGATTGACTTGGTTGGTTGAACGGTGATGGTAGTGTGGTTGGCTAGGAGAACCAGGGGTACCTAAACATGTGAAGGGGCCTATAGTTCAAGGTGGTGAAGCAAAACACCAAGGAGGTCTTGCAAGCAAGACCTAGAGCGGGAATCTATGATTGATTCCTCCAACCCCCTCCCTATCAGATACCTTGATTAGCTAGCATTAAAAATTATTTTTCCCCATCTTTTTCAGAAAAAATTTCCATGAATTTGTGGAATTTGGGATCTTGCTAAGCTGTTTAAATATCTTCCTCAGTGATTTCATCATTTTCAGGTTGGTGGAATCTATGGAAGGGGTTTTCTTCACCTTCATCCATGGTGTTTTGAGAGCTACTTCTTTTTCTTTGAGTTTCTAATTTTGTGATCTTGTTAAAATGGGCATAAAAGTGTTATAATTTTAACTAAACTTTGGTCTTTCTTTGGAGGAGTACCAAGGATAATAATTAAGTCAAATAGAATGAAAAACTCTATTGATGAGACTAAGTAAATTTTGATTAGACAACGGCGTTTCATGATGAAGGATGAAAAATCTTGATGATGAAAGTTAGCTTAATAAGCAGAGGTGTGATGGATGTTTAGGTACCTTAAGATCATAAATCTTAGTTTAGTTAAGAGAATTTCACTTGCAAAGTCTAGTTTCTTCAAGTTTAAAGCACTATTGTGATTGAGGAATGATTTTGTTTTGGAAAAGATCCTAAATTCTAGTTTTAATTGTTTGACAGATGGTGAATTTTGCTCTCTGCTTTTGAATTTATTGGATGCACTAAAATAGGGTATGAATGTGCTAAAAGATGGCACAAATGCACTAGAACAGAGACTGGATGCATTAGATTGTCCCCTAGATGCGCTAGAAAATGGACTCACTGCACTAAAAGATGGACTAAATGCACCAAAAGATGCCTTAAATGTGCTAGAATATGGTTCAAATGTGTTGGAAAATGACTCAGATGCAATGAAATATGGGTCAAATGCACTAAATAAAGCCAGTGATGCACTAGACTACCCCAAAATGTGATTTCAACTTAATTCTCTATTGGACAATTAGGTAAATGTGCTAAATGGATGTGCAAATGCACTAGAAAATGGAATAGATGTGCCAGAAAATGGCCTAGATGCACTACAAGATAGACCAAATACATTGTAAAATGACTTAGATGCACCAAAAAAAGTACTGTATGCACCAAAACAAGAAATGCATGTGCTAAACTGGAAGTGTTTCATTGTTTTGACAGTTTGTCTAGTTATTTTGCTTTTAAATCAATGAATCTAAATGTTTCCAAGGTGTAATCTTCTGAACAATGATTTTTTCTTGGTTTCCTTGTTTGTGAATTATGTGAATTAAGTGTTCTTAAATGGATGATTTCTTGAAAAATGACTTCAAACACAACAACAATTTGTAAAACAGTTGTGTCAAGCCTACAATCTAAATATTAAGTGTATGTTCAAGAATCTGGTATGATTCCTTTGATTTCCACAAGTATAACACAGGAGCAAATAGATCAAACACTATTCTAATGTCAAGGGTCATTCATAATACCACAACACACATCTTCGAACTATGTCAACTCACACAGTTGTGTCACCCCCTAGGGGGTGTCCATTTTTTTTCCTTTCCTGGGTCTTATCCAAAGTTGAATACTCCACTTTTGGCTAATAATCCCTGATAGATATATGGTGAGTATCTTGGGGGCAGATTCTTCCCTCCCCTTACACTATGATATTACAAATGTTTGAAGACTAACTCGACTGGCCTCTATGCTTAAGGTTTGTAGTAAGGGTTTTCATTCGGTGCGGCAATAGATATACTCCCTCAGGAGACCTCCCAACCTTTAGAATAAAGGATTTGGGGATGGTTATCTTGCACACTACTATTGAATTGTGGGATTCCCTAAATTCACTTTTGATTATAGTGGGTCAAAAAACTTGGCTTTAGTTGTTCCCACTTAGGTCATTCTCGTAGGGTGAGTACTTTTTCCCATTATGGGAGGCCTTCTAAAGGTATTAATTTATAAAGCAAGAAATAGTGAGTCTGGTATTTTGGTCACCCAGTGAAGGGAAGATCATAGGCCTATCACTTTACAAGCACAGTAGACAAGGGGGCCATTAACCTTCTAATTAAAATAGGTGCCTAATTTAATCAAAAGAAAGCAATAAAATAACTCCAGCCCTTGTAAACACCATCAGTAGTTTGATATAATTATCTTTGACCAACGTATTAAGCACCTACAACACAGAAAATATTGATCAATTCTCAGAATTTTGAATTTTTGTAAAGTAAACCAAATGCACTAAAACATTAACCATAGGTGCCAAAAGATTACATAGATGCACTAGAAAAACTATTGAATGCACTAAAATAACAACCAAATGCACTAAAAGAACAATTAAATGTGCTAAAACATCCCCTGAATGCATTGTAAAATGGACTGGATGTATTGAAGGATGCTCTGGATGTATTGTAATAGGGACTGGATGCGCTAAAAGATGTCTTGTATGCACTAAAAGAAACCATGGATGCACTACATAAAAGTTCACATCCAGATCTATAAACAAACTTTCTAGAAAACGTCAATAAAAATGGGGCTAGGCCCCACGGTGGGCGCCAAAATGTATTGTGAAGTATTGAAATGTGTAAATGCAAATGTAATAGATACAACACAATCAATGAGACATTGTATTAGAGAATTCAAATCACAAACCTAATCAAATTGAAACAAAGCAAATTTCCTAAAGTCATCCCATTGTTTCCTATCTTCAAGGATTCGTTCAATCATAATGGCTCTTAGATTGCTTTGTGCACTATGACCTTTAAAATGACAACCTAAAGAACAGAATGCTGGAAAATACAAGAAATATATTCCTACATGATTGATTGAGTTATATGGTAATGATGTTGTGATAAAGATATGATGCTAAATGTTGTGATGCAAATGTTGTATGAAAACTACTATGATAACTAAAGTGCAGCTAATAATTAACACATGATTATAAACTAAAATGCTTCTAAAATGCCAATTTGCTAAATGCTCTTATGCTCTAATGAAAATTTTGTAGATTAAGATTGCTCAAAGTTGGGATCTGAAATGTTGTAGAATGAGGTTGTATTTATAAGATTTCCAAGGCATATTCTAATGTGGCAGCAACCAATGGTCAGGATTTTAGCTAGAAAGATCGAGGGTAGAGGATAAAGAAGTTAGAGGGAATAAAGGAGATGGTTCCTTTTAATAGAACACTTTTCCAAGTGTGAGAGAGAATAAATGGAGGAAGAGAGCCAAGTGTCTCAAGTTTGTTTTAGAATTTGTTGAGGAAAAATCCCATTTAAATATTAAGGATATTTAAATTCATGAGACAAATGATATTATGAGGTGGCAATAAGAAAGAGTTGTAGACATGTGACTAAATTTAAATTTGGAATTATTCAAATTTAGTAAGAAGATATTAATTAAATAAAATAAACTATTTGAATTTGTTTATTTAATTAAAATTAGAGGAATATGATTTAAGATAAGAAGAATTAGAAAATGTGAACTATATAAATAAATTTAGAACTTAAATTTATAAGTAGACAAAATAAGAGGTTTATTGATTAAATACCATGTATTTAATTAATTAATTATCTTGACCGATTTTAGGCGTATGTACATTAACTTTTTGCAAAATCCCTCACTTTATGAGACTAGGAACCAATCTCTTTAGAGGTGAATATATTTTTGAAGAAAAGGTAGAATTGGTTTTGCACTTCCTCAAGATTAGATACTAAAGTATCCCCTTCCAAAACACAATCAACTTTTTATTTTTTATTTTTTATTTGAAGTAATTAAAAAATCATTTTGTTCCTTTATCTCCATTGTTTAGCCAATTCAACTTGGTTCATTTCTTTAAACCTTGGATTTTCTTGTTTGAAGTTTCCTCAACTCATTTTACTTTTGATTAGATCTTTATTTAATTCTTCCTTTGTAGGGTCAGCTTGTAGCTTGCATTCTAGGTTAAAAATATTTTCTTGGAGAGAATTTCATATTGTTTGTAGTCTATAGCTTTGTTTTTCCCTATAGTTTGAAAAATAATAGCCCATCCTTTAATATTATTTTTCCATTTCTTAATCGAGGTCGAGTCTTTTAGGATCCATTTATTAATTTCTTTGAAGGTAAATATGGCATCATTGCAGTCCTCATCCTTTAACAAACTAGAGTTTATGAATATTCTTTCTTTTTATTTTCTTTATGGCTTTGATTAGCCACTATTATTCTAGAGCTAATGGGATGATGACCATATAGAGTGCTAGGGTAAACCTTTACTCTTGAATCTTTCTTTGTATTATATAAAAAATAAGTAATCTCTATTGATGTAGAATCTATCTAGTCTACAATATATCTTTTTTCTACCTTTTTATGCATTACACCAAGTATACCATATATTTTTATTATCCTTTTTCTATCCTTCTAGAAGATCATACAACTTAAGATTATTTTTCATTTTTTCCCAAAAAAACATCTTTTCCTTTCCAATCCATGTCTACCACTCCAATTTTGTCACTTTTGTGTTCAATCATATTAAAATCACCCCCAACAATCCAGGAGATGATTTCTAGATTACAATTTCATTTTCACATTTCCATTCTTTCCCTATAGTCATTGGAGGCAAAGATAGAACAAATTACAGATATTCTATTGTATTTTTTATGACTATCCATACAACCCTATTACAAGGAGAGATACCAAAGTTAGTTACAAACCTAGACCACCTTTTGTCTAATAGAATGAAAAAACCTCATTTTCCCCTAACATGATTGGTGTAAAATTGGGTTGTTTCTTTCCATATAAATTTGATATTATTTTCTACTGTGAAGTTGATAGCTTTAACCTCTTGGAGGAGGCCAACATCTTTGTTCTTCTCCATATTTAAATATCTTCTAATAATGTATTTTCTATGAGGGGATTATAATCCCCTGACATTCCAACTCACATAATTAAAGATCATCTAATTCCATGTTTTGACTTTCCTCTTTATTATTCCTAAATCTATCAAAGCATTTAGGTATGTTTTCTTATTTATTTGTATTATTCCTCTTTAGGTAAGGATCTCTTTTGATTTTCCTAGTATGTCTCTTTCTTTTTAATCCATTATGATCCTATAGGAGGGGTAGGATCTTATTTTTTATCAGAGTTCTGATTTAGGAGAGGGGTTGTTTTATCTTATAGGGACAACCCCTGATCAACTTTCTTATCAAAGGATATGAGTTCAAAACCAATTATTGGAGTCTCCTTCCTAGAGAAAACCCTTTTTCCTATTTTTAAATGGTTACTTGTATTTTCTTTGTCTAATACTAATCCATAAAGAACTATAACCTTTGTTTCTGGGTTAGTGTTAGACAAGGAAACACATTTTTATGTTATCTTGATTGCCACTACTATCTCCCATTATGTTCCAATTTCCTTTTATCTAAGTTTTCTCAACTACTTTTGGATCCTTGCCTATAGCTAAGCTTAGGGCATCATCACTTTTACCAAAATTATCTTTAGGAAATTCCATCATATTAGAGATGACTTTAATCAAACTGTGTGCCTATGTTTTTTTACTTCTAAGTATGCAAAACTAACTAAGAATGAAATGTAAAGAAACACAAGACCACCTCAATGATTAGCCTAAGTTAAGCACAAAAGAAAGATAAAATGAGAGTGACTATACCTTTTCTTGTGCTGATCTCCTTGGTTGGCCCTTGATTGTAGCTTGGCTGTGTGCTCCTTTGATAGCAATGTGATAAAAAGAGTGGATGCAAGGTGAGATGAGAATTAAACTAAGTATGCCATGATGGTGGAATGAAGCTAAGCATGCAAAATGGCTTGAATGCAAAAAAGTGCTTGATGATTTGATAGTTTGAGAGTATAAGGGTGTTAAAAAATGCATAAGGTAAATGAATGAATGAAAGAGGGGGTATTTGTAGAAGAAATTGAATTCTTTAGAGAATTCAAAAGTTAGGATTGAGCCACCATGGCCAAGATGGAGGGCTATGGTGAGTTAAGGACTCATAAGCCCTCACATCTTGTCATGTGGAGGATGAAGTGTCCAAAGGACATGGTGAGATGGAAAGGGTACAAGTGATGTGGAGGAAGGAATAGTACTTTGAAAGTACCTTGGGAGGGGAGAAGATTTCCTCAAAAAGGAGCTTCTTATTTCCAAGTGAGAATGGAAGTGACATTTGAAGAATTTTAGTATTCTTCAAAAATCTCCATGGGGAAGAGAAAAGTATTTGGAGAAATAAATGTGAATTAAAAATTCACATGATTGGGAGTATCTTGTGGATAAGACAAGGTTCCCAAAAAGTGGGATTTTGACACATGTGAGTGATGTAACAAGTCAAAGGTTCTAGAAGACTTTGACACATGTGAGTGATGTGACAAGTCAAAAGGTTCTAGAACTTGCATGGAAATAAGGAGAGTCTTAGAAGGATAAATGTGAATTAAAAATTTACATGGGGAAGAGGTTCAATGCCAAATGTGGAAAATGTGAAGGTTGACTAAAAAGATATGCTAAATGTAGCAAGGAGATTAGATTAAGGTTCTACAAATACATGATTAAGGAAATTAATGAGGGATTAGAAGCAAGTCAAAAAAGTTGGAGGATGTGACATTAATCCCTGATTAAGGGTGTGCACATCCTAATCATGGATTAATTAACTAATCTAGATTAGAAGAGGATTATGGAGGATGTGACAAGGAGAGAGAAAAAGAAGAATTTTAAAATGGATTTTATTCAAAAAAGTGCAAATGACTAAATTAAATAAATTGATATGTTTATTTAATATAGAGAGGAAAGATGAAAGGTAAGGTATTTAATTATTAAGTTAAATAATTTAGGAACCTTAGGTAGAAGGTGAAATATTAATTACATAAATAGTTCAATTAATATTTGATGAAATAGATGAATAAAGTAGTCATGTTTGACCATGTGGGAGTGGTCAAATTTGAATGTCTACATTTTTCTCCTCTTCAAAATATTGTTAGAATAACAGTGTTTCAAAGAAAAGAAAATGCAGATGACTTTGTAGAAGAAGCGACTAGAAAATAATGCCCCAACGTGGGAGAAGTTGCGTGAGCTTTCCAAACAGAGGGAAATGAAGAGAGATGCCCCAATCTTGTGAGGGAATGACCATGATGAAGGAGTGGGTCAGAATTGATAGGGTATGCCCCCTCGAGAGGGCAGTTGGGGAAGAAAAAGGGGCCCTGGCCGATTTCTCAATGGGAGGAAATGAAAGGAACGGTTAGATAGAGCTCAAAAAACCAAGCAAGTTTGGCTTTTGAACAGAGTGAAATAGACATATGGTTTGCAAATAGCAGCCACGAGAAGTTAGAGGATTAGTTGAATTAAAAGAGGTTTAAATAAAGGGTAAAAATACCCTTCGCCTAAAAACATTAAAAAAATGAGGGAAAAAGTTATATAAAGTAATTTGAGAAATTACCACACCTCATTTGCACACCTAGTAGTTGAGTGAGAAAGAGAGAAGAGGAGAGGAAGAAGATGAAGAGACAAGATGTCGGAGGACTACGACTTAGACATTATCCACTGGGGGGACAAGGTACAACAGTTTTTCCATGAGTGCATAGTTCCACACCAGGTTAGATGCAAAACCCCCTTTGTGCTTTTAAGCATTTTGGATGTATTTTTTAGTGTTTATGTTTTTTTTAAATATGGGTTTTGTTTTCAGGTTAGTTTAGAAAAATGGGTCGAGGGCGAAACTTGGATTTCATCGAGTGGGTAGGGAAAACCACCTGTTAGAGGCATGGGAAAAGAAGGGTGGATTTTCCCAACGAGAGGGTAAATGCACCTAGAAAAAGGAAAACAAATTCCTGAAAAGGATAGAGGGATAAAAGAGGAAGGTGGGGCATTCCCCAGGTCAAAAAAAACCCTCAAAAAAGATGAAAATCAGCTCAGTGGGGTGACCCTACCCAAGAAATGGGTGACTCCACCCATCGGGGGGTGACCCTGCCCACCGAGGGGTGACCCCACCTGGGAAATTTTTCCCATCCTGGGGTGGGTTTGCCCCAGGTCAAGGCAGGTCTGCCCCAAGCCAGGTGAGTTCACCCGAGCTCAGGGCAGGGCTACTCCGAGCTCGAGCGGGCTTGCCTCGAGCTCGGGGAAGGTCTGCCCTAGGCTCAGGTAGGTCCACCCACTAGTTCAAGTTGGGCTTTCCTCGGGCCAAAGGCAGGTCCACCCGTTGAGCCATGGCGAGCTCCCCCCGAGTAGGGGCGGGTCCGCCTCAGGACAGGGTGGGTCCACCCTCCAAGCAAGGGCAAGTTTTCCCCGAGCTAGGGTAGGTGCACCCAAAGCAAGGGGAGATCACCTCGGGGGGGAAAGAGATAGAAAAGACCAGGAAAATTTGGAAAAAGGCAAGCCAGAAGAGGGGGAGAGGAAAATTTAGTAAAACAACATCCTGGAGTCAGGAGAGAGAAAAGAGAAAGAGATGAAAAAGATAAGAGGACTGACATGTGGAGTCATATGGATGCATATTTTTGACTCATTGCAGACACATGAAAGGTATTTAGAAGTGCTGGCGGCGACAAGGGTACCCATGACTGGAGCAGATCACCATGCTTTGACACAGGCAGGATTCCTTCATCTATTAGGATAATCATTGATCAGAGAGCATGAGAGTTGTTGACAGTGTTGATAGAGTGATGGAGTTCAGAGATGTCAATGTTCCATCTTCTGATAGGGGAGATGATAGTGATATTGGAGGATGTATGGCAGATTCTAAGACTTCCCATAGCAAGCCATTTGGTGAGTGCAACAATGTTGGTGGGAGAGGAGTTGGATCACACCGTGTGGGTGTTGTTTGGGTGAGATGACCTACCTATGCAGAGGGGGAGGTTGGATGTGGACCGATGCTTGTCGTTGAGAGTACCACCACTACCACTATATCTATATGAGTTGATCAATGGATTACTACTACTAGACCGAAGCAGGCATTTCTACAACTTGAGGTTTATGGAGGTAATTTGACCTATCTGTGAGGGGAGAGACAGACAGTTCGCATGAGGTACATGCATCTTAGCACAAATTTATAGAGACATGCATGTCATCTGCTATTGTGAGGTGTTGAGCGTGACACATGTGACACTATTGCAGGTATGGTCCTAGGAGCACATCAGTGTCGCTAGGCCAGGAGTGGTGAGAGTAGGATGGGAGGATGAGATAGCACCCATAGCTTGGTGGTATGATTAGTAGGATGGCTGAGTTTTGCACTATGAGGGCTAGGGAGATCTAAACAGATGGAGGACCTTGGATGACCTACAAGAGGAGCACATAGTGTGGCAGTTGTACATGTTTTAGCGGTTTATGAGATGGAAGGAGGATGAGGGGAGACATCGAGGCTACTTCAGCACCAGATGATTTTTAGTCAAGAGAGAGCCTCGCATAGTGGAGGTGCACATGCAACACAGAGTGGCTAGATAGTTTGAGGTTGCATAGGATATCCCACAGGGTCCAAACATGTTTTGGTGGATCACACGATAGCGGCTATGGGGGGAATTGATTTCTCTGAGGTTTGCAAGAGATCACTCAGAGACATTACATCTAGTGCCCTACCTAGGGAGGACTGGGGGGAGCAGGTGCTAGGAGTGACAGATCAATATGCCAGATGCTTCCTCAACCATCGGTGGGAGAGGATTACACTAGAGGATCCCATTGTAGGGGCCTTAGGGTTTGGATCAGAGGATGAGTGATGATTTCCTAGTCAAAGGAGAGAACAAGAGGCAGCT
Organism: Sequoia sempervirens; assembly: GCA_007258455.2. Lineage (NCBI taxonomy): Eukaryota > Viridiplantae > Streptophyta > Pinopsida > Cupressales > Cupressaceae > Sequoia > Sequoia sempervirens. The sequence continues at coordinate 730,332,722 of VDFB02271358.1, read as the reverse complement.
AGGGAAGTGGGGCAGTAGGAGGATGTGGCAGTTGTAGGATAGCAAGATGGTCAGAGAGGATGAGGAGGAGGAGGGCTAGAGTGAGGATCGAGGTAGAGGAGGTAGGGATCGCGGGGCAGCATGGGGATGGGAAAGGGCAGGAGGTAGCTGAAGCAACCAGGTAGCAAGAGAGAGGACCGATGGTGGTTGGGGGCACAGAATAGTAGGAGGGGGTGAGGAGGAGGAGGAGACCATGGAGGAGTGCTAGGGTGGAGATCAGGGGAGAGGATAGGGGAGATGATTCAGGTGTGGAGATGATGGATGAGAGAGAGGAGGGAGAGGTGGAGGTGATGGATACAGAGGTGCATGATATTACCCCACTATCCATGGTGCCACTAATAGGAGAGGATCTGACCATACTGCTGAGAGGGGTTGTGGCAAGATTATAGATCACCAAGTAGTGGTTGAGAGATATAGAGGCGGTGAGATGTCAGCTAGAGGTAGAGGTGAGCGAGCTATGGGAGGAGGTGGCCAGTGTGCAAGCAGAGGGATAGAGGGATTGGGATAGCCTAGCACACAAGGCATCATGGATATAGGTAGAGAGGGATGAGATAGAGACCAAGGTGAGTGGACTACGAGCAAAGGTTGCCAGGGAGCATGAGGAGGCAGTGGCTGCAAGATGGCAGTGAGACCGGTTAGAGGTAGTGATGGCTATCTTATAGGTCAGGGGGCAGGAGGTAGGAGTAGACCCAATATCATTAGAGGCTATGACACAGGCAGAGAGGGACATGGAGGACTTAAGGAGGCAGATGAAGGGACTATTGAGAGAGAGGACTAAGCTGAGGTGGGAGTGAGATGATATTCACATCAGAGTAGAGGTGGCCGATCAAATAGTCAAAGAGATGGGGTTGATGTAGGAGAGGGTGGATGCAGGATAGAGATAGGTGTAGACCCTGCAGGGGGAGAGGGATGCAGCACAGAGATAGTAGAAACTATGCAAGAGGAGAGGGATGCAACATGGATACAGGTGTAGACTTTGTAGGGGGAGAGGGATGCAACATGGATACAGGTGCAGACCCTACAAGGGGAGAGGGATGTAGAAGTGGCTTAGGAAGAGATAGCAGAGAGAGATGTAGCACAAAGCTAGGCTCAGGAAACATAGGGTGAGGGCAGTGAGACGGGGGTAGAGATGCAAAGATTACAGGCACAGATACATGCTATGTAGGCACAGATACAAGATGAGAGGGATAGAGCCACAGAGCAGGTGTCATGGCTAGGAGCAGAGAGAGATCAGTTGTGGTTGGCACAGGATGCATGGGCACAAGAGTGGAGATCTATTAGTTTGGATCGAGACAGATATAGACATGAGAAGAATGCAACTAGGTATTAGGCTACAAAGAGAGATGAGTATATGAGGGAGGTGACCTACTAGATGATAGCTTATTATCATGTGGTTCTAGATCTGGCACAACACATGTTTTATTATGTCTAGTAGACTCCTTAGATGCCCGTACCATCCCAGTCACTAGGGACATGGACCCAAGGATACAGTGACTCACAGGGGACCCTCCCTCGCAAAGGGTCGGTGCTCGATTCTCCACAGAGGTCAAACATGGGTAACTCTTTTGGAAGATGATAGGTGCAAGGTGCATGGATAGTACAAAGTAGCAGTGGTTACATTTGATTCAAACCCTTATACTTTATTTTGTGATTATGATGTATACAATGGTCATGTATTTTGATGGCATTGATGGAAATTATTATGGACTATGTGATGAACACTTGATTTTTATATTTATATGATATGTGATAGACCTTATTGACACCATATTATGTATATGATGGATGATTCTATTTATGCATATGTGTATGTTTATGATTTTATGATGGGTGATTATGATGATGTAATACATGTGCATGTTTATGATGTTATATGTTGATACTTATATGGATGCAACTAACATGTGTAATGCAGGATGTGATACATGTTTTATGATTTTATCTATGATGGATATGGACCTAACAATTTGTGATGCAGGTGGTGATGTATGTAATATGTTAATGATATAAATTAATTTATGGAAATGTATGGATATAAAAATGAATCTAAGATGCTTAGGATAACCAAACTTAATATGAGATGATAATGCACATGAGATAAAATGCAATGAACCTATAATACAACATGCAATGAAAATAAGTGTCAATAAGGACTTGCATGGGAATATGGGTAGATGGTGTGAAACTAAACCTGTCAAAATCCATTGATATCTTGAGAAGAACAGGAGAGAGAAGGTAAATATTTGCACAACTAAAATCATAGGTTAATGGATAGGGATGAATGCAATGCAACAAAATTGATTATGAAATGCAATCTTAATTTAATTTGTCATCTTCAAAGCACTGATTTTTGCTATAGCATAAGACACCAGGTGTCAGGGTATATGAACCAAGGAAAGTTAGCATCTTATGCATAAAACAAACACAACAGACAAGAAGGCTATCCCAATACCCCAAAGTGATAGAGACTTTGGTCAGGCCATGCATTGGGATAACCACAAGCACAAAGGAATGCCCCAGAATAACACAAGATCTTGGAGATCCTGGTGGGTACTACGTGGGACAACCCAAAAGATAGCAACAAGAAAAGATCAAGATATGCCCCTATGTTAACCAATCAAAACACACCATAATATGATAGATCATGGTGACCTTGACTAGTTGTAATAGGGAGCTCAAAAAATAAACAAAATCCAATAGCATAAAAAGATCATAATCAATTTCAAATGTCCTTTGCCATAGGATCAAAGGGGGTGGATGAGATTGATGAGGTCTATTAGGAAGGATGCATCCTATTGAGACCAAAGATGGATACTAAACTAAGATGACCCACATGACGCAGGATATTTGATACTAACCAGATCTTATGATACTAGAGGATCCCATTTGTGAAGAACTAGCTAGATAGGGACACACTTGACAACAACACGATACAAGACACAATACTAACACACCCTACAAACCTAGGGGCTTAGGGGCTGATCATAGATTAGCCTTACCTACGTGAAAGCGTAGAGCCCTCATAGTTCAGAAAAGACCATGGATAAAAGCAGAAAGAGGACAATGGGGACCAATGATGGATGATGAAAGACACGAGGGACAAATGCCCTGAGGGAGGATCAAATGGTCAACCTTTCCTATGTTAAATCACAAGGGCAACGTAGTTCGGAAAAGAAAAATGACAAGTAGCCATGGATAAGAGTGAAAAGGGGATGATGGGGATAGATGATGGATGACTAAAACAAGACGGTCAAAATGCCCCGAGGGAGGATCAAATGATCAACCTTACCTATGTGAAAGCGCAAGGGAAATGTAGTTCAATAAAGACCAAGAGGACTGACATGACAAGATGAAATCTAAATAAAGACCAACACGATGAATTATTCTAGATGAGATGTGAAGGACTAACATAAGCTCAAATTAGGACGAAAAATTTCAGGATTACGGATAGCTAATGATTGTCCAATGCTCAATCAAGACATACCAAGTGGCCCAGGATAGGATGTTAGGAATTGGATGTGAGGATAGGATGGATGGAGATATGCAGTATCTAGGACACAAGGTAGATAATGACTAAGCTCTCTATGGATGATGCCTGTTACCAAGTTTTCACCAACTGTACTTATCAAAGGTGCCACCAAGGGTGCTTTTCACCATAGGATGAATTTATTTCTCTTTACTATTTTTTTTTGGATTTTTGACTTTTTTTATTCTTTTATATTTTTAAGATTTTGATAGGATAAGATACCCCAACTGATTTAGGTGTAGAACTTCTTCAAGTGCATGATGTTGATAGGCTCTTTGAAGGGCTCCCCTTCAAGTGTGGCAAGGAAGTACACCCCTAATCCATACTTTGTTGTAATAACGTAAGGACCCAACCAATTAGGTTCAAACTTTCCCTTCTTGTCTCGGTCTTTTTGGGTACATTGATTCTCTTTAAGGACTAGATCTCCAATGTTAAATTGGTGGGGGCGGACTTTCTTGTTGTAACTTCTCTTAAGATGATTCTGATATGTCTGAAGATGATTTTATGCTTTGATCCTCTTTTCATCTAAGAGCTCCAATTGAGCAAGATGAGCAACTCGTGAGTCTTCTTCAGTGATGAGATTCTTCAAATATATTCTCAAGGATGGGATCTCAACTTCAGTTGGCATGATGGCTTCAGCACCATAAACAAGGGAATATGGAGTGGCACCAATGGGAGTGTGGATGGATGTGTGACAAGCCCATAGGGTTGGGTGGATGTGGAGGTGCCAATCTCAGCCAGTACTATTGACAACCTTCTTCAATATTTAATCAAAGTTTTGATAGTATCTTCCTCCTTTCCATTACCTTGAGGGTAATAGGGCATGGATCACCAGTGTTGGATATGGAAGGTGTCACATAGCTCTTTTACAGCTTGGTTTTTTAATGGTTTACCATTGTCAGAAATGATGGTGGAGGGGATGCCATATCGACAGAGAATATGGTGAAGGATGAATTTGGATATCTGAGTACCCGTTATCTAGGAGAGCGGCATGGCTTCCACCCACTTAGTGAAGTACTCAGTGGCAGTGATAATGAAGGTGTGGCCATCAGAGGATGGAGGATATATCTTTTCAACTAAATCAAAACCCCACTGAGAAAAAGGCCATGGTGCTACGATGGGCTATAGATCTTAAGCAGGAGCATGTATCAGGTCCGCATGTTGCTGGCAAGGTAGGAACTTCTTCATGAAGTCACACGAGTTATGCTCCAATGTAGGCCAATAGTAACCAGCCCTGAGAATCTTCTTAGTTAAGTCCATGTCATTTAAGTTGTCCCCACAAACACCGCTATGTTCTTCTATTAACGTCGTGTGAGCTTCAGTCTCATTTAGACTACAAAGAATATTTTCATCATATTCATGATGATATGGAGTATCACCTATTATGGTGTAATGGTATGTACATTGGATGAATGGTTTATGTTGATTACATGTAAGGTCAGCGGGTAGGATGTTGTCGTGAAGATAGGCATAGATCACATGATACCATGGGGATGCAGGACCTATGATTTCACACACCATCTCAGTTTCAAGGATGTTGTATGTAGGGATTAAAAGTTGCTCAACCAAGAATTCACACTCTATCTGATCCTTGGGCATTTCAATTAAGGAACCAATTATAGCCATTGCATCAACAACTTTGTTCTCTAAGTATCTAGTCAAACTGAATAGAGGTGAAAGACTTCTTAAAGTCATCGACCATGCATTTATAAGTTAGCAGCTTCTCATCCTTTGTTAAAAACTCATCATTGACCTACTTGATGACTAATTGTGAATCGCCGAAGAGCCTTAAGTGAGTGATATTCCATTTGATTGTGATTCTAAGGCTGGTGAGAAGAGCTTCATATTTTGCTATATTGTTTGTGCATGGAAAGGCTAGTCTGGATGAATTTGGGATATAATCACCTTGGGGGGTGACAAACAAGATTCCTTCCCTTGATCCATTATGTGTGTATGACCCATCAAAGTATAGTTTCCATGTGGTGACTTCTGCTACTGTAAAGACCTCTTCATCAGGAAATTTTGTTACTAAAGGATGTGTATCAACCAAGGGAGCATCGACTAACTAATCTGCTATCACCTATCCCTTGATAGCTTTGTGGTCCACATATTCTATGTCAAACTTGCTCAGCAACATGACCCATTTAGCCATTCGGCCAGAAAAAGTTGTTCTGGATAGCAAATACTTAAGTGGGTCAACTTTTGATATTAATTTGACTGGATGATTGAGCATGTAATGTCTAAGCTTTTGTGAATAGAAAACTACGGCTAGGCAGGCCTTCTCCATTGAATAATAGTTAAGCTCATAGCCAACTAAGGTTAGACTGATATAGTAGATCACTCGTTCTTTGGATGACTCATCATGTTGTGCTAGCAGTGCCCCTAGTGCCACTGAAGTAGCTGAGATGTACAATAAGAGTGGCTTCCCTAGGATTGGGGGCATAAGGATGGGAGGATGAGCCAAGTATTCCTTAATCTTGTCAAAACCTTGCTGACACATAGGATCCCACTTGAAGGATGTATTATTTTTTAGGAGGTGGGTGAATGGTTGACACTTGTCAGCTAACTGTGCTATGAACCTTCTGATGGACTGTAGCTTACCCTGGAGACTCCTTAACTACTTCAGGTTGCGAGGTGGAGGCATATCCATAATTGCTTTAACCTTGGCCAGATCCACTTTTATACCTCTCCTAGAGACAATGAAGCCCAACAAATTTCCTAACGTAACCCCAAACACACACTTTTTCGGATTGAGGCGCAACTTGTAGTACTCTAGACACTCAAAGATTTTCCTTAGGACTGCAAGGTGTTTTGTTCTAGTTCTGTATTTTCCTAATACATCATCAACATAGTCCTCCATGATAATGTGGATAAGATCATGAAAGATGACGATCATTATGTATTGGTAGGTTGCCCTTATGTTCTTAAGACTGAAGGGCATAACATTATAATAGAATGTACCCCAAGGTGTGGTAAAGATTGTCTTGTGTTGATCTTCAAGTGCAATCTTGATCTGATTATATCCAAACAATTCATCCATGAGGGACAACATCTCGTGTCTTGCAGTTAAATCAACCAACATATCTATGTTCAGCAAAGGAAAGTCATCTTTAGGACAAGCCTTATTGAGGTCATGGAAGTCTGTACATACTCTGACATCCCCATTGGGCTTGGCTACTGGCACAATATTGGAGATCCACTTAGAGTAATCAATGGTTCTTATAAATTTGGCCTCCAACAACTTCTCTAATTCTTTCTTGACCAATAGGGTGACCTGCGGGTGCATTTTGTGAAGGTTTTGCTTAACCGGTTTTGCATCAGGACGCACATCCAAATGGTGTACTACCACTTGGCAAGGTCTGACCTAGGCATGTCTAAATATGCCCATGTGAAATTAATCTTGCTTTTTTTAAGAATCTTGGAGATTGTAGAATATTATTCTTCTAATAATGTCTCTGGCTACATAGGTGATTTTGGGATCCTCTTTAGTTCTCAAATTGATTTCTTGTGTTTCTTCTATAAAAATGAATGATCATTTAGACCACTATGTTCCCACAAGGGGAAAATGAACATCCCCATCTTCTGGTGCCTCAATGAGGCTTTCACCATTAGATGTGCCCTTTGTTTTGACTTTTTCTGAGTCAAGAAGTGCCTCAAGGAGGTTTTCACTACGTAACCCTTTTGGATTTTACTTTTTCTTATTTCTGTAACTAGGGCGTTCATCTTCCCCCAATCCCATGAGGTATACATAGGTATCCACTAGGGTAAGTGAGTTGACAGGTGTGCTTTCACGTAGGTCCCAATCTATGAGTTCGGGATGGCAGAGGGAAAGGCTGATGGTGTAAACAGATAGGCATTCGAATATGGAGGAAAGGTCTATGTGATCTACATCATCATACTTGTGTATGATACACTCTTCCTTTGGTATATCTTCCAAAAGATGATTTCCCACACTAATGTTGTTAAAAGTACTAGTCGATGCTGTGGGACCCTTTTTCTTTTTATCATAGCCTAAGCCTAAATTCTTTAGATGTATGGAAGTGTCAATCGGCTATTTTCTCCCTAGCTCTTCTGGACCAAGACCTCCCCCCTAATAATTGTATTTCTCAATGTACTTAGAGGGCCAAGGATACATCTCTTGAAAGTATTCCTTTAAAGGGGGAGTAGGTTCAAGTTCTTCATGATATATCCATTGACTTATATCATCTTCAGGCATATATTGTGGTAACATGAGAGATACATAAGTGTTGGTTCTCACATTTTTGGAGCTCAAGGTGACTGCTTTTTGTTCTTCCTTCAATGTAGATTTAGAGGGTTGACCATATGTGTGTGGTGAGGGTGGCATGGTTGCCCAATTCAAAGCAGTATGCATCTCATACTCACCACATCCCTTGTCAATGAACTAGACCTTGGTGATAGTGGAATCGGATGTAGAAGATGGAATAGATGAAGTGGTGGATGATGGATTAGATGATGGATTGGATGAGGATGTTGGTGGCAGTCCCATGTCCACTATTGGACAATAATGGGAATGAGGGAAAGAAGCTTCGAGTGAACGGCAGTATTTGAATGGTTGGGGATCAACTTGTATCACAACTTCCATTCCATTAAATAGGAATTTCAAGCATTGATGATAGGTAGACGGAACGGCTTGCATGGCGTGGATCCAAGGTTGGCTGAGATAAAGGTTGTAGGGGAGGTCCAAATCAAGGACATGACAAGTGGTGTATTGTATCACTTGGCCAACTTGAATTGGAAGATCAATAACCCCTTCAGAATCCCTTTCTACATTATCATAAGCCTTTATAGTGATGATCTGATTGCTTAAATCAGCATGGGTATATCTTACCTACTTTATGAACTTTAATGTACAAAGATTGAGAGCAGAGCCATTATCTATCAAGACCCTCTTTACTTGATGTCGAGTGACTAGAACCTTATATGGAGGGGTTGATTGTGATTGGAACTGATGGTAGGCATGTCGTTTTGGCTTAAACCTAGTTGGTAGGTTGATGAAAGGTGTCCTACCAAAGCTTGGAACTATGTAGGGTCGATGTTGTCGGAGACACAGGAATCCTATAAAGCTTTCGTCAAGATTTCCTAATATATAGGAGAAGACTTTAGCAAATCTAAGATAGATATTTGCATTGTAGTCTTTCCTAGATGGTCAAGGATGTTATACTGAGAGCTCACAAGAGGTGACGAGGCTGACACAAAGGCTCCAGGGAGAGTAATGCGAGTGTGGCAAGTGGTAACAACACATTGAGGCTCCTTTCCTTTGACATGTATCATAGACACATGCAGCTCTGCTTGCCCAATATACATGACGAGAGTCTCATAGTTAAGTAGGACATTTTTGTAGGTGATATTATTAGTGTTGTTATCCTAGTTGTTATTGTTACTAGGTCCATGATTGGATGTGCTAAGACCTTGGTTATGCTTAGGGAAAGCATTTTGAGATATTTGTAACTAAGCATTGGATGACGAGGCCTGGTTGGCATCCACATGGATATCTCCTTGATCTATAAGATCTTGGACATATGTTTTTAGACCTTGACACATGCTTGTGGAATGACCTTTGATCTTGTGAAAGTCATAATACTCATTTTCCTTGTACCAGGTGGGTTTAGGTTTAGACTCATCAAAATTTTTAGTCACCAGATATGTGATGGGGTAATTGACCTTCAACAACCTATTGAAGACAACACTCAATTTTTCTCCTAATTGAGTGTATTGACGTTTATTGTTCCCTTGATTGTTTTGATTAGATTGTGGAGGGGGTCGAGGTACCCCCTATGGCACAGATATGGCATTAGGCATGGATGGTTGTTACCTCTGGGAGGTATTGGCCACCTAAACATGTTTAGTATCAGTGACATCATCGTTGACTACATTCTTGTTCTTATTCCAATAATAGGATTTGTCACCAAATGACTTGTCCTTATCTGAGTTGTACAGTTTAATTTTCCCTTTAGCAACAAGTGCTCTCTCAATGATGGGAACTTTTTCAATAACCTCTATGAAGGTAGTGACACAATGAAGATTAAGAGCATGCACCATTTCAGGATGGGCATTAGCCACAAAAAGGGTGACCATTTATTTCTCATTGGGAGGGGATTTCATATGGCTAGCTACAGCTCACCACCTTTGCAGGTACTTAGCAAAAGTTTCTCCATCACGTTGCTTCTCCTTCAAGAGGTTTAAACTGTCAATGTCCTCCAAATTAAAGGAGAACTATATGACAAACTATTCAAAAATATCAGCGAAGGAAGAAACTATTCCCTTCTTGAGACCCATGAACCAATCTAAGGTCGTCCCTCCTAAGCTTCTGGGGAACAGGCGCAGAAGATAATTGTCATTTTGTTGGACATCCTAACATTGTGCATAGAACTCCTGTAGATGGACCTTTGGATCTTTAGTTCTTGTATACTTGTCAAACTTGGGTATCTTGAAATGTTTCGGGAAGGGGACAAGTGAAATTGAAGAATCAAATGGATATGGGAAAATCTCCTCAAACTTGAAGGATTTTTTGGATGTACCCACTTGTAGGTCTTTCAATGTAGCTTTGAGCTCCTCCAAATCTTTATTGGTAGGCAAAGTTGGATTGGACAGATTGGGAAAATATTGCTAATGTGATGAGGATGGGATGAAAGCATTGGGATCATATGAGGGTGTAGATTGATACTAATTAGCATAAGCAGGTTGTGGATTAATGTAAGGCAGATAGGATGATGACGGATTTTGGTAATAAGAGGTGAAGGGTGCCTGTTGCTGAAGTGGTTGTTGCTGATAATATTGGGTGGATGGGCTATTGTGTGGAGCTTGGTAATACAAGGAGGTGGAAGTTCCATGTTGTTGCGATGATGGTTGTTAGTAGTAAGAGGTGGATGAAGCACCCTATTGAAAAGGCGGTTGTTGCTACTATAGGCATACGACGTTTGTTGTGGATTCCTAGTTTGATGGTAGGGATTAATGTGTGATTGTGGAGGATTAGTGTAAAGTGGTGGTTGAGTTTGTGGTGGATTCTGTGAGGTCACACAAATGTTTGGATTAGCATAAGCAGTGTATGTGTTGGATGGATGGTAGAGATATTGTGTGAGAGGATTATGCTACGTTTGTGTGGGAATGTGTGTATGTGATTGTTGATAAGGAGGATGAGATGGGATGCATTGTTATTGTGGGACTACTGTAGAGGCACCATGAGGTGGTTGTTAAGGGTGTGATGTAGTTTACATTGCCTAATGAGGAGGCTATATATGAGCAACAGTATGCTGCTACAGGTTCAGAACATTTTGTTGTTGCGGAATCGAAACATTCTGTTTCAGAGGTTGTTGATGGTGTTGTTGCATACATATGGAAATGACAGTGATATGTTGTGATGGTGCTTGCGGGGGGATAGTTGCATGCTATGGCAGTGCCTATAAAGTAATGGATTGATCAGGATTAATGGGAGGTTGTTGGAATGCCAGAGTGTTACTTGGAGGAGGTGGTACAGGTCCTAATGGTGGTGTCAATGTGAGAAATCAATTGCCCCCATTGTTGATGGGTGGTTGACCAGGATACTGAGGTGGGAGTGGTGGAGCAGACAAGATGTTTTGTGGCATGCCATAGGCATAAGGATCGTAAGGATTAGATGGTATCGTAGTGGCTAGGGATGGAAGGGGAGGATAATTGGAAACTTGATGTATCACAACATTTCCAAACTCAAGATGATACCAGTTATCTATGGTTGTACTCTCGGGAACATAGGAATTTCTAAGAACATTTTGTGGGTCTTGATGTACTAGAGGGGTTTGGGTGTTGGTATACTATGACATGTCAAAACTAGATGGCAGTTTGACCCCTTCATGAGTAGAGTAGCGAGGATCTTATCCCCATGCTCATCGAGGAGCTGATCTATCATCTAAAAATTAGTGGGATTGCTTAGGTGTTCATCAATGGTGACTTCAGGCTGATTAATCATGTTTTCCTCACCGAGTAATGAAGTATTTTGACTGTCGGTATTGGATTGTGATGAAGCACCGTTATGGGGATCTTAAGGGATATTCACACTGTAGTTAGGACCTTGAGAGATATTTTCCCCATTGTTAGGATCTTGAGGGATGTTCGGCTGAGAACCTTGACCTTGTTGTTGTGCCATTTGCTTCTTGGTTTGTGACCTAGTCTAAACAGGCATAAAAATGTAGAACTATTGGATGAACTGAGATGAAACTAGACTCAATGCAAGGATGACAGTTGGAAGATGGATTGGATAAAGGATTGATTGATTGGATGATTGGATAAGGATTGATCGATAAAACGATTGATAGGATTGATTGGATGATTGGATACGATTGAGGTTGCATGATTGGATAAGGATTAATCGATAAAATAATTGATAGGATTGATGATGGATCAAGATTAGTTGATGAAATGACCAACAAGATTAATGATGGATGATGTAAGGGATTCTAAACCCTATTCAGAAATCACCCTAGGTGACTTAAGGCATTGGTTGATTGGATTGAAGGATAGATAGATGATTATGGCACCAAATCCACCTCAAGTTGGAAATGGATTGATTGGGCCGAGGATGATGACTTACGACACTGAATCCACCTTAAGATGGGAGTGGATTGATTGGGCCAAAGATAATGATTGATGTGTAGGATAACGATCGGATTTAGACACCTAGGTCAATTTAGATAATAACCTCTAAAACAAGGTTTAGGGGATTTAGACCAAAAGAATGATGATGAACAATGCAACATAGAGATGCTCTAAGGGTGCCTATATGATGCGAGTGATCATTGAATGACCTTTGGGAAGTGCAAATGGACTAAAGAATGAATTGTGAGTGAACAGAAGGGGATGAAAGTGTTTAGATCACAACAAACAATAAGGTTTTAGGTCCCCAACTGTTTGACTCTCTGGATTGGGTAGGGTTGCCTATTCAAGGGGCATGGTCGCCTATTCCTAGGGCTTGGTTGCCTATTCCTAGGTCCTGGTTGCCTAACTAGTTTTTTTTGGACTTGTTTAAATCATAAATGAGGTCAAATGAGCTATCAAAATGGGAAAACGAGCTTGAAAAATGGTGAAACTAACTCACTAGATGATGGAATGGGTTCCTTGTATGGAAAAATGAGACCCCTAAACGATGAAACAAATTCCACAAATGGCAGAACATGTTCCCTGAATGATGAAACGGGTGATCTGAACAGGAAAATAGGTTCCTAGAATGGGGAAACGGGTGCTCAAAATAGGTGAACAAGTTCTCATAACAAGCAAATGAGCGCTAGGAATGACCAAATGAGAGGTGAAATTGACTGTTTGGAGGGCAAGTTCACCCAACCTAAAGGGAATGTTCACCTATTGGGTGAAAATTCTGACAATTTTGACCAAAATAGGTTGATAAAAAGCTGGGACAGAGGGCAATTTTGCCCCTTTTGAGGGAAAAATCACCTATTGGGTGAAAGGTCTAACAATTTTGACCAAAACGAGCTAATAAAAAGTTTGGGCAGAGGACAGGTTTGTCCCTTTTGAGGGTAGGTTTGCCCCTCTACCAAAAACTTGGACTTGACATAAGTGAAAACAGTTATGGAAAGGACTAAAAACACATCAAACAATAAGCAATAAGGTTGACTTGACAAAAAATCACTAGTTTTGCACAAGAAGATAGTTTAAGCAGCACAATCCTATGATTAGTATGAAGGGTATGGCTAACACAATTTTCTAACTAGGCTAAACAAGGCGATCTAAGGAGTCCTCAATATACGCTCGGTACATGAGACACAATCATGAACACCAACCCATCACAAGCATGAGTCGAGACCCCAGTGAGATACTAAAAGGCTCAAACCAACTCTTCATGTCTATCTAGGTATCACCCTAGCTTCAACACTCTACCAGACATGATGCGACTGGATTGGGATACAACTTTGGCTCTTCCCCCTTTCTATACCCTGCTAGTACGCATGGTCAAGATTGTCCCTTGGGGTGATGAAATCCCCAACCAGGTCCCACTAAGAAGAGAATGCTAACTATTTTTAGCTACTCCTCAGGCTCACATGAAGTGCAAGGGGAAAGCTTAAATGATATAACACCCCCTTGGGTAATACAAAAGGACTTTTGAAGACATGGCAAAAAAAATATTTGACTCTCCCCTAATTAAACTATGTGCCTAGATATTAAGAAAAACGAAACAGCAAACAACTAGCTAACAATTGAATTCATCCACCCTATAGAAAAATGCTAGAAGTTTATATCTTGGCCTTCAATAAGCATTGAGAGCTGCACAAATGTTAGAGAAAGCTAACACAAATGCCAACAAGACAGGTTAGGGTCAATAATAATTGAAAATAATCAAAAATAGAAACTGAAAATGAGATTTACCCACTATTTTTACCTTGCAAATATTTATGTTCAAGGCAGGTTCGCCCCACTGTAAGGGTAGGTTTTCCCCTCTGCATAAAAAAGTTAGAAAACAAGCAAAAAATTTAAGCTTTGACTGTTGTTTTACCTCTAACAGGGGCAGATTCACCCCTTTATAAGGCTAGGTTCATCCCTCTACAGAAAATAGTTAGAAACAGAGGCTAAAAACTGAAAGCTAAATGTTGTTTTACCTATGTCAAGGGCAAGTTCACCCCTCTTTAAGGGAAGGTTCGACCCTCTACAGAAAACAGTTAGAAACAAAGGCTAAAAACTAAAATCTGAATTTTATTTTACCTTTATCAAAGGTAGGTTCACCCCTCTACAGAAAACAGTTAGAAACATAGGCTAAAAACTGAAATTTGAATGTTATTTTACCTCTGTCAAGGGTAGGTTTGCCCCTCTGCAAAAAATAGTTAGAAATAAAGGCTTAGAAATAGGTTTTGATGCTCAGAAAGGTGACCCTGCAAGGCAGGTTCTCCTATTTGCAGGGCAGGTTCACCTATTTGGGGGCAAGTTCCCCCTCCTTAGGTAGGTTCGCCTCTCTATGTCCTTAACCTGCAAAAATTCAAAAAACAACAAACGTGAAAATAAAAAGGACCCATTTGTGGGTCCCACTAGGCATGCCAGAAATGTGTGTCTATGTTTTCTACTTCTACGTATGAAAAACTAACTAAGAATGCAATGTAAAGAAACACAAGACTACCTCAATGATTAGCCTAAGTTAAGCACAAAAGAAAGATAAAATGAGAGTGATTATACCTTTGCTTGTGCTGATCTCCTCGGTTGGCCCTTGATTGCAGTTTGGTTGTGTGCTCCTTTGATGGAAATGTGATAAAGAGAGTGGATGCAAGGTGAGATGAGAACTAAACTAAGTATGCCATGCTGGTGGAATGAAGGTAAGCATGCAAAATGGCTTGAATGCAAAGAAGTGCTTGATGATTTGATAGTTTGAGAGCATAAGGGTGTTACAAAATGCATAACCTATAAATGAATGAATTAAAGAGGGGGTGTTTATAGAAGAAATTTAATTCTTTAGATAATTCAATGGTTAGGATTGAGCCACCGTGGCCAAGACAGAGGGCTATGGTGAGTTGAGGACTCACAAGCCCTCACATCTTGCCATGTGGAGGATGAAGTATCTAAAAGACGTGGTGAGATGGAAAGGGTACAAGTGATGTGGAGGAATGAAAAGTACTTTGAAAGTACCTTAGGAGGGGAGAAGATTTTCTCAAAAAGGAGCTTCTTATCCCCAAATGAGAATGAAAGTGACATTTGAGGAATTTTAGTATTCCTAAAAATCTCCATGGGGAAGAGAAAAGTAGTTGGAGAAATAAATGTGAATTATAAATTCATATGATTGGGAGTATCTTGTAGATAAGACAAGGTTCCCAAAAAGTGGGATTTTGACACATGTGAGTGATGTAATAAGTCAAAGGTTCTAGAAGACTTTGACACATGTGAGTGATTTGACAAGTCAAAAGGTTCTAGAACTTGCATGGGAATAAGGAGAGTCTTAGAAGGATAAATGTGAATTAAAAATTTACATGGGGAAGAGAGGGGTCTTGGATGAATAAATGTGAATTAAAAATTCACATAGGGAAGAGGGTCAATGCCAAATGTGGAAAATGTGAAGGTTGACTTAAAAGATATGCTAAATGTAGCAAGGGGATTAGATTAAGGTTCTGCAAATACATGATTAAGGAAATTAATGAGGGATCAGAAGCAAGTCGAAAAAGTTGGAGGATATGACATTAATCCCTAATTAAGGGTGTGTACATCCTAATCATGGATTAATTAAACTAATCCAGATTAGAAGAGGATTATGGAGGATGTGATAAGGAGAGAGAAAAAAAAAAAATTCAAATGAATTTTATTCAAAAAGGGCAAATGACTAAATTAAATAAATTGATATGTTTATTTAATTTAGAGAGGAAAGATGAAAGGTAAGGTATTTAATTATTAAGTTAAATAATTTAGGAACCTTAGGTAGAAGGTGAAATATTAATTGCATAAATCATTCAATTAATATATTGTGAAATAAACGAATAAAGTAGTCATGTTTGACCATGTGGGAGTGGTCAAATTTGGATGTCTACGCAAACCATCAATAATATTCATAAAATCTCTTTCTACTATCATTTTTTATTTTCCACTAGATCTATTGTCCTTTAGAGAGGACATTTTAATTTTATAATCAATGCTTGAATCACAAAGCATTTTTCATTCAAATTATTTACAACATTTTTTGTATTCTTAATTTCATTTTCATTTTGTTCCCCTTCCTTGCCCAAAGATTCTTTGATCTTATTTTTTTGTGCTATCCTTTGTTTTATTTTGTCCATTACTAGCTCATGTGCATTTTTTTTGTGTCCCTGAATATAGATAGGAGAATTTTTCAATTTAGTGTTTGGGATTCCCTTGAAGGAATCATTATTTTATTGGGAAAAATTATCCCCACTTTTAAAATTTCTCAAGTTCAAATTTTGAGTTAAAAACTTAGTAATTTTTTCTACACTTTCTTTATCAGGTTTAGATTCAATTACTATTACATTTGTAGTTTTTGAATTACCCAAATTTTTATCTTTGATTAAATTCCCCTCATTGTTGGGAATATTTAAATGATTTTATTTCATGTATAGTCAATATTGTTTGGTTCTACAACAACAATTTCTTTACCAATTTCAAGATTTCCCCTTGACTTAAGGTTTGAAGAATTAGGTTTAGTTTTTTGGGTATCATTTTTTCCTTTTATTATGAGGCAATTATTATAGTTTTTTGGGCCCCTCTTTTTATAGAGGAAACAAGTTGAGACCCCCCATGATTTCAATTTTGCAACTTATACATTTTTTAGAGGTTTCAATTACTGTCTCGTCAAGGATGTCCACTCCTAGAGATAAGGCTACCAATAATAAAGCATCCATGTTAAATAGTGTAGAACTCTTTTCTTCTATTTTCATTATATTCCCTAAAGTGGAAATCATCTGGGGCAGAAATTCCTAGAATTGCGAAGGCACATCTTTAACCTTAACCCATCTTGGGTATGACAGTGCCATAATTTCTTCATTTAATGTTTTTGGAGGCTAGGACACTACCCTAAATATTGACTTCCCAATATTCTAGAACTCTTTCCCCAATGCCTTTTCTTGCATTTTATGATCTTTAAAAAAATAAAAAACAATTCTCTTTGTAACATTCTACAAAAGGATAACTAAATTTCAAAAAATTTAAACCATACAATATGAAATCAATCATCTAGAATTTTTCTCATACGAATTTTATTACAATTTAAGGCTACAATAAATATTGCAATTTTATTTAACCTAGATTCCTCTTTACCAATTGCAATTAACATATCTAGGATCAGGGTGAGAAATAATTTCTTAGGGCAACTTAGAGAGCACTTACTTGCTTCTCCACCATCTTCTTTGCTCTCAAAGGTCCTACCATCGCCACACCTTACAAATTTCACTGAGGGCGAGGGGCTTGTAGCCTCTTCTCCAATGACAATGTCTTTGTATGATTGCTTAACCCCTTTAGAGATTGTTGCATTTGTTTTAACTAACCATAATGAAATAAAAAATATACTTAGAAGGTCCCTCAAAACAAGAACATCAGGTTCCATTACTATTAGGTACTTTCTCCCTTAGAATTCAAAGCATTCGCTGAAGATAAACACCTGAATGGTTGATTTCAAATAGAATGTTGTAAAGACCCTTGCCCAATATAGCCTTTATTTTCTTATTTTTGCCACTTGAGAATTTCATCAAATAGTTAGTAAACAATCTTCTTCAGCTGATAAGTGCCTTCTCCTTTTTGTTTTGATGATAAAAGTGTATGAAATGACTTCTTATCTAAATATGTTATTGACTACAAATGGAAAGAGATGCAAATGTAATGCTTTTCTGGTTTTCAAGATCATATAATGATTATAAATGGAATGCAACCTAGAAAATGCACAACTACAACAAGAAGGAAATTTTGACAAACATATATCATGCAAACTGCCTCCCTCACTATATATATTGAATTTGCAATATTACAATTCTTGATAATAATTATAGTTGAAATACAATGACTTTAGTGGGATGCAAGGACTTTTCTACAACTTGTATGTACTGGCATTGCATAACAGTAAATTGTGGGATTGATGACAATATCTAACTGAGAACAACTCGAGCCAACTGAAGCTTATTACAATAACAAGTAACTATATATCAACAAGATAAAAATCAATTTCAAACTTGAATTCAACTAGACAACCTTGCCAAGAGGTGTCACTCAGTCTTACTAGGAATTTCCATGCATGGTTGAGTCTTCATTATTCAGCTACAAATTCATCAAATGATGCTAGAAGAGTCAACGCAACTGCTAGCAATGGATTCAATTTCCAAGCATGAGGAATGGTGAATGAAAGTGTCACCACTAATGCCAATGTAACCTCGTGTTTTGATAACCTTCGACCAACCAATATAATAGCACCAACAATAATTGATAGTTTCAACAAAATACAATGCCTCCATTGATAATTCAGATCCTTCTAAATGATATTATTATCAACAATATTAGAATGGTGCATGACCCAATGCTAAACTCCAAAATCCTGTTGATACTCAACACCATAATTTGCATATAGTTCACGTGTTCCACAATATAGTGTGCATTCCAATCCCATAATTTTGAATGCCAAAAATCCACAATATGTATGATGCTTTAATAACCAAGTCCTCAAAAATAATATTCGCTTAGCTTCAAATGACTAGTTATGGCAAATAAATATTTCAATCCACTTTATTGCTCAAAATAATATTCCCAACATAAATGTATTTATTTTCTCCTAATATTATTGAACAAAGATAACTTTTTCCTATTGACTTTCTCTTTGTGGCATTTGTCCTTGATGTCAAAACATGTCAAAATGGTTTGGTTACATTGGTTGTTGTTATTGGCATTCCAGTTGGCTCATTTGGTTCATCACAGATTTGACATTGTGTTCTTATAGTTTTGATTTGCTTCATTGTCATTAGCATCATTGTTTAGTTTACACGTGGTTGTTGTAGTTAATTCAGTTTATATAATATCTACTGATCATTCAGACTTGTGTACAACACTTGGACATGTATTGATCATATTTGCATACATACTCTGGCAAGGTTGATTATGTATTTGTAGATTCAGGTTGATTATGCATATTTCTATTACATATCTCATGGTATTTTCATGATATTTTTGACTTGGCAATGACCTTGTAGAACAACATGGTTTCAGGCTTTTTCTATGCATAATGTTTTGGCTGTAATGGTTAGCATTTGCAATGTGCTAAAGCACATGTGGTAATCAGGTTTCTTTGTGGGATAACCTAAGTCATTATGACTTTGTCTTAAGGTATATGATTGGTATTAGGCTTTCATGTTTTGAGACATACAATATTGCATTGGTAACAATGTTTGTTTCATCGAGTTTTTAGTAAAATCCATTGCATGGCTATTGGCTATCATTACTTGTTGACCAAAAAATTTTGTATTACTTATAGGTGTTGACCATATTACACCGAGTTCTTCATTTTATTGGGCGCATCTACTACAAAGCACATTGTGCTTATCATGTTATTTGTATCGGATTTATTATTTTTTTCACTGACCATGTCATATTTCATTGGACTTACTATGATTGTTGTCGGCCTTATCTTGTTTGTAAGGTATTTGACTTAGAAAAGCTGACAACTATTATTGTGTATTGTTAACAATGATTGTTAGCAGACTTAAAAACCATCATTATGTTTGATTAATGATGGATCAGACTCCAAATATTATCAAAAGATGAAAAAGGGTAGACTAAAGGCTTTCGAAAGAAGTTAGGGTAAATCATTTTGTTGTTTTTGTTTTTCTCTACGGCAACAACAATGCTACCATGGATGATATATGGGATCACAGTTTGCAGTTGGTTTTGAAGCTGAATGTTGGATGAGTTTTAGTGAGACTATTATGAAAGATTTGCATAGTCAGATGGTAACATTCAGGCCACCCTAACAGGTATTTGGTTTTCAGTTTGAAAGTACTTATGTTGATTTCAAAAAATAACTGATTTTATGGATTAAGAGATTCGTTAAAGATTAGAAATTCATAAAAGATTAATCTCATTTTTTCATTAACTTGAGTTTAAACCTAAGGGTTTCATTATTACATTGGCATTCTTTGAAATTTCATTGGTTACTACTCAAACCCATTATGGGTATCATGATTTAACTACATTATTTACTAGTTTATACAAACCCTATTTATGGTGTTACGGGTTTTTGAAAAGGATAACTATTTTTGTGCATTGTATAAATACATGGAAAAAAGCCATGATTCGGTGATGGAAAGAGAGAAGTTATAATCTAAATAGTGTACTATTGAAAAAGAGAGATTATTACTATGATATCATTTTGTATTTAAAAAGAGAAAAGAGGGTTTATATTGTATATGTCTTTGGTTGTATTACAAATATTATTTTGAGTTGGGCATTATTGAAAAATCATTTTGTATCCTATTGTGATTTTGTGACTACAGACAATCATTACAGTTATAAGGTTCTAATAGGTTGCAATACTATTAGTTTTGATGAAGTTGGTGCTTCTAATTTGAAGTGGGTGCTTCAATTTATTATAGGAGTTGGTGCTTCACATTATTATAGGAGTTGGTGCTCCACATTATCATTGAGTTGGTGCTCAGAAAGTATTGTAAACATTTTTGGAATTAAGCCTGCAAGGCATTTTGGAGTGGTTTTTCTACCCCAAGAGGGTTTTCCACTCGGAAAAAAATTTGTCTCTCTTTTGTGGTTGTGTCTATCTTGCACAATCTTTCTTTCAATTATTTGTAAAAATTGTTCATGCAATGCTCTAATACTTTTCACAATTTCAAGTTGTTATCAAGATCATAATTCATTTGCTCATGTTCAATGTGTGAAACTCTACCATAAGTGAGTCTATTGTTTTGTGCAAAAGAAAGCATCAAAAATTGTTCATTCAGTACTATATGAACAATGTATAATATGCTTTGATGTGAGTTGTTATATTTGGTTATCATTAAAAATAGTCATTCAAAACTTTGTGTTTACATTGCACTTATAATGTCATCATTGTTTAAGAGTAAAAGGGGTTTAAATCTGCATTTCAAGTTATAAAAGTTTTAAATATATTACTCTGATTCACCCCCCCTCTCAGAGTAATTCCACTGCCAACAAGTGGTATCAGAGCATAGGGTCCTGCATTAGGTCTTACCACCTAGGATTGATTCTGGTCTTGGAAGTCAATATGCCACAAGTTTGAGAAGGTATTTCTGTCTATTTGTACAGTCTATATGTTTTGTGAAAACATATTTGATTTCAATTGATGTTGGTGTAAAAAGATAGATCCTTGCATAAACCTAACCAAATTAAATTCAACCAAGTTCTTGAAAAAAGGATTACTATGGGTAAGTGCAAAAGAAACAAAGGTCAAAAGAAAAACACTAGTGTAAAGTCTAGTGAAGTTTTGTCTCAAGCAATGCCCTTGCCAGTTAATCCTAAATGTGATCATGTAGTTGGAGAAGAATAAATTCACTTGGTAAGTGAAAAAAAATATGAAGGTGATGAGTTTGAGGTTGATTTGGAGGAATAACTGCTTGTTTCCTTAGATGAGCTTAAGAGGCTTAGAAAATAAAATCAAGATCTTAAGGTATGCCTACAAGAAAGTGTCAATGTTAATAAAATAGTAATACAAGATCATAATGATGATAAAAAGATTATTGAATTTCTGAAAGGTAAAATGGTTGATAAGAAAAAGATTGAAGAAGGATTGGAAGCCAATTTAAAAGACAAGGATGAGTTGTGTATTAAACTAGAAAACGAGATTGCTTCCTTAAGGAAATGTTCAGATAATGATTCCTTGTTAAAAGAGCTAACTCTTAAAGATGATATGATTATTAGTCAAAAAATTGAAATTGAAGAATGTAAGAGGATAGTAGATGTTGTAAGGTCTGATTTCGAGGTTAAAAAGATTGAATGTTTAAAACTTGAAGGAGAAGTAGTTGCATTGAGAAAAGAGCTTGAAAGTGTCAAGGTCCAATTAGATAAAAGTCAAAAATTTGATCATAGTACTAATATATTGAATGAGATGATTGGCAAACAAAAGCATTCTAAAGATCCTATAGGAGTGGGATATGAGGTTGGACAAAGCTTTGCAGAAGAATCTAAACAAGAGACAGTGTTTGCTACTACAGATGGAAAGAATTTTACAACCAAGCAAACACCAAGAATGAAGGTTGATCTTGGTTACCATATTGCTGCACCGAAGGATAACATTGATGCTAGAAGACAATCTAAAGGTATTCAGAGAGAAGAGAGAAATGTCTTCAGATCTTCACATTCTTGGCATGATCATTCATTTAGGTATAATCATTATTTTCAAGGATATTGTTATGTTTGTAATTACTTTGGTCATAAGGCAATTGATTGCATGAGATGGTCAAATAAGAATCATTCTAATGTCTCTAGAAATGAAAATGTGGTGTGTTATAATTGTAATAACTTTGATCATTTTATAAAAGATTGTAGAATGAATACAAGTGAAAATTATGATGGGAACAAAGTTGGAAATTTCTTTAGAAAGTCTTATGTTCCTCAGATCAGTCACAAGGTCATTTGTTTCAAATGTAACAACATTGGGCATAAAGTACAACATTGTAGATTTAACACTTCAAACAAACAAATGAAAAAATTTACATTGGTGTGGAGAAGAAAGAGCAATCAAGATGACAAGAAAGAGAAAGGATCATGTATGATTTGGAGAAGAAAGAATAATCAATTTGGTAATAAAGATGAATCTATGAAAGAGCACTATGCACTCCTTGCACATGTGATGTCATCCAAGTCTTGAGAATAAGCAAAGACTCAGGGGGAGCCTAGTATGGTAATATTTCTTTTTACCCTGAATGAGTTATGATAGCTTAAGAAGTCTTAAATTTTGACAGTATTGGTATAACAGTAATATCTACTTGTTTGGCACCTAATATCTTGGATAGTGTGTGGTGACAATGATATTTGGATGCTTTCTGGTCATGGAATCTACACTTTGGATTAATTTTCTAGTGACAGAATGCTCTTATAGATTTGAAAAGGGATTTAATTGATTGTTCTTTCATAGAGTGATAAAGAACATTTTGCTAATGATATAACTATGAAGTCCTAATGTTGTCTGAAATTTGTAGGACTTGACACAAGTAAGCATTACTTTGGCTACTTGCGTCTTGGGGCAGTGAGAACTATGTTGATATCAAGTTCATTTTTCTATGTGACCATTGAAAAGTGTTGGCTAATTACTTGATGGTTGTCAAAATTGACAGGAGTTGACACTTGCTCATATGTTAATGACTTATTGCATATAAAGTTCTAAGTGGTGAATAAGGAGCACTTCATTCCTGTTAAAATCAGTTTGGTAGTGATAAGGATATTTGATTTGATCTTGATTTCATTTTTCATAATACAGTGATATTTGTTTAAGGAATCATATGGCAGTATGATATGACTACTTGTTAAATCCTTCGATCTTGACATTAACAGTGGCAAATTTGTGTTATATTCTTGACCTTGGCATTTTAGGTTCATGAATAGGTAATAGGTACATAGTGTTTTGGATTAGTTTTTGGCATTGGTACTCAATATATGATGAATACCATCTATCATAAGGTTTTAATGTCTATTGTGAAAAAGCTTTGCATTCTTATATCCATGTTGCAACTTGGTATTGTTGGCATTGCTTCAATAATCATTTCATAGTGCTATTTGGATCTTGATTGACAATGAATAAATATTGTTAGTGATCTTGATTGCATTCTTTATGATTCTTTTTTGGCTCTTAATAGATGGAAGTATTGCATGAAAAAATTTGGCTAAAACTTAAAGGACTATTTTTGCATATCATTGGTGAAACAGTTTGGTATTTTTCGTATATTCTTTGGTATCAAAAGAAGATGATATGTTGGTTCTGGTTGATATAATAGTTATCTAATGTTCAGATTGGAAAGTTAAATTGTTTCAGGTTTCATTAGATGATTACTTAAGATAGGACAACATTAGTATTTGTTGCTTGGACACAGATGTAAGGTGTTTGCAGGGATATGTTAGCAATACTAGTGTTATGATAGTGAGTATGCAAATGATAATGTGAAAAAATCTCATAGCTCAATGTATATTTCCTATCTATAACAGTTCTTTTGTATGTTGGCAGTATCGTATATATGATGGTAGTTTTTATAGTTGCTTTGGTATAACTATGCTTTATTGTTACTTGGCAGCTCATGGTTTTTAGCTTACAGGTGACATTACTTTGTTGGTTCATTCTAACAAGTGTTACTATGAATCGAGAAGTAAAAGGAAACATGAATTGATGGATATAAATTCCATTCATGATTAGTAATTGTTATTTATTCTAGCAAAATTGATAAAGCTATAAACAAGTGTTTTTGTTGCTTTAACAGTACAACATATTTTTTCTATGATGGATAGTGAGTATAGTTTGGACAGTAGTAAAATCCAAACTGAATTTGTTTGTATCTTGACTGTATCAATAAAAGTGCCTAAACTTTTTGGCAGATTAGCAACTGTTGTTTTGAGTTGTGCTTGGACAAAGAGCATGTAGCATTCTTACTTTGTCAAGTCCCTCTTTTGGCATTTCATTTGCAAAGAATCAGGGGGAGCTTCATGTTGCAATTTTTCCTTAAGTATTGACAATGTCTTTGTTTGGTATTTGTTGTGCATGCAATGATATTCTATTTATCTATGTGATTAACACAAGGAGATACATGCAGTAGTGTTGAGGAGTAAGTAATATCTTTGTGACAAAGGGAAAGATGAAACAATACTTTGTTTTTCTAGTATTGGTACACACAGATAGTTAACTTTGGTTTGAGTTTTTGGATATGGCTCTTTGACAGATTGCTCATTTAGTGGCAGTAGAGTGGAAGAGTTCATTTGGTCCATCAATGACAGTGCATATTATGACTTTCTCTCAAAAAAATTCATGATTAATCTTACTTCTATTGATGTTGTTGGTATTATTGCACAGATTATGTACATGGCTCAGTGGCATTTTAGTGCTATGGTTTAGGGGGAGAAAAGTTACTTGGTGAACATTGTTTCTACAGCTAGTTTTTGATTAGTTGTTGTATTTTATGCCATATAACAGGTGTCTTTGTCCTTGTGACAAAAAAGGGGGAGAAATTGTTGATTCAATTTTAGGTTTAGATGGCTCAGATTGCTCAATTTTTGCCATCAAGGACAAAGGGGGAGTTTGTTGACTTTCTCTTTGTGGCATTTGTCCTTGATGTCAAAACATGTCAAAATGGCTTGGTTATATTGATCAATTGATTTAGTTACATTGGTTGTTGTTATTGGCATTCCAGTTGGCTCATTTGGTTCATCGTAGATTTGACATTGTGTTCTTATAGTTTTGATTTGCTTCATTGTCATTGGCATCATTGTTCAGTTTACACATGATTGATGCAGTTGATTCAGTTTATATAATATCTACTTATCATTCAGACTTGTGTGCAACACTTGGACAGGAATTGATCATACTTGCATACATACTCTAGCAAGGTTGATTATGCATTTACAGATTCAGGTTGATTATGCATATTTCTATTACATATCTCATGGTATTTTCATGATATTTTTGACTTGGCAATGAGCTTGTAAAACAACATGGTTTCTAGCTTTTTCTATGCATAATGTTTTGGTTGTAATGGTCAGCATTTGCAATGTGCTAAAGCACATGTGGTAATCGGGTTTCTTTGTGGGATAGCCTAAGTCATTATGACTTTGCCTTAAGCTATATGATTGGTATCGGGATTTCATGTTCTGAGGCATATAATGGAAAGGAATTTTGTAACATCATTTGATATTATTCAGGCCGAGCATACTATATTGCATTGGTAACAATGTTTGTTTCATCGGGTTTTTAGTAAAAGCCATTACATGGCTATTGGCTCGATCACAACATTTTGTATTACTTATAGGTGTCGACCATATTACACCAAGTTCTTCATTTTATTGGGCGCATATATTACAAAGCACATTGTGCTTATCATGTTATTTGTATCAAACTTATTATTGTTTTCACCGAGCGTATCATATTTCATTGGACTTACTATGATTGTTGTCAGCCTTATCTTGTTTGCAAGGTATTTGACTTAGAAAAGTCGATTATTGTGTATTGTTAACAATGATTGTTGGGGGGCTTAAAATCCATCATTGTGTTTGATTAATGATGGATCAGACTCCAAATATTATCAAAAGATGAAAAAGGGTAGACTAAAGGCTTTCGAAAGAAGTTAGGGCGAATCATTTTGTTGTTTTTGTTTTGCTCTGAGGCAACAACAATGATGCCATAAAGTTTATGGGATCACAGTTTGCAGTTGGTTTTGAAGCTAAATGTTGGATGAGTTTTAGTGAGACCGTTATGAAAGATTTGCACAATTAGATGGTAACATTTCGGCCACCCTAACAGGTATTTGGTTTTCAGTTTGAAAGTGCTTATGTTGGTTTCAAAAAATAACTGATTTTATGGATTAAGAGATTCGTTGAAGATTAGAAATTTGTTAAAGATTAATCTTAGTTTTTCACTAACTTGAGTTTAAACCTAAGGGTTTCATTATTATAGTGGCATTCGTCAAAATTTCATTGGTTACTACTCAAACCCATTATGGGTATCATGATTTAACTACATTATTTACTAGTTTATACAAACCCTATTTATGGTGTTACAGGTTTTTGAAAAGGATAACTATTTTTTTGCATTCTATAAATACATGGAAAAGAGCCATGATTCAGTGATGGAAAGAGAGAAGTTATAATCTGAATAGTGTATTGTTGAAAAATAGAGATTATTACTATGATATCATTTTGTATTTAAAAAGAGAAAAGAGGGTTTATATTGTATATGTCTCTAGTTGTATTACAAAAATTATTTTGAGTTGGGCATTATTGAAAAATCATTTTGGTATCCTATTGTGATTTTGTGACTGCAGAGAGTCATTGCAATTATAAGGTCTTAATAGGTTGCAATACTATTAGTTTTGATGAAGTTGGTGCTTCTAATTTGAAGTGGGTGCTTCAATTTATTATAGGAGTTGGTGCTCCACATTATTATAGGAGTTGGTGCTGCACATTATCATTGAGTTGGTGCTTAGAAAGTATTGTAAACATTTTTGGAATTAAGCATGCGAGGCATTTTGGAGTGGTTTTTCTACCCCAAGAGGGTTTTCCACTCATAAATTTTTTTTTGTCTATCTTTTGTGGTTGTGTCTATCTTGCATAATCTTTCTTTTAGTTATTTGTAAAATTTGTTCATGCAATACTCTAATACTTTTCACAGTTTCAAGTTGTTGTCAAGATCATAATTCATTTGCTCATGTTCAATGTGTGAAACTCTACCATAAGTGAGTATGTTGTTTTGTGCAAAAGAAAACATCAAAAATTGTTCTTTCAGTACTATATGAACAATGTATAATATGCTTTGATATGAGTTGTTATATTTGGTTATCATTAAAAATAGTCATTCAAAACTCTGTGTTTACATTGCACTTATAATGTCACCATTGTTTAAGATTAAAAGGGGTTTAAATCTGCATTTCAAGTTATAAAAGTTTTAAATATATTACTCTGATTCACCCTCCCCTCTTAGAGTAATTCCACTTCCAACATTTTGGTTTCCAAATATTATTTAGAAATAATAATTAAAAATTTGTGAATAATAAGCTTTATCACCCAAATAGATAAATAAAATGCAATAATAAACTAGTTATTGCATTAATAGAAATAATTGCAATAATACATCAACTATTACAAATCCTCAAATACTTAGCTTCTCAGACAAGCTGAATACAATCGTTATTCTCCAAATTTGGTCAAAGACCATTAAATTTGTGATGAAGCACCTGTAGGAACCCTGGATGGATTCCTCCACAACCTCCAGTGAGGGTTGATCTTTTACAATTGAACCTAGTACCCTAGAGTCTTCAAACCCTCGGGCAATGCAATCACTCAGCTCTTACCACATAGGTATGAAAAATAGAATAACTCGGGACATAAGCATGCACAAATGCTAAGCCAACAACTCCTTATAAATATTTCTCAATGACTTCCAAGAAGCTTCTAGAAATAATATTATTTTATTTTCCAAAGTGACTTTATAATTTATTATTTTATTTAGTCACTTTTATTAAATTAATTAAACATAAAGTCATCCTTTTGATATTAATTTATTGGAATAACTTTATAAATAATTAATTTAATATTCCCACTTTATTTTAATTAAAATAACCAATTAAGTTATCCTTATGAAATATCATTAATTTAGACAACTTAATCAATTAATTAAATTAAATTACTTCACCTCCAATTTGGGGACATTATAGTCCTCCCTTCCCAAAAATTGCTCTCCCTGAAGCAATCTGCAACTGCTAAACCATCTCAGCTACCATAGCACCTGAAGCCAAAATGGAAAACCAACTATACCTGTCCACCAATCACCTGGATCCCAAATGATCTTGCAACATGTGTTAATCCATAACCTCTGTATGTAGCTAGAACCCAAGATATTGTCAAACTCTGACAACCAATGAAACCAATTGTCCAACAATGAAATCCCTGGACCACAACTCTGTAAATCATTCCCATTATGCCAACTCCAAGTACTGTGTTAACACACCTCAAATATCATACTTGGATCCCATGGATAAATTAGAAGTCCTCCAAACTCAACACCAACTAACTTTTGTTGTGCCACTTTGATAACCCATAACGTCCAATTGTATCGTCTCAAAACCTTGCTTCTAGAAGCAACCTACTAGAGAGAGCAATGTAATAGAATTGCAAAACTGGGACTCATCACCTAAAGTTAGAAATGTATCGCACTAGAGTGAATTTGAACACCTATTATTCAACCCGCCTCTCTGCACCATAAATGACATTGTCAAATCTTGTGTATGTGGGTTGAAAGTAAACTAATGAGCACACCTCATTATGTAGTCGAGGTGAAACTTTCATGCTTGCACCAATGGAATACCAGAGTAGTCATGTGTATTCCATCCAACACTGACATCATCAAAAGAAGACTCACAACTCACAACTAGATGAGTTGGTCTTTCAAGAGTAATAAGAGTACCATCATGAATGTCATTAATCTCCTAAAAAGAGGTTGGAACAACACCAGGGTCCAGCGTGCAAGACTTAGAAGAAATCATCTTCTTCTGATAAGACTGACCAATGTCAATCTCAAAACTATTGATGTAGAGCCTTGTGCTCGAATCTCTAATGATGCCTAAACCTGCATCCAAGACTGATGTGTCTATATCATCAACAATCCATTCCACACTGAGTGGTCTCCTACAAATGTGAAAGATTCCCAACATAGGTGCATAAAACATATACCAACATATGTCAAGTTGCTAGCATAAATCAGAACAACACCTTGTAATATGTGAATCAAGTCCATGATGGAGAAAAAAGTATCTCCATTGCCCACAGATGATAAGAACTCATCATCACTCCATCCTATAACTCCAAAGTGGTAATCCCAATCTCTCCTATCCATACCAACACCTGATGCCCTCAAAGTGTAACCTAACAAAACTCTGACCAGCAAAGTAGGACAACCATCAATCAATGAAGTAGGAGGTAAAACCCATGAGGATGGTGTTGGGATACTATTGCCAGCATGCCTATCTCCAAATCACATACTGAAATCAATCAGTAACTCGATCATATACCTCTCAAGACCAATTGACTCATCTTGTTTACCTAACACAAGAGGAACTGCACCTATATCCTGAGTGTGAACGCTAGGAGATCTCATGTTGCTCTCCTTATCTTGTGCCTTGACTGCCATAGAAGACTGAGTCTCTGTTGAACATTATGAAAAAAGGGTCAAACTCAACTCTGAATAGAGATCATCAACATAAATCTTGGATTCCAAAAGAGATATCTAAGTACACCTCAAGGAATCACTACATACCATAAGCTCATGAAAAAGCTTATCTACTTCATCTTTTTTCCTTCTCAAAGCATCTAAATAGACCTCAGCGAGGTTGAGAAGGTGATCATGATCTGAAAGAAGGTGCAAATAGTTTTTCTTCATTGTTCCCATACCTTCTTTGATTTCCTACAAGCTATCATGAGAAGACTCTACTTCAATCCCTTTTTGTCTTTTCTCCAATTGAACCAGATGTTTTCAAATCACTTTGTTAAAATGAATTTCTTATTGATATTTTGTCATTGAATTCACATTCTAAGTCAAAGTCAAAACTTCCAAACATCGAAGGATATTTATAGTTTCATGTCCTAAGACCACTTGAACTTTCTAGTTCCCCTTTTGTTTTGAAACTTCATGTAGACACAAACAAACTAGAAAGGATTGCCTATGGTTACATGGAATAAATCTTTCACACTGTCAGGTTGATTGTCAACCCCATTGTTCAGACAGACATTTGAAATGCATTACCTAACTCCAGTATTTAGAGACCAGGATTTGTGTTCAGTGGAGGGAAGTGTAGGCTTTAAAGCTACTTGATACGTTATTCACTAAATCTTCCATTGTAGGAATACAGCTCCTTATAAAGCTTTCTGAATTCAAAAATCTTGTACCTTGGAAAACAAACTCCTTATGGACATTGACTTTTTGAAATACAAGCACATGAAGGAACAAAGTTAAATTCTGATTTGAAATCCCACATAAACATTTGAATTATCATTTTCTTGTCAATATAACTTTGAGAAACTCTAAGCTTTGTTGTTCTTGCTACATTGTAATTTGAATCAAAAGCAAAGACGCAGTGAAAACAGATAGACTTATTTTGGCTCAGTAAAAAGCAAGCATCTTAGATCAAAACAAGACTGAACAATCTATATTAAGTAGTGGCTCGGTGCCCACCAAGGACATCCTTGCCACCAGAAAGCAGACATCCCTCTTGTAATCTTGTAAAGACCAGATTTTGCATTTTTAAAGATTGCCATCAAGTTTCTTCAAAGCATTATACAGATCTTAATAACGTTGTAATATTGATTCCAAATCATTGTACATTTTACAATGAACTGTGCCTTAAAAGGTGTACAACTGTCTTCATTTAAGAATCTTTAAGTTTAACCACAATTAACATACCATGTTGATTGGCAGGTAAACAAAATCAGCGTATCTTCACTTCCTTTGACCGATTCCTCAATTAGAATGTTAATCACGCTCGCACATAATCTAGAACTCTCAACCATTAGACCAAGAAAATAAGAATCTCTGTGCCTCTAACACCTTTTCAAAATATTCCCTTATCAAAAGATTGAACAGTGTTGGAATACTGTTTATTTGACTACGGAGTTGAGGTAAGTAAAACATTAATAATAGAACTCTCCAACATCGTATCTTCCAGATTTCACTGGAAACTTCTGTACCGACCTCCAGCACATTGAATGTAGCTTCTATCAGTATCTTCTAGAGATTTCTAAAAGATCTATTAATACAACATTCTCTCGGAATGGATGTAGGGATGTAACAGCACACTGCTGTATAATCATATGCAAATAATATAATTGTGTTAAGCTGCTCTGTGTTTTTTTTTTTTCTTCTTTCTTTTTCTCCTGTGAAAGTATTTTTCTGCTCTGTATTTTCCTGTCAGTTTGTCTGTTCAATATGGTATCAGAGCATAATTAGATCTTGGGCAAATGATCCATAGATTTTGTAGTATAAAATTTTAACCTTGCAGGTTGCAATTTGGTTGAGAGCAGCATTAAGAATTTTTTGTGGCAAGTGAACAATACTGCAGCAAAGGAGAGAATTTCTACACACAAAAATTGGTGAGAAATTTTCAATCTTTTAATCTGGGTGTTAAAGATTTTGAAATCTCTTTCATTCTCATCCAAAAAGGAGGGAATTTGACATAATGGATTATCTTGGTATTTCCTTGCCCACAGTTAAATTAAATGGAAAAAATTATTATGATTGGGTATCTCATATAGAAATTGCTCTAACTCTTCAAAATTGTTATGAGATTGTTATTGGTAGTGAACAAAGACCAGCCAATCCTAGAAAAGACCAAGAAGATTGAGATAAAAGGGACAAAAAGGTGGCAGTATTAATCAAGCTTACACTTTCAAAGGAAGTTTTTCCACAAGTCGCAATGAAAGAAGTGGAGTCAAAGTATGGGATATTTTGAAAAATATATATCAAAATTCAAGTAATGTATGGATCTTATCTCTCACCACAAAGTTATATAATATGAAATTATCAAGTTCACAAGAGCTAGTCCCTCATCTAAGTAAATTAAAGGAAAAGAAAAATGAGCTTGCTTCTCTTGGAAAGAATGTAGATGATTAAAAATTTGTGCAAATAATATTACAAAGTCTTCCAGGATCCTATCTCTCACCATAGAGTTATATAATATGAAATTATTAGGTTCACAAGAGTTAGTCCCTCATCTAAGTGAATTAAAGGAAAAGAAAAATGAGCTTGCTTCTCTTGGAAAGAATGTAGATGATAAAGATTTTGTGGCAAGATGGGTCACAAAGCAAATGAATGTTTCAAAAGCAATAAAGATACAAAGAAGACGACAAATAAGTATAAATTAAAAAGAGAGAATCATTTAATGGTGAATCTCAAGCATTCATAATGAAAGGGAAACAATATTACAAAAAATCACAAGATAATCAGTCCAAAGAAAGGAATTGGAAGTACGAAAATAAAAATGTCCCATCTATAGATTATAATAAAAGTAAATGGAAATGCAATTATTGTGGCAAGATGGGTCACAAAACAAATGAATGTTTCAAAAGGAATAAAGATACAAAGAAGAAGACAAATAAGTATACAAAATTTGTTGATTCCAAAAGAATTGTTTTTTGTGTCGCACTTAAAGGAAATAATTCTTTTAAAGATGATTGGGTTATTGACTTTGGTGCTACACAACACATGTCTCACAAGAAGGAAATTTTTGAATCAATAAGTGGAAGTAGTACAAAGAAGATATGTTTGGAAAATAATGGATATATTTGGGGAATAATAGTGCTTTAGAATTTAAAGGGACTGGAAGTGTTAAAGTTGATAATGGTATATTTAAAAATGTGAAGCTAGTTCTTGAATTAAAAACAAATCTTCTTTCTATATCTCAAATTGCAAATCAAGGGTATAAAATTGAGTTCTACAATGACAAATGTTTAATCAAAGATGTGAATGATAATTATAGAGTGACAAAAATTGGTAAAATGAAGAATGAATTATATAAGTTTCAGGAATTTTCTTCTAAATGTAGAGACAAGCATCTATGTGCTATTGCCCAATATGATGATATGTGCAAGTTATGGCACATGAGCGAATGGGACATGTCAACTATCAAAGTTTCAAGCTTATGGAGAAACTACATATGGTACATGGGCTTCCAAAAATATCACCTAGACATAAGATATGTGAAAGATTTGCAATGGGAAAACAACATGTGGAAAGTTCCCAACAAGGAAAATCATGGAGAGCAAAAACTCCTTTACATTTGGTTCATAGTGATGTAATGGTTCCATTTAACACACCTTCACTTGGAGGATCAATGTATGCTCTTACCTTTATAGATGACTATTCTTGAAGAATTTGGGTATATTTTCTACAAAAGAAGGATGAAGTATTTCATAAGTTTAAAGAGTTTAAAGCTTTGACTAAAAAACAAAGTGGAAAATGTCTAAAGATAATAAGAACAAATAGAGGGACCGAGTATATGAATAAATCTTTCTTAGAATTTTGTAAAGAACATGGCATAAAGAAAGAATCAATTGTTTCTTTTTCACCTCAACAAAATCGGGTTGTCAAAAGAAAAAATAGAGCTATAATAGAAATGGATAGATGTATGCTTCACTCTAGAAATATAGAAGCTAAATTTTGGGCTGAAGCAGTTCATATTGTTGTATATATCTTGAATAGAACACATACAAAATCAGTTATGAATATAACGCCAGAAGAGGCATGGAGTGGAAGAAAGCCTACAATATCTCATTAGAATATTTGGTTGCAATGCTTATGCTCACATTCTTGATGAAAAAAGGAGCAAGTTAGAAAGAAAGAGTGAAAAGTACATAATGGTGGGATATAGTGAGGAATCAGAAGGATATAGGTTATATAATCCTAAAACAAGTGAAATTCATATCAAAAGGAATGTATGGTTTGATGACAATATTGGAAGTGATAATTCTCCTACATTATCCTCCTTTCCAATTTTGATTGAAGAAGAAAAATCTACTAATGATTCAAATCAAAGTGTGTCATCCTTTGTAGGAGGAGAAGCAACTCAAGCTAAAGTGATGATGAAAACACAAGGAAGACTAGAAGCATTCAAGAAATATACCAAGAAGGTCCTAAGAAGTTTTTGCTAATTATGCTCTTATGGCTAAGGTGATGCAGGTTGACACTTCAAGTACATATGAAGAATCAAAAGGAAAAGATGAATGGGAGGCAGCTATGCAAGATGAGTACAACTTTTTGATGAAAAATGGAACGTGGGAATTGACAACACTTCCAAAAGAAAAAAAATGTGGTTGGTTGCAAGTGGACCTATAGAACAAAGTTCACATTAGACGGAGCTATTGAGAAACACAAAGCAAGGCTAGTGGCTTAAAGGTTTTTCATAAATAGAAGGTATTGACTATACTGAAACCTTTGCTCAAGTTGCTAAAATGACTTCTATTTGTACAATAGTTGCTTTGGCTACAAATTTTGGTTGGAAATTTTTTCAAATGGATGTAAAAACTACATTTCTACATGGTGATTTAGAAGAAGAAATTTATGTGCAAAAACC
Source organism: Sequoia sempervirens (assembly GCA_007258455.2). Taxonomy (NCBI): domain Eukaryota; kingdom Viridiplantae; phylum Streptophyta; class Pinopsida; order Cupressales; family Cupressaceae; genus Sequoia; species Sequoia sempervirens. Next base: position 730,297,910 of record VDFB02271358.1, on the reverse strand, counting down.
ACCAGGATTTGTTAAAATTGGTGAAGAGAATTTAGTGTGTAGATTAAAAAATCAATATATGGTCTTAAACAAGTTCCAAGGGCATGGTACTCCAAAATAAATGAACACTTTATAGAAGTGGGATTTAAAAGAAGCAAAGTTGATCCAGACATGTATGTAAAGCATATTGATGGTCAAATTGTTATTATTGTACTATATGTAGATGAATTGATTATTACAGAAGACCACACAAAGTGTATTGAAAGCATCAAGGATCAACTCAAACAATCCTTTGAAATAAATGATCTAGGATTAATGCACTACTTCTTAGGCATGCAAGTTTGGCAAGAAGGAAGGATCATGCTTTCTCAAACCAAATATGCCCTTGATCTACTAAGGAAGTTTAATATGAGTGATTGTAAACCATCTAATACACCATGTGAAGTAGGATTAAAATTGAGTGCTACCTCTACTCAAAAGAAGGTGGATGGAAAATTGTATAGACAACTTGTTGGGAGTCTTTTGTATCTTACTATAACTAGACCAAATATTGCATATGCAATTGGTATTGTATCCAGGTACATGTCAGATCCACACATTGAACATTAGAAAGCAGCCAAAAGAATATTAAAATACATTAAGGGTACTTATCATCTTGGCATTCAATACAAATATGGAGGAGAGCCTACTCTAGTTGGGTATACAAATTTTTATTATGCAGGTGATATTGATGATAGAAAATCAACCTTAGGATACATCTTTCATCTTGGATCAGGACCAATTTCTTGGAGCAAAAAGAAGCAATCAATAGTGTCACTATCATCTACAAAGGCTAAATATATTGGTTCATCAAAGGTATCTCAAGAAGCATTGTGGCTTAGAAGACTACTTGAAGACACATGCTATCCACAAGAATCTCCTACTATAATATTTTGTGATAATCAAAGCACCATTAAGCTAGAAAAATAACATGTATATCATGCGAGGTCTAAGCATATAGAAGTGCACTGTCATTTTGTTCAAGATCTAATTGAAAGTCAAGTAGTGGAGCTACAATTTTGTGGAATAGAGGATCAAATTGCAAACATCTTTACAAAAGCATTGCCCGTTGTAAAATTTGTCAAAGTGAGAAACTTGTTACATCTCAAGGAAGTTTCTATTCTCTGCAAATAAACATTATGGGGGGTGTTGGAATATTGTTTATTTGACTACGTAGTTGAGGTAGGTAAAACATTAATAATAGAACTCTCCAACATCATATCCTATAGATTTCACTGGAAACTTAGATTCTAGATAATTCATGCACCAACCTCTAGCACATTGAATGTAGCTTCTATCAGTATCTTCTAGAGATTTCTAAAAGATCTATTAATACAATATTTTCTCTCAGTATGGATGTAAGGATGTTATAGCACACTACTATATAATTATATGTAAATAATATATAATTGTGTTAAGTTGCTCTATTTTTTTCTCTATGACAATATTTTTCTACTCTATTTTTTTAGGACTATTAGTTTGTTTGTTCAATAAAAAACTAGACCTTGTAATGGCTCAACTAAAAAGCCTCTTGATATTGCTTTCTCACAAAATGACATACTTAAACATGCACCTGATGGTCCTCTTTACATAGTTGGCCGAATCAATGATAAGCCTACTAATGGGATATTAATTGATCCTATATGTGGAGAGAATGTGATCATGGAAGGATTCCTATTTGTGTGTGAACTCTATGATAAACCAAAAGAATGGATCAAGACACATAATGGTTTTGTTTTTCCTATGATTGGCTCGATAGATCTCCCTTTAAAAGTTGGACCAAAAACATTAAATGTCTCATTCACCATCATCCCACAATCAGATCAATTTCATGTGAAGTTAGGCTACCCATGGCTTCAATCCATGAATTCCATCCCTTCGGTTGTACATAAGTGTTTAAAGTTTCCATTTGGAAATGATATCTTTACTATGCATCATAGTGGGTTTAATCCTGCGTCTTCCCGAGGGAACTTTTCATTAGATTTCTTTTGGCCCGAGCCTATGGAACCTATTAAAGATCATGAAGACTTTTTTTTTAAATCATATCAAAAGTTCAAGGAAAAGCATATAGTAGAATTATCCCTTCGAAACATGCCTCAACCTATAACTAAACCACCTATCCTTGACGAAACAATGATTTAACCAAAAGCCCTTCCAACATCCAAGAGCAACCTTCAACAAATCCTCCTACAATTTCTTATAAGAGACCATGAGATAACCAAAGAAATCCCATTGTCCCTCCTAAATTCAAAAAAGTTTACAAAGCCAAAGAGAAAGTGGTTGAACAACCACTTGTTGTTTCTTCCATTCCTCCTAAGGAAGAGAAGAAACCTATGATTGACAAACCCGCTCTTACACAAACACAAATTAACAATAGATTGAAACGAAATCGAAGTGCTAGAGAGCATGGGCATAGACGTTGTGCTATTGCTCATATGTTACAAACTAAAGAAGATGAGATCAAAATAAAAAATAAAAAATTGAACTTACCTGAAGCAATGCATGATGATTTTATACCCTCACCACAACATAAACAAGAACCTTCCATGGACATTGTCATTCAACCTCCCATTGTGATTAATCTAGATGATGGTATTGACATTACAAAGATAGATGAACAAGTGCATAATGAACTAAACACATCATTTTATTTTTCTATGAGCTTAAATGAAAAATATCCTAAAAAGAGTGTTGAACTTGGTGCTTCCCCTAGTTCGGCACTTTTCATTATCCCTTTGGCTAGTTGTCTGCCTTCTGTTTATACAAACCGAGATTGGGATGCAAATGACCTACTATAGGTTGACTCACATGTTCCTTACTAGTCTTTTTTTCTTTTTCATGTTTCTTTATGTGATTGCATGTGCATAATGTGATCCCCCATGATGTTTAGTTTGATATATCTTTTTCTCTCTTTGTGTATGAACCTCTATTTGTACCTACATTCTTCTATATGTTGTAAACATCTTTTATCTTTTTCATTTTTCTTGTATTTTCTTTCTGGGGATGACACAAGGCATCGAGACATTTAGGTCTCTTCCATGTTGACCCAAAATCTTTCCTTTATCTTTTTCATTTTTCTCGTGTTTTCCTTTTGGGGATGATGCAAGGCTTTGAGACATTTAGGTCTCTTCTATGTTGATCCAAAATCTTTCCTTTATCTTTTTCATTTGTCTTGTGTTTTCCTTTTGGGGATGATACAAGGCGTTGAGACATTTAGGTATCTTCCATGTTGACCCAAAGGATTTTTCTTTGTTTTTCACTTTCCTTGTGTCATTCTTCCAGTTCTATGGGTATTTGGGGAATGATGACAGTTTCGAGCTCTTACAAAATTGTAGCAAATACATACTGACCTCGAATCCATAGATCCCTTATGTATTCTTAGGGTCAACCCCTTCCCTCCTTGTTCATGACGTATCTTTATCTCAAAAACATATGACTTGAAATAAGTTTTTCCGAGGAAATCTCTCATGTCTTAGGAGAAAACATTGGCTACTTTAAAGAAATTGTTCATAGCAATGGTGTTAGCAAGCGCTTTAAAGTGGGGGCATACATTGATGACATCTTTCAGCATATTTCATGGCATGATTTTATTTTCTCTTGTGACATGTCCTTTTCTTGGTGGTCTCATTGGGTTTGATGTCCTCCAAGAGTCTGATATTTCTAAGCATACAATTTCCCTTAGTGGTATGATGTGAATGAGGCATGATCCCATAAGTGGTGATTTGATACTCTTTGACTTGTCCTCTCTTGGATAAATTAGGCATGATGTTCCCTAAGAAAAAGACCTTACATGAAAAAATCAAAATCCCCTTTAGCAAAATCTTATAGACATAACATTCAAAAACATTCATAAAAGCATAGCATTGTGGTGCCTTATCAAAGTTGTTAGGAGGATAACTTCGGTATTGTATGGGAGGCTAATATGATTCTTTCATTTGCCACCTCATTGGGATAACTTGCCTAGTTGATAGCCTGAGGTTCCACTACCCTAGAGTGAGCATGCATGTTACAAACAAATAGCCTAGACTTGGTCTACATAGTGTTGGACTAACTATTATAGCTTGATTTTTTTCTTGGGAAAACAGCTGCACTCCATATTGTGTTGGAATAATCGAAGCTTGATCCTTTGTTTTACCTTTTTTTTCTTGGTCTTTGATAGGGTATGACTATGTATCTTTGTTATTGTTGCATACTTAAGTGTCTTGAATGTCTACTTTAGTGTGAGTTTGTCATGGGGGGAAGCTCTCACTAAAGTGGGGGAAAAATGGAGAGTATAAAAAATAACCCTTTTTCACACTTAATTTGGAAATAATTATACTAAAATTAACTTAATTGTTCCTTGATTTAATGTTGTAATATGTTTTACACATTCACACTAAGTATAGGACCCTTTCAACTAAAATGGACATAATTGTGCCTTATTTAGGGTGAAATGGACATAATTTAGGGTGTTATAAATTGTTTTCTTACACTTTCACACTAATCTAGGGATTCATTAATTAACTAAGGGTTAATTGAGCTTAATTGGCCACTTTAATTCAAATCTAAGCCTTATTAATTGTATTATCTAAAGGATCTATCCCAACACCCATTAATGATATTGCATAACATTTACATTGGCAAAGTTGGAGTCCTAGAAAAATGTGTTAGGAACCATTCACCACTTTGGGTGAATGGGTCCTCCTTACCTAGGAAACCCTTTTTTGGCATATTTGAAGTGGGTTTTTAATGTTATTTCACCTTCCAAAAGCTTGGTCCTAGAAAATTGTGTTAGGACCCATTTGCCACTTTGGGAAAATGGATCCTCCTTGCTTAGGACACTCCTTTTTTAATTTATTTGTGGCATTATTTTAATGATTTTAAATCCTAGATCTAATGCCGCCTTGGATTATTTGAATTTTGGGGTTAATCTTTAGATTTAGTATAAATATAAGGTTAATTCACATAGTTTCATCCTAACCAATCCTAAGTGACTTAGCAAGTTAAGAAGCAATCAAGAGTACATTCACAAGAGCATTTCAAAGGAATTCAAAGGAATATTATTGAAGTTTCATTGTAGCAATTCAAGATCATATCATCATATCAAAGGCATAGTGCATCAAGCATGTTGTTGAGCTAATGTTGTTGATGTAGCATTCAAGATCCAAGTCAAGCATTGTTTCACATCCAATTCAAGATCAAGATCTACATTCTTCATGGCCACTTCATGTTATTTTGCATATTTACATTCCAAGACTTCATCCAAGGCATCTTTTTTTCATGTTTCATGTTTCATTACTTCATCACAAGGTTTAATTACCTAAACAGGGTTTAACCGAGGAAAACCCCTATTCTCTATTGATGTGTGATTGTGGGTTTTAGGTTGAAGATCAAGTGGAGAACAAGATTGAAACAAAGTTGTCAAAGTTGCAAAGTTATCATCTACATTGTAAGATCATGAAAAGAGCTCTATAGAATTTGTTTCGAACTTTCAGGAGCTAGTCACCTGGGAGCTGAGAGTGTAGACCTTGAAGAATAAAACCCAAAAGTCAGTTTTCAAAAAACCTAACAAGGACCCATTCACCACTTGGGGAAAATGAGTCCTCAGTGACCTCAAAACAATAATTTTTCAATAAGGTACACATTGTTTCAGCCTCTTAAAATTTCCCTCATTGTTGCTATAATAGTTAGGAGTGATTTTTTATTGTTATTTAGGCATTTTAGCTTTCATAATTGAATGAAATATCCCCTAGAAAACTTAGTGGTTTATCATCTTGTTAATTCATTTTGGTAAACCCTATATTTTTCTATGTTTCAGTATCCTACTCAATAGATATATCTTTTTGAATACACCACTACACTATTATATTGATAGAAAACTTCCATTATTTTCTATATAATTATATTTAAGGTTCATATACTAAAAAATATCTAATGATGGATTATAAAAACTTACCAAGCCTTTGAGAACTCTAAATATGTGTAAATTCTTTAACCAACATACTAAATCTCATTCCAATGGCATAAATACTCCTAATTCGAGAAAACGAATAGAATTCAAACCTTGTGATAAGTAGAGTATTCATAGTTACAAGAGAAATAGTGTCAACAATTACTTCCATGTGTATCATGTTCTTCTTCTAAATGTAATATTAGCTCATGGATTTGGTAAGTGCCATGTTGCTAATGAGGATAGAGATATAACACAAAAATACATAAGAGATGTGAATGTGCAATTTATGTGTAATAAATCCTCCATTGATATACTTGTCAAGAACTTTTAAAATGGGCATTATGATATCACCACCTTGGAAGAATATAAATTTTCTCAATATAGCTTCCTTAATCTTTGGAAAGAAGGACATCTACTATAGTTCACTACTAAAGTGAATGAGAAAAATATTATTTTTCAATACTATAAAGATCCTAGGTAGGGGAGAGAAATTGTGTGAAATAAATAATTATCATGGAGCTAAGGAATGATAAAAAATTTGACAAAACACAATGAGACCTGTCAAAACCTTCTCAAAACAAGCTAAATGTGTGGGAAGTACCACCAACCTAGGAATTAATTATTATTTGATGGTAGGCATTTTTTCATAATATGAAATGATTGTAGAAACATTGAGATTAAATTTGTTATTGGACCCATATCCTCCTAAGGCAATTACAAACATTTAGATCTTCATTAATGATTAGTTAATTCATATCAGATCAACTCCATGATTTGATTAGGATTTTTTACCTTATTTACTTCATGATAAAATGGACTATAAAGAACGATGGTAAACTATCTATTACACCCAAAAAATCATTTATTCTCTAAAATTAGTAGATAATATTTTTGATATACATAAAATAATCACATGAAATTTCTCTCAATTATTATTGTGTCAATATTGCATGATTTAATCAATAAGAAACCAAGTTATAAGGATTCAACTTCTACTTCATTATTTTTTCCTATATATTCTCTCGATAGAAATTTTGAGAATGTTACCTTGAGCATCCCTAATTACATAGACAATAGTTAGAAACATTTGATTACCCCATGAGGCTATGTAAAAAATTAATATGAACTGCATCTATAAGAAATAGAAATCAATTTTATAATGGTTCTAATGAAAGAGGTGTGGCTAAGCTGATGAATCTCATGAATAAGATGGACCTTCTATGATCTTAATATCTACTTACATTGTATCATTTTCATAGTTTCCGACTCAAGAGGTATATATTTTAGAATATGCCACTACTCTACTATATTGATAACAAGCTTCCATGCTTTTTTCATAATTACAATGAAACGGATTTCGTTTGGTATTTTATGGTTACATTTTTCTAACTTAATCGTTCTCATGATGATTGTAAGATATTTGAGACAATTTGCATGATTCCACTAATAGTGATTATATTTTCCTCACATATTTTAAATATTCTCCTTCTTTACAAGATAATTCCTATTTAATTTCACTCATTATCTTTAATATTTTGATCAATTGTATAGTTAAATCCTCTCTTTTCTCATGTTTACATGATTACCACATTCTATTGTACTTATCTTCTATAAATTTACACAAACATAATTGACTCATGTTATGTTTATCACGCTTGTATATAACACTCACAACAATTTTTTTTTTTATCTACATGACAATACCTCACCTCTCCTAGATCTTACAAGATAACTCTACTTAGAACTTCATGGCCATATGTCTTGCCTTATTGGAACCATCGTTAGGGGCATATTGTTTCCTATCAATGTAAAGTGCTTTCACAAGAACAACATAAATATCTTCTTTATAGTATTACATGATGATTTTTTATATATTTTAATCTTATTTCATTCAATCTATTCACATTCCTTATATGTGACCAATTGTAAGGCTCAACATTCTTCATTGAATAGTTTTCTTTTAAGATAAACATATCTATCCCAACTCAAATTATTTTTTCCTTTTCTTCTTATTGGTTATGCATAATGCAATGCTATTTTAAATTCTATACCTATGTCTTTAAGCCTTATGTTTTTAGTCAATTTCAATAAAAATGATTTTTAAATCAAATAATATTGATTCAAATCAGACTTAAAATTTAACAGTTACACCTATCTGTCACATAAAAATTTCATGACGGTTTGTTCATTTAAATACCTTTCATTTCACATTTTAAAAGAAATATAAATTATCAAAAAAATATTTAATTATGATTTCAATCACTTCTACACTAAAAAATGGCGAACTTTCAAAATACAAATTGAATTACATGATTAAATTTACCCTCTACTATTACCATTTCATGCCAACTCAAAAACCGTTAGCATTTCATTTTCCTGACAACAAAAACTGAAAGTTGTATAAGATCCATTTTCAATTGGTTAAAGATTCAGCAATACAATTCAACTGAAGCAAAAATTAATGCCCATCACATATTACAATAGTTACGTGTCTTCAAAAATTTTAGCTGGAATGTATGTCCTCTATCCGTTAAATTATCTAACTGCGAATTATTTTAATAAAACAAGACCACGTTAGTCCAAATTACATTCACATAAGACTAAATTGAGATGTTTCTCTAAAGTCAGATTTGAGGACTACAGATTTGAGCGGTGAAATTGGGGTGGAGCTAGAATTTGCCCCTACAGCTTAAGAATTTTTGGTCACTTTTCTATTATTTAAAATTTTAAATTCCTATTAAAAAAAAATGAGAGAATTTCTATTTATTTATGAATTTTATCCAATTCATTCCTTAAATTTTGGAGGTAAAACTTTTAAGCTGAATTGCATTATTAAATTCATAGGACCACCAGCTTTAAAATATTCCTAAAAAATCTCAGCAGCCACTAAAACTTTTTAGGAAGGCCCCCACCAATAGGACCTTACTTAATGGGGCAAATTTTATATATTAATGAATCCACTTTATTTATATTAAATTGATTAAATGATCTTTATTATTTAATTAATTTAAATGAAATATATTTCTCACAAATATTAAAACTGATAAAATTTAAAACCATCATTTATTAAAAAAAAACATCAAATCAGTGAACTTTCTATTAAAATAGTTAATAATCTTAAAAATTCAAGTTAACTCAATCTTCAAAAGAGAAAAAGCAATTAGCAAATCAAAACAATTAGTTAACTATTTGATAAAAATAACTAAATAAATCTAACTATTGGATAAATGAAAAAACTGACTAATAATAGTCACAACATCTCCACATCTACTCTACTTTTCATGGAATAAACTCTTGATCTGAAATAGAATCCAAACTGTTTATCCATCCCTACACAATTTTATAAATTGAGATCAATTTCATTTTAAGTTTGGAAATTAGATGTTTGACAATTTGAGATCAATTTCAATCGATTGGGTTTGCATGATGTTAGAATAAATATTTTTAGATATTATTTTTTATTCTTATTTGTGTTGTTTATTAAATCTTTAGGAAGCTCTCTTTCTATGTGAAGATTTTTTACTGCGAGTGTCGAAGAACATGGTATGAACAAATAATTAACTAATATATGAACAAATAATTAATGAATATCAATCTATACCTCTTGCACATTTAAAATGCATGTTAGAAGAAGCAAAATTACAGTTAGTTGTAGGTCTGAAAATGGGTATTACAAAAGCAGAAGATATTGAGATGAATAGTGAGATATGGAGTAGCCTCCCAGAAGAATTATTAATGGGGATTCTACCTTATCTGTCCACTCTAATAAGTGGGAGATTTAGGGTTGTTTGTAAACAATGGGAACATCTTTTTACACCACAAAACACCTTAATCCAATCAATTTCAGTAGTTTTCCCTGCTTGCTCCTCTCCTGCTTTCCTCTTTGGCTGCCCTCGAATGATATCACACGTGCACTTAAAGATTCATATCTACTTCAACCGGAATCCACTTACTCTATGTACAAAATTTCATTAGACTTTTGGGAACATGGTAAGGTCGATATATTGACTGTCTGCAAGAGCCTCTTTTGTTGTTATAAGGAGATCAAATATGTTAGAAATAGAGTATCTTTTTGCTTTGTATTTGCAATCCTATTACCAAAACATGGATAAACTTCCCTATTCCTAATCAACCTGTTGCATGTGATTTCATTGGATTGGCTTTTAACACCTCCACAAGGGTTTGCACCTTGGTCATGGGGTATAACAAACATATGGTTATGGAGATCTATGATTCAAGGACTAATGGATGGGTTATATTGGAGATAACTTATTCACCCATGTCATTTCATCCCACTGGGGAAGGGGTGTATTCTAGAGGAAAATTTTACTGGGTTAACAAGAAGTCATGTGATGTTGCATCATTTAATATTGCAGAGAGAAGTTGGGATGCTATTAAACTACATTGAAAACCAAAGTATTATGATTGGGAATTAACTGGGTGTGATGGAAATGTTGTTTTGGTGTACAATAGGCAGCTCTCATTATGGAAGTTGATTGAAGATGAAGATGAAAGGAAAACAAAAAGAAGATGGTCAGAATTGCAACTAATTCCAAGGAGTCTATGCAAAGAAGTGTGACATCTTTCGTTCATTAATAAGCATCATAGTTCTTTCGTTCATGAATACGCATCTTTATCCAGAGGTAGTGGTTAACACTTGTGGGTGGCTTTCTGTATATCTACCTGGAAGTAAGTTGGTTTTGTTTGATGCAGAGGGAAGAATGATGCACAACATTGATGGTGGATTGCTTTTGAACGGTCAAATTTTATATCAGTGCCTGCTTATGAGCTTAATAATATTTGGTGGCCTTCTTAGTCCATGTTTATCACCATATTCCTATAAGTATAAATTCTCATCAAATGTTTTATGCAATTTCTAGAGGATAAACATTCCATGGATTATCCAATTTATCTATTGATATATTAGATAATATTTTATAAGATTTAAAAGATTGAACACATTTTTGAGAGTTTGTAGAAGAATCCATTTAAATGTTAATGATTACCAATTCTTTGAATGGAAAATTAAACTTACCTTTGTAAACTATTCTAGGGGAGAGGGGCCCATAGTGGAGCACCCTAACTTCACGTTTCTCAAAATCCTACGTGGAAATTTCAAATCACTCCCAATTTTGTACAATAGTTTATTTGGCAATTCTCATGCTTCTATATTTCGTTTTAGGGCCACATCATCAAATATGATGCCACATCAACATGCTTTTTGTTGAGATATCCAAAAAGGCCCCTAAAAAAAGTGAGACTGATAGTGGTGCACTAAGTCATGTTTTATTGGTGCACTGATGTGGCATCACATGATTTGTTAGTTTGTGTACTTTATAGAGAAAAGGTGTTTTTCAATTGGATATTAAGATGCTCCACTATGGGACCCACTGAGGACTACTTCTATCTCCATTATTGGACCTTGCTCCACTATGGGCCCCTCTCCCCTATTCAAAAACGTTTGTAGAAGAACCCATTTAAATGTTAATGATTACCAATTCTTGGAATGGAAAATTAAACTTACCTTTGTAAACTATTCTATTCAAAGACATGTCAATTTAAGCTTGCACTCAAAAAAAATTATGTTCATGGAAAAGATAAATTGGAGATTTTTTTATTGAGCTTTTCACTTCTTCTCAATCATTCAATTCAAATATATATTCAACCTCAAATTTAAAATTTCCAAATCATATCAGCCGACCAACTCTACTGACGGAAAATATAACTTCTACTCAGACGCTCTTTGATATCTTCTTTTTCATGCCTTGGCTCCTACCTCCCATTGACGACTCCATTCTCTAAATCTGCTGAATAGCTTGATTTTTAAACAAATTTCTTTGTGACGGTTGAGCAAGGATTGACTCGATTTATACTAAATGAGCAAAGAGTGACTTGATTCATACTCAAATTTATAGCTGGGTAAATTTCTTTTTTTGTTTTTTGCGGAATCTTTAACATTCTATTTATGAATTCCACCCAACATTATCCTTCTAATATTTGAAGAAAGACTAAGAGTTGTTATAGACAAATGCTTATTTGGGATTGTTAATCTCATATTTTGGTCTCTATAGAATAGGATACAAAACTAGTATAGATATTTAAAATATAGTTATAAAAAAAAAAAATAGTATAGATATTTTAAATATAGTTATAAATTTTTTTCGAGAGTTATCAATTTAAAGTTATTTTATTTACTTAAAAGTTGTCTTCTATATTATTTTGTAAATATTATGTATATTATTAAATTTTATATTTTGATGTGTGAATGACTATTAAATTTAAGGTTAAAAGTAAGAGTTTTTGTTAACACACTCACTCATTACACTTCACCGCTTGCTGCCATTGCATAATACATCTTGACATTAATTAATATATAGATCTATTTGGATTGACAACAATATATATATATATATATATATATCTATATATATATATATATATATATTCTAGAAAATTGAATGTTGATGTGATCATTTAATAATCTAAAAAACTTTCATATTCAAATTTGGAATATAGATATGAGATCTAGATTATGAATTCTATATAGATATGTACTTAATTTTGACTTTGCTTCAAGTGTAATTGCACATTTTTTATAGGCTTTAGTACAAATCTATCTCTTTTTTTGTTCACCTTCAAAGCCTCCACTCTTGCATTGCTATCTAATTTAGTGTCAATATAATTTAATGATTCCCTTTCAATTGTTTTGTGTTAGGTTTGATGTGTGAAACCTTCATAATCCTTAGTTGAATATTTGTTGTGGTTTTTACTAGCATCAAAACTTCAAAAAACATGGGAATGCAAGATCCTAAACTCTAGAATGCATTCAAATGATGTAAATTGCTAACATATGGTCTAATATTCTTTGATAATTTTCATGAGATTAGTCCAAATATGATGTTATTATGGGATTAGATTTATTTTTAAATATGACATCTTAAATCCTTAAATGCTTTACTATAAAATCTAATTGACAATAATGATATAATCGAATTTTGGGAAGGAACCATCTTGGAGAGTAAAGGTGAATTTGAGTAATAGGGAAATGGTCATGAGAATGGCTTTTTCTTAGGGGACATAACTCCATCTTTAATTTAGACTAGGATGGAAAAATTAATATTAGTTAGACTTTGAATGAACCATTAGGGATGAAATGGATAAAGCTTGGAGAGTTTGTTGGATTTTATCAACTTATAAACAAAACCTATTGAATTGAACACCATAACAAGTGATCTCAAGGAAAAACTATACTAGTGGATATAAGATAGAGAATGCACTTTTCTCCTCTATCATAGAAATTTTTTAAATCACAATCCCATGAATGAAGTTCAAGTCAAATGTTGAGATACAAATCATCTTATCAAAAGGTTACATCATCTACAAGCTTAAAGTCCATCTTTTGAAATAACATAGATTTATTAAAATTGATCTTTCCTTGACCAGGGATATTTACACAAATAGAAAACATATAGGATGTCTCTATAATTATATCATTATTGTATTAAATTTCAAGTATTTTTAAATAGATTTTAGCTTGAAGATTTAATCCTACACTTTTTGCACTGAGAAAGTTTTTATATAAGATGTCTCTATAATAATATCATTATTGCATTAAATTTCAAGTATTTTTAAATGGATTTTAACTTGAAGATTTAATCTTAAACTTGTCGCACTTATTGAGAAAGTTTTTCATTTTTCCTGAAGAGTATCTTGCATCAAGTTTGAGAAAGCATGCATCAAGAAAATTGCATATTTACGTAGATAGGCATTTATAATGAAAGACATTTCCTTCAAAATCTATGTACATTTAAAAAAAAAGAGAAAATTTCAATCCACTCTGCATTTGTATTAGACTCATTGTTATTAAGTTCCATTGAGTTTCATGTGTCTGTTGGTAACTGATACAAATATGCAGATATGTTGCCATCCTGCAGTTCTATTTTCTTATTTTTACAAATTTCCTTACTGATGTTCACAGTACTATAATGCAACAAATGCATAATCTCTGTTTTAGTTACTCCTTTTAGTAGTTGCCTAATATTGAGTCTACGAACTCATATTATATTTAAGTCGTTAAGCTGTTATAAATAACAGTTTTTTGTAGAACTTTTATATATCCAGTTATTATGAATATAATGTTGTGTTAAATTTTTTAATGTAGGAGGATCTTGGTCTTTGTCCTTATATTTTGTTGTTATTAGATCTTACTTTTAAAAGTTGTTTTGGAGGTCTATGTTTTGATCGATCGAACATGTAGTTTCGTGCATGGGTTGTGCATTCGATAGGATTTTAATTGAACTTCCTGTTGCTTTATACAGTTCAAAAAAAGCATGTAGGGTTTCATCCATGAGGCTAGGCGTAAGTAGCCATTCATTATCCAATGAAATGCCACACATTTGTTCTTCCTTTTAGACATGTATTTGGATTTTTCTATGGTCTTTACTTTAGACATTTCTCACATATATTCCATTTATTTTGAAATGCTGTTTATTTTTGTTTTACAAGTTTGGAAGCATTGTTTTAGACCCACTGATTAGTGACAGAAACTGTTGTACACAGGTCATATGGTTAGTGGAGGATCACTTTCAAAGAGACTAGCAGGATTATATACCTTATATTGTCTCTATGAAACACAACTTTTTGAATGACCATTTTACATTTATTTATCTCTGAGTATGCTCATAATTGAGCTCTGCGTTTTTAAGTTGGATTCAAAAAATTAATTTTGTATATTCAAAATTGAGAAATTATTTAGCTACAGTTTGAAGAGAGTTTGTACACTAAATTGTTAGCTTCTGTAGTTGTTTTAACACCCGTATTTTTCTTCTCTTGTATCTAATACTGAAAGGAAACAGAGGTGCGGAAAAATGCTTCGAATACTAATCTATGTGGGGGAGATAGTGCAAATTCATACAAATCCTTAAACTGTTACACTGAATGAAACACATTCAAACATATGCATAAAATAATAATACCATAACACACAGATTTACGTGGGGAAAACCTTTCCAGGTTAAAAACCCCACACACCAAAAGCACGGTACTTTGTATTATCAGTAACAAACAATTACAAGACAATATCAACACTAAGCTTCTCCAGGTGTTCACCAATCTTCAACAAAAACTAGGATAATTCTAGTAGCATAACGGTGTCTCAGAAATTATCAAATTTTCAATCTCCTCAATACTCTAAGGCATAGAATATTTAATAATAATCAACAACAACAAATAGATGGCTTCATCACATGCAATAATTGAAACCTAAGTTTAAACTATTAGTCCAAATTTTGATATATGGATTACTTAATGCAATCGTGATCACCGCAACCACTAGCAGAGAATACAACTTCCACCACTCATGCAACAACTGCATACATGCAAACACATTGCATGTGAAAAGCCTCCTTCATGCGCTCAAGTTGATATAGTTAACACTGAGGATAACTCACAGGTTTACACACGCATCATTCTCAACATTCTCCCACTTGTCGAAGACCTATCATGAGTCATATGTAATCAACTGCTCAGGGCCCCAAGGCCCATGGAAAAAGCAGACCATCTGAACTTATCTATGTTCACTGGCTTCATAAGTGCATCTACAACATTTCTCAAAGTGTCAACCTTCTCCAATATCACCTTTCCATCTTCTACCATATCACGAACAAAATGAAACTGAACATCAATGTGTTTTTTTCTAGCATGGAAAGTGGGATTCTTTGCTAAGAAAATGGTACTCTGACTATCACAACAGATAGTAATTTGTCTTGCATCAAAACTAATATCTGAACACAACCTCTTAAGCCAAATAGCTTCCTTGCAAGCATGAGTAGTTGTCATGTACTTAGATTCTGTCATGGACAAAGCAACTACAGCCTGCCGCTTACTCATCCAAATTATAACACCACCATTCATCATGAACACATATCCACTAGTGGATCTTCTATTATCAATGTCACCTGCCCAATCTGAATCCACATATACATAAATACTTACAGAATTCTAAGAACCAATAGGATAACCATGATAACATAGGGAATACTCTTAAGTACCCCACAAATATCTGAACACTCTCTTTACCACATCCCAATGTACTCGTCTAGGATTAGCCATATACTGACTAAGGACTCTCATTTCTTGGGAAATGTTTAGCCCCGTACAAACCATCGCATACATCAAACTTCCAACAACTCTCGCATATGGTACTCTTGTCATATCCTCCATTTCAATAGGAGATTTTGGACAATCCTCCACAGAAAGCTTCGTCCCCTACATCACTGGAGCAACTAACTACCTATAAGTTGTCATGCTAAATCTCTCCAACAGGTATGTGTAGGATCATGATGGGCCAAAAAGTGGCGATATGATGGGTATGTGTAGGGTATGTGGCTAACAAAAAATTTTAACCCAAAATTGATGAAACGAAAAGGGTTTTTAAAGGAGATTCTCAGCTTTCCACCAATATAAATTATGCTTTACTTTGAACTACTAATAATTATTATTCATTTTCTATTTGAATTATGACTAAAGTCTTAATTGATAGGCTGATTGAAAAACATCTATAGATTTCAAAGGGTGATCCCACAATAGTGGTTTACAATTTTTGGCCAAACTGAACATTGAAATTATTTTTTTAAACTAAATCTTCACATTCAAGTACCTATAGTGACTAAACCATGAGGAATTTGAAGATGATGAAAACTAGAGTCTCATCACATTTTGTCTATAGATTCTAAAAAAAAAAAATTCAAAATTTTTGAAATCAAATTGCACTTCTTTTTCCATCTCCCACAAAAACTGGTTTTTTTCATAAAACAACATTTTAAAAAAATGACGCACACCGTATAACGCATAACTTTTTTTCGATGAAGGATAAAATTCTAATTCTTTCCAATTTAGATTTGTAACTCTGATATCTAGTGCTTCCACTTGGTTAGATGGTTTTTTATTGAATATTTTTTCTTTAATCAAGGTTTGAAGTCAAACCAATTACAATTCAAACATAGTGCGATCGTATAACACATAACTTTTTTGTATATATTGAAATTTAATTTTTATTTTTGTTGGATCAAGGACTTCAATATCTGGTGCACTCATATTTTTCAATTTTTTTTTATAATCTACTTTTTTTCCACATGTGCATAACAAAGACCTTCATTTTCGATGAAAAACCTATTTAATAAAACTAAAAAAACAAATACATAATGAAACCAAAACATATTTAAATTATATTCGTTGGATAGCTCATTCCGAGGACTACCTAATTCTAGTTGGGTTTGTGAAGATTCCTCCATTTTCATCCTCAACTTGAATTTTGAAGCATAAAAATTTAGGTTTTTTTTGTGAACAAGATCAAAAATCAGGGAAAAGGGGGGTTCTAGTGAACCCCTAGGGGTTCGAGCGAACCAAGGTTCATTTGAACCCCTTTCCCAAAAGGGTTTTTTATTTTGTTTTTGTCCGTGAATGCATTAAATGGGTTTTTTCAAACCCTCGTTCATCTGAATCCTCATAATGAAATTTTTTGGCATGGGGTCATTTTTTACAAGTTTTTTTTCCTCATTCAAATTGTAAACCACTTTTATGGGTTTACACCAAACGGTATCACATTTTTTGAATCTGAAACATGTGTTACATTCTATGTTTTGCATACTATAGGATTAAAGTAAATGAATTGTATTTCATGAAGTTTTGACCAAGTTACAGTGGTCGAACATACAAGTTTTTATATTTTTTAAAAGTTGTAATAAAAAAATCATAATTAATTATTTACTTGGAAAAAAATTACAAAAAAATATGCATCACATCAGAACATGAGTCCTCTACTTATATCTAAAATCTTATAAAAAAATATTATCATTTTATTGTGGTTAGGGTGGTCATTGACACCTACTTTTTCAAATTTAAGTACTCTTGAAATTTCAAATTTTTACCAAATAGATTTTTTTCCTTTTAAATAAACCTAGTAGTTTAGAAACTACATTCAATTTGCTACAGATTATATTGTTACAGATTTTTGAAATAATATAGATAACTTATTCAAATTTTTACATCAAGTTGCCTAACTTTGATTTTTTTGAATTTTTTGCCACTTAAGGGCCTGTTTTTTCCATGATGATCCTGCACATGCCCCAACACTAAATTCACATAGTTTCCCTAGCTTAACCAAAACTTTCTACTAGCTCTGTCTCTTCTGGTCTCCATCCTAAGAATATACCTTGCTACACCTAGATCCTTCCTCTCAAACTATGCTGACAATTAAGACTTCAGATCTAAAATCAAACTCATACCATTCCCAAAAAACAACATATCATCTATGTACAATACAATTATGAGAATGCAACCATTATCAAATTTGTAATATACACAATGGTCACATTTAGATCTTAGAAATCCCAAAGACAACACAAAGGTGTCAAATTTCCAGTACCACATTCTCAGAGACTGCTTAAGACCATATAAAGACTTCTTCAACTTGCAAACCAAATTTTATTAACCTTTTACCACAAAATTCTCTGGTTGTGACATATAGATCTCTTCCTCCAAATCACCATAAAGGAATGTTGTCTTCACATCCATTTATTCCACTTCTAGATCATGCGTTGCTGCAAGTGATAACAGGAACCAAATAGATGTCAACTTCACAACATGAGAGAATATCTCACCATAGTCAATTCCCTCCACCTAAGAATACCCATTTGCAACCAACCATGCCTTGTGCTTTTCAACACTACCATCAAGACCACATTTCTTCTTGAACACCCATTTACATCCAAATATTTTTCATCCTTTAGGAAAAGGTGTTAGATCCCATGTACTATTTTTCTTCAATACATCCATTTCTTCATCCATGGATTTCATCCAAGAATTTGCATCACTCATACCCATAGCATCTCTAACAGTCCTAGGCTCATCAGTGTTAGCAATCAAAGAAAAAACAGAACTAGAATCCAACAATGAATAACCAAATCTTTCTGGTGAATAACTAAACCTCTCTAGTGGTCGCCTATCATGTGTAGACCTCCTAAATTGTTGAGGTTGAGGTTCCTCTTTTTTAGAACTTTTAGAGGTACTAGGGATCTCCTCATCACCAGGTCCAACGGGAGTACATAGTTCACTTTTCATTGGAGTAAGTGGAATTTGAATTGCCTCCTTCTGCTTCTCCTCTTTCTTTGGCTGTAGCTCAACTGTGGAAGGTTTCAACTCCCAAAATATTATACTTTTGCTATGGAGAACCTTCTCGGCCACTAGATCCCAAAGCTTGTATCCCTTCACACTGACACCATAGCCAATGAGGATACACTTAACTACCTTGTTCTCCAACTTAGACCTCTTTACAATCAGAACATGAGCATAAACTTCGCAACCAAAAACTCTGAGATGTCTCATCGAAGGCTTCTTACCAAACCATGCCTCCATGGGTGTCTTTTTAGCAAGAGCTGATGTAGGAGATCTATTGATCAGATAGCATGTAGTGGCTATAGCTTTGGCCCAAAGCTTCTGCTCAAGACCAATACCACTCAGCATACTCCTAGCCCTCTCCATTAGCATCCTATTCATCCTCTCTGCAACTCCATTTTGCTGTGGGGTGTATGGAGTTGTCTTATGTCTCTCAATCCCATGCTCCTTACAGAACCTATCAATTTTTTCCAAACAAAACTCACCAGCATTGCCAATCCTCAAATATTTAATCTTTCTATCAATCTAATTTTCAACCAAATCCTTAAACTCCTTAAACTAATTAAAGACTTCAAATTTACTCCTGAGGAAATAAACAAATGTCCTACTATAATCATCTATGAAAGATGCAAAATATACATACTTTCTTAACAAAGGAACATTCATAGGACCAAACACATCTGCATGAATATAGTCCAAAACCCCAGAAGACTTATGAGAACTGGAATAAAAAGAAACATGGTTTTATTTACCATATACACAATGTTCGCAAAAGTCAAACTCGAGATCACAATCATCAAGGCCTTCAACAAGGCTTTTATTTTTTAGGGTTCTAAGACTCTTCTCGTCAATATGATTGATTCTTTGGTGCCATAACATTTTCTTCTCAACTGGAAGCCTCATATCCAAAGCATTTGCACCCTTAGATACCCAAAAAGAATGACCATCAAATGCACAAATAATAGACTTCTTCACTACTAGATCTGATGGTGAGGATGAAGAATCCAAAGGGTTTTTCTTTGGAATATCAGAAGAACTATTCACTAAATAGTGCATGTATCCAACTTGTACAGAGTGTTTATCTGAACACCCTTAGCCAACACCATAGATCCTCTTGTCATCTTACATCCTCCATTCAAGAAAACAACCTGCACACCCTCATTAATCGACTTACTCACAAAAAGAAGGTTTTGTGCCAAACCCGAGATATGCAACACACCATCAATCCCCTTCACTCTACCATTAGGGAATCTAATCTTGATTCTTCCACAGCTAACAACTTCAAATGAGATTCGTCACCTAGATACACCTTCCCACCATCATACTCTTCATACTTTGAGAACCAACCCTTATGTAAGGTCATGTGGAAAGAAGCACCTAAGTCTATTAACCACACATCTTCTGATGTATATGCTACGAAGGTTGTGACAAAATCATTTGCATCATCCTAAGAGGATTTATTAGAATCAAAATTAGAGAAGTTATTTTTACCTTTCTTTCTCTTCTCCTCACAATCTTTAAGGAAATGACCAGATTTTTCGTAGTTCCAAAAATTTTCCTTGGACTTTCTAAGAGACTTAGATCTCCCTAAAGAAATTCTTGTCTTTTGTATTACCTTTCTCTTTAGGTCTTCCACGAATAGTAATGGCTTCCTTTGCTATCTCAGAATATTTCCTCCACATCTCTTTAGACAAGAGTGATGGAACCACATCATCCATTTTGAAACTGGTGGTGGTACTTCCAATAGCCATAACCAGGTGATCCCATGAGTCTAGCAAAGAACATAACAGAATCATGCAATGATCCTCATCTTCAGTCTTGTCACCAATAGAACCCAACTGAGCAATCAACATGTTAAATGCATTCAGGTGATGTACAATAGGTCCTCCATCTTCCATATTTAGAGAATACAATTTATGTTGTAGGAATAAATTGTTTACTAGGTATTTAGCTTGATAAACATTTCCAAGCTTCTTCCAAAGAGATTTTGCTGTATTATCTTCATGGAAATTCAAGAGCACTGAATCAGCCAAACAAAGTCTAACCAAACCCTTGGCTTTTCGATCCTTTAGATCCCACTCTTCCTGAGTCATATTGGTGGTTTTGTTTCAGATATTGCATCCCACAGATCTCTATCCATGAGCATATCCTCCATCTTCAACTTCCATAACTCAACGTTGTTGCCATTAAATTTGTCCATCTTGATTCTACTAGATGTGTCTACCATCCTTTTTTTTTCAACGAGATTTTGAAATACTTCTACAAAGACTCCCACTCAAACAAAGATTAGTACAAAAAACCCACTACCGAACAATGGGATCTAAATTGGCTAGGCTTTGATACCAACTAAAAGAAAGCAGAGATGTAGAACAATGCTTCCAACACTAATCTATGTGGGGGAGATGGTGCAAATTCATACAAATCCTTAAACTGTTACAGTGAATGAAACACATTCAAACATATTCATAAAATAATAATACCATAATGCACAGATTTACGTGGGGAAAACCTTTCTAGGTAAAAAACCGCACACACCAAAAGCACATTACTTTGTATTATCAATAACAAACAATTACAATACAATATCAACACTAAGCTTCTCCAAGTGTTCACCAATCTTCAACAAAAATTGGGATAATTCTGGTAGCATAACTGTGTCTCAGAAATTATCAAATTTACAATGTCCACAATACTCTAAGGCATATCGAATATTTAATAATCATCAACAACAATGAATAAATGGCTTCATCACATGCAATAATTGAAACAAACCTAAGTTTAAACTTTTAGTCCAAAAACTGATACATGGATTACTTAATGCAATTATGATCATCGCAACCTCTAGCAGAGAATACAACTTCCACCACTCATGCAACAACTACATACATGCAAACACATTGCATGTGAAAATCCTCCTTCATGCACTCAAGTTGATATAGTTAACACTAAGGATAACTCATAGGTTGGGACATGCGTCATTCTCAACAATCTAATGGTAGTGTTTATTTATGAATTTATCTAAATACAGAGGACTTGGAGAAGCTAAATAGAATGGTGTTGGAGTTTCTATTTCCACAATAAAGATGATGTTGACCAAAAACATGTTTCTTTTTGGTTTTGTTGAAGTTGATGAGGAATTAGTTTTCAAAACAGTTAATACTATGGCAAAACAACAACATGCACATCTCCATGTTGCCTTTGAGAGGTAACTAATGGAGCATTATTTTTTTTTGGTGTGTTGGTAATTGAGTGCATTTTTTTTTCTCTTCAATAGGGAAATTATTGGTTGATGTGTCTTTTTGGAAATCAGGCTGTTATCAAATATTTCAATACAAAACTATGTTCACATGAACCTTGTAAGTGCCATTAGATTTCGTGGTTGTTGTGAAATATTTCTTAAGAACTTTTTCATTGTTATACATTTATATTATATAAAGTTATGGAAGAAGAATTATAAACTTGTGAACATCTATAACTTGTTAAATATGCCTTATGATTTGGTAGTAGTTTAAGCCAAATTTGAATATAAAGGAACAATAGTTTTTAAGCAAAGAAAAAAAATACTTTGTGGCTCAATCATGATTAATGTGTTGGAATATTAATTTCTCCCACACCAATATTAAATGAGAGACATTTACTATTAAATATTTAATGTTCTAGAATGATGTAGATAAAGCATTAAATAATTGTTAGTGAGTTTTTGAAATGACATATGTTGGTCTTAGATCCAATAAGAACTAGCAAGATCTAGAAATTTCATTGTACCTCTTGATTCGTCTATAAAAGAGATAGATGTAACACAATTTCATCAAGCAATAAAAGTTGTGTAGCAGCACGCATTGAGGAAATTATGTATCTGAGTTTGTGTGTTCAAATGTATCTCCACCCACCAACATAGTGGTATCATAGTAGGTTAAGAAAAGATGGAAGTGTGAGTATTTTGAGTGTGGATTTTGGTTGTATAAAAAGAGGAAATTGTTGGTTGTTTGAATCATGTGGAGTTGCAAGTGTTATAAGGGATGCCATGCCAAAGAACCACTGAAGGAGATTAAAAAGAAACTCATAGATCTTGAAGATAATTTGAAGGGGTATTATGGAAGAAAATAGTAAGTCAACAGACTTGGAAAAAAAATGTTGAAACATGTGGAATGCTAGAATATTAATTTCTCCCATGCCAATATTAAATGAGAGACATAAATATTAAATGAGGAAGAAAAAAATATTAAATGAATGTTCTAGAATGGTGTAGATAAAGCATTAAATAATTGCTAATGAGTTTTTGAAATGCATATGTTGGTCTAGGATCTAGTAAGATCTAGAAAGTTCATTGTACCTCTTGAGTCCTTTATAAAAGATCCAGATGTAACAAAATTTCATCAAGCAATAAAAATTGTGCAACATCACATGTTGAGGAAATTATGTGTCTAAGTTTGTTTGTTCAAATGTATCTCCACCCACCAACATTGTCATGCCCCCGAAATTGCAATCTCAAACATTAAAAATAAAATAAATAACGATATAAATATCAAATAATTTAAATATTATTATTATTACAATTATACTATGTTAACATATATAATATAAAAAAATTATATAAATATAAAATAATATACATATAAATATAAATTAAGTATAGGCAATGGTCACATTAATACAAGGCAGCGATTCCTAAAGTTAATATTAACTAATCAAGAAGTCAACAATGATATTATATTGTGCATCAAATACATATTACTAACTCAGCAATAAAGAAATAATCAAATGTCATGAATGATGATAGTAGCAATTCATTTAAAACCAACCACTATACTTATTAAGGTAGGAAAGGCAAGAATAAAAAAGGAAGTGATTAAAAGAGAGCAATGGTTAGTATTGTTAAGGCTGAAATTTGGAAATAAAAGGAAACAAATTAATATTGAATCAAAAAGCATACACTTTGGAAAAGAGACATCTATTTTTAGGGTTTGCATCATATATAAGGGAGGGAAGTCCTTTGCAAAAAAAGGCAGGGAATAGAAAATGAATCTGGAATATATATTTTTTGAGTGTTAAAATAGACCAAGAGAAATATACAGATTTTAGAAAGGTAAATACAGATTGGGAAGGAGATATAAAAGGAATTGAATCAGCATCAAGGAAGGAGGAGGAAGAAGCATTTCTGAAGTATTAAATCAGATTGAAGGAGCGTCAGGAATTAGGAATCTGAACAACAACAGAGTAAAAGAAATAGAATATTATTTGGCATTGGAGTAGATATCAAGAATGTAGAAGATCGTTCAATGAACTATATATGAAGACAAATTATAAATCAATAATAAATGAAGTAAGTTAATATGATTACATATACCTATAAATATATAAGTCCAAATCAATTAGAAATAATTATATATATTTATATGAAATATAAATTATATACAATTATTCAATAATGATGCTTGCAACAATTATTGATCCTTATAAGTAATTATGGTTCTTTAATATGAAAATGGATAATTATTTTTTTGATTTACTCTAAGCAATATCTTTTGAATGTTACGAACAAATTGAATAGCAAGGCAAGTGGAACAAATCAAACATAATTATCTACACTTAGTAGACAAGGGAAAAAGTCAACAATCATTAATATATTTGCATCTGAGAATATAGCAGTGTATATTAAGTATAACTGGATTAATATTTTTTCATAGTTTATTTGTTATATTTCCTAAATGTTTTTAGTCATTGTAGAGGAGATAGGGATTACAAGAAGGGTACGGATGGGGCACTCTCCTAGGTACACCACCTCGAGGTGGGGACCAAATAGTCCCAAGAGGCCAAGGGGGTACAAAGAGTACTACGCTTTGGGTTTAGGAGAGATGGGTTTTCGGGGCACCCTTTGTAACCTCACCCCTTCATCATGGTGAATCAGGACAAGAAGACCAATCATAGAGAAATGGAAATGGTTGGCAAGATGAGGAGATAACAAAAAGGGGACACCTCACTTGGTAAACCGCCTCATATGGATGACATGGGCCACATGAGGCCAAGAGGGATGGTATATCCACTCTTGGGCCTAGGGTAGAGGATTTGAGACACCCTATCAAAGTCATGTTCTCCCATGCTCTCCTATGGTTGAGCCTTCCAAAGATATTAGAATATTGAATTAATAATTCTATCATGAATTTACTTATGTTTAATTATGATAATTTTTTAATCAATATTAATATGGTAAATGGTTTATAATCTATTTGCAGGGCTTCAATCAGGTGAAAGGTATTCTCTAACCCATTTGTTTATTTGTAAATTGAGAAATTAGGGAAAATTTAGGATATTCTCAATTAGGGGACATTACAATTGGTATTAGAGCATGTTCCTGCCAGCCTGCAAGACATACCTACTTTAATCACCATTCAATTAGAATTACCTATTCAACCTTCTTCTTAAGTAGGCCAATAATGAATTTCTATATGAGTGTGCCTTTCATGTGTATATGGGTTGACTTACATGTATTCATACTTTGTGACTTATGTGTATCCATGTGAATACTTTGTGACTTACATGTATTTGCATGTATACTAGTCATGACTCGTGACTTATGAATTACGTTTATACTTTGTGAATTACATGTATTCAAGGGTATAATACTTTGTGACTTATGTGTACATTCAAGTGTATACTTTGCAACGTATGTGTATTCATATGAATACTTTGTGGCTTATGTGTATACTTTGCATCCATGAATGTACTTGCATATATTTGAGTGTATACTTTATGACTTGTGAATATTCAAGTGTATACTTCATGATTTATGTATATTTATGTGCATGCATCCTATATTGTGTGTATTCACATGTGCATGCCTCATGCTTGTGTATACTTTATGTATTATGTGTATTCATGTGTATGCTTCTTGTGTATACTTCATGTATTACATGTATTCATGTGTTTGCTTCATGCTTCCTATATAGACTTGATGTATTACATGTATGCATCATTCTTCCTATATATACTTCATGTATTATGTGTATTCATGTGTATTATATGTATGCTTCATGTCTTGTGTATACTTCATCTATTGTATATATCTATCTGTTTGCTTCATGCAGGATGTATCTTCAACTGTAAGATCACTCCATGTATGTATATGATTACTTTATGGTCAATTTTTTTAAAAATGTTAAAAAAATTGTCTGTCAAAATGCTTCATGATTTGAGAAGCACTAGAAAATTTAACTTATCTAACATTGAATTATTATTAATATCCTAATGCAATAAGGAAGAGTTGTAACTACTTCATGAAAAGGTGTGACTTCCCTCAAACTTGTTATAAAAGGGAGACAATTTCATTTGAGAAAAGAATCCCTAATGTCATTAAGAATAGAACCTCAAGTAATTTTGCAGGAGAATTAAATTAGGTCCTCAAGAATAGGGATGATGTGTGACCCTTCAAATGTGAAAGAATATGACTCCCTCAACAATAAGATATAAAAAGGGGGAATTATCTCCTTGTAAAGATACCATCAATAGGAAAGAAATCTATCAATCAACTTGGAAGTAAAATATTCTTTCCAAAAAGACACCCATAAGGGTAGTGACTCCTTCAAAAAAATAGATATAAAAGATAAATCAATTTATTGACATAAGAAATCATCACTCAAGAAATCAAGCAATCATTGTTCATCTATCCATCAAGAAAGCAAGTGAACCACACCCATCTATTCATCAAGAAATCAAGAAATCAAAATATCAAAAGTTTTCAAGGAGGAACAGTCAATTATAACCACTCAACATAGTGAATGTAATGATATTACTTGACCTCCATGGAAATCCACACATTGCCATCACTAGTTTTCACAAAAACTTAGGCACAACTAAAAATACAAAGATAGGTTAAGATTAACTTTCAAACTTTGAGATACTAGTGCATTGAGTTATCATCTTGACCTAGGATGGTCAATCTCTTAAATCCAAACAACATTTTTTTAGGAAATGTAAAGAAGACAATTTTGGACTCTTGAGAAATCTTAAAGAAATATGGGAAATCTACCATAGGGTTTTTTTGTCAGACTTCATGAAGGAGGACACAATTGTTCTAATAAAATTCGTTCCACTCATTTTTGACAAGCCATAATGCACAATCAAATCCATAACACATATAATCTATCCCACACTCATAGAAACAATAGTGATGCATGGATTGACCTTGTAACCTACAACATTAATCTAGTAAACTTGGAACTAGTATCTATAGAAAATATGTCAAGATTACTTCATCCAAGGCTCTTCTTCTCCAAGGTCATTCTTCTTGATTAAGGAGCTCAACATCCATGATTAGGATTAAAAATATCAATGTAAATTTAATACAAATCAAGTTACATTATGGGCCCATAACCCACAAACCCCAAGATCATTCTCGCCTTTCAAACTTTAGAATAAATTGATATTGTTTAAAGGAATCAGGTGAAATAAACAATACTTTTCCAAGATATGAAAGTGGGGATATGTCAAAGAGGAATGATAACCTCCAATTAATTTTGGGATTGGGACAAGAATTGGATATTAGGGTAAAATCCTTTAATTTATTTTTAGGAATGCTAAGTTATTGTACATCCTTTTGTTTCACTCAAGAGCAATCCCATAAATTTGTACTTAAGTACTAATTATTTATAGGAATGATAGATGTTTGAATAAAACACTATAAGCTCCTCATTACAAATAAACTTGCTGCAAACTTTGTTTGAATGTTTACACAAAACAAAACATACTTTATCTAAGGGAAGTTTTCATTCAAACGTCTAGATCCTTTACACAAATGCAAAAGTGATTTGACACAAAGGATTTGGATCTTGATATTCACAACATTCCCACAATTCATCATGAATTTAGATTTCAACAAAGGGAAATCAAGAGTTTATACCATTGCCTAGGATCCTTGCAGTGATGAAATGAGAGAAAACTTGTCTTAAGTTATAAATCTTTCCAATTTCCAAAATCTCAATTTTGTTGTTGAGAGATATTTGGAAATAACAGTACATAAGAAAATATATTGTCCTCATCTTTAGAGGATGGTATCAAACCTTATTCATGGTCAAGGAAAGTATACTAATAGCTACTCTCCAAGGAAATAGAGTCAAACATAACTAAAATAATCATCACTTGATTTATAATTTCCAATTCCTATCAAAGTATCACAACTGAAGCTAATATCATCACAAAAAGGAGTAATATTTAAAATTTTAAAAATATTAGTTTGTGATTGCTTGAGGTCAAGCAATATTGAGTAGGGTGGACTGTCATGCCCTCAAAATTGCAAACTTGAACATTAAAAAGAAAATAAGTAATATTAATAAATAACAATATAAATATAAATATCAACCAATTTAAATATTATTATTATTACAATCATACTATATATTAAAGTATAGTATATAATATAAAAAACTAATATAAAAATAAATTATATAAATATAAAATAATATACATATAAATATAAATTAAGTATAGGAAACGGTCACATTAATACAAGGAAGTGATTCTTAAAGTTAATATTAACTAGTCAAGAAGGTAGCGATGATATTATATTGTGCACCAAACAAATATTACTAACTTAGTAATAAAGAAATAATTGAAGGTAGTGAATGATGATAGTAGCAATTCATTTACAAGAAGCCACTATACTTATTAAAAGGAAAGAAATGCAACGATAAAAAATGAAGTTATTAAAATAAAAGAGAGCAACTGCATCACTTCATAAGGATATATGAGGGAAGTCCTTTGCAAAAAGAGGCAAGGAATAGAAAATGAATCTAGAATATATATTTTTTAAGTGTTAAAGTAGACCAAGAGAAATATATAGATCTTAAAAAGGTAAATAGAGATTGAGAAAGAGATATAAAAGGAATCGAATCGGCATCAAGGAAGGAGGAGGCAGAAGCATTTCTGAAGTATTAAATCAGATCGAAGGAGCATCAAGAATTAGGAATCTGAACAAAAACATTAGAGTAAAAGAAATAGAATATCATTTGGGATTGGAGAAGATATCAAGAAGTATGTAGAAGATCGTTTAATGTTCTATATATGAAGATAAATTATAAATCAATAATAAGGGAACTACGTTAATATGATTACATATACACCTAAATATATAAGTCCAGATCAATTGGAAATAATTATATATATGTGAAATATATATTATATAGTATGATTATTCAATAATGATGCATGCAACAATTATTGAGCCTTATAATTAATTATTGTTCTTTAATATGAAAATGGATAATTATTCGTTTGATTTACACTACGCAATATCTTTTGAATGTTAAGAACAAATCAAACAGCAAGGCAAGTGGAGCAGATCAAACATAATTATCTACACTCAGTAGACAAGGGAAAAAGTCAACAATCATTAATATATTTGCATCTTAGAATATACCAATGTATATTAAGTATAACTTGTTGGAATATGTTGTCATTGATGTCAAAAGGGGATTAGAGGAGAAGTGTATTGATCCTGTGCATAAGTGTAAATAGCTATCATTGATGTCAAAGAGGTGGATCAGAAGGGTGTAATACCTAATCCTAGGAGAGAGTTGTTTGGAAGTGTTCAGTAATGTCAAGGTAGTATCAGGTGTGAGGTAAAGTGACCATGCAAGGAAGAAGAATGTGTAGAGGCAACATGGATGTCATGAAGGTATCAGAAAGGTGAGGAGTTATGTCATGAAAAAAAGATAAGTTTGAATTGAAGTGAATTACGTGATGACAATTTTTTTTTTTGAAATATGTATGGTTCAATTTCTAGATACACTGGTATAGTGGTTGGTGAAAGTTGCATATTTCTATAAATATTACAAAATTGCTTATATGTTGTATTATTGTCATACAATATTTACACTGTGTTGCAAAATTTTTTACTGATGAATCAAAAGAAAAATCCAATGGCATATTTGATATGGGTTTTTCAAGAGCATTTTAGTGATGTGCTCTGTGGGTCTAGAAAGTGAATGACACACCCAAAAAATAATTATATCCGCCTTCAAGTATTTTAGGGTTTATTAATTAAACCCTACGTGTGTAGGAGTGTACAGTCATGGCATCCTCACAAATGTTCTATTTCAATGGTGATTTGTGTTTGGCAGTTGTAGGAAGCTTAAGTAATGACTTAAGCCCTTTATGTTCATCCTATGACCAGTCCCTCACTTCTTGGAAACTAGTTGACAAGGTTCATGTTTACATCAGCTTGACAAGAGTATTTCAGTGAGACTCACCCAGGAGTCTCTTTGACAACCTAATGGTTATACCATTGGCGAGACACTATTGTATCAACAAGAGTCTAGGAGGACTCTCTCCGACAAAGTGACGAGGAACATTCACTCATCGGAGTGACAAGATGGTTTTGGTGGGACTAGCAAAGGCATCCCAGCGATGGAGCAATGGTTTATAGGACCCATAGAGGTTAACATGGATGATGACGGTATAGACACAAGGATTATTGATGGAGTGTGGACCCCAGGTGAAGTATGAATGCTTCATTGGTGTGATGGTTGAGTATCACTAGGACTACGAAGCTAGTCCCAATGATAGGGCAATGGGAGTATGGATGCTGACTATGGGACCAGCTAATGTAAGATGTGGACAATGATGTAGGTTGGTGCAAGTGATGTGGCGATAGATGATTGATCTGTCTGGAAATTCACATCCTTGTTGTGAATGGAATTGGTGTGACTGAATGTTATCACCAGGACCTTGAAGCATGTCCCAGTGACGGAGCGATCGGTGAGTGTATGTGCTTTATCAGTGTGACATAGTATTGATGATGTTTTCTGCACAAGAACAACTCAGATAGAATATAATATCCTATCTCACTTGAAAGGTAAATCTCTATCAGCAAGCCTCAAGAGATAACCCCAAGGTCTCTAATGTCAGGTCTTGACAATGCATAAAAAACTCAGTGATAAAATGTGAAATGTTGGTAATCACAATGGGACCTTACTACAAGCAAAATACTGAATCTCAACTTATCAAATCTAACAATATGATGATACTTCCATCCTAGATCCGACCCAATAATCAAAGAAATAGAAATAAGATAAGGGTTTCAAAGAGATTTCTAAACTTAGTACTAAACCTAAGATTAACAATGAAAATGTCCAACACTCAAAATGGACCAATCCCTCAAAACTGATCTCTACTTGACCCAGATAAATCTGCAATCTTATAGAAACAGTGCAATCTTCTAAGGTGTTAGGATTTTCAAATCATGAACATTCATTCAAACAACCCTATTGCAATTTGAAATGAACAAATCCTCACAATCGAACTAAGCACAATGAATATGAAGTCCAGGCTAACTTTGCAAAGCAACTAACAATTAGTTGGTTGTGAAAAGTATGGACTGAGGGATTGCTGTAACATTCAAGTATCAAATCACAAACATTATTGAATCAAATATAATCTAAATATTAACCTCCTCAAAAAAATTTTAAAGATAGAATAACAACAACCATGCAAGACAAGAGAATACAAGTATGGCACCAAATCACAATGTCATTACTTGCATTCAAATTGTCCACTGTAGCAACAATTCTAGCTTTCTGTTACAATATTTGCTTGAGAAGAACTACTTACTAACTTTCTCTACTTAATTCACTTCTAACTATCTCTGTTCTATATCAATCTCTATATTCTAACCCTTACCAATGAGGCAAAATGCCAAATATATAGAATCCCCCTCAAAAACCCGTCAGCCAAGCAAGGGCTTCACAGCATTAATTAGGCACTACCAGTCGGCCAAGAGAAAGTCAAATGAAATAAAGGAATGCATTAAATGCATGAACAATACCTAGGTCGGCATGGGATTCCCAATGTAGCTCGGACCAATGCAGGGCGGGATAATGGGGAAGCAAAAATCTTGATGTAGCTGGGTATTAACTGCCTTCCCCTTTGTCTCTATTCCGATCCGGCCCTTCATGGACTTTCAAGAGCACCCCATCCAAGTGGGCCACACGTGGTACAGGAAAAACCCTAAGTTATCTTTCAATTGATGCAATCTCCTCCCTTGATTGCCTTACCGACCTATCCCAATCCACCTTATATGTTAGGTATTTGTTAATGACAACAATGTATGTGGCCGCATCATCTAACTGATGCTCAGAAATGGAATCATCATTAGTTGGGGCATAAACATCATGCCACCACTTCCTCAACTGCTCCAAACTCAAATACTTGTGTGCGATCTTCCTTCTTCCTATCATAATCTCGCAGAAAGCAATGTAGCCATTATAAACCCCAGTTAGGGTGTCATCGATCTGCCTCCTTTATTTGTAAATCTTCTTCAACACTTTCTTCCTAATCTGCAATGCCTCATACCACTCCCATGGTTCGGTAGCTCTGGAGGAAGGAAGAATTCCATCACTTACCAACCTATCCCAAGTGTACTCCATGATAGTTTTGGTTTTTTGTAGGAGATCTGTATCTTCCCTATCCTGTGCCAACACCGCCTTCAACCAATCAGTTGCCATGATAGCATCCTGTCCAGTCAACAAAATCTCCCTGATAGCTTCATTACCCTTGGTTCGCACCCCTTGCAACCAATTCGCAGTGGCAAGAGTGGAAGTTTTCATCTTTTCTAGCTCGGTAATGGTCTCCCAAGTCAAAGGATTCGCATCAAAAATCGAAGGGTTAATGGATTGCAGGGGCTTCATTAATTCCTCCAAGCATTTCCTGAGATTTTCATTCTCTTTCTTCAACTCATGGTTGGTCTTTATTTCCTTCCTCATCCTACCCACGATGAGTGCACTAGAACCCTCATAATCTTCAATATCCTATTCCACAGAAGTAGGCCCCAAGTTGAAAGTCAGCACATTATAATCCTTTCTAGCCACATTATCTCTATTTTTATCTGGAGCAGGCGTGGCAATGTGAACAACCCTGTTATGAGCTTCATCTCTTTCAATCCTCGAGATCACCCTAGCCTTCTTTTTACCTTTATCTTTTCCAATTTTGGCTAGTAGTGCATCCCAATTTGGTGGACTATCCTCCACAACAACTTGTTTTCTCTTTATCTCCCCATCCAACCATCCAGGGACAGTGGATTCCAATTGCACTTCAGCCTATTTTTCCACCTCTTGTTCCTTAGGTACCTCCTCACTCACTTTTGCTTCTCAGGAGTCTCGTTTGTCTTTCTTTCCTTCTATTCAACATGCTCTTCCTCTTGTTAAGGTGATGGGACCTTCACTGTTTCCTCTCCTTTTGGAGGTGACTTAACCTCCTTAGTTCCAACAGGTGACTCAGCATATGCAACCAAAGGGGATTGCATTATCTTTTCAATTTCTGCCTCTACACTATGAAGATCACCTTCATGAAATTCATCTCCCTTAGTATCCAGATGATCTTCAACATCCTCTGACTCACTAGGTTTTCTTTGAGCTTCATGAGCGGAAGGCACATCATCAGGTTTTTCCTCATGAGTAACCACTGGAGGGAGATCAACCTTGGGCACACTATCCCTAGGAGAAGGAGTCCTAGACCTCCTTGTATACACCTTGGCCTTCTCCTCTGAACTTTCAACATTTATCACTGGTGGGGTATCTTCTTCCTCTCCCCCCTCGGGGCTTGCCTTCTCTAAAAATTTTATGATTCTTCTCCTCTTGCGCACCAACATATCAACTTTAGGATTCTGATTTTTAGTCTCCTTCTGCTCAGACTTCTTAGTTCTTGTCCTCTTCTTGGACTTTGGATTTCGTTGCTTTTCTGCTTCCTGGGCTTCTGTCTCTTGAACACATTTTATTTTGATTTTGAAAGGAGAATCCAACTTACCCTTGACCTTAGGATCTTGCTCAGTAGATTCTTTAGAGGTGGAGTGGGGATCAAAATCTCCCATTAGCGCATAGGTGCACTGTACACCATTATTTTCCAGCTCCCATAGCTTATGCCTTAGCCACATCCTAGTGAATTTGATAACTGGATCCACTAGTTGTTTCAATTATGTCTTTTCCTCTTCTAACCAATCCACATCACCAATTGGTCTATCTTTTATGGCCTCATAAGCATGATCCTGGATCAAGTTCCCATCATCTTCCAATTGATCAGGAACTACCTTTACATTATACAATCGAACTGACTCAACTGGAAGCCGGGAAAATTTCTTCTTTCTGACTTCAAATTCATCACTGCAGTTGGCCCAGTAGTCCTCCAAATTCACCTTATGACTGTACTCTCTACTAGCCCTCTTTTGAGCCTCACCTGTGATATCAAATCTGGATCTCTTGGAGTGCAAAGACAAGCCAAGAGTACTCATTTCCTCCTCTACAGCTTGGGAAGAACCAATGGAAGGACAAGCCTCTCTAGTACAATTCCTCAAGGGGAAGTCTCCACCAAAACTAGTCTTATGCTTGTCTCTCTTGACAATGGCATCAAAGTCATAGATCTGCCTAGTGACCTCCAACAGTAGAATGTGATCGGTAGAGTATCTTGGAAGTTTGTATGGGGCTCTTTGGGAGCCATCAATCCGGATATAGGAGAAAGTTGGGAACTGAATAAACCATGCCCCATATTTCTTGATGAGTTCCTTTGCTTGATCTAAAATTCTAACATGTTCCACACCTTGGAGCAATCTGGTAATGTGCATGGTGAATGCATCATTCACCCTCCTGTAGTTCAAACCTCCCAAGTACAACTGAGGGTAAACCTCATAGATGATATCTTGTCTAAAAGTGCCCCTTGTACTCAATCCTTTGTAGGGGTGGAATCTTGCAAGTGCATAGACAAAATATGAGGTCATTGTGAAGGACCTTGTTTGCAACACATTGGACAATTGTTCATGAATTACTTGGCTAATGACTCCTTCCCAATGGTAGTTAATCTCCTCTTGCTCCATCCTCACAATCACATGGCACATCCAATTCTCAAACATTCCAACACTCTTCAATCCCACTACCCTGCTAAGAACCATGATGGCATCATAATACTCCTTGAACTTTGCTCTAAATAGCTGCTTGGGCAATTTGGAATAGTGATACTTGGGCATCTCCAGCCAAGAATTGATAAACTGTTGTGACTTCACAGTCTATTCATCGTAGAACTCTTGAGCTGCCTTCATGCTGAATCCCACCACATGAGACCTGTCTGGCATATCAAAAGTTTGGGCAATGGAGATAGGGTTGAGATTTGCTACAACTCTCCCTTGAGGACCAGTTATCCTCTGTGTATCTTGATCATAGTGTCTGGTGCACTCGAGGACCAACTCATAACACTGCAGAGTAGAAGGGAAACTAGCAACATGTGACAAGCCTAATTCCATCATCCTTCTAGCCACCAGAGGAGAATCCTTAGCTGTCATTATTCCTTTAAATTCCTCATAATCCCAGAGGCCAACATTTGTATCAGTCACTTCTAACTAGACATAAGTGATTTTACTCTCAGGGATCTTGCTCTTAACGTCCATCTTAATCCTCTCTGCATCAGACATTAAAGATCCAGCTGCCGCCTAGCTAGATTCAGCCTACACTCAACATGAAAATAATAATAAAAACCATAGGAAAGAGAATGTTAATCCATAAGAACACCGTTAGAATAAGCCTCATGCAATCAAGGTGTTATTACAATTCACACAAAATGATACTACTAAACTTCAGGTTTCAGAACCATCCGCAGAATTTGAGCCAGAGAGGAATTTCAAAAAATTTTGGGCCTGACGGATTCCAGCAGAATAGTCATGAGAACACCTACTATCGATTAAATCTGATCATCACTAGCCAATAAAATTCATAGGAGATCATAAGATAGCATGAATTAGTAATAAAATGCATTGAAACCACTAACACATCATGCTACTCCATATTTCATTGCACTTCACCAACTTTCAAGAAAATTCGCCGAAGACGGATTTCCATGGAGGTAGAGACACTTCGCAAAATCCAAAAAAAACAAGGAACCAAGGACTTCGGGAAAATCCGGCGTCAAAGAAAATCTGCGGAATCGTCTCAGCTCGCCAAAAGCCAGTCATCTGGCTAAGAAGTCTTGGTGACCTCCAGGAGGTCACACCAAAGGTGGATGTCATTGAATGAGGTTTCGCTAA
Source organism: Sequoia sempervirens (assembly GCA_007258455.2). Classification (NCBI taxonomy): domain Eukaryota; kingdom Viridiplantae; phylum Streptophyta; class Pinopsida; order Cupressales; family Cupressaceae; genus Sequoia; species Sequoia sempervirens. Next base: position 730,261,734 of record VDFB02271358.1, on the reverse strand, counting down.
AATTTTGTGGTTTCGGTGTAACGTCTTGCCGACGAGGGGGAGTCTCATCAAAGCAAAAGGATATCTCGGCAATAGGTTTTAAATTTGGCCAGAGATCTTGTTGACTGCGCAACGTTTCGCTGACATGGAGTCTCATCGGTATAACCTCTGGCCGACAACATGTGATCTCTCCAAAAGCGAAGGTGTCGACAAGAAAGGAAGGCTTTGTCATGAAGTCTCGGTGACCGTTGGTAGTCTCGCCGAAAGGGAAGGTCTTGGCAAGAGTTGTCAGCTCACCGAAAGGTCTCACCGACCAAGCAGGGTCTCCCCGATGGAAATGAAGGGAGCTCGACGAGAGCGAAATGCGCTTGGTGAAAGGTCTTGCCGAAGGATGGATGTCTCAGCGATGGAAAAGAATATCGGTATAACTAATGGAGCCTGCTATGACCTCTTGCCAATTAATGTTTATCTTGCCGATGGTGTATATGATAGTGATAATTTTATTGCACCTCACCAAATTTTGGGAAAATCTGCCAGAGATGGATTATCCCAAAGGAACGAGAAATCCCAAACTGAGGCCAAAAGCTGAATTGCGACATGAAATTGCGACATGACACACAGCATCACATTAATCATGAATTTCACCAATTTAAGCTTAGGGAAAGTTATGCATGGACCTTCAAAATATTTTCTTTGCGTTCTGTTGGAACTTTCAAAATCTGATGATTTTTACATATTTTCATACCCCCTGAGTCTCCTTGTGAAGTTTACCTTTGGCACATTTCCCTCATTTTCATGATGCTTTACCCACATTCTGCCCTTTTTTCCCTTAGATTTCATCCATGTTTGCTTTTTCCACATCTTGGTCTATATCGGCATGAGTTTGTTTGGGTCTCCCCGACCCATTATATTTTTTCTGCTAAGATTTTCTATTTTAGGTGTATCGGCAAGACATGTTCTTTGTTACAGTGACTGGCACTTGTCTATGATTTTCTATCGACATAACACCCATGTTGTTTTGGTGATAGTGGAGACTTTTATCGGCATATGTTGTGGCTATCGGGGTGGTGTCCTACTGAATATCGTTTGTCTCCCTCACTATGCATTGTGGTTGTTCATCGGCAAGAGTTGAGTGCCTTCAGCAAAGAGTCACAGCGAAGTGAGTTTGTCTCACCGACGAAGCACAAACGAATTTTTCCAAACGACTCGGTGGGAGAGTTTGCTATCGTTGTAAGGTCTTGGCGAGTGACCTTCGGTCTCGCCGACCTTACATGTGGATTTTTTCATGTGGCTTTTGGTGAAGGTGATGTTTTCTCTTGGTGATCAAAAGTTATCTCGGTGACTTTCGGTAAAGCAAGGTGCATTCTATAAGAGGTTCCCCCAACATTTTTTTGTCTTGTCGATAGCTCGATGAGTATTCTCTTCGGTGAGAAAATATAATGGTCTTAGCGAAGATGAATGTAACAAAAGGTATTGCTTGGTATGACTTTTTGTTTTGGTGTGTGGTCTTGGCGAGGTGCCCGGGGTCTTGCCAAATGAAATGCAAAGGTGATTTTGTCGGCATAAAAATTGGGTTATCATGGCGACTTGAGATATATGAAGACCCACGGGGGAACAAAATAATACTATATGGCTTCGGTGTGACCAACGGAATGCTATAGTGACATATAGGAGGCGAAAATGGATATCAGTAAAACATAACGTGATCTACGGGACATCTCCCCGACTCAGATAAGTCACAGTGAAAGTGAAATACAAAGGCAGAGCGATTAACGAGTGAATTGCCTTCGGCATAGCTGTTGCGTTGTCTCACCGACTATTCACTGATGAGTAACAGAAATTCAAACATTGTGGGCTGACATGTGAATTTCTAAAATACTGTTGTTGGCTGACTCGATTGGAGCCCGATTAATATGGAGGGCCGACATGATATTTTCAATATGTTTTATTTTATCATGCTAGTGTATAAATTGGCATTTTGTAATTGTAAATGGGACATCAGCTATTAGATTTTTGAGACACTGCAAGTAGATACAGTAGAATAAAATTATCAGACCAGAGGCTATTGTTGCATGATTTCAAAATGGAGGTATTTATGAAAATCAGTTGATGTTGCTACATTTCTATGGTGTCGATTATCTGTTGAATTGAATGAAAAATACTGCTAAGTTGTCTCCATGATTGATACTTTCTGGTTGTTTAAATTGACATAACAAGATTTATGTTCAGTTTATCAATACACACTTGTTGTATTTGTGTGATTAATCAATTGGTTCTTTCAAGCAAAGATTAAATCCTTTTTGTTGATCACAGTAATCAGAGAGATTTGTTTGGATTGTTGAAGTAGAACTTAGTAGTTACAGTATTGAATGTTTATACAAGTTGTAAACAAAATGTATGCCAGATAGTTTGTGTTTTATCTAGAGAGTGTTGCTCATCTTGATCTCATTTGACTCTGCATACCCAACAAGGCACTAGTCTCTACACTTCATCATCTTGAATTCATTCAGTTCCTTTATGTCTTTTAATTGAGTATTTAGGACCTAGATCAGAATATTGTCATTGTTTTCAGGTGGATTTCATTTATTCACCTCCAATTTCCATTGTGAACAAATTGCTTTATGAGATAATCACAAGTTAAGACTGCACTATTCAAAGAGGTATACCCACCCAGGTTTTGTAGCACCTAAAGAGTAGAAGGTTGAATTCTTTTGACCTTGTCTGTTACCCTAAAGCGTACAAAGAGATTGGCAGCCTCTTGAGGCATTCAGCCTACGTTTTTGAGAGCTAACAAATTGGCGACTCTGCTGGGGATACATTTAGAATCAAGGCCTTTCATAGAGTCATGAATTATATACAGACTCCACTGGAAATAAGAAACGTCAAGAATTTTCTCATTTTTGATAAAAGTGAGTGGCAACTCTGACAGAATTTTTGCAACTGTTCATCATGAATGGTAGAAGATCTCAGTACAGGGGAGGTCATACTGGAGCTCCTGCTAGGAGCAGTAAATGGACACACAAAAATGACAAGGTTGATAAGGGAAAAGGGATAAGTGAGGACATGTGCCTGATTGGCAAAGACAAAACATCAAGAGCACATTGTGAAACATATTCTACATGGAGAGATAATTCAAGTGCAAAACTTTGTACTCCAGAAGACCAAAGAAACCCCTTCTTTTCTCTTGATCCTCAGAAACAGGCTGAGTGAATCAAAATTTAGCATGAATATGATTAGAAGATGGAAGGTAACCAAAATAACTCTATTAATCATGAGCTTCCTAAGGAAGTAAAAGCATAGTTTGAATCACAAAGGAAGGAGATAGAGGAGCTGAAGGTTGCATTGCAGAAGGTCCAAATTACTTCTCAGATAGCTAGCTCCCCTTGAAGTATGTACCACCTCATAAGCAAGGTAATCATGGTGCAAGACCTTCTGATCCATTCCTTCATCATCCAATAGGGAATCACCATAAACAGCCAAATCATCCACCTCACATTCCTACTCAGCAGCCAAATGTGCATCCACCTCCTGGTCAACACCACATCCCTCAGCATAATGCACAATACAATAATCCTATGCATCAGTATCAGTATCCACCTATTCCTCCCCCTCAACAGTATACAACAATGATTAGACAGTTTGATTTGGTAGGGATTCATATATGCCCTTACCTTATGGATAGCAGCTGGAGGGGTCTGCTGCCTAAGTTTACAGGGAGCAATGCAATCACTGCTAAAGAACACTTAAGGAATTTCAATGTGTTCATTCAAGACATAGGTATGCCATATGAAGATTTTCACATGAGGTTTTTTATGATGTCACTTATTGAAGAAGCTAGAGATTGGTTCAACAGCTTGCCAGCATTCTCAATTAATTCTTTTCAAATATTCCAAGATTGATTTCTAGAGCAGTATGGGAATCTAAATGCACCAGATGCAGCTCTTCATGAGTTGATGTGAATTCAAAAAAATAAAAATGACTCAGTTTATGATTTCAATCGAAGATTTAACAAATTGTAGATTAAGGTACCTCCTAGATCAAGGTTGCTAGATTTTGTAGCTTTAAGTGTTTATTTAAATGCATTTGATCCCAAAATAGGGTATGAACTAAGAAATAGATTTCCAAGAGATCTAGCTGAAGCTCAGAAGATAGCATTAACAATTGAAAACAATAGGAAAGTTGCTGGTATAATCAGTAAAAGAGACAACCTGAGGCCTCCTCAACAAAGCAACAATTATCAGTACAGACAAGAGAATACATACAGAAATGAGAACAGAAATGAGAGGCCAAGGCTACATGACATGCCTTATAATACAGACTGGAAGGATGGAAAACCTACAATAGCTAGGCCAAGAAACAAAGAGACTCTTGATCCACTGAGCAAAAGGGGAACCTATATGGTAAGTGATAATTATTTTTGTGAAGTTTGTGATCAGCCACATTCCCCAGATCATTGTGTTGTAGCCCAAAGATTGCAAGAGGAAGGAATGCTAATAGAAAACAATGGAGAAGATCACAAAGTGTATTTGACTTCAAACACTTTTCACCATGTGGAAGAGAGTTACTTAGCTTCAGAGGATGAAGGTTATGAGTATGATGTTTTTAATCAGAAGTACAATGTCCATATGGTTGAACAGCAAATCTTCTATGACTTTGAAGAAGATTATGAAGAAGATTATACTAAGCCACATTGTATTGAGGCGCCTATTCATTGCAGTGTGAGGAGACTCACTGAAGATGAAAAAGAGAAAATAACTGCTGCTGCAGTTGAGGGAGCAAGAAGTAAATACTAGTTGAGAAACATAACAGTAAATGAGAAGGAAGGCGTTCCTGGGGGAATCTTTATGAAAGACCAGAAGGTGACTCATGGAACTATGAAGAAGTCAGAAAAGATACTGCCTGATAAAGATGAACAGAAGCCTGTCCAAAAATAGGAAGTTAAGGAAGAAGTGAAGGAATTACATAAAGAGATACAAACACCTGACCAGCTTGGTAAAAAAGAAAAAGAAGAAAGCAGAGAAGTGCCAGAACAGAAGAAGACTGCTAAGGTAGAGTGCTCTCCTTTTGACTTCACTCAGGTGTTGTCCTAGGTAAAAATGTATTTCCCACTACTTGAAATGATGAAAATAAAAGAATATAGGGACACTACTGTTCAATTGATAACAGGTGGAAATGATAAACATGCATTCAATAGGAAGGAGAAAGTAAATATCCCAGAGGTTTGCTTAAGTGATGTATTAACTACTTCCCCTCAAGTGGATCCTTTTTTCACTACATTGCTTGTAAATAACAAACTGCTGAGGAATTGCATGATAGACTCTGGTGCTGCTATAAATATTATGCCAGTAGGAGTTATGAAGCAACTTGGCATGTGGGTTGATACATGTGAAGGGAAATGCTATGCAATGGACAACAGACCTGTTCCTATGATAGGCATTATGAGAGGAGTTGAAGTCAAGCTGCTACTTATCCACAAGTGGCTTATAATATAGATATCATAGTGATTGATACTCCTCTGCAGTTTGGTATGCTTTTGTTAAGACAATGGACAACAGCAGTTGAAGGAAATGTCCAGTTTGATTTATCTTATGCTACTATTCCAATGAATGGTCAGGATGTCAAGTTGTATAGGGAGCCAAGAATAAACTAGCTTGTTGAATGTGTGCCACAAGATCAAATTAATTGTTTTTGTGATGTTGATCTGGGGAGTTTTAAAATAGAACTAGCTCATCCAAAATTAATTAATAGTGATTCAATTGAAAAACATGCTGCACAGAATTGCAATGGAATATGGAAGATGTATTTTGATGGAGCCTATAGTCAAGAGGGTAATGGAGCTGAGATTGTATTTGTTTCGCCTGGAGGTATTACTTTTAAATATTCATTTCTGTTAGCATTTGAATGTACAAACAATGTGGCAGAGTATGAAGCTTTATTGACAGGTTTGAACATAGCTGTGAAACACAAGATTAAGTTATTGACTGTTTTCAGCGATTCTGAGTTGGTTGTTTCACAAATTAAATCCAAGTATGCAGCAAAGCAAAAAAGATTAAAGCAATATAGGAATGATGTATGGGACACAATTGAATTGTTTGATGCATTTTAAATTGAGTGGATTGATAGATCAAAGAACATAATGGCTGATTTTTTAGCAAATGTGGCGCTGAAAAGAGATGATATCACATTGGCTGGCATTTCACAGATTGAGTTCAAGACAAGGCCTGTTGTTCATGATAACATTTATAATTGGAAAGTCTTCAATGATGATACTGACCTTTTGAAATTCCTCAATTGTATAGATCAGTATGAAGCCCAAGAAATTGATTTCAATGCTTTTGTTGAAGAAGTTGGTGGGAAGCAAACAGTGTTTGGAAAAGGAATATTGCAGCTCCAGATAAATAGGTTTCCTAAAGGCTTAGTGGCACTAGAAAGGGTGTATGACGGAAATGATCGATCCCTTATGAATAAAACACTAGTCAGAAAGGAATATGTTGAAGAGATTAACTTGGGGACTAAAATAGCACCAAGAAAGGTGTACATTGGGAAGAAAATAAGCCCAGCGATTAGAAGAATGTTGATAGAGTTGTTGAGAAAGTATAACCACATTTTTGCATGGTCTTATGAAGATCTAAAAGCATACAGGAAAGATTTATTTCAGCATGAAATACCATTGAAGCCAGATGCCAAGCCTTTTAGATAGAAGCAAAGGCCTATAAATCCAACATTGGAGCCTAAGATACAGGAAGAATTGACAAAGCTCAAAAATGGAGGATTTATCAAACCAATCAGACACTCAACGTGGGTTTCAAATTTGGTTCCAATGAGAAAGAAGAATGGTGATATCAGATTATGTGTGGACTTTAGGAATCTGAATGTGGCATCTCGCAAAGAAAATTATCCTCTACCCAATATGGAGGCTATATTGCATAAGGTAATAGGATGTGAACTGCTGTCCATGATGGATGGGTTTTCAGGATACAACCAGGTTAAAGTCAAGGAATCTGAGCAATACAAAATAGCATTCACAACTCCTTGGGGAACATATGTATACATAAGAATTCCATTCGGTCTCACTAATGCTGGAGCGACTTTCCAAAGAGCCATAGACGTAGCATTTGCTGATTTGATTAATGTTATCATGGTGGTGTACCAAGATGACTTGACTGCTTATTTGAAGAAGGCTGAAGATCATGTGCAACATCTTGAAAAGGTATTTATTAAAGCTATTGAATATGGTATTAGTTTAAATCCAAAGAAGTGACATTTTGCAGTCATAAAAGGTAAAAACTTGGGGCATATTGTTTCAAAAGAGGGAATTAGAATAGATCCTGAGAGGGTGGAAGCTATTGATAAAATTCCTATTCCCAAAACTGTCAAGGTAATACAATTATTCTTTGGACAAATTAATTTTGTTAGAAGATTTGTTTCTAACTTTGCTAAGATCATCAAGCCCATATCTAAAATGTTGAAGAAAGGACAAAAAATGGATTGGACTACTGAAGCTTTGGATGCTTTTATGTCTATCAAATGGGCTATCAAAGAGGCTCCTGTTCTTAAGTCTCTAGATTTTACAAAGCCTTTTCAGATCTTTTCATTTTCTTCAATGCACACTATTGTTACTGTTATGTTACAAAAGAATGATGGTGGTTGTGAACAACCTGTGTCTTTCTTTAGTAAATCATTACAAGGGTCTGAATTGAAGTATGACATAATGGAAAAATAGGCATTTGCATTAGTAAAGGCCACAAAGGCTTTCAGGCCATATCTTGTTGGAGCAAAGGTGATTGCTTATGTCCCTCATGTTGCTGTCAAGGATATTTTGACACAATCTGAAGTTACAGGAAAAAGATGCAGATGGATCAACAAGATTCAAGAGTTTGATATGGAGATACAGATTACTAAGCTAGTAAGAGGCCAAGGTTTGGCCAGGCTGATGGCAAAATCAAATATTGAAGCAAGTCAAGTCTGTAATGTAGAAGAAGGGACTGCAATCGCAAGCATTGAGCACACCCCTTGGTATACTAATATTATGCATTACCTTAAGTACATGAAGTGCCCAAAGGAATTGAGTGACAGACAGAAGAGAAAATTGAAGTTGCAAGCATCGAAGTATGTTTTCATGGATGGAGATCTATTTTGGAAAAATAGAGATGGCATATTGTTATTATGTCTAGATGAGTCACAGGCCAAGCATGTTTTAAGTGAAATGCATGAAGGAGTTTGTGGAGGACATTATTCAGCAAAAACAACTGCACATAAAATTCTCAAGGCAGGTTATTATTGGCCAAAGGTTTTTAATGATTCCTTTACACATGTGAGAAAGTGTGAAACCTGCTAGAGGTTCTCTGGAAAACTGAAGTATCAGGGTGCTTTAGCACTTTGACCCTTGCAAGCTGATGCCCCTTTTCATCAATGGGGAATTGATTTCATTGGAGAGATACAGGAGAATTCAAGTGGAGGACATAAGTGGATACTGGCTGCCACTGATTATTTTACTAAGTGGGTAGAGGCAATCCCAACTAAGCAAGCTACAAGTAAGGTAATGAATAATTTCCTAATGGAAAAAATTATCACTAGATTTGGTACACCATTGAGGATAATCACAAATAATGGGATGTGCTTCAGGTCAGATGAATTCAAAAGCTTTTGTGATAAGTATGGCATTACTATTTCTTATGCAGCTCCTTACCATCCACAAGCTAATGGTCAAGTTGAATCCAGCAATAAGAGTCTCTTGAAGATTATAAAGAGGGTGTTGGGACAGAACAAGAAGGCTTGGGATTCAAAGTTAAAATTGGTTGTGTGGGCTGATAGGATCACTGTGAAAAAGGCAATTGGAAAATCCCCTTTTGAATTAGTGTATGGAGCACAAGCCAGGATTCCTTTGCAGAATTTGTTACCAGTCTACAGGTTTGTCCTTTAGGAAGATTTGGATGTTCCTAAACCTATGGAAGATAGAATGGAGCAACTAGCTGAACTTGATGAAATAAGGAGGGTTGATCAAAGTCAAAACATAAGGTTACAGACACAGGTGAAGTATTTATTTGACAAGAAGGCAAAGGATAGAAAATTTGAAGAGAATGATTTGGTACTGATGTGGAATGCAAGATGTCAAGAGAAAGGAAAGCACGGTAAATTTGAAGCCCTGTGGCTGGGACCTTTTGTTGTTGTTGGAAAGAAAGGTGAGGATTCGTATTATCTAGAGAACATGGCTGGTGAAGATCAGGAATTTCCTATTCATGGGCAACTCTTGAAGCAATTTTTCTCTTGAGCAACATAGAGGATTAAGGGTTGCCAGTGCATGGAAAACTTTTGCTTATCGTCTTTAAAATTATTTTCCATGCACAATAGTTTAGGATTTCATCCATCTCCATTCCATTGTCATTTTCCATTCACTTTCACTTTGCATTCATTTCCATTGCCATTCATTCCATTGCTGCTCACTGGTCCATCATTTTATGTTTGGTCTGCTCACCCAAGATTCAGGATCCTTGCAATGATCTTACTATCATTCATCCCCAGATGGAGCCACTGTTGGAACTTTCAAAATTTGATGATTTTTACATATTTTCATACCCCCTGAGTCTCCTTGTGAAGTTTACCTTTGGCACATTTCCCTCATTTTCATGATGCTTTACCCACATTCTACCCTTTTTTCCCTTAGATTTCATCCATGTCTGCTTTTTCCACATCTTGGTCTATATCGGCATGAGTTTGTTTGGGTCTCCCCGACCCATTATATTTTTTCTGCTAAAATTTTTTGTTTCAGGTGTATCGGCAAGATATGTTCTTTGTTACAGCGACTGGCACTTGTCTGTGATTGGCTATCGGCATAACACCCATGTTGTTTTGGCGATAGTGGAGACTTTTATTGGCATATGTTGTGGCTATCGGGGTGGTGTCCTACCGAATATCATTTGTCTCCCTGACTGTGCATTGTGGTTGTTCATTGGGAAGAGTTGAGTTCCTTCGGCGAAGAGTCACAGCGAAGTGAGTTTGTCTCACCGACGAAGCACAAAACGATTTTCCAAACGGATCGGTGGGAGAGTTTTCTATCGTTGTAAGGTCTTGGCGAGTGACCTTTGGTCTCGCCGACCTTACATGTGGATTTTTTCATGTGGCTTTCGATGAAGGTGATGTTTTCTCTTGGCGATCAAAAGTTATCTTGGTGACTTTCGATAAAGCAAGGTGCATTCTATAAGAGGTTCCCCCGACATTGTTTTGTCTTGCCGATAGCTTGATGAGTATTCTCTTTGGTGAGAAAATCTAATGGTCTTAGCAAAGATGAATGTAACAAAAGGTATTGCTCGGTATGAATTTTTTTTTTGGTGTGTGGTCTTGGCGAGGTGCCCGGGGTCTCGCCGAATGAAATGCAAAGGTGATTTTGTCGGCATAAAAATTGGGTTATCACGGCAACTTGAGATATATGAAGACCCACAGGGGAACAAAAGAATACTATATGGATTCGGTGTGACCAATGGAATGCTATAGCGACATATAGGAGGCGAAAATGCATATCGGTAAAACATAACGTGATCTACGGGACATCTCCCCAACTCGGATAAGTCACAACAAAAGTGAAATACAAAGGCATAGTGATTAACGAGTGAATTGCCTTCGGCATAGCTATTGTGTTGTCTCGCCGACTGTTCACTGTTGAGTAACAAAAATTCAAACATTTTGGGCCGACATGTGAATTTCTAAAATACTGTTGCTGGCCGACTCGATTGGAGCCCGATTAATATGGAGGGCCGACATGATATTTTCAATATGTTTTATTTTATCATGCTGGTGTATAAATTGGCATTTTGTAATTGTAAATGGGACATTAGCTATTAGATTTTTGAGACACTGCAAGTAGATATAGTAGAATAAAATTATCAGACTAGAGGCTATTGTTGCATGATTTCAAAATGGAGGTATTTATGAAAATCAGTTGATGTTGCTACATTTCTTTGGTGTCGATTATCTGTTGAATTGAATGAAAAATACTGCTAAGTTGTCTCCATGATTGATACTTTCTGGTTGTTTAAATTGACATAACAAAATTTATGTTCAGTTTATCAATACACACTTGCTGTATTTGTGTGATTAATCAATTGGTTCTTTCAAGCAAAGATTAAATCCTTTTTGTTGATCACAGTAATCAGAGAGATTTGTTTTGATTGTTGAAGTAGAACTTAGTAGTTATAGCATTGCATGTTTATACAAGTTGTAAACAAAATGTATGCCAAATAGTTTGTGTCTTATCCAGAGAGTGTTGCTCATCTTGATCTCATTTGACTGCGCATACCCATCAAGGCACTAGTCTCTGCACTTCATTATCTTGAATTCATTCAATTTCTTTATGTCTTTTAATTGAGTATTTAGGACCTAGATCAGAATATTGTCATTTTTTTCAGGTTGGATTTCATTTATTCACCTCCAATTGCTATTGTGAACAAATTGCTTTATGAGATAATCACAAGTTAAGACTGCACTATTCAGAGAGGTATACCCACCCAGGTTTTGCAGCACCTAAAGAGTAGAAGGTTGAATTCTTTTGACCTTGTCTGTTACCCTAAAGTGTACCAAGAGATTGGCAGCCTCTTGAGGCATTCAGCCTGTGTTTTTGAAAGCTAACACGTTCTAGGCCCGTTTGAGAGCAAACTAAAGATAAATGGTGATGCTCTAGGTTTAAACCCTATACATCCGCCATTAACACACAGGCAAACCTATGACTCAGGTAATTCAAATGCCAACACCATACTAGGGGAAAAATCATGATTCTCAAGTAAGTTCACCAAAATGCAAACAAACAAACAAACTAAGAAATTACTTGGGAGATCATAAATTAATCAATGCTACACAACCCTAGTCAAGAAGCAATCAAATATTTAGGAATTCAAGTCCCAGAAGCTCTTATAACATCAACGCGCTATCCATAATCATCAATTCAAAGTAAAGCAATCAAACACATACCATTATAAAGAGGAAATCAATCCTAGAATCAACAAATGCGAAGAGAATGGTGTCCACAAAGAACAGGGGAAGAATGAGCAAGAAATCGCCACTAAATCAATCAATTCAAACCCAAACGCCCCAAAAAAACCAACCAATCATTCACAAGAAAGCACTCCTCAACTCAAACGATGGAAAATAATAAGCATGATGGCACAAAAGATCCCAAAAATCAAGTTAAATACATCCTTCAAAGCACACACGAAGTCATTAATGCAATCGATAAGACAGTCGAAAAACCTAGGAATTTGACGACAGGGCAGAATCTGGGAAAATCCAGCCCACGCAGAAATCTGTGAATACCAAAAATCCCCGAACAACAGGGTCCAGCCAGAGTCCAAGTAGGATCCAGGAAAATCCGACCAGGGTGGAAAATCCTGAATCCGAGTAAAAACCTGAAATTTATCTAGAACTTAGGATTTTAAATGAATAACCCGAGGAAACACTTAGGTAGTCAAAATAAATATTTAAGCACATGCCTAAATAAGATAAAACCTCAAAATGAAAGGGCCAAAACACCAAAACCAAAGCGAAAGAGGGTCCCTGCTTCTAGTGGGGTGTGTGTGCGAAAACTACACAAAAAATGGCGACTTCTATTGGAAAAATGCTCCAAAGCATTTGATGATGAAAAGGAATTGAGAACCCAGAATCTCTGGTTTCATTCTCACTACCAAACGAACAGACCAAAATGCAAATATTTAAAGAATCAGAACCAAAGGAGAGACCAAACCTTCCATAAACTGAAAATCCACGTGTGTGCATATGGGTTCATTTCCCCCCTTAAGCTACTGCAAAAACCAAGATTAGTGAAGTCAGGCTACTTAAGGATTCTAACTTCAAAAGCAACTTGGATAGGGCCTCACTGCTAGTCAGGCATCCATAGCCCCGATGAGGTTATCGCTGTGACTCTCCTGAACATAGCTCTACTGCCAGCCAGGCATCTATAGCCCCGATAGAGGTATTTAGGTACCCCTGATAAGTTGAATTTATACTTTTGATTTTCAATATGTCACTTTTTTTTCTTTTGATATTTTATGTCACTTTCATTTCAACCTGTGAACAATGAAGTTCACACTCAGAGCTGAGAACTTCAGTGGCGCTGAAGCAAAAATAGGATTTTTCACTTGACAAAACTTCACAAGGATCCTATGGTAACATCAGGATTCTTAAGAAATATGAGAGATATAAGATTTTTAGAATACTTCAAATTCAAATCAAAACCAGTGACCTATCCTCAATAAATCAAACATTGAGACTATTGGCAATAGCAAAGACTTCAACCATCCTTTCAAGATACAAGACTACAATCCGCCAACGAAATACTTAGAACAATTCTAGATAATGATATATTTTCCATGCAGGTGCAACACATCTAGGTGAAAACAGAGAAACCTCCAAAGTAAGAGCAGAGCAAAAACACAACAAACCAAAAGAAAACCTACACTAACCAAACCAAAAAGCAAACCAGAAAGGGAAACCTAATCTAACTATATACAAGACAAGAGCTAAACATAGCTCAAGACTAGAAATAATGCTTCAAATACTGCCCATTGATAGGTAGTGGGATATCCTCTCCAGTGAGATTTTTCAAACTAAAATCATTATCTCCAAGAATTTTTGAAATCTGGTAAGGGCCAAGCAAAAGTTTATCAAATTTTCCATGCTCTCCCTTACGGTCATGGGCTTTATTCTAGTAAAGAACCAAGTCATAAGTCCTAAAATCTTTAACCTTGGCTCTTTTATCAAACCATCTCTTGACAACCCCCTGATGTTTATCAAAGTTTTCGAGGGCTTCGTCTCTCTTTTCCTCAAGGTGTAATAATTCAGTAATTCTAGCCTCATGTTTATCTCCCTCATCATAATATTCATTAATGAACTGCAAGGTGGGGATCTTTAACTGAATGGGAAACACAGGCTCTAATCCATAAACCAGGTGATAGGGTGATATTCCTATGGAAGTCTTATGTCTGGTGTGATCTTCCCAAAGAGAAAATCTAAGTTGGGTATGCCAATCCTTCGGATTTCTTTCTAACAGTTTGTGGATAACAATCAGGAGATTTTTTTTGGATGACTCAGCTAACCCATTTCCCTGAGGGTAATAGTTGGATGCAAATTTAATGATAATCCCATGATCGAAAGCCCAACTAGAAAACTTTAATGATGAAAACACATAACCATTATCACAAACCAAAGACATAGGACACCCAAAATGATTAATGATACCTGATTCGATGAAGTTAATAACCACCTCTGAAGTGCATTACTTGCAAGCAAGGGCCTCAGTCCATCTTGTAAAATAATCAGTAACAGTAAGGATATACATGTGACCTGCGGAGAAAGGCAGATTGATTGGACCTATGAAGTCCATCCCCCACTATGCAAAGGGTTTTACCTCGAATACTGGTTGGAGTGGGAGTGTTGCATACTTCTCTCTGGTGGCCGCAATCTGACACACATGACAAGTTCTGATGTGGTTGTGTGTATTTTGAATAGTGTAGGCCAATAGTAACTAGCTCTCAGAATCTGGTTTGTTGTAGAAGGTGTTGATCTATGACCTGTACCATATTTGTCATGAAATTCCAACATCACTCTTTCAGACTCTGCCTTTCCTAGGCATCTCAAATAAACACCCTCATGATTTTCCTTGTATAGGACAACTCCTTTCAACATGAAACTGTAACTCTTTAAGCACAATGCCCTTCTTTGTACTGAATTAAGATGATCAGGGCATCTCTGAGTTAGGAGATAATGAACAATATCATCATAAGACTCGCCAAGAGAAACATCCTCTAAATTATAACTCTGAGATGTAAGGTCAGGGCCTATCTCTGCCATTGTCTGTGTAAGCCCTTGCCCTCTTACCAGCTTCATGGGTTGAATTTCCATATCATACTCTTGTAACATGGTTACCCACTTGGCTCTGCATTCCCCCAGCTCATTATGCATCAATAGCAGCTTAACCGCAGGATTAGGAACTATTACAAAGATTTTGTTTCTAAGGATATAATGCCCGAATTTCTTTACTGCTCTGACTAAGGCATAAGCCTGCTTTTCCACACTTGGATATCTTCATTCTGCATCCTTCAATGGTGCACTCATGAATGCTATGGGATGCTCATTTCCTTGATCCAACTTTTGAGTTAACATAGTATCACATGAATGATTAGAGGAAAATGAATATATATAGAATGGTTTAGCATAGTCTGGACTTACCAAAATAGGAGCTCTAGCAATAGCCCTCTTTATCTCTACAAATGCTTCCTTCACTTCCACATTCCATTCAACTTTAGCCTCCTGCTTTAACATTGTGTTTAGTGGCTTAACTATTTTTGTGAACCTAGTGATGAACTTCCTCACAAAGTTGATCTTGCCAAAGAATGATTTCATTTCTTTTTTACTGGCAGGCGGTGGAATCTTAAGAATGGCTTCTATGCATTCTGGATCAATGGAAATTCCCTTTTCAGAGAGAACATTCCCTAACAATTTACCTTCTGCTACTCCAAAGATGCATTTCTTTGGGTTGAGAGATATCCCAAACTCTCTACATTTCTAAAAAAAATTGCATAAATATGAGATATGATCACTTCTCTTCTTGGAAAAGACCGTTAGATCATCTATATAAATGATTATAATGCACTTACCAATTATATCTTTAAAGGCAATGTCCATAGCCTGTTGGAATGTTGCTCCAGCATTAATCAAGCCAAAGGGCATCCTCCTATAAGCAAAAGTGCCCCACTTGGTGGTAAAATCAGTCTTGTGCCTGTCCTCATACTGCACCATGACCTAGTTGTATCCTGAATAACCATCTAAGAAAGATATCATCTGAGATCCATTGAGGATCTGGAGTACTTCATCTAGTGAGGGTACTGGATAATTATCTTTCTCTAAGGCTCTGTTTAGGTTCCTGAAATCTACGCATAGTCGGATTTCACCATTTTTCTTTCGTACTGGAACCAGGTTTGCAACCCAAATAGTGTGTCTAACTGGAAATATTATTCTTGCAGACAATAGTTTCTGCACTTCCTTCTATATTATGGGTTCCAATAAAACATTGATGGGCCTTTGCCTCTGTCTAAAATTCTTTACTCCTTCTGTATTATGGGTTCTATGTAGTGCATTGATGATTCCTTGTCTTTCTTCTGGAGTGCACACTTTTCCAATGAGAACATTTTTGACATCCTCCTGAGATCCCATATTATATTTGTCACACTGTCCACTAATAGACTCTTTCTTGGTATCTTGTTCTTGATCCTTAACCTTGTCCAGATCAAAGATCCTCTCTAATTGCACCATTCCCCTAGGAATTGTGTTGGTCTTCAAATTAATTACCCCTTCCAAGTCCATCTCAGCTTCTTGAAGTTCAGTTTTGTCAATGATTTGAGAAGCAAAGACATCAGTACTAGTAATAAAATCTAAGATATGCTTGTCGCTTCAAATACCTAGAAGTTGGTGATATTATCGGGTACTAAGGGTACTGGGGTTAGCTCCACAGCAAACTTCTTTAGTCCCAAAAGAAACAAAGGCTGCAAGGTACTTGTCGCTTGAGCAAGAGAATCAGCTGTCTGGTTCTTATTTCGTGGAATCAACTGAATGTTGAAGGCATCAAATCCTTCAATGAGGTCCCACACTCTGTGTCTATAGTTGGTCATTCTCCTGACATGACAAGAGTATTGTCTCCTAACTTGCTTGACTACTAACTCAGAATCTCCAAAAACTTGCAAGATTTTAACTTTTTCTTCAATGCCATTAATAGTCCATGCACTAAGGCTTCATATTCGGCTACATTATTTGTACAGTGAAATTGAAGTCTATGAGTAGTGAAAAAATTCTTACCTCTTGGGCTAATTAGTTCGAAACCTGCCCCGGCTCCATTCTTTAATTTGGACCCATCAAATCTTAAATTCCAACAACTAGCAACTGCAGAGTTCCCTGCTTTTTCACTTGTACTATTACTACTAGATGGCTCTTTAGAGGGCATCACTCCTTTTCCTTTAGGATATTCTTGGACATTCGGGATATCAATTTTGACTGTAGGAGTGGGGTTGATACATTTCTGTATTTGTTCCACTATAGCCTGGCATAAGCAACAGTCCAATTCCGAATGAGAAGCATTATGCACCCTGCACCAATTGGGCAAGAGTATCTCTCCAAATTTCATTCCTCTTCCCAGCTGAACTTGATCTTCAATGCACTTCCGAATGAACTCTTGAAAATTATCTAGCAAACCAAGTTGACTATCTTCCAGACCGCTATCATCTTCAGTTGGTTCGATCAGGACTTTAGTACCACTGGACTCTATTGTAAGGTCAATAGGTGTTGTGTGGAACATAAGAACTTCCTCCATATCTGGCTCTTCAAGAGGAGCAGCAAGCATATAGTTACCCATACTTACTTCTGATACCAGAATTTCAGCAGAGGTTTTCTGATATTTTGTAATCATGTACTTCATTATGGGTTCTCTTTCAATTCTAATCTGGTTTGGAACTCCCTTCCAGGGAAGCCGCATATGGGAGTGGTCAGTTTAAACATACCCATTCAAAGCCCCGATAAAGTCTCTTCCCAGGATTAGGCCATAAGCACCTGGTATGTCAGCCACCTGTATATTGATAACCTGTTGAATCCTAGGATCAGAAGCAATCTGCATATGAATCATATTTAACTCTCCTACAACATTGACTTCAGTCCTATCCAATTGTGTGACTTTCTTTTTTGATTCAACAAGAGTAATTCCCATAGCTCGACATACACCGAAAGGCATAATATTGGTTGAAGCACCAGAATCCAGCAGACAATTATGCAGATTCTTACTGAATATTTGAACAAAAATCAAGAATGGAGGTGTTTTTGTTTTCCCTTGAAACAGAGTTAAGGGAGTATCTACTTGAGAAACTTGAGATTTGTCCTTTTCTTTCCCAACATCTCCAAGGGGCATATGGACTTGATTGTGGGACTGATTTTGTCTTCCTATTGATTGAGAACCAGATGCTCTATTGATACTTTGGCTAACTGATTTATTTTGTGACATGGAAATTGCATTATAAGATCCTAAGACTGCATTCCTAATGGTTGGAACTCTTAATAACTCGAATGCAGATAGATTTACCTTCAATTTTTGGAGTTCTTTAGCAACATATGTGGCCAATTTTTCTTCATTTAAATCAATAGGAGTCTCCCTCAGATATTCCACCATCTTTTCCTTATTTGCATTAGCATTTCTCCCTTTTGGTACATCAGCATCTCCTGGATCTTGAGATAAATATTGCTTGGACACCTGAGGCAATGATGGATTATTGCTAGCATTAGGGTCTGGAGGCGTGTTGAAATTATTCGGTGGAATGGAAGTAGTAAAGGGGCCTCTAGCCTATGTGGAAACTCCCTCAAGTCATACTTCTTGACCGATCTCTAGAAGGTTTGCACTTCTTCAATGTAAGCTTCCTTTTTGACATAAACCTCTTCTTCATCTCTGGGACCATTATCATTCACTTGACTCTCATCGAATAACTATGTCATTTCATCCCCATTGCATACCTAGTCTACCTCTTCCTCCAACTGGTCAGATTCCTCTTCGAGTACATTCTCCTTACTTTGAGGAAAAGGAGCATGGTTCAGCACCAACATCAGTGAATCATAAGGATTGGATGGTACTATTTCCTGACCGCTTGCATTATTCTCCACTTCATACTGAAAGATTGAGGCTATTGTTTGGAATTCTTGACAGTCTAACTTGGAATGCTGACTAGTCTTGTGGAGCCTACACCACCCTGATAAAGCAGCCTCAACTAGATATACACCGCTAGGAGGCTTCTCTTGATTAACTAGTTGATTGGCAGACTGACTAACAGGTTGACTAACTAGTTGATCCAATGGGGTGGGGACTCCTCCATTGTTGGGCCCTGTGTTCCAAGTCCTGTTATGTCATGATTGTTTCCTTCTATCAAACCCTTGTCCACCACCTAGTCCTATGTCAGAGTTCTGACCTAAGGATTGTCCTTTATCATAGTTTTGTCTTCTGTCATTATTATACCCCCTGTCATTATTAAATCCCTTGTCATTGTTGTAACTTCTGTCTTGGTTATATCCTCTTTCATTATTGTATCCTCTATCATTATTGTATCATCGGTCCTGACGTTGCCCTCTATCAAAGTGTTGTCCTTGTGGATTCTCTCTATTCTGATTGGACTGCATATTTCTCTAAGCAGCTTGCAACTGACTATTTTGATTCCTCAAGTAAGTCACCTCCATATTCAGCTTCTTTATTTGTTCAGAAAATTCATCTAGTCTCTCCTTGTCAGGATTACTGTATGGAGGTTGACTCACATTATTCTGGGAATACCCTACTGCAGCATTGGCATTTAGTGACTGGTTCAAGACTTCAAAATTTTGCAGGTATGAAGGATAACTAGCCTGAAGCTGGATATGCAGAGGTTGATTCAAATTTTGTTGAGGGTAACTGATGGTAAATAACACTTGTCCCACAGGAGGTCCTAGGTGAGAGACTAGAGGTAACTGAGGTACTAGATTTATGATTGGAGTATGGTTTGCTAGAGCTTGGTTGAGAGCTGGAACTTGTCCAGGGTGAGCAATGGGTCCTAATGAGGGTAAAGGCCCAGACAGATGTTGCCTTAGATTAGTGCTAACTTTCACAGCCTTTGCATGTGAATCAAGTAGACTAGCAGGAGGATTATTACTCCACTTCATAAAGGTAGTTGTCAAACTATCAAGTCCCTCATAATAAACTTCTAAAGCAGTGGGTTCATCAATAACATAAGGGGCTTGTAGTCTGGTATAAGTACGATCAAACCTATTGTTGAAAGATCCTATAGGCTCATTGAACTCCCTCTTCACATTAGTGAACTGATGGTAAAGCTCATTAGAACTAATGGGGATTCAAAACTTCTGTTAAAAAGTAGCCTCTAGCTCAATCCAATGCTCAATAGACCTAGCAAGTAAATGGTTGTACCAATAGAATGCATCCTCTCCCAATGAATAAGGAAATAATCTATATGCTACATCCTCATGGTTTATCCCTCTATCCTTAAGGCCAATTTGAAAGATCCTGATGTGTTCCTCAGCAGTCCTATTTGGATCATTGACATAGAATTTTTAACAAAAGTGTTCAGGGTTTTTGGAAATAACATTGTAAACGAAAAAACTTAATTGAGATGAGTTGGTTTCCAGGAAATCCATTAGTGGGGGTGGGGGTGGTAATGGCTGATTTATGACTGGTTGAGGTTGTGGACTGGGAATTCCCTCAGACTCAGATGAACCTAATGAAGATGGGGATGATGGATATGTGGGAGGTGGATGGGATGATGATGACTCTCTCCTTCTGTTGGTCCTTCTTGACCTAGTAAGGTTTGGTAATTCCTAAAATTATTCCTCTCTTGGAGCGGATCTTGTCCTTCTTTTGAATCTTTCAGGAGAGATGGCATTCAAAAATTGATCCAGCTTGCTTATTTAGGCCCTCCTTCTAGCGCCAATCTGTTGATGATATTTTTTGCATAGCAACAACTCAGACAGAATATAATATCCTATCTCACTTGAAAGGTAAATCTCTATCAGCAAGCCTCAAAATATAACCCCAAGGTCTCTAATGCTAGGTCTTGACAATGCATAAACAAATCAGTGATAAAATGTGAAATGTTGGCAATCACAATGGGACCTTACTACAAGCAAAATAATGAATCTCAACTTATCAGATCTAACAATATGATGATACTTCCATCCTAGATCTAACCCAATAATCAAAGAAATAGAAAAAAGATAATGATTTCAAAGAGATTTCTAAACTTAGTACTAAACCTAAGATTAACAATGAAAATGTCCAACACTCAAAATGGACCAATCCCTCAAAACTAATCTCTACTTGACCCAGATAAATCTGCAATCTTATAGAAATAGTGCAATCTTCTAAGGTGTTAGTATTTTCAAATCATGAACATTAATTCAAAAAACCCTATTGTAATTTGAAATGAACAAATCCTCACAATCGAACTAAGCACAATGAATGTGAAGTCTAGGCTAACTTTTCAAAGCAACTAACAATCAGTTGGTTGCGAAAAGTATGGACTGAGGAATTGCTGCAACATTCAAGTATCAAATCACAAACATTATTGAATCAAATCTAATCTAAATATTAACCTCCTCAAAGAAATTTTAAATATAGAATAACAACAACCATGCAAGACAAGAGAATACAAGTATGGTACCAAATCACAATGTCATTACTTGCATTCGAATTGTCCACTGTAGCAACAATTCTAGCTTTCTATTACAATATTTGCTTGAGAACAACTACTTACGAACTTTCTCTACTTAATTCACTTCTAACTATCTCTGTTCTATATCAATCTCTATATTCTAACCCTTACAAATGAGGCAAAATGCCAAATATATAGAATCCCCCTCAAAAACCTGTCAGCCAAGCAAGCGCTTCGCAACATTAATTAGGCACTACCAGTCGGCCAAGAGAAATTCAAATGAAATAAAGGAATGCATTAAATGCATGAACAATACCCAGGTTGGCTCGGGATTCCTAATGTAGCTCGGACCAATGTAGCGCGGGATAATGGGGAAGCACAAATCTCGATGTAGCTGGGTATTAACTGCCTTCCCCTTTGTCTCTATTCCGATCCGGCCCTTCATGGACTTTCAAGAGTGCCCCATCCAATTCGGCCATAGCTGGTAAAGGAAAAACCCTAAGTCATCTTTCAATTGATGCAATCTCCTCCCTTGATTGCCTTACCGACCTATCCCAATCCACCTTATATGTTAGGTATTTGTTAATGAAAGCAATGTATGTGGCCGCATCATCTAACTGATGCTCAGAAATGGAATCATCATTAGTTGGGACATAAACAGCATGCCACCACTTCCTCAACTGCTCCAAACTCAAATACTTGTGCGCGATATTCCTTCTTCCTGTCATAATCTCGTAGAAAGCAATGCAACCATTATAAACCCCAGTTAGGGTGTCATCGATCTGCCTCCTTTGTTTGTAAATCTTACCAACCTATCCCAAGTGTACTCCATGATAGTTTTGGTTTTCTACAAAAGGAGATCTGTATCTTCCCTATCTTGTGCCAACACCACCTTCAACCAATCAGTTGCCATGCTAGCATCCTTTCCAGTCAAAAAAATCCCCCTGATAGCTTCATTACCCTTGATTCGTACCCCTTGCAACCAATTCGTAGTGGCAAGAGTGGAAGCTTTCATCTTTTCCTGCTCGGTAATGGTCTCCTGAGGCAAAGGATTCGTAGTAGAAATCGAAGGGTTAATGGATTGTAGGGGCTTCATTAATTCCTCCAAGCATTTCCTAAGATTTTCATTCTCTTTCCTCAACTCAAGCTTGGTCTTTATCTCCTTCCTCAGCCTGCCCACGATGACTGCACTAGAACCCTCATAATCTTCAATATCCTATTCCACAAAAGTAGGCCCCAAGTTGAAAGTTTGCACATTATAATCCTTTCCAGCCACATTATCTCTATTTTTATCTAGAGCAGGGGTGGCAATGTGAACAACCCTGTTATGAGCTCCATCTCTTTCAATCCTCAAGATCACCCTAGCCTTCTTTTTACCTTTATCTTTTCTAATTTTAGCTAGTAGTGCATCCCAATTCGGTGGAATATCCTCCACAACAACTTGTTTTCTCTTTATCTCCCTGTCCAACCAACCAGGGATAGTGGATTCCAATTGCACTTCAGCCTGTTTTTCCCCCTCTTGTTCCTTAGGTACCTCCTCACTCACATTCTGCTTCTCAGGAATCTCATATGTCTTGATTTCCTTCTCTTCAGCATGCTCTTCCTCTTGTTCAGGTGATGGGACCTTCACTGTTTCCTCTCCTTTTGGAGGTGACTTAACCTCCTCGGTTCCAACAGGTGACTCAGCATATGCAACCAAAGGGGATTGCATTATCTTTTCAATTTCTTCCTCTGCACTATGAAGATCACCTTCATGAAATTCATCTCCCTCAGTATCTGGATGATCTTCAACATCCTTTGACTCACTAGGTTTTCTTTGAGCTTCATGATCGGAAGGCACATCATTAGGTTGTTCCTTATGAGTAACCACCGGAGGGAGATCAACCTTGGGCACACTATCCCTAGGAGAAGGAGTCCTAGACCTCCTTGTATACACCTTGGCCTTCTCCTCTGAACTTTCAACATTTATCACTGGTGGGGTAGCTTCTTCCTCTTCCCCCTCAGAGCTTGCCTTCTCTCACAATTTTATGATTCTTATCCTCTTGGGCACCAGCATATCAAGTTTAGGATTCTAATTTTTAGTCTCCTACTCAGACGTCTTAGTTCTTGTCCTCTTCTTGGCCTTTGGCTTTCGATGCTTTTCTGCTTCCTGGGCTTCTGTCTCTTGAACACATTTTATTTTGATTTTCAAAGGAGAATCCAAATTACCCTTGCCCTTAGGATCTTGCTCAGTAGATTCTTCAGAGGTGGAGTGGGGGTCCAAATCTCCCATTAGTGCATAGGTGCATTATACTCCATTATTTTCTAGCTCCCATAGCTTATGCCTTAGCCACATCCTAGTGAATATGATAACTAGATCCACTAGTTGTTTCAATTCTCTTTTTTCCTCTTCTAAACAATCCACATCACCAATTGGTCTGTCTTTTAAGGCCTCATAAGTATGATCCTAGATCAAGTTTCTATCATCTTCCAATTCATCAGGAACTACCTTTACATTATACAATCGAACTGACTCAACTGGAAACTGGGAGAATTTCTTCTTTCTGACTTCAAATTCATCATTGCAGTTGGCCCAGTAGTCCTCCAAATTCACCTTATGACTATACTCTCTACTGGCCCTCTTTTGAGCCTCACTTGTGATATCAAATCTAGATCTCTTGGAGTGGAAAGACAAGCCAAGAGTACTCATTTCCTCCTCTAAAGCTTGGGAAGAGCCCAATGAAGGACAAGCCTCTCCAGTACCAATCCTTAAGGGGAAGTCTCCACCAAAACCAGTCTTATGCTTGTCTCTCTTGATAATGGCATCAAAGTCACAGATCTGCCTAGTGACCTCCAACAGTAGAATGTGATTGGTAGGGTATCTTGGAAGTCTATATGGGGCTCTTTGGCAGCCATCAATCCAGATATAGGAGAAATTTGGGAACTGAATAAACCATGCCCCATATTTCTTGATGAGTTCCTTTTCTTGATCTGAAATTCTGACATGTTCCACACCTTGGAGCAATCTGGTAATGTGAATGGTGAATGCATCATTCACCCTCCTATAGTTCGAACCTCCCAAGTACAACTGAGGGTAAACCTCATAGATGATATCTTGTCCAAAAGTGCCCCTTGTACTCAATCCTTTGTAGGGGTGGAATCTTGCAAGTGCATAGACCAAATATGAGGTCATTGTGAAGGACCTTATTTGCAACACATTGGAAAATTATTTGTGAATTACTTGGCTAATGACTCCTACCCAATGGTAGTTAATCTTCTTTTGCTCCATCCTCATAATTACATGGCACATCCAATTCTTGAACATTCCAGCACTCTTCAATCCCACTACCCTGCTAAGAAATGTGATGGCATCATAATACTCCTTCTTGAACTTTGCTTTGAATAGCTGCTTTGGCAATTTGGAATAGTGATACTTGGGCCTCTCCAACCAAGAATTGATAAACTATTGTGACTTCACAGTCTGTTCATCGTAGAACTCTTGAGCTGCCCTCATGCTAAATCCCACCACATGAGACCTATCTAGCATATCAAAAGTTTGGGCAATGGAGACAAGGTTGAGATTTTCTACGACTCTCCCTTAAGGACCAATTATCCTCTATGTATCTTGATCATAGTGTCTAGCACACTCGAGGACCAGCTCATAACACTGCACTGTAGAAGGGAAACCAGCAACATGTGACAAGCCTAATTCCATCATTCTTCTAGCCATCAAAGGAGAATCCTCAGCTGCCATTCTTCCTTTAAATTCCTCATAATCCTAGAGGCCAACATTTGTATCAGTCACTTCTGACCAGATAGAAGTGATTTTACTCTCAGGGATCTTTCTCTTAATGTCCATCTTAATCCTCTCTACATCAGACATTGAGGATCTAGCTGCCGCCTTGCTAGATTCAGCCTGCACTCAACATGGAAATCATAATAAAAACCACAGGAAAGAGAATGTTAATCCATAAGAACACCATTAGAATAAACCTCATGCAATCAAGGTGTTATTACAATTCACACAAAATGATCCTACTAAACTTCAGGTTTTAGAACCATCCACAGAATCTGAGCTAGAGAGGAATTTTAGAAAATTCTGGGCCATACAGATTCCAGCAGAATAGTCATGAGAACACCTACTGTCGATTATATCCGATCATCACTAACCAATGAAATTCATAGGAGATCATAAGATAGCATGAATTAGTAATAAAATGCATTGAAAACCACTAACACATCATGCTACTCCATATTTCATTGCACTTCACCAAATTTCAGGAAAATTCGCCAGAGACGGATTTCCACGGAGGCAGAGACACTTCGCAAAATCCAGAAAAAATAGGGAACCAAGGACTTCAAGAAAATCTGGCGTCAGGGGAAATCCCCGGAATCGTCTCATCTCGCCAAAAGTTTGTCATCTCACTGAGAAGTCTTGGCAACCGCTAGGAGGTCACACCGAAGGTGGATGTCATCAAATGAGGTTTTGCTAAAATTCGGTGGTTTCGATGTAACGTCTTGCCGATGAGGGGGGGTCTCATCGAAGCAAAAGGATGTCTTAGGGATAGGTTTTAAATTCGGCCAGAGATCTTGTCGATTGCGCAATGTTTCACTGACATGGAGTCTCATCGGTATAACCTCTAGCTGACAACATGTGATCTCTCTGAAAGCAAAGAACTCGGCAAGAAAGGAAGGCTTTGTCATGAAGTCTCAGCGACCATTGGTAGTCTCGCCGAAAGGGAAGGTCTTGACATGAGTTGTGAGCTCGCCGAAAGGTCTCACCGACCAAGCAGGGTCTCCCCAGCGGAAGTGAAGGGAGCTCGATGAGAGTGGAATGCACTCGGTGAAAGGTCTCACCAAAGGGTGGATGTCTCAGGGATGGAAAAGAATATTGGTATAACTAATGGAGCCCGCTATGACCTCTTGTTGATTAATGTTTGTCTTGCCGATGGTGTATATGATAGCGATAATTTTATTGCACCTCACCAAATTTCATGAAAATCCACCAGAGATGGATTATCCCGAAGGGACGAGAAACCCTGGACTGAGGCCAAAAGTCGGATTGTGACATGAAATTGCGATTTCACACACAACATCACATTAATCATGAATTTCAATGATTTAAGCTTAGGGAAAGTTATGCATGGATCTTCAAAATATTTTCTTTGCGTTCTAGGCCCATTTGAGAGTAAACTAAAGATGAATGGCGATTCCCTTGGTTTAAACCCTATATATCCGCCATTAACACACAGGAAAACCTATAACTCAGATAATTCAAATGCCGACACCATACTAGGGGAAAATCATGATTCTCAAGTAAGTTCACCAAAATGCAAACAAACCAACAAACTAAGAAATTACTTGGGAGATCATAAATTAATCAATGCTACGCAACCCTAGTCATGAAGCAATCAAATATTTAGGAATTCAAGTCCCAGAAGCTCTTATAACATCAACGCGCTATCCATAATCATCAATTCAAAGCAAATAAATCAAACACATACCATTATAAAGCGAAAATCGATCCCAGAATCAGCAAATGCGAAGAGAATGGTGTCCACAAAGAACCAGGGCAAGAATGCGCAAAAAAATCGCCACTAAATTGATCAATTCAAACCCATACACCCTAAAAAAACCAACCAATCATTCGTAAGAAATCACTCCTCAGCTCAAACGATGGCAAATAATAAGCATGATGGCACAAAAGATCCCAAAAATCAAGTTAAATACATCCTTCAAAGCACGCACGAAGTCATTAATGCAATCGATAAGACAGTCAGAAAACCCAGGAATCCGATGACAGGGTGGAATCCAGGAAAATCCAGCCCATGCAGAAATCCATGAATGCTGAAAATCCCCGAACAACAAGGTCCAACCAGAGTCCAAGCAGGATCCGGGAAAATCTGACTAGGGTGGAAAATCCCGAATCCGAGTAAAAACCCAAAATTTATCCAGAACTTAGGATTTTAAATGAATAACCTGGGGAAATGCTTAGGCAGTCAAAATAAACATTTAAGCACATTCCTAAATAAGATAAAACCTCAAAATGAAAGGTCCAAAACACCAAAACAAAGCGAAAGAGGGTCACTGCTTCCAACGGGGCGTGTGTGGGAAAACTGCACAACACATAGCCACATTGGTAAGACTGGGGATGGTATCCCCTTTGACACAATGATAAGGTACTATGTGGGACCTGATAGGATGATGGTGACAATAGATTGTGACTGAAAAGTACTAGTGGTGATCGATGATTGCTCAATGTGGACAAAGATTTTGGCACCACAAGGCTCTCTAACACTTCTAGGGTTTTTCACCTAAAAGGAGAGAGGTAGGCCAAAATGTGCAATGTCCCCACTCAAGACTAATGCAAATATGAATGAAATATTCCCAGATGTAATATCCTAAATGCAATAAACTGATAAAATATATTGATCACTAATGCAAAACTGACAAAATGTAAAATGTTTGAAAACACATTGTGATATGCAGAAAGATAGATTGAGTGCAATAGAAGTCAAGATAAAGAATACAAATAGATAGAGTGCACCTAAAAACTAACAAAGGCTGGAATGAAGACTACATATGTCTCTGAAATTCTAGAAAATATGATTTTCTGGCCAACTGGGACACTTACGCCAAGTTGGGTGACTTAGTCCCAAATCTAAAAAATTACTCTGGAGCCCATTTCAGCCAAATGGGTGTCTAGATCTATATAAACTTCTAAAAAATAGGTAAATTTGAACTAAGTCTTTTCTGAAATCTAAAAGTGGAGTTGGTAGCTCTCAGTCTACTCTTTTTGTTCCTCTAGGTGTCTGATTTTGAAACCTTGATTTCTAAGGCTATAAGTGACTTTTTGTGTAGATTTTGACCTTTCCAATAGGGATATAACTTCAAAAGATTTGAAAACTATTTTTCAATCATGTCCAAGCCATCCAAGCACCTAAATCTACAATCACATAAAGGAAGAGAGAGAAAATATTGATTGGTAGGGATTGGGGGTTTGCCTTGGTCAAACCTCGTTTAGGTAATTAAACCAAAATGATGAAATAAGATAATGAAACATGAAACATGAAACAATGCAATTAGAAACTTTCCATGATGATAGATCTTGAATTACTGCAACAATGGATGGAGAATCTTGCTCTTGAATGCCTTAGAAAGCTATCTTGATGACTTAGAATGCTAAAACCCTAGCTTGCTTGACTTGACAACATGGATGAATGATGAATGATGGATGAATAATGAATGATCGATGAATGATTAATTCATTATGAATTAGGGTTAAAGGTATCCTTTTATATAGGAGAGTTAAGTGAATGGCTAGAATAAGGATCATAATCAAGGGCCAAGATTAAATTAGAAAATAATTTAATCAAGGGTGGAGGTTAATTAAGAGAAGAAAGACATGGACATATAAAGACTTGAGGTGGAAGATAAGATTGGCATAGACAAAGAGGTGATAGGAGAAATTAAATAATAAAGATTATTTAATTTAGGTGGCCAACATAGGAGAAATAAATAAAATATTAATTTTATTTATTTAAAAAGAAAGGTCAGAACAAATAATTAGATAATTAAATAATTGAAAATAATTATTTAATTATTGAGGAAAGGTGGAGTGTTAAACATTTAATAATTAAAAGAAATCATTTAATGGAGAGGGAAGGGATAATTAAATAATTGAAATAATTATTTAATTGGGGAGATAAAGAAAGGATAAATAGTTAAATAAATATAATATTTATTTAATTATAGAGAGAAAAAGGCTAATGAATAATTAAATAATTGAAATAATTATTTAATTGCAGAAGAAGAGGGAAAAGCTAACTTTTGAATTAAAATAATATTTAATTCAAAAGTGGAGGGGAAAGGACCATTATACTTAAATAAAAGTCTAGAAAAGTGTGAAAGTCATTTACAATTCTTTACAACACCTTTACAAAACATGCATTTTATTCAATTTGCAAGGTCCCAAGACCTAATGTGAATGTGGTATCCACATTACAATATTAAATCAAGGTGACATTAGTTCCAATTTATCATTAATTATTCCCAAATCAAACAAGGAAAAAGGGATACTTTTTCGGTGTCCACATTTAGCCCCCACTTTAGTGAGAGGATGAATGTACTTCAAACTCACACTAAAGTAGACATTCAAGAGGGGTCCAATTGTACCAATGCAGATGACAAAAGGATGAAAAAGATTAAGGCAGTGGTCAATCCCCTAGGATCCAAGATCCTAATTCAAACCAACATAAGCGCAAAAGGACATGCACAAGGTGAATGATTTGCATCAAATCAAGATACGTAATGATGCAATGGAAAGAACTATAAGGAAGAAAAATGAGGTGGATCAAAGGTTCACTCACTCTAGGGCCACAAAACATTAGGTCGTCTGCGGGGTGAGTTGTCCCAAATAAGTTGTTTAGTGAGAAAGTCATGCCAGTGTTTCTACTTCCCACCGTATAATGAGAAAGCCATGTCAGTGTGTCGGCTTCCCATTATACAAACTGTACCAAAGTTATCCTCCTAATAACTTGATAAGGTACCACAATGAAAATTATTTTTGTAAATGCTTTCGAATGTCATATAAATATTTTGTTAAAGGGGATTTTTATTTGTTCATGTAAGGTCTTCTTCTTAGGGAGCATTGTGCTTAATGTCTCCAAGAGAGGACAAGTCAAGGTGTCAGATCATTGCCAGTGGGATGCCTCATTCACATCATGCCATGTTAGGATATCATACACTCTTGGACAACATCAAACCCAATGACACCACCAAGAAGAGGACACATCACAAGAAAAAATAAAAATCACAACATGAATTTTTTTCTAGAAGATGTCATCTATGTATGCCCCCACTTTAAAGCAGTTGCTACACCAACACTGTGAGCAGTTACTTTAAAGTAACCAATGATAAATAAAAGAAGATATGAGATCCAACTTGGAAAGCCCTATTCCAAGTCATATGTTTCCAAATGAAGCTACATCATGGATAAGTATGTCACATGTGAGTTAACTAAAGATATTTCATCCACATCCCAAGCTTTCTCTTATAGGTTTATGAAAGGTTAACAACTAGCCAAAAGAGACAACGACAAGTGACATTCAAGGACAAGGCTACCTAACCCCTTGCCCCCACTTAGTGTAAGAAAAAGGTGAGCCTGGAATGGATGATGGTATGTTGCTCCTTGTGATGAATGTAAAACATGCAACTATGGAAAGGAGAAGCAACTAATGTTATTTATTATGATGAGTAAATAAAGTGTCAACTTGATACATATTTAATGAGATATCTATTAGTTTAGGATATACCAAGGTTAAAGTTTTCTTGGAAGAAGCTTTTACGATAGCATTGATATTGGATGAAGGTTTTTTTTTTTGAGGGACAATAACCAAGATCATTAGTTATTTCTTGCATTTTAGGCTTTATAGGGATGGGGATACCTCATTCTATAGCATCACATCCTTTCCCAAGTTGTCTTCCAAAAAATTTTATCACTTGTTTTGGATTGGATGATTGTTCAATTTCCTTAAAGTTTGTCTTGGATGTTGTTTTTGGTTTTAAGGTGATTGAAGTGGATGCTTTTGAATTTTGTATTGTCGTTACTAGTTTCTCGTTTCTCATTTTAGACTCTTTTTTTATGATCTTGTATTCTCCCATGGATAGAGGTATGAAATCAAAGGTTTCTGAAGCATCTTCCAATAACTTTGTGGCTTCTTCAATTTTATATTGTCTTTCTATATCTTTTTTCTTCATACTGATCATAGTACATGTAACCTTTTTATTTTGAGTAGAAGGTGACTTGTCATAAACTCCTAACATTTGCATCAAGTTTTCATTATTTTCAAAGCATTCTCATGATGGTGGTAAATCTATATCAAGCAATTTAGGATTCTTCAAAGTGAGGTTGATTTTTGGTTTACTCATGATAGTGTTGATGTTTTCTTGCACCATGATATTCTACCTAGCAAGAGAGTTTTTAGGAGAGAAGAAAACAAGATGTTGATCACATTCCATTAATATGTTTTGTAGAGTAACTTGATCACAAGGAGAGGAGGCATCAAGAGAAGAAAAAGCATCACATTCTTGTTTTTCGATGATTGGATCCTTTTGTTCAATTATGTATTCTTGGATGGGGGAAACATTAGGAAAGGAAGCAAGAAGATTCTCATGTCTAATCCCAAAATATCATCTTCACAAGTAGGAGAGACATTAGGAGAAGAACAAGTATGATTATCATGATTATATGTGATTACATCCCTTTGGCCAATAATATCTTCTAAAATAGGGGAAGAAAAATAAAGAGAATTTTCATAGGTCTTAAAGGTTTGATCATCTAATGCCAACATATCCTCCTCACAAAAACATTCTCACAAATAGGGGAGGAGTTAGAAGATGAATGTAGAGATGTGTTTATGATCTCATTCTCTTGTGCCATAATATCTTCCAAAGTAGGAGTTATAGAAGATGAGCTTTCAACATTGTCATTATTCTCAATGGGTGTATCTTCTAGCTCCAAAATACCTTTGTCACATGTAGGAGAGATATTGGGAGAAGAGGAACTATGATTATCATGATTGACTATGCTTTCATCTTATTTTATCACTTCATTCCCACAAATAGAAGAGATATTAGAAGGTGTGGAACCATGGAGTGTGTCAACATTGATATTCTCTTGCACTAAGAAACTCTCTATCCTAGTAGGAGAGCTTGTAGGAAAGTGACAAACAATAGGTTCATCACATTTCATGGTTGGATTTGATAAAGTAGCTTCATCACTCATAGGAGAAGCATCAAGAGAAGGGTAACTAGGAGTTTCATGGTTACCGACGATTGGAATTTTTTGTTCAAATGGGTTTTTCCAAATGGTAGGGGCATCAGGAAAGGGAGGAATAAGATTCTCATGAGTTTCAATAAGGATGTCTTCTAACACTAAACTATCTTCTACATGGTTAGAGAAGATAGTAGGAGAAGAAAAGATTTGATTGTCATGATTGTCTACATTTACATCCTCATGTCCTAGAATGTCTTCTTGAGTGGGAGAAGTAGGATTTTCATAGTTATCAATCATATCCTCCACACAAATATGTTTGTCATTATCATTTAGGATTGTATCCTTATTCACTAAAGCCTTTTCACAAGTAGGGGAGGTGTTAGGTGATGAATAGAGACTAGGTAAGATAGTGGCCTTGATTTCACCTTTGTGTGTCATAATGTCTTTGCAAGGGGGAGGAGAAGGAAGACAAACAAGATTTTTAGGATCTTCAATGATTGTGTCTTCTTTCATCAAGATAACTTCATCACCAATGGGGGAGATTTCAAGAGAAGAACAATTATGATTATCATGATTATCGATGCTTGCATCCTTTTGTGTCAAATCTTTAGTGGATGATCTTAGTGAGAGGAAGTTTTGAAGGTAATCTAAGATGTCTAATTCATCACTACTAAAGGGCTTGGATGTTATGCTTTTTCTAAATTGAAGCATTTTTTGAATTGTTTTGTTTGATGTTTTTGTTTTTTTTTTTTCATTCTCTAATGAATTTTATCTAAATGAACTAGGAACTAATGCTGAAAATAAAAATTGCAATAGTCTAATGATATCCATAATTGCCATGGATGTAAACAATGTTTATTTCTAATGATTTAAATGTAATAGTAGCTATGCAAACATAAAATGCAATGTAAATACATAGGATGAAATGTAATTTTTAAGATTTCAAACAAGGTAATGTACTGATTATATTATGCAATGATCTAAAAATGAAATGTGGTGATTCCAAAATTAATATGAAGCAATGCATGAAATAAGCCAAATTAAGCTAGATTTAGTGAAATGCATGTAACAGGAAACTAACCAATTGATACAACTAGTTAATGGCATCAAAAAGAAGCTAAAAACAAGGTTTTTAGTGTTGTAAAAGGTTGTTGTAAATTCGTATAGGGACTAAGTCGCCCAAGGTGGTGAATTAGTCCCAGTAGGGTTTTTTACAAAAAAATTACAAATTTTCAATGGATTTGGATGATTTTTTATGTTGTATGATGTGCATCCTAAGTGCAAATGAAATTTTTAGATGATTTGCAATGATTTGAGATGCAAAAATGCAACTTATATGCACTTTCACTAATGCAAAAAATTGAAACCATAGAATGCAAAGCAATGAAAAACCTAATGCAATGTTGATGCAAGCTATTCCTAGGATGTAAATGCACTTGAAATCAGAAGTAAAATATTCTAAAGTCAGGTTCACCAAAATGTGGACAAATATTTTTTCACCACAAGGCTCTCTAACACTTCTAGGGTTTTTCACCTAAAAGGAGAGAGGTAGGCCAAAATGTGCAATGTCCCCATTCAAGACTAATGCAAATATGAATGAAATATGCCTAGATGTAATATCCTAAATTTAGTAAAATGATAAAAGATATTGAACACTAATGCAAAACTAACAAAATGTATTTAAAATGTTTGAAAACACACTATGATATGCAGAAAGATAGATTGAGTGCAATAGAAGTCAAGATAAAGAAGCCAAATAGATAGAGTGCACCTAAAAACTAATAGACGTTGGAATGAAGACTACAGATGTCTCTAAAATTTTAGAAATTTTGATTTTCTGGCCAACTGGGACACTTATGCCAAGCTGGGCAACTTAGTCCTAGATTTGGAAAACTGCTCTAGAGCCCATTTCAGCCAAATGAGTGTCTAGATCTATAGAAAATTATGAAAAATAGGTACATTGTGAATAAGTCACCATTGTTGGTGACTTAGTCCACTTTGGCTTTTTTGAAAATCCAAAAGAGGAGTCAGAAGCTCTCGATCTACTCTTTTTGTTCCTCCAGGTGTCCAGTTTTGAAACCCTAATTTCTGAGGTTACATAAGTGAATTTTTGTGTATATTTTGACCTTGCCAATAGGGAGATGAATTCAACAAGTTTGAAACATATTATTTAATCATGTCCAAGCCATCCAAGCACCAAAATTTTCAATCACACAAAGGAAGAGAGAGAAAATGTTGATTGTTAGGGATTGGGGGTTTTCCTTGGTCAAACCTCATTTAGGTAATTAAACCAAAATGATGAAAGAAGATAATGAAACATGAAACATGAAACAATGCAATTAGAAACTTGCCATGATGATAGATCTTGAGTTGTTGCAACAATGGATGGAGAATCTTACTCTCAAATGCCTTCGAAAGCTATCTTGATGACTTAGAATGCTAAAACCCTAGCTTGCTTGACTTGACAACATGGATGAATGATGAATGATGGATGAATGATGAATTCGTTATGAATTAGGGTTAAAATTATCCTTTTATAAAGGAGAGTTAAGTGAATGGCTAGAATAAGGATCATGATCAAGGGCCAAGATTAAATTAGAAAATAATTTAATCAAGGGTGGAGGTTAATTAAGAGAAGAAAGACATGGATAGATAAATACTTGAGGTGGAAGATAAAATTGGCATAGAAAAAGAGGTGATAGGAGAAATTAAATAATAAAAATGATTTAATTTAGGTGGACAACATAGGAGAAATAAATAAAATATTAATTTTATTTATTTAAAAAGAAAGGTGAGATCAAATAATTATTTAATTATAGAGGAAATGTGGAGTGTTAAACATTAAATAATTAAAAGAAATTATTTAATGGAGAGGGAAGGGATAATTAAATAATTGAAATAATTGTTTAATTGGGGAGATAAAGAAAGGATAAATAATTAAATAAATATAACATTTATTTAATTATAGAGAGAAAAAGGCTAATGAATAATTAAATTATTGAAATAATTTTTTAATTATAGAAGAAGAGGGAAAAACTAACTT
Organism: Sequoia sempervirens; assembly: GCA_007258455.2. NCBI lineage: Eukaryota > Viridiplantae > Streptophyta > Pinopsida > Cupressales > Cupressaceae > Sequoia > Sequoia sempervirens. The sequence goes on along the minus strand of VDFB02271358.1, from coordinate 730,226,753 downwards.
TTGAGTTAAAATAATATTTAATTCAAAAGTGGGGGAAAGGACCATTAGACTTAATTAAAAGTCTAGAAAAGTGTGAAAGTCATTTACAATTCTTTACAACACCTTTACAAGAAATACATTTTATTCAATTTGCAAGGGCCCAATACCTAATGTGAATGTGTTATCCACATTAGAACATTAAATCAAGGTGACATTAGGTCTAATTTATCATTAATTATTCCCAAATCAAGCAAGGAAAAAGGGATACTTTTTCAGTGTCCACACTCGATATGTCATTTCACTTTGGTGTTGTGAATGATGTGGCAACAACATGGATGACATGTAGATTGTTGGCCCAATTAGATAACATGGCAAGCATATCTGTGTGACTTGCTTGTATCGATGGGAGTCTAAATGGAGTCCCAATGATAGAGAAATATGATAGATCAATAATGGTGATTTAAGTGACCAATTATCCAATGGTCAGGGTTTAAAGACACTACAATGAATACTAATCACAAGATATAGGTGTGAAGGAATAGATCAATGGCCAAAGTTCAAACGCAAAGATCTGAAACGACTAACTCTATGTGAATAGGGTTTTGTATCTAGTAACTGACATGAATAGAATTAGATCACTCAACTACCCCAATGAACATTAATGAGGATGATATGATCTTCTGAGTGGCAGGAAAGGGGTTTCTTGATCATTCAAGATCGAATTTGATCAAATGTATAGAAGAGATCATTAACTACATATCATATTTTGAGACTGTCTAAGAGCTAATTTTTTAACTGAATTGAATGTTGTGCTTCTCGATGTCGGATATGCAATATCTGGTACATCTGATTGGATGTCTTCATTTATGAACAGAACAATATGTGTGTGGCTTGAGGCATAGGTAGCTTACTGGTGAAGGTTGCAAGCTAAGGAAACCCTAGAAAAAGGATTGAGGAGATATAAACGGTGGTGAGAATCTGGAGGAAGAGAGTGAAAATCGGTGGAGTTAAGGAAAAAGGAAAACAATCTGAGGAGAGCCTTAGTTGTTGTATCTGTTGTGTGTGTGAGAGGTTAGCAAGTGCATAGGGTACTAAATAAAAGTATGCTCGCTATGTGTGTAGCAAAGGCAGAGAGAGAAGAGAGTGTATAGTGCAAATGCATGAGTTACTATAAAAGGAAAAAGAAGAGTAGAGTAGCAAGATAGAACAGTGATTGTTTTGTGCAGAGGAGAGTGCAAAATAGGTGTGTGTTGCTGAGAGTGCAGCTTCAACAACATAAAGTAAGTTGCAATAAGTGCAACAATGTATTGTATGTATTGTTACATCTCAGGTTTTTTAGAACCAAGTCTATGCATATTTGAGATTTTTCTTATTGTACTAAGTTGTGGCTCAAAATAGGGGATTGTAGTCTCCTTGAAGTTGTGGCTTCTAAATTAGGGTGTTGTTGCATCCTTGAATTGGTTGCTTCTAAATTAGGTAGTTGATGCTTCATTGGGTTGTAGCCCTAAAACATTGTAATAGAGATTTGGATTGTGACCCTGGATTTGAGAAGTAGACTCAAGCAGGCTTCATCACCTTGGTTTTTCCATATCAGGTTTTCCATGTATATTTGGTGTTATGGGAATTTGTGTGGATTGTCTATTTGCATGTTTATTATTGCATCTTTAGCTTTCAATCTACACATAAGAGTTAAGTAAAATATATGCACAAGCTATTTAGATTTAAGGAAGTAATTTGCATAAGGTTTCTAAGGGAAAAAGTTTTAAGGGATAAATTTTGGTATCTACTAATTCACCCCCTCTCAATAGATCATTGTGTTCCAACATAACTGGATTAATATTTTTCCACAGTTTATTTTTTATATGTCCTAAATGTTTTTATTCATTGTAGAGGAGACGAGGATTACAAGAGGGGTATGATGACGAGGCACTCTCCTACGTATGCCACCTCAAGGTGGGGACTAGATAGTCCCAAGGAGGCCAAGGGTGTATAGGGAGTACTGCACTTTGGGCTTAGGAGAGATGGGTATCTGTGGCACCCTTTGTAACCTCACCCCTCCATCATGGTGAATCAGCACAAGAAGACCAATCATAGAGAAAGGGAAATGGTTGGCAAGATGAGGGGATAACAGAAAGGGGACACCTCACCGAGTAGACCACCTCATATGGATGGCATGGGCGACATGAGTCTAAGAGGAATGGTATATCCACTCTTGGGCCTAGGGTAGAGGATTTGAGACACCCTATCAAAGTTACGTTCTCCCATGCTCTCCTATGGTTGAGCCTTCCAAAGATATTAGAATGCTTTATAATTGAATTAATAATTTTTTCATTAATTTACTTATGTTTAATTATGATAATCTACTAATCAATATTATTGTGGTAAATGGTTTATAATTTGTTTGTGGGGCTTCAACCAATTGAAAGGTATTCTCTAACCAATTTTCTTATTTAGAAATTGAAAAATTAGGGAAATTTTAGGGTATTCCCAATTAAGGGACATTACAAACATAATGGCACCACTTTTTAAATATGAACTTCCAATTACTTTCTCTTCTTTTGAATTCCATTTTTTGTGGCTTATGGCTTATATCTATTTAAGATGTTATAAATGACTTTATGAAGGTTTGTAGACATCTTTTTGGTCATGTATCTCTATATAACAATGAGAAGTTTGCTGCCTTATTTGGAGATTTTTGCAATTTTAAAATCTTTCCTTTGTGTAACTTCAAAACCCATGCATGTAGTCAATTTATTACTACAATATAAATTCTCCATTAATTTCTACTATTTCCGACCTTTTATTTATATGGTACACCACAATGCAAGAAAAGGACTAAAATTGTTGTAATAATGGTTTCTCAATAGAAGTATCTAACTACAAAGACATAATAAAAAACCAAGTAGCTTATTGCCAAACAAGTCATTGTGATCATCAATGTTGTTTTATGAGAAAATGGTTGAAATCTAAAAATCCTCTTTTTCTTTAGTAAAATGTGTAGATTCCAAATTCTTATAGGTGGATTTCAAGAATATAAATTTTTTTGCAAATATTTTTGGCAATTGTACAAATCTACTCTTTCCAATCAATGTCAAAAACTGTCTTCTCTATTTGACTAGGTAGGAGTGAAATTATCAAGGTCAATGTCAATTTTTTAGGGATACAAAATATAGATTCCTCTTGGATCTCAATAAATATTTCAATGGGATCTCTCCTTTTAAAGAAATTCAAAGCAACTTTATATTCTTGTGATATTAAGCCTTATATATTCCACACATCACACTCCCCATTATGGTTTTAGTCAACATTGGGATTTCGGTAAAAAAAATCTTTAATAGGCCCTAACTTATTTTACATTTTCTATATTTCTATTAGGGTTTCAGTTAGAATTTCATATATTTGAAGCTCCAATTTATTATACACTGCTAAATTTATATTAAGGTTTTAACCAAATTTTTATTTTTCCCTCAGTTTCATTGTCCTTGAAAATGCATTGTTTGTTACACAACATCTTTGGTCAAGTTAATCTTTCCAAAATATAAGCTTAATTGACATTAAAAATATATGTTACAAGGCTTACTAGAACAAGTCAAAATAGATTCTACAAAAAGCATATAAACAGTGTATACTTGTGAATTAAAAAATCTCTTTGGTTGATTTGATTCATACAGATAACAAAATTCCACATATTTCATCTCAACAAAAGAAATTTTGGTCACCTACATCACTTGCAAGAGAAAAAATTGAGACAACATTCTCTCTCAGTTTATTGTGGCTAAATCATCATTAATGGCACCAATTGTTAAATTCTACACTCCCCTTAGTTGAATTCTATTTTCTTTGGCTTATGGATTATATCTATTTCAGATGTTGCATATGACTTTGTGGAGTGTAGAATCTACCTTGTCATTGTTCGTAGGGGTTAAAACTAAAAATTTTATTTGGTTTACATGTTTTAAAACCAATGTACTTCTTGTAAAATCCTAAAATAACTTTGGAAAATATGATTTATCTTACCATGGTGTCCAAATATGGCACTTTAAAAGTTATGATTTCCCTGTCTGCATCCAAACAAAATTGGGAGTTTATGATATTTGAAAAGATTTTTCTACATTATTTAAGACTTCCTTAAGTTTTTTAATGGTTTGTATTTGTAGACACCTGAATTTGACCACTTATGTTTGGTCAAATTTATCCCTTTTCATCTAAATATCCTCTTATTCATGCATTAATTAAATAATATTGCTATTATTTAATTAATATCTCTAAAGTCCTCTAAATCCCTAAGGTATTTAATTAAATAATTAAATATTGTACCCTTTATCCTTTTCCTCAAAGAATTCCTTGATATGCAAGGTTGTTGATGTCACCTCTTGCATCATTTAATATTTCAATTATCGAACTGGGTGTGTCTTAGAGTTGTATGCGATAAGGGTGTCTCCATAAATTGGGGGGTTTTGCACTGTAAACAGTGACTTTTGGTTATGATTTAGCTCTTTTAGGAGCTTTCAAGAGCTCTCAAAAATCGATCTTAACAAGTTTCTAACTAATTCTAAAGAGTTAATCCTAATTTATCTCTTAACTAACGATTGTTCAGACTCCAATAACTCAGTTCAGACTTTACTTGACTTGATTGCAATTGATTCATGGAAGAATTAAGCTAAAAACTTAAATTACTTTTAATCTAAAATTTAGAATTGAAATATACTTGGAAAGGAAATCTATTTACATTTGCAAAAGAGAATCTAATTATGTTTGCAGAAAATAAATATTAACCTAGAAAGCAATAATACTAAGTTCCATGAACAAATTCCAAACAAGTTTCAGTTTCATCTTTCCATAAGTCATCATTGTCTCTTCCATTAAAACTACATGCATTTGAAAATAACCAATGAGTTTAATTCCTATGAACTGTAATTAAATCTATAATAAATGAGTGAATATTAATCAACAATAAGCATAATAAACTATCTTAAGAATGCAATGAACTTAATCTAAGAATTAATCATATTCACTAACAATGATTAAGTAAAGATCAAAATTACTAGCTTTCCAATTGACATACATTAAAAAAAATCAACTAAATCAAATAATAGACCACAAGGTCACCTCCTTTGATTGAGTGGGCCCTGTTCTTCCTCTGGTGGGACCTTAAACACCGAAATCCAAACCAACTCCTTATTTGCATAATTGACCAAAATAGGTGAGTAGTACAAAAGTACAGATCAATGAACATTACAATGCTAAAGTAAAAAGATTAACTAACTCCCAAACTAAAATTAAGGATGGATATTTATAAGAATATCCACTTATTTGAATACAAAAATTGGTGCATCTTGCCAAGATGCGAAGTGGTAAAAACTAAACTTAAATAGAACTGAAAGTGCCATAAAGAAATCTACCACATGATAATAGTTGAACAAGAAGTTCTCAAACTGACTGAAAAAATTCAATTCGGAAACATTCATTAGGAGCTAGCTGAAGTGATTAGGAGAAAGACAGATTTCAAGTTTGTTAAACAGGGAGTTTAACACATCCACCTCATGAAGTCAACACTTAATCAACCAAACAGAATCCTCAAAGATAGGATGCAATCAAGACAACAAAATATCTCAACATGCATAACCATTTCATCAATAATCATCATTAAAAAGCAAGACTTTTAATGCAAAATATCATTTCTCATATATACTCCAATTAGTTAAACATAAGGAAAAATCAAGCAAACATTCAAGCTTATATTCTACCCCCAGCATAGTTAATTAATATATGATAAAGTCTTTGAAAACATAAAAAGGATTAATTAAAGTGTCATTTCATGTGTGCTCATCATTTCTCCCCCTCTTGCTATCAACCATGTCCTCGTGGTTGAGGATCTGGAAAATCCCTATTCCTACCTACTAACCAGATAACCAGATCACCACAATAAGTCACATACTACATGAATGCTCTTCGATGAGCATATCCATTTTGTTCTTCAATTATCCTCAACCAATCTCTCAAATTTTCTCCAATAAACTGTAGTGGAGCATTCAATGTAGGTGTAGGTGTTATGAGCAATGGTGGTCTGAACCTCATTCCAACCCAATTGGTATTCTGCTCCTCAATGACCTGTATCAAGGATCTCACTCTTGTGAGATTCCAAGTGATGTTTCTTGGAGAGATTGGTTCTCTCCTTCTTAGTGACACTAGAATGTTGTTGTATCTTTCTCTTGTTGCAGTCAAGGCTCTGCGTGGGAGATGTTCTTGAACATTTATGAAAACTCTAATGCTTTCAGTTAAATTTCTCCTGTAGATTAGTGCCACATTATCTCTAAGTGCAAAGTATCTAAAGGTGGCTCTGAAAGCCATAGACCAAGGAGTTTCATTCCTCGTTGGAATGCCCAATTTCATTTCTGCCTCTTTTTGTTGGTCTATCTTGTTCTCCCACTCAACTTGGTTCTATAATAAAGACACAAAATATTCGATTTGCAACTCCCCAATGTAAATATTCAAAAATACTATGGAAATTTACCAAGAAGAAAGCCATGTTGAAAGTATTTGCACATTTGGTTTTGAATGGTGGGATGGTTGTTGTAGAAATCTTCAAGAAATTCTCAATCATCATCATAATCTATTTTTCTTTTTAAAACTAACTGATTAATTTTCCATTGTAAAAACCTTTCCCTCAAGAATAATGCATATAATTCTGAAGGTTACCTCATTGATAACATTGTTGAGGACAACTCTACCACTTGTTGTAATCTTTCATTTGTTTCATCTCTCCTTTTCTAACTGTTGATTTTGTCTTTTCAACTAATTATTCTCATGCTTAAGTTTGAGTGTTGTAAGGGAGAGGTATATCCTTAGAGTGGATGAAGTAGAAGCTTCATGATAATGCAATCTACTTGAATGTTGGCTTAACTCTTCTTCTTTCTATTGCAACTCCACCTTTAGTCTCCCTATTTCTACAATACTGAGTCTTTTTGTCTCTTCTGCATGAGCTAATTCTTGTGCATTAGCCTATTGTAAGGCCTTTTCTGTTTGATTCAACTATGTTTGCAAAATGTTTTCTTTCTCTATCATCTCCTTTTCTATTTTCTCAGTCTTGGATACAAATTTTTGCAATTCTTCTTTTATTTTTAACTTTTCTTCCAAAAATTGTACTCTTTTCTTTTCTTCTTCCAATTCCATTTGCATTCTAGATACATCCATGGCCTTATCCATTTCTTCCTCTTCTTCTTCTTCCATCTCCTCTTCTTCTTTCTTTTGAGGGGATTTTTCTTATTCAGTTATTGGCTCTTTTCCTTTTCTTCTTTTAAAAAACAAAACAGGTGGTGAAGAAGATTCATCAGACCCTCCAATAGGGTTATCTTCTTTTGATATATCAAGGGTTTTTTTTTTAGATGGAGAGCCATGAGACACTAGAACAAGGGATTTTTGCAGAGATGGAATTGGGGCTTTAGGAGGACTTTTAGGCTGTTCAAGAGAACGAACAGGCTGTTGGATTTCTTCACTATTTTTCAAGGTATCTTGAGGGGCATCAGAGATTTCAACTAGTTTTTCAAAAGAAGTTGGAACATAGGTGTCAGTAACACTAGGGTTTTCTTATTGTGACACACATATTTTCCTTTTTACTATGCTACAGATTTCTCTTTCAATCTCCTGTAGCTTTCTTTTTCACTTTTTTTCTCCTTTTTCAAAAGCTTCCCCTTTTTCAATTTTCAATTTTTTTATTGTGGGACCCTTTTTAGATTTCTTTCCACTTTTGGAAATGGGAGTTGATAGAAATTCCAACCAGCCCTCTTTACTAGACTCCTTCTTCATGAAATGGTATTTAATAATCAAATGAATCAATTTATGGTATCTAATGGACGACACACCTATAGATTTTACCCTAGCTACCATAGAAGATATTTGCATGAACAAAAAGTTAGGAAGGCTAATTCTTGCAGAAGGTCTGGTGTTTCCATACCTAAAATGCATGAGCATTCACATTCCTGGCCCTAAAACTATGTCGCATTTCCCCTCATAGGTGAAATTTTTCATTAACCATGTTACAGTTGTCTTCCATGGCTCTTCCAGACTATCGCGCGCTACTCCTTTCTAGCTACCCTTATGTCATAGAATTTTTGGTCGCCTTCCAGGTTCTTCATGAAATGCAGACACTAATTCCTCAAAACCTACATGCCCTTTGTTTACTAGCTCACCTTTAGCTGGAATACCAAAGAGTTAACTAATAACAATAGGGTTAACCTCAATTAATTCCCCTCTTACTCTAGTAACATTCACATGAAATTTTATATCAAATTCTTCAACCAAATCAAGTTTGAATGCTTCATACATTTGTATGAACTCAAGCCACTCTCAATAATCTTTTTGTTTCATGATCTAGAATAAAGTTCTCTAGCTCTAAATTCCTTTTCTGCCCCATTTTTCCTTCTATAATTTTACCAAAGAAAATGATGGATGCAACTATTTGAGTGAAATACAAAATGAAAACTTCTTTCCATAGATGCAACACTTTTCAAAAATATGCACATCTTGTCAAGACATTGGGAATTTACTTCACCTCATTCCTTGTGAATATTTCACACATATCAGCTAGTACTTTGAATTATGAATCAAACGGTTGGTGGTGATGCTGACATAAGGATACTTATTTTGAACTGATATGAAATATTCCTTATTACTTGTATTTATTGCAACAATCACCTCAATGTCAAATCCTTATGTCTCCACTAGTTTTTTAAATGATTAAGACTTATTTATTATATCATTAATAACTATGGGTAGAGATGTCTATGCTCAAAAAAATTATTTAATCTCACATCATATTAACTAAATCATAAAGTAATATTTCAAAAATAATATCTACAATAAATGTGTACCTTTTTATTAAATGCAAGAGTCAATCGGAGCATGTGAATTAACTCAGCTAGTGAAAATTCCAATGAGTTAATCAAAAAGAGCTTGAAATTAACAAGAACATTTATTACAGAGAACATTGGGAATGTCAGAAGTCATCAGGAGTCATCAAGAGTGATCAAGAGTCATTAGGAGATCGCCATTTCTGGTTTTCAGCTATCCTTATATATATATATTATTTTTCATTTTTTCTAAGAGATAAACCGCCATTTCTAGTTTTCAATCTATCTCCTTTATTTAGAAGGTAAACCACCATTTCTATTTTTTAATCTACCTCTTTATTCATACCTTTCCAAAAGATTATCTAGGAGCACATTCTCCTATGGAAGGAATATCTTCCATCAGAAAATGTTCAACTTTATTTTGTAATTCTGCTACAAATTCCTCTTTTGATGTAGGTTTGTGGTACATCTTCAAACAATGGCCATTAACCAGCATGATCTTTCTTTCTCTATCTATTAGTATCAGTTGAACAACTTCATTTTGAAAAACTTCATCAATTTCATAAGGTCCCAGCCATCTTGTATGAAATTTTCCTTTGAACTCTTGAAATCTGGAGTCAAACAATAGTGTCCAATCTCCCTTCTTGAATTGTATGGTGATAATATTTTTATCATGCTAATCCTTCCTTTGCTTTTGAATTATTTATATATGTTGAAGAGCTTCCATTCTTATCTCATCTAACTTATTCAATTATAGAATTCTATTCTTTTCTACTTCAAGAAAGTTAATACCAACCTCCAATGTTGTCTTCAATGTCTACAATTCACACTCAATCGACAGGACTAGAGTTTTTCCAAATACTAACTCATATGGAGAGAATCCAGTAGTTGTCTTCTAGGTTGTATTGTATGTCGAGATTGCTTCATCTAATCTTTCTTCCCAGTCTGTTTTCCTCAATGAAATAGTCTTTATCAAGATATTTTCCAATTCTTAGTTAGTAACCTCTACTTGTCTATTTTCCTAAGGATGATATGGAATTTATTTTCTATGTGTCATCTGGTATCTTTGCATAAATGCTTCCAACATAGTAGACACAAATTGTGGCCCTTGGTTTGAAACTATCTCCCTTGGTGCACCAAATCTCTACAAAATATGCTTGTATAGAAAATCAGCTACTTTGTCTTCTCTTGCTATTGGTAAAGCTTTCACTTCAACCCACTTTGTGACATAGTCTGTGCAAACTAAGATATATTGTTGTCGTTTGGAAGGTGGATCAATAGGCCCCACAAAATCAAATCTCCATTTCTCAAATGGTTCCAAAGCTATTTGAGGTTGTAATGGCATCTCCATTGTTGGTGTAGGTCTCCCCATGCACTGGCATTCATCAAAATGTTTAACAAAGAATGAAACATCCTTTGTCATAGATGGAAAAAAATAACTAGCTCCTAAGATCTTATGAACAATTCTAACTACTGAATAATATCCTCCTTCTAGCTCATGATGGCAAGCATGTATGACATCATAAATGTCTATTTCAGTAACAAATTTGTGAAGAAAATGATCAGGAAACATTTTAAACAATAATCCATTTACCATTGGAACCTATAACTTTCATGAATTATTCTTTTATATTTAGGATTGAAATAATTTGGACACTTCCCTATTACAAGATAATGCTCAAGATCAGCAAACCATGGTGGATGAATTGATATTGCAAATAATTTCTCATATGGAAATGTGTCATCAACTGGCTCTTGATCACCCTGCAAAATAATTCTAGAAACGAAATTAGCAACAACATTATCTTTACCAGGCTTACCTACAATTGTTACATCAAATTCCTACAACAACAATAGCCATCTTGTTATTCATCCACCCACTATAGCTTTATTCATCAAATATTTAAAAGAAGCATGGTCTATATGAATGAATACCTTATAACCAGTAATATAATGCCTAAATTTATTGATTGCATATATTATTGCTAAGAACAATTTTTTAGTTGTTGTGTAGTTCCTTTCAGTAGGATTCAAATTTTTACTGATATAGTAGATAGCATGCATTGCTTCATTTTCATCTTTTTGTCCTAAAACTACACCAATAGAAAAGTTAGATGAATCAACATGTATATGAAATGGAACTCCTCAAATAGGTACTTTGATAATTGGAGTTGCAATTAAGGTATTTTTAATTATTTCAAACAATTTTTGACAATCATTTGTCCAAACAAACTCCACATCTTTCTTGAACAATGTAAACAAAGGTTCAAAAAAATTACTAAACCCTTCAATGAATCTTTTGTAGTAACTAGCATGTCCAAGAAAACTATGAACTTCAGTTTGACTTGTAGGGATCTCAATATTTTCAATGATTTCAATTTTCTTGGGGTCAACTTTTATCCCCTCTTTTGAAATGTGATGTCCCAGAACAATACCTTCTATCATCATGAGGGAACTTTTTTCATGATTCAAAGATAATTTAATATCCTTGCATCTTTGCAACACTTTATTCAAGCTCTCAAGTGTTTTCTCAAATGTTTGTGCATGAACTATGAAGTCATCCATATAAACTTCTACACATGACGTAGTCAAATCTACAAAAATTGCTAGAATAGCTCTCTAAAAAGTTATTGGTGCATTGCATAGTCCAAATGGAAATAATGTATAAGAATATGTTCCCCAAGGACATGTGAATGTAGTTTTATCCTGGTCTTCAGGAGCCACTTGAATCTAATTATAGCCACTAAATCCATCTAAGAGAGAGAAATAACTACTACTGGCTAGGTTATCCAGTACTTGATCAATAAATGGAAAAGGAAAATGATCTTTTTTAGTGGCTTTGTTTAGTTCTTTGTAGTCCACACATTCATGCCATTTTCCATTTTTCTTGGGAACAATAACCAATGGAGAGACCCATTGACTATCATATATTGGATAAATAAACCCCTATTTTCAGCAGTTTTTCTATCTCTTGTTTCACAATATCATGTAGAGTAGGATTGATCCTTCTTTGACCTTGCCTTACTAGTTTAACATCTTCAGTATAAATATGATGAGTACAAATAGAAGGGTGAATTCCTCTCATTTCTTTAAACTCCCAAGAAAATGCTTTAGAATGATTTTCTAAAGTTTGCTTCAATTCCTTTTCTTGGGTAGAAGATAAGAATGAATTAGTGAAAAGAGGCTTATCCCCTACTACTATTATTTCTTTGGTTTTATTCTTAGAATCAGTTGGATCTCCAACGAGTGTATTTAAGGGATCAGTGTGTGAATTTTGCTAATGTACTTGATAGTTTTTCTTTTTTTCTTGATAGATCTTTTCAGAATTAAGATCGCGTTCCTCATATTCTTCAATATGTTCTACCAAGGTAGCCATAGCTAATTCTACAACACCATCTCCTTATGAAACCATATCCTCATCAACCCAAAGTTGAGTATTTGGTTGAAATGATGGTTGGGAAGGAGCAAAAAGTGGCAATTCCTTCTATTTTTTACCATTAGAAATGGTCATACTTCCTGATCTGCAATCTATCAATGTTGTTGCAGTAACCAACCATGGTCTACCTAAGATAATTAGATAACCAGAAATTTTCTTTCTAGCCTAAAGAACTAAAAATTCAATTGGATAATCCCATGTATCAATAGTAACCATAATATCTTCAATAACACCTTCAGGTTTAGTAGTAGATTGATCTATCAATTGTAAAACAGTTGTTGTGGGTTGAACAATTGTCATACCCAATAATTCAATAGTGTTTGATGTGATAACATTGATAGCTGCTCCTAAATCAATTAGTACATTGGTTATCTCAATCCCTTCAATACTTAAAGTTATCATAGGACTACAAGGATCATTACATTTCTGAGGCAGTAATCTTCCTAATAAAACATCAGTGAGTTTAGTCCCTATCTGAATTGTAGGAGATAATTTATTCTTCCTACCTGGTGTTTTCATACAAAGAGATTTAACCAACTGATGTATTTCTAGTATGTCTTTAATGGCTTGCAATAATGGTATCTCAATATTGATCTTTTTCAATTCACAGAGAAGTTGAGAATCTACCACATTCATGTAATTTGGTTGAGATTTGTCAAGAGCTACTTGTTCTATTTTTAAACATTCAAGGTAAGGTGCTTGCATAACCTTTTGTGTATCATCAAAGTTTTGATCTTCCTTTGAATACTCTTTTTTCTTTCTCACTTTCCTAATCTTTAACATTTGGTATGAAAGGAACATTTCAGTTCCTCAATTGAATATCATTGGCATCTATCACATTCAGAGTAGGAGGATTGGCATCATTACGATTGTTTTTTGGGTTTGAAACAGGTTGTGTTGGTAACTGAGGTTGGTTTACTTGTTCATTAGGAGAATTAGGACCAGTGATTAATGGAGGTGATTTTCCCTAAGGACACCTTGGTCCCTAATTTTTTCATGGTTGAAATTGTGTTTGATTTTGCTACCATTGAGATTGGTTTGGCTGCCACTGTGACTAATTTGGTTTCCACTATGGTTGATTCCATTGAGGATTCATCCATTCAGGTTGACCCAAAAATGCAGGTGGTGGTTGTGCTTGGTAAGGAGTCCATTGATTTTCATTTGGTCAAGTATTTTAATTCCAATTAGCTCTAGGACCATATTTCCCTTGATTGGAATTATATCCTGTATTCTGGGGTCTTTGTCCAACATAGTTAAGTTCTTCCTCTACTTCAGGTTGTTTTTTTAAATGATTCTTAATTCCAAGTAAGAGGTTACGAGAACTTGTTGCATGATGTTTTTCATATATTTCACAAAGATCAATTTGATTTAATGGACACTCTCTCAAAAGATGTTTACCTCTACATTTGAAACAATAAATGGATAAGGGCTCAGTAGTCTTTTTATCTCCTTGCATGTTAAGATGGAGTAAATCAGTCTTCAAATTTGTAATTTCTTCCATTACTAGAGATACATCAGGAGTAAGTACTTTGTTTCTTTAGGAGTTTCTATTCCCTACTCTAGTCCTAGATTAGTTTCTACATATCTCAATAATTTCTTCCAAGGAAAGTTTATTGATGTCTCCTTTCCCCATAAGATTCAAAGATTCTCTAGATTCATCATCAATTCCTTTCAGAAAAATTGTCTTATTAATCTCATTATTTAAACCATTACCACACCTATTATGCACAAACTAAAATCTCAGCATAATCTTCCAAGCTTTCATCTTCCAATTGTCTCATTTGAAACAATTCCTCTTTCCTATCTCTTACTTAATAGTAATCTTGATATTTATCCAAAAATTCAGTTTCCATTTCCTGCCAAGTTGAGATTGTTCCTGCACCTAAACCCATGAACCAACATAAAACCAATTCTTTCAATATAGAAGGAAATAATTTTAACTTCTGATTATCAACTGTATAGTCATAGGTCTGACATAAAACCTTAAACTCAAAGAGAAACTGGTCAGGATCCTCAAAAGTTTTTCCTCTAAATGTAGGTAATACAAAAGGTGAAATTTTTTTCATAGGAGGCTCATCATTCTGTACATTCAGATTAATAGGATAAGAAAAGGTCCTATTATTTGGTGGAGGATAATTTCCTGGTTGATCACCCATTTCTTCTTAATGTTCCCGATTCATGTGTTGATTTTCAATCCGATATTGTTGAACTTCTTGTTCTTGATCAAAATTAATATTTCATGGAAGAAATCTTCCTAGAGGGTCTCTGCTCATCTCATCCACAATCTAAACTATATTACTTATCAATACTAAGGATTCAAACTTAAATAGCTAGATCTTTTAATCCTCGTCATTTAATTTATCAATCCAAGGTGGTGTCCATGGCTGTCTGCAAGAGAGAAAGTAGAAAACTTGCTTGACAGTCTATTCTACTTGTAGAAAAAAATCCTATTTGCATGAAAGGGAACTAATCTAAGGAAAAATTGCAAGAATTGAAAAGGTTAAAGTACTTCACACTTGCTCGAAATGAAAATCTTGCTTAAATTCAAATTTACTCTAGAAAGTTGGAAATACATTGTTGGAAATGAAACTAAAACTATCATATTTCCTCAAGCTAAAACAATTCTTTCTAATCCCCCCCTTTTTTAAAATGATTACATTGTATTTATAGAATTCATATTCTATATCCATCCAACCAATCCACTAAGAATGTGGATCCAAGATCCTATTTTTGAGGGGTCATTTACAAAACTCTAAGAAAATAGTTGTTGTCCTCCATCACGCCACCTTTGTCTTAGTCATTTTTTTTCATGTACTGCTCCTTCCCTAATACAATTCATGCAAAATTCTCAAAAGGGTTTTTAGCCCTTCCAATCTACTTTCTAGATCATTTTTATTTTTTTAATTTCATTGAGAAACGAAGGAAATATCATTCTTTTACTAAGACTATGTTTTTGATAATTTATGGGCGCTTGATTTTTATGGAACCTTTAGTTCTCCACGTTAATGAAGGGATTATTCTTAAATTCAGTCAACCAAATCATTGATCCTTAGCATGAATAACATGCTACAATCATGCAAAAACATTTGAGTGATGTGGTAATTTGAGTTATCTTTGGTGGAAGAAGGAAGCATAAAATTTAATAACTGTGAGAGATCTTAAAACTCAACATGAAACAAATACTCATCCCATTAATTTAGGAATGATTGATGCTCCATGATTTTACATGAATGTAGGAGTGTGATAGGAGTCTTCTCTATCTTCTTATTATTTCTTCAAATCCTTCTAAAGCTGTCAAGAGTTAACTGCTTCAAGTGTCTAGAGCTCTTTGCTACAAGTGTCTAGAAGCTCTTTATAATCATGAATTATTCAATAATGTATTCACCCACATTATAGCATCTTACACACACTTATGAAGTGATATTAGAAACAATTTAGATCTTATATATTACCAAAAATAAACCAAACATTTACTTTATATTCTACTTTAAACAAGCTAAAGAACTTTCAATTATTACTCAAATCCACTCTAACACTAATGCATTAGGAAGAAATAGATTATTTTCTTTGATAAAATATGAGACAATTTATGGTCTCATCATTTCCCCCACACCTAAAATATTGCAAGTCCCTCTGCAACTCATAATGATTCTTCAAATTCAATAAATTCATTTTTTTAGTAATTGCTCTGGGTAGCTCCTGGCAGCTCCTAAACAGTTCCAAAATAGCTCTAGATAGGTTCAAATTGCTCCTTAAATATTAGAATTGCTTTTAGATTTTTTAATTTTTTAAAAAAAAAATTAGCTCCAAACAACTATTGAACAGTCCATAAACCTCAAGATATGCTTTTAGGTACTTTTTCTTCTTTTTTATTTTTTGAGTGGATTGAGTAAAATGAAAGAATTTTAAGTTGAATAAGAGTAAAATAATAAAGTAAATACCTAATTTTATCTTAGTTTTCCATGCAACCGTCATAAATGAGTTGTAGTTCACTTTCTCCATGCTGCATGAAAAGAATTTCTTCAACTTTTGAGAGTTGCAACTTGATTGTTTACATTGAATACCAACTCAGATTGCTTCATCATTATTTTTTGCTGCACTAACCAATCATCCATAATGCCAAAATATCTACTTTTTAGAGCAGCAACTTGTATATAAAAGTATATGCTTATAGCCTTAGAGTAGAGGAAATAGCATGTGCAAAGCACTTATTTGAAAAAATCAAACATACCCTAACCTACTCTACGTAGTGATGTAGATAGGTTACACATAACCATTAACTAGTTCTAAAAAATATCTTCCATTTCTCAAAGTATGTTTCCATGCGTTCAATTTTTTGAGAGAAGAGAATGAAAAGATGAAGACAAAAAATTTGAAACTCAATGCTTCACCTTCCTTTTAAGTGGAAACCTTCTCCATGATTTCTGATTCTAGCAAATACATGGGCTGATTAGAGAGATCTTGCAATCCTTCCTTCTAATCTATTGCATAAATGACTAGAAACAACTCCTTGTTCTTCAAATCTCTGATTGGGAAGCCCTCCTTTGACTTGAAAAATATGATTGGGCAACCATTCTTGGACTTTGAAGGTCTCCAAATAAGTCTCTTTTTTGCAAGATTTTGTAATGAAGATAATATCTCTTCATTGTATTTTGCACCTCTTGCAAGAAATAATCCATCAATTATTTCCTTAAAGAAATATCCTTTGTTAGGATTTGGAGTGATGGTCCTCCAACTAAGGATATTTTGAAAAAAATAGTAGGTTTTTCCCTTATATATGGAATTTTGGGGTTTTGATTTTGTATTTTGGGGGGGTGGGGGGGTTTGAAAGACGAATCCTTCTTGAAGAACTTCTAAATCTAAAAGGCTGCCAAACTGGTTTTCCTAATTCCCTAATGACACCTATCCCTGACAACAACGCCAAAAATGATGTGCAAGGTTGTTGATGTCACTTCTTGCATCATTTAATATCTCAATTATTGAATCGGGTGTGTCTTAGAGTTGTATGTGATAAGGGTGTTTCCATGAATTGGGGGGTTTTGCACTATAAATAGTGACTTTTGGTTATGATTTAGCTCTGTCAGGAGCTTTTGGGAGCTCTCAAAAATCAATCTTAACAAGTTTCTAACTAATTCTAAAAACTTAATCCTAATTTATCTCTTAACTAACGATTGTTCAGACACCAATAATTCATTTCATACTTGTCTTGATTGCAATTGATTCATGGAATAATTAAGCTAAAAACTGAAATTACTTTTAATCTAAAATTCAGAATTGAAATATACTTGGAAAGGAAATCTATTTACGTTTGTAGAAGAGAATATAATTATGTTTTCAGAAAATAAATATTAACCTAGAAAGCAATAATACTAAGTTCCATGAACAAATTCCAAACAAGTTTCAGTTTCATCTTTCCATAAGCCATTGTTGTATCTTCCATTAAAACTACATGCATTTGAAAATAACCAATGATTTTAATTCCTATGAACTATAATTAAATCTACAGTAAATGAGTAAATATTAATCTACAATAAGCATAATGAACTATCTTAAGAATGCAATGAACTTAATCTAAGAATTAAACATATTCACTAACAATGATTAAGTAAAGATCAAAATTACTAACTTTCCAATTGACATGTGTTAAATAGAAATCAACTGAATCAAATAACATAACACAAGGTCACCTCCTTTAGTTGAGCGGGCCCTGCTCTCCTTCTGGTGGGACCTTAAACACCGAGATTCAAATCAACTCCTTATTTGCATTCCAAATGGACAAAATAGGTGAGTAGTACAAAAGTGTAGATCAATGAACTTTACAATGCTAAAGCAAAAAGATTAACTAACTCCCAAACTAAAAAGAAGGATGGATATTTATAAGAATATCCACTCATTTGAATACAAAAACTAGCGCAGCCTGCCAAGATGCAAAGTGGTAAAAACTAAACTTAAATAAAATTGAAAGTGTCATAAAGAAATCTGCCACATGATAATAGTTGAACAAGAAGTTCTCAAACTGACTGAAGAAGTCAATTCAAAAACATTCATCAGGATCCATCTGGAGCGATTAGGAGCAAGACAAATTTCCAGTTTGTTAAACAGGGAGTTTAACCCATCCACCTCATGAAGTCAACACTTAGTCAACTAAAGAGAATCCTCAAAGATAGGATGCAATCAAGACAACAAAAGATCTGAACTTGCATAACCATTTCATCATTAATCATCATTAAAAAGAAAGACAATGCAAAACATCACTTCTCATATATACTCCAATTAGTTAAACATAAGGAAAAATCAAGAAAACATTCAAGCATATAGTCTATGGCTAGCATAGTTAGTTAATATATAATAAATTCTTTGAAAAAATAAAAAGGATTAATTAAAGTGTCATTTCATGCACCCATCATTCCTCACATGTCCCATCCCCCATAATCTACACCTAATCCTAATCCACTTGCTATTCTGATAATTAGGGATGTGCACATTCCTAATCCATGATTAGGAGGTGTCATATCCTCTAACTTTTGTAAGTGGGCTCCTAACCCACATTATCCACCTAACCTTCCTCTGATCCTTAATTAATTATCCTAATCTAACCCATGGTGAACTCCATAATGAATACTACCCATACCCTAATGGAATTTTAAATTCCATTATAATCTACCCACATTACCTAAATAGAATTTTAAATTCCACTTTATTTTCCTAAGGTACTTGGAGGAATTTTAATTCCTCTCCCATCCCTACAAGGAGTTTTCAATTCCTTTTCCTTCTCCCACGAGGATTTAAGAGAATTTTTAATTCCATTTTGTCACATCCATTGCCTATGGTACTTCCAAGTACCCCTTTCCCCAAGGAATATTAAATTCCTTTTATCCTTTCCATGTACATTGAAAAGGAATTTTTAATTCATTTGCTCAACCATCTTGTCTCATGCATCCACACGATGATAAGTGTCATCATCTTGTGGGTTGAGATAAGGCATCTCAACGTTGATCTTCTTCCCCTTTTCAATCTCCACCATCCATTCTTATCTCCCTTGGCTAAATGACTAACACTTAGTCATTTTTGGCATTCAACACATGCATTCTACCATACTCATTCAACTTCATGTTCTCATACTCACACAATATCCATAGCCAATATTGCATCCACTATAATCTACATCCAAAATCAAGCAAACACAAGTCCTTATGTTACTGAAATTGACATAGAGCACACATATCAAGCTATCAAAAAGGGAAATCTACTCATCAAGCTCTTCCTTGGCATGTTTTGAAGGTATATTTTCCTAGTTTGATTTTTTATCATAGGCCCTAATCTGAGCATTATGCTTTTTTTTTGTCTTTTGCATGATTTAACTTGCATATTATTTAGCACCAAAACACTACACACATTTCTAGCATGCCCTGTGAGACCCACATCATGGGTCACTTGATCTATTTTTTATTGTTTCCATTTTTGCAGGTTTTTATTTTTGCTACAAGATGAATGTACTACATGGGCGTATGCACTTGGCATAGTGGCATCTCCATGGTTCCAAACCAACAAATACATGACTCTAGGCTCCTACCTACTTTAGAGGTGAACCTACTACCAGAAAGGAGAATCTACCTATTATAGAGGTGAACCTACCTTTGGATAGGTGAATCTACGAGTTAAAGGGGTGATTCTGCGAAACTTGACCCAACCATCTACAGAGCTGAATTTGCAAATTCCAGAGCTGAGCACACAACCTTCAAAGCTGAACATGCAACCTTTAGAGGTGAATGTGTAACCTTCACTAGAAAATGTGCAACCTTCATAGGTGAATGCACAACCTTCAAGGGTGAACACGCAACCTTCAGAGGTGAACATGCAACCTTCACAAGTGAATGTGCAACCTTCACAAGAAAATGTGCAACCTTTAGGGGCGAACATGCAACTTTCAAGGGTGAAAATGTAACCTTCAGTGCTGAATGTGCAACCTTCATAGGTGAATGAAAAACCTTTTGAGGTGAATGAGCAACCTTTAGGGGTGAATGCACAACCTATAGAGTGAAGCACGAGGTATAGAGGAGGATGTTCTAGAGATCTACAAGGGTGTATACATGATCTTTAGAGGTGATCATGCAACCTCCTTGGTCAAACCCATTCACAAATAGGTGTATATGCTAACATTACATAGACAGCCCTAGGTGATCCTACATATTGGCTCAACTAGTATATAAGGGTGATTTTGTTAGTTTCAGAGATGACTGTGCAGAATCTATAGGGGAAAATATGTAACCTTTAAGGGTGAATCCACTAAGGTTATAGAGGCATATGCACTCTTTTCTTGGGCGATTCTACTTCTTGCATTAGCAAAATAGAAGGTATAAAAGCATCAATTTTTGGAAAAACTTTTACATCTCTTTATTCTTTCCTTTTCCAAAAAAAAATTCTTTGGGGGCTCCGCACCCCCCTATCGTTGGGTTGGGTGTTCCACCCTCCCCTTGAGCTAACAATTATTTTATTTTCATCACTTTTGGAATCTAATCATCCTTTTGTGTAGCTTACTATCATTTTTCAAAGACCGATGGGTAAAACTACTAACACATTTCCTACAAGATGATCAGTCAAAAACAAGTGTGAGTATATTTTCATACTAATCTAGGAATATTTCAACTTTTAAGAGGTCAATTAATTTTTGTGTTGTGTTTGGGATCATTTGTTGACGTATGCTCTCCCCTTTCACCATTCAGTGAGCCTGGGGATTAGAAATCACAAATTGATCCAAGTCCATCTATGAGTCTACCTAGGAAGTGTTAGTTTGTGTGTATGCTCTCCCCTTGCACTACATGCAAGCCTAGGGATTAGAAATTCCTAGCATTTCCTTCTCTTTAGGAGTCCTGCTTGGGATTTCATTACCCAAGGGACGATCTCAACCACATGAACTGGCAGGGTATATAAAGGGGGGAGAATAAAAGTTATACTCCAATCCAGTCACCTCATGTTTAGCGAAGTGTTGATACTTGGGTGATTCCAAGTTAGGTGTGCAAGGTTGGTCTTAGCTTTCCTGTTGAAAGTTCCTAACCCACGCTTGTGACAAGCTAGTGTTTATAGACAAGCATCACACACCCTCCTGGTGTTTAGAGGACTCCCTAAATTGCCCTATTTTAGCCTAGATTAATACATGTCATTCATGGCTTAGTGTAGTGCAAGGGATGTGGGTTCTACCTTGAATATACTCATCATATACTCTCGTAAGTTGAGATAGAAATCTTCAGGTGAACTTTGATAGTTCTCAAGGAGAGAGAGAAGGTGTGTCCATGGAGTTTGTAGATGACCTTGTGTCATTGGATCTCTACCTATCCACCTTTGATAAAAAGAGTGATCCACTCGAGTATCACAAAATATTAACCCCTCAAGGTGGTGAGCCTACACTTGTTTACAAAACTCACTTGACTAATCTAGGTTTGTGTTGCCTGGCATGTCTTCTTATGCATACCGGTGATTACGTTTTGTCCATACTAGTCCATGTTTGACTGTTTGATTTTTCTATCTGTCATTTTTCATCGAGTCCTATCCTACAAAGGTGCATCCACACTCTACAGAGGTGGATCCTCTCTCCAAATGGTATTTACATTCTCTCATCCAGTTCAATCATTTTGGTCAATCATCTTGGATAGGTGATTTTTCTATCTTCAGGGGCGAATCTGTTTCCCCCCTTTGTAGCTTCATTATCGAATAGGCAGTCTCACTCTCTTCAAGGGTAAATTTACCATTCCCATCTATACCGTCATCCCCTATATAGGTGATCCTACTCCCTTCAAGGGCATATCCGCCTTTCTCATTCGTACTATCATCCCTAGATAGGTGATCCTACTCCCTTTAGGGGAAAATTCACCTTTCTCATCCATGTCATCATCCTCAAATAGGTGATCCTACTCCCTTGAAGGGAAAATCTTCCTTTCTCATCCATAGCGTCCTCCACCCGATAGGTGATCCCACTCTACTCTTGGGCGAATCCACTTTTCTTTTCCATACGGTCCTCCCCAGATAGGTGAATACACTTTTCTCTTGGGTGATTTATCTTTTGGTTTGTACACCTGATCATCCTTCATAAGCATTTCTATTGTGTTCTTGGGTGATCTCTATTCCCTCATTTGTATAGTCTACAATTCATTCCCTCATAGGAAAATTCGTTACTCAAATAGGTGTTTTCACACTTAGGCATTTAGCTATATATAGAGGTGATTGTGCTCTATTCTTGGGTGAATCTACTTCTTATAAAAAATCTAGAGATTCAATCCTTCATGTCACGATTATATGGTCATCCCACAATAATGGGTTACACTTTTTGGCCAAACTTGACATTGAAATCAACATTTTCAAAGAAAACTTCACTTTCTAACACTTATAGTAGGTAAACTATTAGGAATTTTAAAATGATGTAAACTAGTGATTTGTGAGATTTTGTCTGTAGATTTTAAATGTATTTTTAAAAAAAAAATTGAAATTAAATTATAATTTTTTGTGTTTCCTTTGATAACTAGTTTTTAATAGTAAACAACATTTTAAAAAGTGGTGTGTACTTCGGCTCGCATAAATTTTTTTCTATAAAGGATAAAATTATGATTCTTTTGAATTTAGGTTGGTAACACAAGTATCTAGTGCTTTCATTTTGTTTCATAGCATTTTTTTGAATATTTTTCTTTTAATTAAGTTTTGAAGTCAAAACATTTATAATTCAAACATGGGTGCACTTCAGCTCACATAACTTTTTTGGTATGTATTGAAATTCATTTTTTCTTTTTTTGTTGGAACAAGGACATCAATACCTAGTTCGTATATATTTTTCAAATTTTTTTCCTCAAATTTACTTTTTTTCCACAATGATTTTTCACCGAACTTGATGTTAAGTGAAAAACCTATGTACAGTAAAACTAAAAAATAAAATATAAAATAAAAACAAACTATATTAAATTTATAGTTGTTGGAAAGCACGTTTTGATCACTACAATCATCCAGCTTGGTTTATCAATTTGACTCCATTTCCACCTCCTTCCCAAGCTTTGATAGTAAAAAAAAATGCATAAATTTTGAAATGGGTGAGGGGAAGACACGAAAAAAGGGGGGAAAAAAGGGGGTTCATTAGAAGGGGGTTCATTGGATTAGAAGGATAAACCATTTTAAATTTTTTGATTGGCATTTCTAATTTTTCTTCATTCAAAAAATTGTAACCCACTATTGTGGTTTACCCTATCCTATATCTTCCTGAGAAATTGTAATCCAATTATTTTTCCTCTTCATATCCATCTCCAAATGATCACTTTCATCTTATCAACCACTATCAATCTTGTCCACAACATCATCCCCTTTGAGCAAGGATTCAACTAAACCTATCCTATTAACATCCAAATCATCCATAGTCCACTATTCAACCTTGAATACTTAATTGAGATCCTACATTATCAATAAATCATCCAT
Organism: Sequoia sempervirens; assembly: GCA_007258455.2. Classification (NCBI taxonomy): domain Eukaryota; kingdom Viridiplantae; phylum Streptophyta; class Pinopsida; order Cupressales; family Cupressaceae; genus Sequoia; species Sequoia sempervirens. The sequence goes on along the minus strand of VDFB02271358.1, from coordinate 730,203,038 downwards.
CATCATGAATTGTTGGGAACATATCCTATCCCAAGTTAGTAGTCCCTCATCAAAACTATTTCACCTCAAGCCAAAGGTATAGTTTTCATCTATATCTTCTCTTGCTTGATAAATTATCTTATCTCAAGTAATAAATCCATCTAATTAAGGTTTGACATAGGATCTTGACTATAGTTGAGAGGATATTATCATCCACTCATCTAATAATCATCCCATCAGTTTAGCTACATCCTTCAAATTAGGAGTCCCTTCCGCCATATCTTCAGAACCATCCTAATTTGAGCTTAAACCAAATCCTAATTTTAGCTTATATCCAATTCTAATTTGAGCTTCATCTAAATCCTAATCTGAGCTTTAGTCCATCCACATCTGAGATCTTTTGATATTGAAACAAATATTAAGATCCCTTCTTCTGCATTCTTCTAATCTATTCTATTTATCTTTTCATCATCTCTTTTTTTCTAATCACCTAATCCCATATCTTCATTCATTTATTACTATCACTCTATTCATTTATTCCTATCTCATCCATCCATTTCCATCTAATCCAACATCATGTATCCTTATCCTCCATCAATACAATAAAAAATAGTAGTCAAGGGAGATCCTAATTACATTGATGATGATAATGAAAGTCTTGTTGATAAAGATGAGTATTAAATAGATCCCTTGATGCTATCATTTCTAGTAATATGTCCCCAAGCATCATCCAAAATCCAACCACTCATACAAGATATCCCATCATTCCTCCATCAACACCCACTAGTGATCCTTATGCTACCTTTGACAATGGAAATCCATTATCTCTACTATCACCATCCCCATCCTATTTCTCATCCACATCTCTATCTTATCTATCATCCACATTTCCATCTTATCCATCCCCAACATATCCCTCTCATCTAATATCTATACCTCCATCTTCTCCTCTAGCCATATCTCAACCTCCACCTTTGCATGACAATACCATCACCTCCATCCCTAGTCTAAATCCACAATATCATTACCCTCCAAACCATCTCCCAATCCATAATCCCACTCTACCATCTACTTACTCCTATCTCAATCCTCCGTCCACATCTTCCTATATTAATCCACCATCTCATTATCCTCCAAACCATATCCCAATCCAAAATCCCACTCCTATCCATGATCCCAATTCTTTTCATCCCCCATCTATGTCCTATCTCAATCCACCATCCATGTCCTCCTATCTCAATCCACCATCCACATCCTCCTATATCACTCCACCTTCCATTCCCTCATATCTTAATTCTCCCTCTAATCCACCACCTCATTGTTCTCCAAACCCTCTCTAAATCCATAATCCTAATCCTCCACTCCATAATCTTAATCAACCATCCACATCCTCTTATATTAATCCACCAACCACACCCTCATGCATTAATCCACCATACACTTCCTCCACTATTAATCCACCATCTATGCCCTCCTCTATCACTCCACCATCCACTCTCTCATATCTTAATCCTCCCTCCAATCTATCATGCTTCAATCTTTCATCTAACCCTAATCCTCCACCCATTCAAAATCCTCTGTCTAGTCCCAACCTTCCATATAAGCCTAAAATACCCAAGTATCACATTCCAAATTTCATCCAAGGACTCATGACAAAGAAGACATCCCCAAATCCACATCTTGAAGTTATGGAGCCATGCCATCCCACTCCATCATGTACAATCACTAGTGATGAGGCCCTTCCCCATCCTACACCTATCATTACTATTCTCACTCCTAAGACCATCCAAGTTGTTGAAACCATCAAACCCATTGAATCCATTGAATCCCTATCTTCTACTCCTAGAGCCACCCAACCCATCAAAGATTCTCAAATCCTATCCCCATCCCCTACTTCTAGCATTAACCAAATCCTCTCACATGAACTCCATGACTCCTTTATCCTTCCATCCACCCCATCTAAGGATTCCATCGAACAGTCCTCCATCGTCACAACATCCATACAAGTTGAAACATTCCAAGAGCTTATTCCAAATCATACCAATATATCCCTTCATCTAAATTAAGATCTTACCATTACACCTAATCCCTCTCATGAGACCTTATCACTCACTCCTTCACATCAAGATCCTACCATCTTATCCACCCCATCTCAAGATCATATTATCTCCTCCACTCCATCCCAAGATCCCTCTTATGATCCCTTATCACCTGCTGCTCTAAATCAAGATCCTACCATCCCATCATCTCCATCTCATGATCCTTTACCACCTGTATAAGAGAAAATTTGCACCCTAGGTGTGATTCCCCTTTTTTCCTTTATACACTTTAGAAAACCAAATTTGGAGGCTTAAATTTACTTAATCCCACTATTGGTTGTCCACATGGAGCCTATTTGGTGTGTCGGTGGAGGAATTTCTATCAGGGACACCCACACTGTGCGTAGACGTCCACGTGGCACGCTTACATCCCTAGCAGATTCCTACGACTGAGCCAATAGAGGAGTTACTCTTCCCATTGGCAGTGAAGTTGTAACACCTCCTTTGGCCAACCAACCTGAATATGGTCGTTTTCTTCTCCATTCTTTCATATTCACTCTTCAAATTTGCATTCCAACTCTGGAACAGACTAATCTTCCATACTCTCACTCTCACAAGCTCACTTTCACTCACTTCCAAGCATTCCAAGCATTCCATTGTAGCAACATCACACTCCATCAACTCGATAGAGCACATTTGGGACCATGCCATATGCGGAAGAGGCTTGAGTTCCTCTCATTTTCTCCCCCAAGTAGCCTTGAGTGCTCTTGGTGGAGGTGGTAAGCTTCCCTCTCCTCTAATCTATCATTTGGTGAGTAGCATAATACTACATTGTAGTGTTTTTGCTTTCATTAAATTGCTTTTTTATCTCTTTCTTTTGGCTGTCTGTGGTGGTGGAAACACCTAAACAGGGGTTTGACTAAGGCAGGCCCCTATATAGCCACCCAACATTTTCCCTTCTTGTTATGTGTAGGTGTACGAGCTCTTGAAGAATCAATTAGTGAACGAGTTCATTGGTGAGATTCTCCTCATCTTCATCACTCTTGTTTATTTACTTTATCATATTAGAGATTATATAATTTACTTATTTCTTTCATTTTGGCCCTTTAGTTAGCTTGCTAGGCCGTTAGCTAGTTTTTAGTGACTTAACCTCATTTTTATTGTTGTCTGGTTGTATGGACGACAGTGCACTTTTGAGATGCCAGTGCACCACACTATCATCCAAAGTCTGTGCTTCGATCCTCAAATAGAGAGCTTTCTGAGATGAAGTGTTAAACCTAGAAACTAGCTCGCCTAGCCTCTTTCTGCATTTCAGGCCTGTTGAGTAGCTGAGAGGCCCTACGGTCCTCGTTACCCTCACCTTACATACCCTAAACACTACACTTAGTTGAGGTAAGTTAGGGTAGCCTCTCACATCTTGACCTTCCGTGACCTAGGGTCTTGTAAGCAATGGTCCCCCTCTCTTACACCACCGCCTATCCAAACTATCCCAATACAAACTCCATATCCCCTTGGTCTTAAATTTATCCATTGTGATTTTCTTACAAAAAAAGAACAAAGTATATACACCACCCATCATCCTCCACCTATTAATGGAATTGCATCATGTTTCTAGAATAATAATCATCCTACCATAAATTGAATGCTCAAGACCATGAACTATCAAGGAAAAGGCTTAGGCCTTCATGAACAAGGTATGTTGGAGCCCATCCATTTCAAAGAACACCCACATGCACAAGGTCTTGGGTATATCTCTCAAGACTCATAATCCAAAAATGTCGGTACAACCTTTGTGCATCCTAAGCAAGCCTCTTCCAAAATAAAAATAAGCTCTTCCCATAACTCCACCAAACCATTTTTCACCATCCCCCCTTCTTCATCATATCATCTAAAAACAACCATCCATATTCCTCCTTCATCGTCCAAATCTATTTTGGGTCCTTGTCACTCCATCCATAATCACCCATCCTCCATCTACTACATATTTGGTTTATTATGTCCCTCTATCCACCTTCACACATCCTTCATATACTAAGTCTACTTTAAGACCTTACATCCCAAAATCACCTCCTCCATCTTATCCTACTCATCCCCTCATCCATCAATCACCTATCCCTATCACCCATCATAAATATCCTACACTCATATTCCCTAATCAAGATCAAAAAAGGCACATAACTATACATCCTCCACCCACACATCATGTGTCTCGTCATACCCATCCCATTGTTATTAAAAGCACTTTGGATGCCAAAGTAAAAATTCATAAATCCAAACATCCACATGAATCTATAGATCACCATGTCTCTTCAAAAAGACATGTTAAATAAAAGAAATATCTGATACACAATCCAAATCAAACCCAAAGACCACAAAGGACCATCAAAGAAAAAATCAAAACCATGTGGATCCCAAAGAAAAAATATGTAATGCATTCAAATGAAACATCCATAAAAACATCCAAATTTGATAATCCAAAAGCTAATAATCCACATCCTCCTTCTCCTAAATCTATTTTGGGTCCTTATGTCTTGAAATTCCATCTCCCCACTCCTCCATCATCTCAACATTCTCCCTCCAATAATCCTCCTATCATTTCACATCCACCACCATATGTGTCAATGTTGGTCCTAAAAACATCCCCCCATCACACATCCACTCCATAATTCCATCCATACACTTTCCAACATCCCATCCATTATCCCACATATCTCCCCCACAAAATCCCTTTAATTTATTCCATTTTATAATCCATCCATCCTAATTAGGTTGTACCAACATCCAATAGTCACTTCACACATGGGCTCTTATTACCTTGTATGGAACTTGATACTTGATTCCTTCATCTATCCCCTTATCACATATCTTCCAAATCCATTTATCCATATCCCTATTATCACCCATCTCCATCCACACAATATCCAAAAAAACCAAAAAAAAGTAAAAAATCCAAAAAAATACAAAAAAAGCAAGAAATCCAAAAAAATAAAAAAAATTATAGTAAAGAGAAATAATCCATACAATGGTGAAAACCTGGAAAAAAAGCATCTTAAACAAGTACTATGTTGAAAACCTAGAAAATAGGCATCATGCATAAATCTGCCATCCATTTGCTTCCCACACTTGGGGGCAACTCTATTCTAGGCCTCCCCTTCCTTCCTCTCCTTCATACCACCTATCTTACCAATCCTACCTATCATATCCCATTTATCCCAACCCATCCATCTTCCTTGTGATCTTGGTAAGGACAAGGGAAAATATTTATACATGCTTTGGACCCTTCTTGGCATACATCCTCTCTATCCATACTATCATATTCCTTATCCACCCGTCATGCTACCATCCATCTACCTTCCTTATCTATACATCCTATCCATATCCATATCACTCCCTTACTCACTCATCCTCCTATCTTCCATCCCACTTGCCTCATCACACATGACATATCTAGAGTGGGGCATCTTCTTCTTTTGACATAGTCCTTGGAGACAACATTCATTCATCCTATCATCCCTTCCATATCACTATTATTATATTCCCAACCATCCATCCAAAAAACCCATTTCATCTTCCAAATCCTCATCTTCCCATCCATCCATCCAATAATCCCTTTCATCTCCCCATCCTCATCTTCCCATCCATCCATCCACTAATCCTTTTCCATCTTCTCATTCTTATCTTCCAGTCCATGCATCTAGATCTAGTAATCCCTTCCATCTTTCAAAATCCTTATCTTCCCATCTATCCATCCATCCTAGCATCTTTCCATCTCCCCATCTTTATCTATACATCCATTTATCTCTATTTTCATTCCATCTCATAATCCCTTGTCATTGGTATCACTCTATAGGCTACCCCCATGCCATCCAATGCCATCTATCTCACTGTCATCACTCCCACCTTTTCACACATCTTGCTAATCTCCTATCACTTTTCATCACTTGTCTATCCATCATATCATCCTCCCAATTCATCTTTTGATGATTTGGATAACTATCACATTCTTGAGCTTCACGTGATCACCATCCCCTATCCACACAATCAGTCTTGTGTCATCATATAGGCTTTGCATTGTATGATTTGTCATCCATTGTCAAGGTCTATCGAACTATGTTGACTCTATGTTGTCATGTAGGCAAGGCCATCATCGATGAGCCCCTGAGGCCTAGGTATGTCCTTTAGGGTGTGTCTTTGTCTTCATAATGTCATCAAGAGCCCCTATCCAACTAGTTCCTAACAAAAAAAATCACTTGCCCCAAGATATTTCAATCCATATTAGGTACCCATTGTCATGTTGATCCTATAATCTACCCCATCCATCTTTGTTCTTAGTGGGATATATCATTCCTCACATCCGACCACATCAATCCCATCCACCTATCATCCTCATGGCAAAGGATATTGGAGATTTATTGGAATTTCTTGGTGCTTTTGCATTTTGTTTATCTTTTGAGCTTCCTATTATACCTACTCAAGGTCACCATGATCCATCATATCATGGTGCAACTTTGAATAGTAACTAGGGGCATATCTTGGTTTTCTATGTGATCATGTTTTTGTGGTTGTCCCACGTGTTACCCACCAAAATCCTTTGTGGTCTTGTTCTACACTATGGAATCCTTTATGTTTTTTGTTTTCTAACATTTACCTCACCAAAGCCCTTTGTGACTTTGGGATGTTGGACTAACCTTTTTTTGTTGATCCAATCCCATGCATATGATACAACATCACCCTGGTTCCTTATACCTTGGCACATAGTATCCCATGCTATATTATATTTAGTGCTCACTACATGGAAACATAACACATAACATCAAATTTCTCAATCCCCCATCCTCTCATATATCAAAATCCCCCCATACACTCACCCTACATATTTCTAATCCATTCATCCTTCATCACTCTCCCTAATCTATCTATCCTATATGTTTTCCTCATTCCACTTCCTCAATCTTCACCATTTCATCATCTCTTCAATCTTCTTTGGATAATATAGATTTGTTATTCTAAGCATCTTTCCATCCATCTTCATCATTTCATCATCTCTCCAATCTTCTTAGGATAATATAGGCTTGCTATTATAAGCATCTTTTCATCAATCCTCATCATTTTATCATCTCTTCAATCTTCTTAGGATAATATAGATTTGTTATTCTAAGCATCTTTTCCTCCATCATATTCATTCATTTCATCAATCTTACATCTCAATCCAATCCTGATCCATTTCATCTAGCACAAATTATCTAATCACATCCTTAGTCTTGGTCCTAATCATGTTGCAAGCCTTGATCCAATCATCATCATCATTGGGATGTATCCTTCCCTATCCTTTTGTATTTTTTTGGATATATTGTTCCCTCATCAACAACATTCTCATCATCATCATCAAGATGTATCCTTCCCTAGTATCGTTTTGTGTTGTTTCAAGATATATCATTCCATCATCAACAACACTCTCATCATAATCATCGGGAGTATCCTTCCCAATAGTTGTGTTGTTTTGGGATATATCATTCCCTCATCAACAACACTCTCATCATCATCATCGTAAAGTATCCTTCCCAATCCTTGTACTATTTTGGGATATATCATTCCCTCATCAAAAACACTCCCATAATCATCATTGGGATGTATCCTTCCCAATCATTGTGTTTTTTTGGGATACATCATTCCCTCATCAACACCACTTCATCCATCATCAATAAATATTGGCTTGTAACTTGACCGAAGAAAAATCATGTTTGTCCTTGAATTATTTTGTGCTTCCTTTCTTATCATTGTATCCTTCCATTATCTTTTCCTCCTCCCATCACACATATTCATCATCTTCAATCATCTTCCTCATTTATCTTGCATGATCTCATCCATTTTGAGAGCACGCCCATGTTCTCCCAAACCTGCATGTCCTCTCAAGGGGGCATCTTCAATCCTAATCCTGATCTTAAATCTCATAATTTTTCTTCCTAGTCACTCCTTTGAATGGTTGGGGCATCTTCCCTAATCTAACCATCTTCTTCTAGGTGTTGTGTTTTAATCTTCTTTGAAATGATGCTACTTCGTAACACCATTCTCCTAATCCACTTGCTAATACAATCATTAGGGATGTGCACATTCCTAATCCATGATTAGAAGGTGCCACATCCTCCAAATTTTACAAGTGGGCTCCTAATCCCCATACACCACCTAACCTTCCTCTAGTCTATAATTAATTATCCTAATCTAACCCATGGTCAACCCCTTAATAAATACTACTCATTCCCTAAGTGACTTTTGATTCCATTATAATATACCCACATACCTAAATGGAATTTTAAATTCCACTTTATTTTCACAAGGTACTTAGAGGAATTTTTAATGCCTCTCCCATTCCCCAATGAATTTTTAATTCCTTTTCCTTCTTCCCATGAGGATTTAAGGGAAATTTTAATTCCCTTTTGTCACATCCATTACCTATGGTACATCCAAGTACCCCTTTCCCCAAGGAATATTAATTTCATTTTATCCTTCCCATCCACATTGAAAAGGAATTTTAATTCCTTTTCTCAACCATCTTGTCTCATGCATCCACATGCTGACAAGTCTCATCATCTTTTGGGTTAATCTCAACCCTTGATCTTCTTCCCCCTTTCAATCTCCACCATCCATTCCTATCTCCCTTGGCTAAATGACTAACAGTTAGTCATTTGGAATTCAACACATGCATTCTACCACACTCATTCAACTCCATGTTCTCATACTCACACAATATCCATATCTAATATTGCATCCACTATCATCTACACCCACTTTGCATCCACATTTACACCCAAAATAAAACAAACACAAGCTATTATGTTGTTGAAACTAACATAGAGCACACATATCAAGCTATCAAAAGGGGAAAACTACTCATCAAGCTCTTCCTTGGCATCTTTTGAAGGTATATTTTTTTGGTTTGATTTTTTATCATAGGACCTAATATGAGTGTTATGCTTTTGTTTTTGTCTTTTGCATAATTTCACTTACATATTAGTTAGCACAAAAACACTACACACAATATTAAAGGAACAGTTTTATTTCTTTCCTTAGATGAAAAAAGAACTCAATATTTTTACCATTTATGGTCCTTAATTAAAGTGCATAAACTTCACTATGTTGAAGCAAGTTTCCCATGTCAATGAAAAATAATTAAATGAGTAGCCCTGTTGTTGTTGGGGACTCAAAACTATTAAAACAAGAGAATTCATACCTTGTTCCATGGCACTTCAGTCATCAAGGTTCTAGCTTCATCCTCAATGAGTAATTCATTATATTCTCCTCTAGAATGATGATTTTCCAATTTATCACAAGCAGTTTGTACACTCACTTTTACCTAATTGTATAGCCTTTCCAACACTACCTACAAGATAGAGTTAATACACCTCTTTTAGAGGTTAAGTTGTATTGCAGTACAATGAAATTTTATTATATATTTTTTCTATGATATCATCTCCTCTTAAGCTAGAAACATGAGATCTCAGATTCTTTAGATGTCAGTCAAACATATTGTAAATCGAGTAAATAAGCAATATAGTAGATGTAATAATAAAATAGATTTCTCAAATGGGATCTCATTGCATAAAGCTCAGCTCTTTTACAAGAATTACAATAAAACTCTCATAGAATTGAATCCAATTCCATCCTCCTCTGAATCTAGAAATCATCGCAATATTCAAAACCTTAATGCAAAATCCTTACTTTGACTCAATGAACAATGATTTCACAAGTCCCATTTATCTTTGAGGGTTAAGTCATTTTTTCCCATAGTTGATTTTTTCTTTATGTTATTGTACAAGACCTTATGACTAGAATGATCAAGGACTATCATGGTGCCAAGGGAGTTGTCAAGATTAAATTTAGATAGTTAAATACTTGATGATAAGAGATTGGGAGGGATTTAAGTAGTTGATCAAATTAAACATGTATCCCACTTTTTAGATTTATTATCATATTCAAGTAAGTGCATGATTAAATAAGTTTGAATTTTTTGTTATAGGGGTGTGGAAGGGAATTTAGGAGTGAATCCATGTGAAACTATGTTAAGAATATCTTAAGCTATTGTCCTTGTATTTTTGCATTTCAATGGAGCAGCATGTACACACACAATATGGACTCAAATCCCATAGTGAAATTTTCATTGAATAAATTAAATATATCCTTAATCACTAATGGAACACTTCATTATACAAATTTATACCATACAAGATTAACAACTTATGAGATTTGTAGAGTGGATCTTCAATTACCTAGGGAGCTCTTCAATATAAGAGGAGTTGATAAGAATTTTGCTGTAACATTTTCACTTTAATTATGTTTTCAATACATGCCTTACAAAACATCCAATTTTAGCATTCACTTTCTCAAATGTCACACTAATATTCTTTATGTAGTAAATTATGGAGAATCTAGAGCACATCCTTATTCTTGAATAAACCAAGTTAGATAAAAGATAACAACAGAAAGGAAAAATAACAACAAATTATGATAACAGAGATAAAAAATATATATCTCAACACACAATGCTCTTTTTATTCTATTATCTCAATGAAATCATCACAATATTTAAACAACACTAAGCCTAAAATTAATAAATATTGTAGCCTCTAGGAAAATAATAGTTCACTTCTCTTGAATGGAGTTAACTATTTTTTTATTGAAACTTATAAAAACAAAGCTAAGCTAACTACTATGCAGCATCTAAAAATAGAGATGACTAAACTAATAAATATAAGCATGCATTGATCACTCAGTAAGATTGGTAGAGCTAAAAATAGAGGAATGCATAGTATACCTAAACTAATAGAAAAATAGTGTATGGTACAAAATCCAACATTCAGCTTGGTCTACAAAAAAGTAATCTAAAACTAAAAAATTGTGCATGATACAAAATGGTGGATTTTATTGTAGAACTGACTGTGTAGCATCAATTATCAACATACTCCCCCTTGATGCTAAGAGGGCTCACAATCTGATCTTTGAGAGTCAAAAATTTATCCTTTGCAACTTCCTTGGTGAAGATACTGCTAATTGTTCTTTAGTGTTGATGTATTTCAATTCTACTACCTTCTACTGCACCAAATCTCAGATAAAATGATTATTTAAATCAAAATGTTTTATCCTGATATGATGGATTGGATTCTTAGCCAATCTGATGACACCAATTTTATCACAAAAAATCAATGTGGGTTGAACTTACATCTCTCCAATTTCTTTAAGAATTTTTCTAAGCCATAATGCTTGTGTACCTAGTGAGGTGATTGCAACATACTCTTTTTCCATAGAAGAAAGGGAAACTATGCTTTGCTTCTTTGGGCTCCAAGTAATCAAATTAGAACCAAAAGAAAATCAATTACTAGATGTATACTTTTGCTCATCCAAACTACCTCCCCAATCAGAATCACTAAAACCAACAAGATTGAATCTCTTAGAAGTGTAGTAATGAATGAAAAAAATTGCAGTGCCTCCCACATTACTCAAAATTCTCTTGGCTATCTTCATATGTATTTAAAATGGCTCTATCATGTACCTTGAAACAAGTGAAATTGAATAAGCAATATCAAGTCTTGTGTGAATTAGAAACATCAAACTTTCAACAATACTCCTATAAGTTGTCCCATCAACTATTTTAGCATCATCATCTCTACACAACACAACTCTATGATCAACTAGAGTGGAGACTGGTTTACAATCAATGATATCAAATTTCTTCAACATATTTTTGAATTACTTTTTATGACAAATGAAATTTTCATTCTCACTTCAAGATAAACCTCCATTCCTAGAAAATATTTCATGAGACCTAAATCTTTCATCTTAAATTCATTCATCATAGCAACTTTGAATTCATCCTTCATCTAAGAACTACTAGCCATATACAATAAATCATCAACATAAAAACTTACAATAAGAATATCATTACCTTCTTGTTTATAGTAAAGGTTAGGTTCACTCTTTCTTATTTGAAAGCCATTCTTTTGAAAATATCCATCAATCCTATCATACCATGCTCGTGGTGCTTGCTTGAGGCCATACAAATCCTTCTCTAACTTGTAGACTTGATGTTATTTTCCTTACACTTCAAAACCTTGTGGTTGTTCCACATACACTTCTTCTTCTAAGTACCCATTCAAGAAGGCACTTTTCACATCCATGTGATGAATGATCCATTTATTTTGGGATGCTAGTGAAATCATCATTCTAATAGTCTCTTGTATCGCTATTGGTGTAAATTTCTCTTCATAATCAATCCCATACCTCTAAAGCCTTTGGCAACCAATCTTGCCTTGTTTCTTTCAACACTCCCATCACTATTGTACTAATCTTGTAGACCCATTTACTACCAATATTTTTCTAGTAATGTGAAATCTCTATAATCTCCCAAGTATCATTCTTGTGAATGGAATATATCTCTTCTTGCATTACTTGCACCCAAACCTCATTATTACTTTCATCTTCAAAACATGATGGTTCAAAATCAGCCTCAGAAAGTAAAGAAAATTTACTGTCTCACCTCTTGGATTTTCTTCATGTGCTTCATTTTTACTCCTTTGATAAATTTCACTTAAGATTCTTACCTTCCTTGTAGAACTTGGACTTGAAGATGGACTTGCACTTGGAATTAATGAGGGGCTACTTTGTGGACTTGAATCTCATGGAACTAAAATTTTAGTAGGTTGCTCATGATCAATTTCATCACAATATCATCATTCAAAATAGATTTTGACATCTTAACATGGCCTTTTTCTGACCATAAACTCTCCCTTCATCAAAAATAACATCTCTAGAGATAACAATGTTATGAGTGAGAGGATTATGTACAACTTGTAAGCCTTACTTTTCTCACTATATCCAATGAAAATACACGATTCACTTTTTGGGTATAACTTTTGCCTCTTTTGTTTAGCTACATGTGTAAGGAAGCTAAGGTAGCGGAAAAACTTACTACACTAATCTTGAGAGGAGAATAATGCAAAATTTTATAGATCTTTAACAATTACAAAAACTTAAATAGAAATAAACACAAATATCATGCATACCACAACACAATGATTTACGTGGGAAAAACCCTCTCGAGAGAAAAACCCCACACTCCAAAAGTTGTCCAATATATAATTCAAAATTTAAAAAGATTACAATATACTTATAGAGCAATCTTCTCATCAGAGTATCACCACTCAAAGATCCAAAGGTAAGACAACCACTATCAGACTCTTAGAATACATCGCAATATATAGTCATAATACAATTCCCTCATAAAATAGGGTTATCTTCTAGGGCAAGTCAAGCTAATAAAATATCAGTCATCAAATTTGAGGCATAATGACGAATGGTCCAGATTTACAATAATAAAATATAAATAAAATTTTCCTTTCAGGGGTGTTTCCCCCAAGCCCTTTCCAAGGTGCACTACCCCTAGACCCTAGTCAAGGGGATGATCCCCCTGGACCCCTCATGGGGGGGATCCCCCCCACGCCCCCCATCGTCGTCGGATGAATAGTACCTTATGTATTAATAGTACCTTATATAATTACAAGGTTGAGACACATTTTCTCAACAAATATACCACTTGTTGAACACCTTGGAAGAACAACGGGTGTCATCATTATCTCTTAATTGCTAGGGGCTGAAAGGCCCATAGTATCTAAACACCATCTAAACTTCTCTATGCTCGCAGGCTTAGTTAAATAACCAACAACATTCATCAAAGTCTCTACCTTAACCAACTTCACCATGCCATCTTCAACCATATCTCGAACAAAATGATATTGTACATCAATGTGCTTGGTCTTGGCATGAAATGTCAAGTTCTTGGCTAGACATATTGTACTTTAACTGTCGTAATAAATTGTCACTACACCTTGTTTTATTCCAATATTTGAACATAGTCTCTTAATTCAAATGGATTCTTTACAAGCATGAGTATCTACTATATACTTTTATTTAGTAGTGAACAAAGTAACCATAGCCTATGACTTACTCATCCAACTAATCACACCACCAAATAAAGTAAACACATATGCACTAGTGGATCTTCTATTATCAACATCACCTACCCAATCTAAATCCATATAACCATGAATTTCAAGGAAAATTTGATGCAAATCCAAGGTGAAGATTAAACTCACAACAAACTAGTGTTAATTCAAAAATGATGAACTCAGATTCCTTGAAACACCTTCAACCTGCAAGCATCAACTCACCCTTAAGGGTCTCAACCCTTCAATTTTGCAAAACAACACCAAACCTCCACCAAGGCCCTAAAAAAGTTTCTCAACATTCCAATGATGACAATTTAGCCATTTAAATGCAATCTCAAAGTCAGATTCAACATAACCTTCAAAACTCGCCTTTTACCACTAGCACTCCTTGTAGTACAGGAAAACCAGTTTTTCATCCTTTTGGCCAAATCCTTCCAAAACACCTGAGAAATAAATCATAGAATAAAGGACCCATTTCAAATTCATTCAACATATAAAAAACCCAGATATCACTCCTTTGGATCAAAAGCTTCAAAATCAAGAATTTTACACTTTTAGGCCTCTAATTAGGCCACTTTTCCAAAGAGACACCTCTTTAATCTCCTCTTCAGGCTTCCAAACATAAAAAAAGTCTTGAAAAATGATTCAAAACAAGATATTTTCTATGTTTCAAGTCCCCACATGCTCGTTTGCACTCTCAAACTCAAAACCCTCCTAAGACAAGCAAAAACCAAGGGTTTTGGTGGAAAACCCAACTCCAATCCTTCTCCAACTAAATAAACACCCCAAACACCTTTCAAAAAATATTCCCAAGAAAATAAAACATTCACAAGACCAAACTCACACTGATTCATCAAAACCCTACATAAGTGGCTTGGATTTCACACAAAAACAACACTGTACAGCCAAGGTTTTCATCCCTCCAGCCAATTTCATGCTCCAGTAGGCTCTTATATACAACTACCATGTATTCAAACATGTTACACACCAATCCACTGATTTATAGGTCCATTATAGTTAGTAGATTGGTGACAAACACTAATTTAAAGTCAAACCTCTCAACGTTGAACCATCACTTCTTTTGTAGACTTTCTTTTCACATAAGTACTATTGCACTCAACAGTGCATGCATCGAGCTTATACAATGTGTCATATTTGACACCTCTAGAAATCACCATAGCACCTCTAACCATCTTGCATCCTGCATCATAAAATACTACCTACACACTTGCATCTATTAGCTTGCTCACACATAACAAATTTCATGCTAAACCAGGGATATGCAACACACCATTAATCATTTTTATTCTACCATTAGGAAACCTAATTTTAACTTCACCATGGACAAAAAAGTCTAAATGAGATTCATCATCCAAGTACACCTTACCTCTATCAAATTTTTCATATTCAAAAAACCTACCTCTATTAAAGGTCATATGGAAAGATGCACTTGATTCAATTAACCATGCATCATTACCTACACGAGTTGCCAAAGTTGTAATGAATGTATCACAATCTTCCTTCTCGGACTCAAAATCAAAATCAAATTTCTTCTTTTTCTTCTTCTTTTCTTATTTACAGTCCTTATGAACATGTCCAAGCTTACTGTAGTTCAAGCAAATAACTTTGGACTTTCTAGGAGACTTAGATCTCCCCTTGGACTTGAATTTTTCATGCTTCAATCATTCTTCTTTCCTTTTTCCTTAGGTCTTCCATGAACATTTAGGGCCTCCTTGAAACTGATGGATACCTTCCTCCTCATCTCTTCAGAAAGAAAATAACCCACCACATCTTTAGTCTTCAATCTAATAGAAGTACTCACAATATCCATAACAAGAGAATCCCATGAATCAAGCAAAGAACAAAGCAATATCTGACATTTCTCTTCTTCATCAATTTTGACACCAACTGATTATGATTGAGCCACTAGAATATTGAATGCTTCTAGGTGTTTTGTAATTCTTCCACCCTCTTCCATTCTCAAGGAATACAATTTCTTCCTCAAGAAAATCTTGTTCACTAAATATTTGGCTTGATACATCTCACCAAGCTTCTTCCATAGTTTATGTGCAAAGGTCTCTTCATGGACATTGATTAAAATAGAGTTTTCCAAGCATAATCTAATTAGACCCTTGGCTTTACATCCCATAACATCATGTTGAGTAGCTTGAGTAGAATCTATAGGCCTTGAAACATTCACATCAATAGCATCCCACAGATCTTGATCTATCAATAGATCCTCCATCTTTAGCTTCCACATTTCAAAATTATTTCCAAAAAAATTATTCACCTGTATTCTCCTTAATGGATTTTCAATCTGGAAATTCTTGCAACAAGATCACAAAGTGTCTTCTACACAAGCTCCCACTCAAATCTAGATTAGTTCAAAGAAACCCAACCCACAATTGAAACCAAAGGTGACCAAGCTTTGATACCACTTGTAAGGAAGCTAAGGTAGCAGAACAACTTCCTACACTAATATTGAGAGGAGAATAATATGAACACTTTTAAAGATCTTTAACAGTTACAAAAACTTAAATAGAAATAAACACAAATATCATGCATACTATAGTGTAGGAAAATTCATACCCTTGTATTTTCACAATTGTTTGGGCCCACCTTTCTTTTTTTATCCTTATTTATGTCTTAATTGGTCATATTATGCATCCACAAGCCTAATATATTCTATCCTTTTATGGCTAATCCCGACAAACATCAAAGGGGAAATGATAATTTAATGATTATGGTTGTGTGTCCCTAATTTTTGGACTGGGACTAAGACGCCACCTAGGGCGTCTTTGTCCTCCAAAGTTCTTGGGACCCTCTTTTCAAAGGCACCTTAAATGGGACCCTTTTTGGAATTTGTGCCTCAAGTTTTATGCCTCAGGACTAAGATGCCACCTAGGGCATCTTAGTCCCCCTTAAGTTATTTTTAGGATTTAATTTGAAATCTTGGTGAGATTTAGCCTCCTTTAATTAATGAATTCATATGTCAGTTTGATGTAGTGTAATTTCAAGATATTAAGCATGAATAAGTATAAATACAAGGTTATTTCATTCATTTCTAAAACAAGACTTTTGTGAGAGCATTCCTAATAGCATAATTGAGTCCAAAAGAGTATTCAAGAGCAATTCATCAAGAATTTGGAGCCATTATCTAGATTCAAGCATCATATCAAAGATATTCTTGCATCATGTTTTTTTTTAGCTAACATTTGTGATGTAGGGCTTTGATTAAGCAATTCAAGTCAAGATCTATCAAACATTCAAGCATTTCAAGATCTAAATTCAAGCTAGCCACTTCACACAAGTTTGTAGATTTCATAACAAGGGTTTGTTGAGTTGCAACATAGCACTTTGTTCATTCATCATTTCCCTCCATTATTTCATTTCATTCCAAGGTTTAATTACCAACAAGGGGTTTGACCAAGCTAAACCCCCATTTACTAACAATCAACAAGTTTTTCCTCTCTTGCATGTTTGTGTTTGTAGATTTAGGTTGAATATTTGAAGATCATTTGAAGTGCAAAGTTACAAATTTGCAAAGTTGCATTACAAAGTTGTCATCTTCACGGAAACTCGCCTACAGGCCAGATCTAGAAGTTTCGGGACCTGAGATCTAAGAAGAAGAAAGTGCAAAAATTGAGTCTCAAGATCACATTCAAAGATTTTAGAAATTCAAGACTAGACTAAGTCAATAGTAAGGGCTTCTTAGTCTGCCCAAGGGTATTTTTCAGATATTCTTTTAGATTCTGTTCTGACATCCGAAGATTCTACATTTCCCCCAAAAAATAGTAGCGGGACTAAGACAATAGTAAGGGCATCTTAGTCCTCCCTAGTATATTTTGACAAAAATTTTGCATTTCTAGAATCCTCATTACATCTCCAAACTTCCCAGGTACACACACCCTAACTTGTTGCTTAATTTCATCATTTGCACTCATCATCTGACTTGCATTACTAGTCTTTGTGAGTTGAATGTTAAGTTGTCTTTTCCAAGCTTTTGCTTGGTGGTGAACCTCTAAAATCTTAAAGAACCCCCCCTAGGTCTTCCTTGTTGATAATTTACTCACCTTTGTGTTGATAGTCAATCCAATTTGGGATCCTAGGTCATATTTGAATGAAAATTGAAGAATAGTGGTGTTCTAAGACCTAGGCTAGTGAAACTAAGCCCGATGTGATGAGCGTTGACATGGATGATGATAACATGCACAATAATGAACAAGATCCTTTGGATGGTGATGAACAAAATCCTATGAATAATAATGACCAAAGTCCTATTAGTATAATGAAGGGAGTGATTTAAATCGAGCCTCGTAAACAACAAACCAAAATGCCTATTAACATTACTTTCTCTTTAGAAGAAACAATAAAAAATGCACCTGATGGTCCTCTTTACATAGCCGAAAGAATCAATGACAGGCCCACTCCTATAATTTTAATTGATCCCATCTATGGAGAGAATGTGATCACAGAAGAACTCTTATATGTGCATGAACTTACTCAAGATAGATATGATAAATCAAAAGCATGGATTAAAATGCATGATGGCTTTTCTTGTGCTACGATAGGCTCGATCACACTCCCTTTACAAGTAGGATCAAAAAAATTAAATGTATCATTCTCTATTATCTCTAATTCAGATCAATTTCATGTGAAGTTAGGCTACAAATGGTTTCGTTCCATGAATGTGGTCCTATTCGTTGTCCATAAGTGCTTAAAGTTTCTAGTCGGCAATGAAATATTCATTGTGAACCATAGTGGCTTTAGACCTTTGTCTTCCCATGGAAATTTTTCATTAGAATTTTTGCCTAAGCCCATGGAACATATTAGACCCTGTGAGGACATCCTTTTCCTATCCTACCAAAATATCAAAGCAAAATGCATAGCCAAATTATCCCTTGAAAATTTTCCTCTTTTGCTCCTTAAAGAAAACAATATTGAGTTTAAAGCCCTTCCAACTAACCAAGACCCATCCATAAAAAATTATTTTCGTATTTCCTACAAAAGGCTAAGAGAGAACCAACCAAGTCCCAATCTACCTCCTAAACAAATTTGTAAAGCCAAAGAGAAAGTGGTTGATCAACCTTCCATGGTTTTTTTTGTTCTTCCCTCACAAGAAGAAAAGGAACCTATGGTTAAAAAACCCGCTCCTACACAAACACAACTTGAAAACCATAATAAAAGAAACATAAATTCTAGAGAGCATAGACATAGACGTTGTACTATTGCTTGAAAGATGAACAAATAAAATAACAAGAAAAATCAAAATCCTAATTTGACAGAAGCAATAAACGATGAGCCTCCTCCCTTACCAAAACCAATAGCTCCTATGTCTCCAACACAACAAGGACTAGCACCTTCTATGGATATTATCATTCTTCCTCCTATTGTGATTAACTTGGATGACAATGAAGAAACTACTAAAATTGATGAGAAAGTGCATGATGAGTTGAATTTTTTATTTTCCTCTTCTATGAGATTAGATGATAACTGTGATGGTCCTCCTAAACCGAGTGATTCACCATGTGTTGAACTTGGTGTTTCTCCTAGTTCAGCGTTTGATTTTTTCTCTCTCACTAGTGATCTACATTCCACATATATTGAACACGATTGGGATGCGGATGACCTGTTGAATGGTTGACACGCATGTGCTTTCCTAGTCTTTTTGCTTTGTTTTTGGTTGATTTCATGTGCATAATGTGATCCCATGTGATGTTATGTTTGATATTTCCTCTCTATGTGCATTCCTTTATTTGTACCTTCATTCTTCCATATGTCATAAGTTTTTTCCTTTTCTTTGGTCTTTACCTTTTATTTTCATTTATCTTTTCATTTTTGTTTTGTGTTTTCCTTTTGGAGATGATGCAAGGTGTCAGACACCCTATGTCTCTTCCATGTTGACCCAAAATATTTTTCATTATCTTTTCTTTTCCTTTCATTTTTGGTCTTGTGTTTTCCTTTTGGGGATGATGCAAGGTGTCCAGACACCCTATGTCTCTTCCATGTTGACCCAAAAGGTTTTTCTTTGTTTTTTCTCTTTTTGTGTCATTCTTCCAGTTCTATGTGTATTTGGGGAATAATGACAAATTCGAGCTCTCTAATATTATTGCATCAAAGATAGATAATGACCCTGAATCCATAGATCCCTTCTGTGTTTTGGGGGGAAACCCTCTTTTCCCTTATCTTTTTCATGTTTTGGCTACTTTAAAATAATTGCTCACAGCATGTTGCTTAGCAATTTCTTTAAAGTGGGGGCATACATTGGCATTACATTAGCATTATTTTGGTATGATTTCATTTTCATTTGTTTCCTTGATGTGATTTTCTTACTTCATGTGATGTGTTTTTCTCTTTGTGGTGACATTGGGAGTAATGTCCTTCAAGATCTTGATCTATCTCAGCATATTACATTCCTCTTGGTGGTGATGTGACACACTGCATTCCCTAAGTTGTGAATCTTTTATCCTTTGATTGGTTCTCTCTTGGATACATTAGGAATGATGTCCCCTAAGATTAAGACCTCACATGAACTAAGAAAAATCCCTTTGAGCATCCCTCTTTCCTGTTGTGTGCATTTTCTTTTTTCCTTATTAAAGTCATGGAGGTATGGATTTGATAT
This sequence comes from Sequoia sempervirens, assembly GCA_007258455.2. Taxonomy (NCBI): domain Eukaryota; kingdom Viridiplantae; phylum Streptophyta; class Pinopsida; order Cupressales; family Cupressaceae; genus Sequoia; species Sequoia sempervirens. The sequence continues at coordinate 730,182,402 of VDFB02271358.1, read as the reverse complement.
GGTCCCCTAGGGCTCACCTAGTGAACAACTAGCTTCACTAGCCCTTGTGAGCATGCATTTTCTCTTTTTCCTTATCATATTCATGTGGGTATGACTTTTATATGGACCTCTTGGGGCTCACCTAGTGGACAACTAGCTTCACTAGCCCTTGTGAGCATGTGTTTTGTTTGCATAGTAGACAGCGTGTTTCACTTGTAAACCTTTTTTGGAAAAACAACCTAGACCTAGTCCAAAGTGCGTTGGATGGCTAGTTGAAGCTTGATCCATTTCATATTTCTTTTTCCTTTTTCCTTTTTCTATCTTTGATGGTGTATGATTGTAATCTAGTTATGGCTTCATCTATCATCTGCAAGTGTTTTCCTTCGTGCCTATGTTGGTATGTCATAGGATCTTGATCTTGGGGGTTTGGCCACCCTCTTGATTATTCTCATCCTATCTTACTAACATTCATACATTTGAACCCCTCTTGATTTCTTGGTTGGCTACTTTAGTGTGAGTTCAAAGAAAGTTCATCCTCTCACTAAAGTGGGGGCTAAATGTAGTGTAGGAAAATGCATACCCTTGCATTTTCACACTTGTTTGGGCTCACCTTGCTTTTTTTATCCTTATTTATGTCTCAATTGGTCCTATTTTGCATCCATTAGCCTAATAAATGTAGTATAGGGGGATTTGCTACTCACGAGTTATCTTCACTCAGAGAGCTTCATGGGGCGAACTACCCTATACTTCCTAAATGGAACAGCGGCGAGAGTTTCAGAATCCGAAAGAGTAGGTCACAGAGATTTTCTGGACAGGCTATCAATCTCTCATCCAAAGGATGACAGTATGGTGCGTTGGTGTCTTGTAGGGACCAAAAAGCAAGAATGTCTCAAAAAATGGCTAAATGATGACTTACACTTCGATTACTAAGAACCTCTAGAATGCAAGGAAGCATCAAGAAGTAATAAGATTGAAATGGAATGGAGACGATAAGGAGAAGAAAGGATTTACTTACAACTATGTGAATGATGAAGCTTCCAACTAGTGGGTGTCTTCAACACCTGCACACAAGAGGGAGAGAAAAATTGTTGGGTGGTTGTATAGGGGCCTGCCTTAGTCAAACCTCGTTTTGGCGTTCCCACCTCCACGAACAACCAAATGGATAGAGAGAAAAGCAAAAATGAAGTAAAGAGCACTTAAAGCACTACAAAATAGTGTTATGCTACTCAACCAAGTAATAGAGGAGAGGAGTGAAAGCTTACCACCTCCACCAAGAGTGCTCAAGGCTAATGGGGGGAGAAAATGAGAGGAACTCAAGCCTCTGCTGCAATGGTGTTTTGTTCCACACTTGCTCTACTGAAGTGGTGGAGTGTTGATGTTGTTGTTGTGAAGTGTAAAGTGTTTGGAGATTGAAGGGAGGGTGAAGAAACTACTTAAAGCTTGTGGAGATATTTTGAAGCTAGTGAATGAAGTGAAGAAGTTCTTAGAAGATGTGAGGAGATGTGTGGAAGATGGTAGAAGATGAAATGCTAGTTGAAGGGATGAATTTGAAGAATATATGAAGATAAATGGCCATATTCAGGTCGGCCAGTCGAGGAGGGCATTACAAATTGACCCCCAATGGGAAGTATAATTCCTTTGTAGGCTCCAGACATGGGAATCTTTCAGGGACGTAAGCGCATCGTGTGGACATCTGTACGTCGCGCAAGTGTCCCTGACAGAAACGCCCCCACCGACACTCAAAGCAAGTGCCAAGTGTGATGCAAGTAGTGGGCTTAGGTGGAATTAAGCCTCTGAACTTGGTTTTCTAAGGTGGATAAAGGAAAAAAGGGGATTTGTACATGGGGTGCAAATTCACTCTTATATAATAAATTATATCTTTTTATGGCTAATCTCGACAAACATAAAAGAGGAAATGATAATTTAATGATCCTGGTTGTGTGTCCCTAATTTTGGGACTGGGACTAAGATGCCACCTAGGGCATCTTTGTCCTCCAAAGGCCTTGGGACCCTCTTTTCAAAGGCACCTTAAATGGGCCCCTTTTTGGAGTCTGTGCCTTGATTTCTATGCCTCAGGACTAAGACACCACCTAGGGTGTATTAGTCCCCCTTAAGTTATTTTTAGGATTTAATTTGAAATCTTGGAGGGATTTAGCCTCCTTTAATTAATGAATTCATATAACGGCTTGGTGTGGTGTAATTTTGGGATATTAAGCATGAATAAGTATAAATACAAGGTTCTTTCATTCATTTGATTAACAAGACTTTTGTGAGAGCATTTCAAATAGCATAATTGAGTCCACAAGAGTGTTCAAGAGAAATTCATCAAGCATTTGGAGCCACCATCAAGATTCAAGCATCATATCAAAGATATTCTTGCATCATGTGTGTTTTTGAGCTAACATTTGTGATGTAGGGTTTTTATTAAGCAATTCAAGTCAAGATCTATCAAGCATTCAAGCATTTCAAGATCTACATTCAAGCTAGCCACTTCACACAAGTTTGCATATTTCATAACAAGGTTTTGATGAGTTGCAATATAGCACTTTGTTCATTCATCATTTCCCTTCATTATTTCATTTCATTCCAAGGTTTAATTACCAACAAGGGGTTTGACCAAGGAAAACCCCCATTGACTAACAATCAACAAGTTTTTCCTCTCTTGCATGTTTGTGTTTGTAGATTTTGGTTGAAGACTTGAAGATCATTTGAAGTACAAAGTTGCAAAGTTGCAAAGTTGCATTACAAAGTTGTCATCTTCATAGAAACTCACCTACAGGCCAGATCTAGAAGTTTCAAGAACTGAGATCTGAGAAGAAGAAAATGTAGACATTGAGCCTCAAGGTCACATTTAGAGGTTTTAGAAATTCAAGATCTGGGACAAAGTCGGCAGTAAGGTGTCTTAGTCCTCCCAAGGGTATTTTTCAAATATTCTTTTAGATTATGTTTCGACATCTGAAGATTTTTCATTTCCCCTAGAAAATAGTAGCGGAACTAAGACAACAATAAGGGCTTCTTATTCCTCCTTGGCATATTTTGACAACATTTTTTCATTTCCAAAATCCTCATTACATTTCCAAACTTCCCAGGTACACACACCCTAACTTGTTGCTTACTAGGTTTTGTGAGTTGAATGTTCTCTTTTCCAAGCTTTTTCTTGGTATTGAAACCCTAAAAGCTTAAAGAACCCACCCCTCTTAGGTCTTCCTTGTTGAGAATTGACTAACCTTTGTGTTGATAGTCAATCCAATTTGGGATCCTAGGGCATATTTGAATGACAATTGGAGAATAGTGGTGTTTTATGACCTAGGCCATAAAGTATCCCCATTCCCTTATTGTTCACATACAACAACACAATGATTTACATGAGGAAAACCCTTTCGAGAGAAAAACCCCATACTCTAAAAGCCGCCCAATATATTATTCAAAAATCACAAATAATATCACAAATATTACAATATACTTGCAGAGCAAGCTTCTCATAGGAGTATCACCACTCAGAGATCTAGAGGCAACACAACCGCTATCAGACTCTCAGAATACATCACAATACACAGTTGTAATACAATGCCCTCATAAAATAGGGTTTTCTTCTAGGGAAAGCCAAGCTAATAAAATATCAATTATTGGATATGAGACATAATGATGAATGGTCAAGATTTACAATAATAAAATATAAATAAAATTTTTATTTTGGGGGTGTTTCCCCCAAGCCTCTAATAGGGCATGTTTCTCCTAGATCCCAACTGGGAGGATGATCCCCCTGGACCCCTCGTGGGGAGGGGGGGATCCCCCCCGACACACACACCCCCCCGGTCGTCATTGGATGAATAGTACCTTATGTATCAATAGTACCTTATGTAATTACAAGGTTGATACACATTTTATCAACAACATGAACATATGCTAAACACCCAAAAACTTTGAAATGTTGGACATTAGGTTTTTTTCCCATACCAGGCTTCGTATGGAGTCATCATATCAAGTACACTAGTGGGACTCTGATTGAGAATATATACTGATGTAGAAACTACATCACCCCAAAAATAATTGCTCTTACCCTTGGTTTGTAGCATACTTCTTACCATTTCCACCACTGTACATTTTTTCCTTTCAACTACTCTATTTTGTTGAGGTGTGTAAGTAGTGTGAGTTTTCTTTTGATGCCATACATATCACAATAATTTTTTTAAATCTCTTGAACAAAATTATCCTCCATGATCAATCCTAAATCATTTGATACTACACCTTTTTTCCTTTTCTACAAGGTCTCTAAACCTCTTGAATGTCTTCAAGGCTTCATCCTTGGTCTTAAAAGAATAAACCCAACACTTTCATGAGTAATCATCAATAAAAATAATGAAATATGATGACTTACCTAAACTCATTGTTTGCATAGGACCACAAATGTCTGAATGAACTAATTGAAGTGGATAATGGGCCCTCCATGCATTGCCTTTTTGAAATTTACATCTTGCATCTTTTCCTTTAGCACATCCTTCACAAAAAAAATTATGTTCTTCAACCTTCAATAAACTAGAAACTAAATGCTTTTGATGTTAGAATCTTCCAAATTGGAAATTTAAATTCCCATACTTGAGATGCCACAACCAACTTTTTTCCTCATATGCCATATTAGCAAGATTACCACTATGTTCTTCAAAATTCAATGGGAACATTCTATTCTTTGACATAGGCACAACTGTAACCACCCTATTGCCTTGGTTCTTATCATAAATTATGCATTGCTAATTTTCAAACACCACCTTATAATTTTTCTCACACAATTTCCCAACACTCAATAGATTATGCTTTAATTGTGGAATGTAATAAATGTCATTAACACTTTTCATACCTTATTTAGTAGGAACTTCCATAGCTTTTTTTGCAGCAACCTCCAATGATTTTTCATCACCAAGCTTGATCTTGGATTTGAAAGTTTCATCCATTAGAGAAAAAAGCTTCTCATTCCTTGACATGTGGTTAGAACATCCTGAATCTAAATACCAAACATCTTTAGTAACATTTTAAGCTCTGTCATAAGATAAAAATAAATTATTTGGAGGATCCTCATCACCCTCTTGAGCATAATGAATACTTTTATCATTATTACCTTATTTTAATTTGCACTCTCTTTCAAAGTGGCCATCCCTGTTACAATGATAGCACTAGATATTTCTCTTATCAAATCCATCTCTACCTTTTCCTCTCGAACCGTCTCTTCCTCTTGGACCACCTCTTCCTCTATTTCCTCTTGAAGAATTTTGATTTCAACCTCTTCCTTGACCTTGGTTGCTACTACTGGCATCTTCATTCTTTGTAATTTGCAATTTAGAGGAAAAATATTTCTCATCACTTTTCCCAAATGAATCTCTCAATCTCTCTTCATGAGACATTAGAGATCCAACTAGGCAATCAAATTTAAGGGTAGAAAAATTCATGATTTCTTCAATGATTATAGCAACATGGTTCCACCTTAATGTTAGAGACCTCAAAGCTTTTTTTATTACATTATTGGTTACTGTTTCTCCTAGAGTGGCCATTTTATTAACCACATCCTTGACTCTTATACAATAGTCACTTACTTTCTCAGTTTCTTTCATCTTCAAATTTTTGAAGTCTCTCTTTAATGTATGCAAGTTGACAACCTTAACCTGGTCACTGCCCTCATAAGCTTCTTGTAGAGTCCTCCAGGCATCTGCAACTAACTATGCACTTGCAATCCATGGAAATAAGCTCTTATCAAGAGCTATTTGAATATGAAATAAGGATTGAGAATTCTTTTTTTTATCCTCCTTAGTTGTTCTATCATTGGATGTAAGAGCATTCCAATCTATTGGCTCTTCATAACCCATTTCTACAATCTCCCACAAATCTTTCCCTGTCAAAGAGGTCATCATCTTGATGCACCAATATTCATAGTCACTTCCATTGAAATTAGGAATTGAAAAATAGTTTAGACCTAACATTATTACCAAAAATTAACCTACTTTGATATCAAAATGAAGAATCTAGAGCACAGCCTTATTTCTGAATCAACTGGGTTTGATAAATGATAACAATAGAAAGGAAAAAAATTAGCAGCAAATTATGACAGTAGAGATAAAAAAAATAGATCTCAGCACACAATACTCTCTTTTTATTCTGTCATCTAAATGAACTCATTACAATATTTAAACAAGCCTAAGATTACTAGAGATCGTAGCCTCTAGGAAAATAGTATTTCACTACTCTTGAATGGAGTTAACTGGTTTTTATTGAAACTTATAAAAATAAATCTAAGCTAACTACTACCCAGCATCTAAAAATAGAGATGACTAAACTAATAAATATGAGCATGCATTGATCGCTCAATATGAATACCGATGGAGCCACAAATAGAGGAATGCAAACTATACCTAAACTAATAGAAAAAATAGTGCATGGGACAAAAGCCAACAAGCAACTTGGTCTACAAAAAAATAATCTAAAACTAAGAAAGTGTGCACGATACATAGCGGTAGATTTTATTGTAGAACCGATTGTGCAACATCAGTTAAAAAAAAATTATACTATGAGAATTATTCCTCCAAAGTAAAGCAATTCACATGTAGAACTTGACTCCCTTAAAAAATATCCTAATCTAATTTGAAATTCCTCGTTTGTGTTTGTCAAGGCTGGATGAAAGAAATCAACTTTAAATTATTACTTTTTTGTATTGATAATAGTAAAGGCTCAAAAGAGATACAACTTAGTTTATTACAGCTGATGCCTCATTGCATCATGTCTCCCTAGCCTATCTTACAAAATATACAACATAGATACAATTGTAGTATCTAAACATATACAGAGAATACTTCATAAGTACAGGATTACAATAATAGAGCATTTACATTATGTATTGTGCATAGATACAATATTGAAAAACAAGTTTGATCAGTATTACATCATATTGGGCAGTAACTATGTTTGTGCAAAATTATACAAAAAAGGAATAGAACAAGTTGTACACAGGATTATAATCAGTAATCTCACATTATATTTTACAGACAAGAGATCTTTATACTAGATTTACATCATTATGTGATGAAATAACCAAGTTGTAGTATTTAAACTGGAAGCAAATTTATGCATTTGCATTCTCTGTGAAACTGGACATCTGGTATTTTTTTGTTTGTTATTTATGGTTTGTCCTTTAACAATTTCTTTTGAGGAGGGGGGGGAATCCCATATCAACATGGGCATCAATAGAGTCCCTACCCACAACCAAATTTACCATCATTCATCGACATCTTAAATGAGAGAGTAAAAACTCCTAAAATAAAAATTTGTTTCCATTGAGTGATATATGATGAAACCCATCTCCAAAACTTACACACTATGTCACATGATCTCAAAATAGATAAATAAAATAAATAAACTATCTATGGATAACTGTGCAAGGAAAACATTTGAAACCCTTGATCCAAGAATAGAGGAAGTAATAATGAGTGTTTCAGAAGCCACCAAAGAAGATATTGATTTGGCTGTCAAATCAGCTCAGGCTACCTTCAACCGTGGCCCATGGCCTCGCATGCTTGGCTCTGTGAGCTCTCTCTCTCATCTTTAGGGAAACTAGTTTGTATTAATTTTTTTGGTAATAAATGATAACCCAATAAATGTTGTCATTCCAAGAGAGGAGCCACACACTAATCAAGTATGCAAATCTGCTTCAAAAACATTCCAAACAACTTGCAATGTTGGAAACATAGGACATTGGAAAATGTGTGATCTCAATTGATTAAATTATAGAAACTGTCATTTCTTGCATATAAAGTTGCTAGAGGTTATTTATATATGATATTTCAAGTTCAAGACAATGGCAATTTGAAGACATAAATATATCTATGTAATGATACATAATTTGTATTTCTTATCATAAAGAAAAAACAATTATTATTTGATATTATATTTGAGCTTTTTTCCTCTAGAGTTAATTAATAAGGTCTTCAAGTAATATAAACACAATTATGTGTGTGATAAATTTTATGGCTTGCTTCTTTTGTATGTCACAGTTTCATTCTATAAGTATTTATCATGTCACAAATCAACCTTATTCCATCTAGAATTTTGCAATATAATTATTTTGAATTATTCCAATAAATATATAGCATCTTTAAGAGATTAATATAATTTTCCTCTTTTGCATGGCACAATGATAGTCTTAATACAATATAATTTTTTAGGTTCATTGTTATTATAATACAATAATTATTATTTTTATTTTATTTTTAATTATATTATATGTAACATATAATTATATGAAAATACTAATAAAAGTATATAATAACAATATAATACAATATTAATAATAGTAATATAATAAAAATAAGAATATTATACTAATAATGTAATATAATCATATAGCCATCTAAACAATTAATATCCCTACCCAAACAAGAACTAATAATCTAAGATGATTATCCAAACTATAATAAAAGCTAAAAGGCATCCATAATCAGTAAGCACATAACAATAGCATATCCAACCCATAAAATGAAATTACAAGCTCTAAGTGTCAAATAGTCGATGAAGACAAACACCTCTAGGAACTCACATTACATGGGTAATGCCAAATCTAAAAATATCAAGGCATACCTAGTCTACCAATATTAGCACATAGAAAGTTCAACCATGTAGTATCAAGGACCATCCACAAAGATATCCAAATATTGCAACAACACTATTGCAAGAAACCCATTAGCTCGATTTGGTATTTGACCACTCATACTCTTCTCAATTACAACATAATTCCTACCTAAAAGGTGATGACTTCACTAAGTGACCACTAGGTTACTCCCATCCATGAACTATCCTAACCCCAAAATCAATCAAATTGATGAGGGTCAACCAGACTTAGAAAATAACCCACAAACAAGAGAATAATTTTATTATTATCAAATGGAGCTTCTTACATGCAGAGGATCTCAAATCCCCAAGTTCTACAACACATGTAAGTTACAGAAAGCTACAGAATGTCCCTTTAGCAAACAAATCGACTTGTCCCCAAAATAGTTATATAAAATTAAAACCCACCCATAAATAGAATCCTCTTTAGTTTGGAGCCAAAACAACATTCAAATTTGAGTTTAGGCAGTTTTCTTTTAAAAATTACAACTTGAAGTTCAAATTTCAAAAGAACATTTGCAATTGTATCATCTACAAGTGCGCCAACTTCACGGGGCCATAACTTTTGATCGGGACTCCTGGAATTAACCGTTTGAACGAAGATAAACTTACTCAGCTTAATTCCCATAGACACACTTGTTGCTCCTTCTATGATCATCCTAACTCTAATCCTAGCATTTCTCAAAACTCTCAACAAACTGTAAACTCACAAAACAATCTCTCTTTTCTCACTAATGCACTAGAAACCTATTTGCACATCAAACTACAACAATGAACTTCAAAATAATGATTGAAAGATAACAAATGAATGACCAAAAGGATAAGAAGTTGCCTCTACTTATGAAAAATAACTATTTTTTATTTCTGCAAAGAAGCCTTATAACCCACCAACTTTTCTCTTCAACACCAGGGTAATTTGAGAAACTACCTTATCGTCTCATTAGTGGAAGCCCAAATGAATTAAAGATGAATCTTGTGATTCTTTCCATTTGAGGAACACTTAAACATTCTCTATTTTTAGTCTCTAAATATGGTTGTCTAGGATTTTAATTGACAACAACTACTATTTTATTGAGTCATTGAACATAGAAATGTTTACCTACATGTTTCTTATTTACATAGCAAGTTGACTTCTTCCTTAGCTTCAACCAACTTGTGGCTTTTGACAAAGTCTTATATTCTTATTTATTTGTGCATGGATTTTTAGTGCAACACTTTTTACTTCTATTTTCTTTATACTTCATACTATGGTTAGACATATTACATACTACACCCTTTATAGTTGTGTTGGTTTTAATATAATAAGCAACTTTACAATAAAATGCATCTCCTTACTTTTTACATAGCACATATTTTAAGTGCTTCTCAAACTTTATTAAATACCATTCACTTTTCAAATAATACATTATATATTGTGTGCCACATACTGCCCTTTTATCTACATTTAAACATTCTTACATATCATAACATGCACAACATATGGTTTTGTACTTGTTGGCTTTATATAAGCCATTCACCATTTATATGGTTTGCATTATATATGTGGTAAAGTTTATTTTCTTACTTTTCAAATATATACAAATATTATATGTGTGTGTTATATAATACCATCATTATAATATATATTAACATATATATGCATATTAAAACCATTGGTTGACATTTAAATGTATTAACAATTATATATATATATATATTAACCTACTCATATACATATATATTAGTATATATATACATACATCATTATTTTACTATCTATAATAAAAACATATATTTATATATCCATCGATTGGTATATATATAATATATATATGTTTGTGTGTGTGTCTCATATATCCAATCGATATTCTCATGCATATGATATATCCGTGTATGAGCATGCATAAATATTTTTACCGACATATATGTACGCACGTATATTCTCACATGTATGAGTTATTGCAATCACATACATATATACATATGTACATTCTATGTATATACTCATCAATTAATATATAAATATAAATACACAAAGAATTTATACTCAATACAGAGATTTAGTGATGTAATCCAAACTAAGAAACAATCATGAAATCAAAGACCAAAACCATAACCATAACAAATCATCCCCAAACTATGACCAAAGGTTTACTTACCAATTCTCGAACTATCTTGACTCAACTTGACCAAACTAGGATGTGAGTGTGTGATAGCTCAAATAGGAGCATTAAGGGTTACCAAACCAAGCTCTTCTCCTAAGTGATACTCCCCCTCTCTTCTAGAGGCTTGATTATTTTCCTTCATCCAACTTAGTGCATCACAATAGTAGTCAGCCAATAACATTACATTCATATGCATCATATATTGTCATCTTCAAATCATTTAAAGTATCATATTGCATTGCACATTCATTCATCATATTTTCCGTCAAAATATACAAAACATAATCATGTATTAAAGCATTTTAACTCATCAAAGTAATAGTAAATAAGTAATAACATAATGTGGTGTAAAATATTCCCCCCTTGTGAATCATCATCCTCAATGATTTTAAATATCATACACAAAACATAAAACATAAAACATAACAACATTATTTTCAAGAATTTTCAAAGTCTAGCAAAACATGAGGAAACTTTTACTTCATATCAACATAGTCCTTCCAAGTGGAAAAATCTTTTGCATATTGATCCCACTAGACCTTGCATTGTGAAACCTCTATTACGTAGGTGAAACCTACGCATCTCGAGTACTCTAAGAGGTTCAATTGTTACCACTCCTACATCTTATTCTTATAAAGCATTCCAATCTATAACATGATTATCCCCTTGCATGTACTTCTTAAGGTATGAAACATGAAAGACATTATGCATCCTAGCAAGAGTTGGTGGAAAATAAATTTGATAAGAAATAGGGTTCACTTCTTCAAGAACATCAAAAGGACCTACATAATGTGGTGCTAGTTTGGATGATTTCCCAAACTTTATAAAACTCTTGTGAGGTTTGACTCTTAAAAAAACCTTCTCTCCTACTAATAAATTTTTGGGTACCCGCTTTGAATCTGCATAACTCTTCTTCCTATCATTAGCTTCCACTAGCCTTTTCTTAAGTATACTAACTTTCTCCTCCATTTCAAATAGCATTTCTAGACCAAGGATTTTCCTATCCTCTAGCTTATCCCAACTTATAGGAGTTTGGAACTTCCTACCATACAATGCTTCAAATCGAGCTATCTTAATTGTGGAATGATAAGAGTTTTTATACACAAATTCCACCAATGGTAGGTAATCTTCCCACTTATATTGTTGATTCATGCAATGAATTCTTTGTATATCCTCTAACACTTGTTTCATCCTTTCAGTTTGTTCATCAGCTTCTAGATGATATGTTGAACTTATGTTCAATTGTGTCCCAAGTGTAGAAAATAAGGTTTGTAAAAACCTAGATGTCACACAAGCATCCCTATTAGAAATAATCTTCTCAAGAATTCCATGTAACCTAAATACCTCTTGAATAAATATTCGAGCTATAATAAGAGCTCCATCCATTAAATTCCCTAGAATAAAATAAGCCACCTTTGTAAGATTATCCACTACTACCAGAATGGCATTATGCTTATTCCTCGACATCGAAAGACCTTGCACAAAATCCATACTAATGACTTTCCATTTTCTTTTTGGAACCTCGTGAGGATAAAAAAGTCTTGTAGGGTGATGATGTTATGCCTTCACCCTCTAACATTCTAAAAAACTTTCTATAAATCTTGCAGCATCTCTTTATATCCCTTTCCAAAAATACAATGGATTAACATTAGCCACTAACTTAGTTACTCTAGGATTTCCAGAATAAGGTGCAGTATGAACTTATTTTCACACTATATTCCTTAGTTCCTCAAAGTCAAGTACATAGATTCTTCTCTTAAACCTTAATAAACCATCAAGTTCAAAGTGAAATCCTTCATACCTTGGGTCTTGCAGATTATTCGATAGTTCTTGCTTGCCTTGTTCATAGTACTCATCACCCTTGGATTTCTGCAATACTTGACCCTTGAAATTAGTTTGAATTGATATCATCGAGGAGATATATCTCCTATGACTTAGGGAATCTACAACTTAATTTTCCTTTCCCTTGATATAGTTGATATTAAAATCATAATCAAATATCAATTCCATCCATCTCCTTTGTTATTCATTTAGATTTGGTTGGCTAAACAAATACTTCAAACCGTGATGATAAATCTTGAATTCAAAAGGTTTCCCAAAAAGATAGTGCCTCCACATCTGTAATGCATGGGCAACTGCTACCAATTCTAAATCATGTGAAGCATAGTTTTTTCTCATAGGGCTTCAGCTTCCTAGACTCATAGGCTATGAATCACCCATCTTGCATCAATATTCCACCCAAACCTTCAATTGAAGCATCTGTGATAACAATAAAATCACCATCAAGATCTAGTAATTTCAGTATCAGAGTTGTAGTTAACGTCTCTTTGAGTTTGTAAAACATCACTTGACATTTCTCTAACCATTCAAACTTCTTCCCTTTTCTCTGCAATGAAGTAATGGAAAAGATATTCTGGAAAATTTTGCTACAAAATTTTGATAATAATCATCTAGACCCATAAATCTTCTAACTTCTAGCACATTCTTTGGTACTTCCCATTCAAGTGTGTTGCTTTAATTTTTTTTGGATCAACTACAATCCCATCAACTGAAATCACATGACCCAGATATTGCACTTCCTTCTGAAGGAAGGTACATTTTGAGAGTTCCATAAATCTTATGCTCTCATAAATATTGGAGAACAATCCCTAGATGTTGGAGATGTTCCACTTCATTCTTGGAGTAGATAAGAATATTGTCTAAGAAGAGAAACACAAACTTATCTAAGCAGTTCTTGAATACATTATTCATCAAGTTCATGAATTTTGTACGTGCATTCATAAGTCCAAAAGGTAGGACTGTAAACTCGTAATGACCATACCTATTCCTAAAGGTTGTTTTGAATATGTCTTCATCCTTGATCCTTAGTTGATGATATCATGATTATAAATCAATTTTTGAAAAAGATTCCATCCCTCACATCTCATCAAAGATATCGTCAATACGTGGTAACAAGTACTTTTTCCTTATCATTTCCTTGCAAAGCAAGTGATAATCTATGCACAAACATAGTGTACCATCCTTCTTCATGAAGATCACTGGTGCTCCCTAGGGTGAAACACTGGATCTAATCAATCCTTTGGACAACTCCTCTAATTGATATTTTAGCTCGATTAACTCTATTGTGGTCATGCTATATGGAACTTTTGATATAGGCTCCAACCCAGTAACAATACCAACCCAAGAACAATATCAATGGAGAAATCAAACACTCTTTTGGGAGGTAGTCCAAGTAAATCATCTGGAAATACATCCACAAAGTCCCTTAGGATAGGATATCTCTCCATATTTTATTTTCCTAATTCAACCACCTTGCCATCCTCAACTTCCTAGAGATCTTAGGGTCCATAGTACACTACGTCATCTTGAGAGATGAACTCATTACATTCTTCCATTTTTTCCATTTTCATAGCACAAAGTTGACATCCCCTCTTCTTAGCTCTATGCATTTATACGGTGGAGATTTTTTGCAACTTGACATCTCTAGGAATTCCTTGCAACAATACCCAGTTCCCTACATCATCTAAACATTCTATAGTTTTACTATTCCAATCTACTTTGGCTCTATGCTTCCATAGACAGTTCATTCCTAATATGGAATTATATGAACCTAGGGGGGCTACATACAAATTTACTTTTGTAGAGAAACTCAAAATTTCAACCCTTTCTATGAATAAACATTGCTGCACCTTAGCTCTTGTCTGGTTTGCGTACTCAACAATCCAAGAATTTTCCATATAGCCAACTTTCCTAGAAATTTTACTAGCTATTCTAGGAGAAAAAAAATTATTGAACTAGTGTCAATTAGAATTGAAATAGGTGGATGGTGTTACATTTGGGAAGTGTTGGAAACATTACCGTGAGGGCATGGTAGCTCATGACATGGTGTAGGTCATGGTTGCATGCCTATTTTCTCACCGTTTTTGTTGAAGATCAGTATTGGGGGGTGTCGGTGCGTACAAGGGAGGGGGTTTTCTCTACAAGCTCTTGGCTAGTATTTTTTGCAATCGATGTTTAGGTATGATCATTTTTCCTCATGTGGATGGTGTTACATGCACCTACTAATAGATTGGATTTAGTTTCTTCTCTACCTGGTGGAAAATTGTCTTCTTCAAATATGGCTAGCCCTAGTGTGGGTTTGTTAGGAAATGGAGGTTTTCACTTGCAAAAGGTGAATGGGTGTTTGGAAAGATTGAAAGAATGTCTAGTTGTGGTAATACAACCTGAATCTATTGCTGAGGATGTGGAGTGCTATAGCAACCATGTGTTGATTTACAATTTTATGGGGATGCAGGTGTCACTTCCATTTCTTGATTCGTAGGTTCACAAGACTTGGAACCCTGAGGTGATTTTGATATTATGCTAGCTTCCAATAATTTCTTGATGGTGGATTTTTCCTATGTGGTTGATAGGAATTAGTCTTTTGAAGGTAGGCCTTATTTCTACAACTAGGTGAGACTTTTTTATCAAACCTTGGCATATGGGTTTCAACTCTGTGGAGGAGCTCCCTTCTAGGGTTCTAGTTTGGGTGCATCTTACTCATTTTCCTTTGGAATGTTGGAAAAGTGATATACTATGTAGAGTTGCTCTTTTTCTCAGTAAGCCTATTGGGCCTTCCCAACAAACCTTTGACTAAAAGAGTACCTTCTTTTCCTCATGTATGAGTTTAAATTGATTTGAAATATATGCTACCAAATTCGGTTCAAATGAGCATTAGGGAAACCTATTGGACCCAAGAGATGATATTACAATTCAATGAAGGAAAAAAGGAAAGGTAATATGATCTC
Source organism: Sequoia sempervirens (assembly GCA_007258455.2). Classification (NCBI taxonomy): domain Eukaryota; kingdom Viridiplantae; phylum Streptophyta; class Pinopsida; order Cupressales; family Cupressaceae; genus Sequoia; species Sequoia sempervirens. The sequence continues at coordinate 730,166,846 of VDFB02271358.1, read as the reverse complement.
TTTTCTTCAATCCCAAGAGGGGGTTCTTCTTTATTTCTCTACTATGATTTCAAAAGATTCTATCCATTTTTTTCTACTCTAGTTTCTGAAAATTCCCCTCCTACCAGTGAGGATGAAGCTTTAATATTAGCATGCATTCCTCCTTTGGTGACCACTAAAATGAATGATTCTCTTCTCAAATTGATCACCTTGACAAAGTTGGAGGATATTGTGTTTCAGATGAAGAAAGGAAAAGCTTTAGGACCTAATGGGTTTCCTATTGAGTTTTTTTAGGAGTTTTTGGAGGTAGTCAAGCTTGAACTTCTTGATGTTGTCTAGGAGTCTCAAAGGAATAAGAAAATGCTAAGAGCCATGAATGCCACTTTTATTGCCCTTATGCCTAAGTGAGAGGGGGCTAATTCATTGGATCCTTTTAGACCAATTTCCCTTTGCAATGTGATGTACAAAATAATTACTAAGCTAATTGAAGAGCACCTAAATCCATGGTTAAATAGGTTGATTTATGAGGAGTGAGCTGGTTTTGTTGCTAGAAGACAAATTTTGGATGGAATTGTTACTATAGTTTAAATTGTTCATTCTATGGCCTCCTCTAGAGAGAAGGCTATGTTTATTAAGTAGGACATTTCCAAAGCTTATGATTGAGTAAAATGGGACTTTTATCCAAGATTTTGAGGCTTTTGGGTTTGGAGGTGCCTAGATTAAGTGGGTTATGAGTTCTATTACTTCCTCCTCCTTCTTTGTGTTTATCAATAGGGAGCCTTCTGAGCTTTTTGTTGCATCTAGAGGTCTTTAGCAGGGGGATCCCTTATCCCCATATTTATTTTGATGGTTTAGGGAATTGGGAGATTTATTAAATCTTGTGTGGAGTTTGGTCTCATTTAGGGATGATGTTGGGGCAATAATTTACCCCCCAATCACATCTTTAGTTTCTAGATGACAAGTCTCTAATGGGATTAGCCAGAGTGGATGAAGTGGTCAACTTGAGGAAGATCTTGTATTGTTACTTGGTTGATTTGGGACAAAGCATCAATGATATTAAGTCTTGTATTTATTTCTTTAACACTCCTAAGCTTATTCAATAGAGAATTTCTAGGATTCCCAGGTTCCATATTGGATCACTTCCCTTCATCTATATTGGTATTCCTCTTGTTTTCTACATGCTTCCAATGTTGTTTTGGTAGGATTCTATTGAGAAATTTCATAAAACAATTAGTCATTGGACTTGCAGGTAGCTTTCTACTGCTGGTAGAGTGACCCTTTTGAAATATGTGGTTCAAGCCCTCCTATTGTACAGGTGCTTTGCATTTTCTACCCCTGTCGGCTTTATCAAATACTTTAAGAGTATTTTTCATCGATTTCTCTGGTCTAGTAATATTCTTTCAAGGAAGTGGAGATCAGTCAAGTCGGATGATGTGTGTTGGCCAAAAAAGGAAGGTGGTCTGGGGTTGTGTCAAGCTGATATGAATGGAAAAGCTTTGGAAACTAAACTTTTCTAGAGATGGTGTTCTTAGTAGCATAAAATTTGGGCTAATATCCTTACCTCAAAATATCTTGGGGGTGTGGAGAGTGTTGATGTGTCTAGATTCAGTCTTATGGGTAAAGGTTCTATGATTTGGGGTAACCTCAAAAGGGGAGCCAATATGTTCAAACAAGGTTTGCTCTAAATTTGCAACAGAGGCTCAAAAGCTCTCTTTTGGTTCAATTCTTGGGATGGTTACCCTCCTATCATGTCTTCTCATCCTCATTTGCAAGATTTATGTAGTAATTTTCTTGAGGATGGATGGAGTAGAGTGGTGGATTTCAAAACCCCTTGAGTTCTAGAGCAGGTTATTTTGTTTAGGTGGAAGGACCCACATGAGTGGTTGCTAGGGGTATTGATGGAAGAACGTTAGGATTTGGCTTCCATTTTGGTTGTAGGGTTTGCAATTCTCTTCTAGAGAGAGATGTTCTTACCTAGGGTCATGACCATAAAGTAAACTTCTTTGTTTCCTTTGGCTATCAGGTGATGGATAAATAGGTTTTTGGGTGTACGAGGATCCCCTAGTGGAAACATATCTAGAATAAATTTTCTTGTCCCAAGCGCATTTTTTTTGTTGGTTGGTGGTTTATAATAGATGCTTTACCTAGGAGAATCTTTGGAAGTATGGATTTTTGGTTCCCTCTATGTGTGTCATGTGCTCCAATAATGATGAGACCACTTCACATCTCTTTTTTCAGTATTCCTTTTCTAAGAAAATTTAGCATTCCTGGTGGGATGTCTAGAACTAGCCGTGCAGATAACCCTCTTCCTTGGAATATTTCTAGATTAGGTTGGGGAAGTCTCCAACTAAGACTTCCTTCCTCCAAATAGCTTGGATAGTTAGTCCCAATTTGATTATTTGGAATATTTGGTTGGAACACAACCATAGGATTTTTTTGGATAAGAAGCTTCAGGTAGGCTAGGTTTGCAAAATAATTGTGGTGGTTCTTCAGGAGACTTTGGTTGTAAACTGTTATTTTTCCATCCCCATGGATCCTGGAGATGCAAGAGCGGTTCAATCTTTGGGGATTATGGTTTGTGATAGGGATAGGCACAAGCCTATTCTGGGTCAAAGTGCTAGAGGGAAGGTCCTAAGGGGAGGTTATTGGAAACCCCCTCCTCTAAAGGTACTAAAAATTAACACTGATGGGTCCTCTAGAGGAAATCTTGATCATGCTAGAGTCGATGGCATTAGCAAGGATAGTTTTGGAGTGGTTGAGTTATTTTTCTCAGTGTATAGAGGCCAACACTCTAAAAAATTTATGGAGTTAGCTATTCTTATGGAATTAAAATGGGCTTGTTCCCTTGGTTGGAGAAGGATAATTTGTGATTATGACTCTCAAATTGTGATTGACTGATTGAATAAGCATCAATTAGAGGATATGAATTGGAAATTATCTATGGTGGTTAAGAAAATCACTTCTCTCAGAGGAGTCTTGGATTCCAACACCTTTTTCCATATCCCATAGGAGTGGAATAAGGTGGCTAATGGTTTTTCCAAATGGATGTTGGAGCAGATGGGGACTTGGAATATGGATGATTGGGGATTTCTACCTGAGGATCTTGCTCAAGAATTTGAGGATCTGGTTATGGAGGATATGAGATGTTTATTGGGAGTTACTTGATGGCTCTTTTGTTGGTTTTTGACCCTTGTGGGTCATTTGTACTCTTATTCTTTGTACTATTTTCTTGGATCAATAAAGTTTTTACTCTCTTTTATTAAAAAAAAAAGAATTGAAATAGGTGTACCAAAAAAAGTATCAAGAATTTCCACATAAATAATTTGATACTTCGTCTGTCAGTTGTTTAGTGCCGCATGAATCTTCTATTGGAACACTGCTCATTGAGGAGGTAGAGTATTTTCATTTCATTGTGTTCCTAGTGGTTTGTTGGGAGACTGAATTACATAGTGATCTCCTCAACATGTGAAACATCCTCTCAATAGCACTTGCCTTGTTACTAGTTTCCCAGAACTCCCTTCGTTCCACTTGGGGTTGTTGTTTTTATTTCCCCTGTGGTCTCTTCTATATTCATTCCAATTATTACAGAATCCCTTGCCTCCTTTCCTTTGAAAATCCTTCCCATCACTTGGCTTATTAAAATTTTGATTAGCTTGTAACCAATTAAACCTTTTTTATTCTCTTTACAGAAGGAAGAGATAGATTTAATCCTCTACTCTTGCTTAATATCTTTCTCATAAACCAAGTCCATAGTAGTAGGAATGTGTACGTCTACTCCTTTGATTTGGGTGTCGAGGCCCATTATGAACTTTCTAATGTGAAACTTCTCATCCTTTTGGTACATAGGTACATACTTTAGGAGACAAGTGAATTTCTCCTAATACTCAACTACTAAGGAACCTCCTTGCCTCAAATTGTGAAAAATCAATAAGCTTCTAATCATAATAAAGCTGAGGTAGCCACCGCTTTCAAAAAATCTCCATGAATTCATCCCAAGTGAGACTTAAGTAACTTAACCAAAGCTCCATCTTTATGTTCATCCACCATTTGGATGCTTCACTAGCTAGCTGAAAATCTCCCCAAATAGCCTTGGTTATTTCAAAGTAATTCCTTATCCCAAAATATTTCTCCATTTATATGAGCCATGCCTCAACTACATCCCCATTGATGGTTCCCTCAAACTTAGGAGGGGTGACCTTCCTCATATCTCATGACAATTCATTTACAATTTGTTTCCTCTTGCTTCCTTCAAACCTACATTGGGATTCATCTTTTTTATGATTAGTTGACTGGGAATGACCATTGGAATTTTCTCCTTCCCCTTCATTAGTAACTTCCTATTCTTTCCTTTACATTCCTCTTACCTCTTGCTTAAGGTGTCCAATTCTTTCTCTAGTCTCATTCATCATGGCCAAAATTTGATCCAATTTAGCCTCAGAGTTTTTTTCTCCTTGGCTTACCTCTTGGCTACCTCCAAGGTTGGTTCTTGTTCTAACCATTATCACAAGTAGTGTTCCACCTAGAGGTTTCATTTCAATTAGATTCTTTGAAGGCTTACATAGCATTCTAAAACATTTTCAAGAACAAACATTCATTCACAAAGAAGTTAAGAGAAGAATTTTGCATAAATTTTTTTGTCAAATCATATTTTTTATTAAATTCAAAGGATTCCAAATATCCTTGTATTTATAGAGTGACTATTCAAATAGTCTAGAGGATAATATCCCTCAAAATTCACTTTTTGATACATATCTAAGTGGCACATATTCCTCATATTGTTGCTTAGATACATTGTCTATAGGTGCGTAACCTTCAAACTCACTCTCAAATACATAATTTTGGGGGACATATCCCTTTGATTTTCCACTAGAGGAAATTACAATAACTTTCAATATTAGAACACGAGGGTTCCTATGAAATATGGTAGGACTAACACTCCACTCTAAGAGAATATCCCTGGAAAGTGGTATGGAATCTTACTTTATAGGAGAGATAGGAGGTACGAAGTTAGCGACCTTGCACGTCCTCTTTCTTGACTAACTGACACAAAATAAGGTATGGTTAATAGTCTCAGTGTCACTAAGCCATATTACATTGTCATAATTAGTTTCATCAATGGTTCTAACAATGGCTTCTCTTTCTTTTTTTGCCTTGAGTTAATGCTCATTTCCAATTACTAACTTACTTGTAGTCATCTTGAGATGCACCATCCTAGCACAAGAAGTCCACACATTAGATTCAAATAATGTTGGATGAAATCATAGAGAGATCATAAGTTCTAGAGCTAAACGTGGTAGCTTTGATACCACATGTAATATTCCCAATGTTTTACCTATTGATTTTACCTACGTTTTAACCCATATGTGAATAATTCATTTTTACTATCACAAAGCAATAAAAAAAAAATCTAATTTAATAACAAGATGCACATTCAAAATAATCCCTTTTCAAACTTCCATTGCATTTATAAGGAATTATTACATAATCCCAAGTAATGATTTCATAGTACATAATCCCATGTAGAGATAACATTTTTTTTCATTTACAATTTCCATAAAGATAGAGATACATGAATACATACATAGCTTCCAAGAGCTTTAATGAAATAGAGTACAAATGGTCCAGATGTCCTTGTTGGCATATATCCTCAAATTTTGGTTGCCAACTCTATGAGGGAGAGTATCACTCAAGCACTTTTCCACCAAGCATGGACTTACTGTGGTCCCTCGCACATCTACCTTATTGGTAGCATGTCCTTACCCCTTGATGAAGAGATTGGTTTGGTAACCTCATAATACTAGACTTCCTGAGCATGGTTTTGTGTCCTACATAACTAAAGCTATAATAAATTGGCTACAACCTACATGAATGACATTCCCAGCTTAATTATGCAAACCTGGCTCACAATGAACTGACAAGTGTAATTAGTGGCTGCTTACACTACTTTGGTAAAAGATTTCACATATATATACAATCTCTCAATACTTCGAGTGTAGTCATGTGTTCACCCACCCCTTAGCTCAATTTGGTATTTGACCACTCATACTCTTCTCAATTACAACACAATTTCAACATAAAAGGTGATAACTTAACAAAGTGACCACTAGGTTATTCCCATCCATGGATTATCTTAACCCCAGAATCAACCAAATCAACCATACATGTACATATAGTATTGCAAACTGACATTTTCAACATAATACTTCAAGATACTATCATTTCTCATATTTCATACTCTATGTAAGGATACATACATTCTCTGACAACCTAGGTATTATACTTATACACTATGATTGTCTTGTTTAGCAAACACAAACACACAATTCCAACATAAGGAATAAATATATATATAAGTATCAACCAACAAGGTTTCACCAAAATAAGAATTCACCAAAGATCATGCAAGCTCACCCAAATAAGAAATAACCAAAGTTCTTGCAAGCAAGCTCAACATAACATATAATTTACCTTTTCCTAAAACACTTACATTCATAAACAATTAAGGTTTCAACACAAAAAGAATAGAGAAGTAAAATCAGCATGCCTAGAACTATAGCTCCCAATGAAGATACTACTTCCTAAGCTTAATTCTCACACTCACGCTTGTTGCTCCTTCTATGATCAACCTAACACCAATCCTAGCCTTTCTCAAAACTCTCAACAAAATACAAACTCACAAAACAATCTCTCTTTTCTCACTAATGCACTCAACAACCTATTTGCACAAAAAACTACAACAACGAACTTCAAAAGAATGATTGAAATATAACGAATGAATGACCAAAAGGCTAAGAAGTTGCATCTAATTATACTAAAATCTAAGAAACTTATTGCTACAAACAAGCTCTAAAATCTTCCACCTTTTCTCTTCTAGCTGCCACCACTTAATAGCAAAAACTAACTCCTCTAAATGAGTCAACTAGGCCCATTGAAGTGAAATGTGGCTCTTCAAACAGTTGATATTGAAACATCAAAAAATGTGGTGAATCAAAATATGGAATGGGGGGTATGATGCACCTATTTTCCTTAGTTCATTAGGTAAAATAGACCCCCTAGATCAAGATTAACTTTCAACCCTTAGGTGAGTCAACCTTGGTGGAGATCTTGTTGTTTTCCTTATGACCCAGGATGGGGTAAACCAGCCTGAAATGCACTTTTGGGAGATGAATGAAAAATACTAAATATTTGAAATTATGTAATGTAACACATGAAACCTCTAAATTAAACCTTAATCTGATAGAATCTAGAAAGCAATTGCAGATGTGAGAAGGGCTTGATTTTATGCACCTGCTACAAAAAGGTTGTGTTGAGTGTCATCTTGGGACTCATTCTCCCAAGGGTGGATGGGTCTTGCTACAGGGGTTGAAATTTTTATTTCATAGTCCTCTGGTCCTATGTATACACTTCTGATTCCTCTAAGTTTCATAGTCAAAAATTCAAAAATAAATTATAAAAGTGAGTTTTTGTAGCTTGATGACAATGTTGATAACTTTTGCAACTTGGACAAATTTTGCAATTTTTCTCTTTTGATATATCTTCAATTATTCTTCAACCTAATATCTACAAAACAAACAAGAGGGAAAAATTGATTGTTTTTTTTGTGAATGATGGTTTTCCTTGGTCAAATTTTTTTTTGGAAATTAAACCTTGAAATGAAACAATGAAACATGAAAGGAATGATGAATGAATAATTTCTATGTTGCAACTCACTAAACCCTTGAAGGACTGGATCTTAGTATATCTCTCCAAAGTCTTCATCTTGCATGAAATGTCTTGATTGATAATGTGATCATGATGCTTGAATCTTGACTTGAATGCTTGAAACCTACATCACAATGTTAGCTCCAAAAACATGCATTCATGCTTGATAACTTTGGCATGATGCTTGAGATCTTGAATGCTACAATAAATACTTGAGAAATTTTCTCTTGGATACCTTTGAAAATAATCTTAGCTCTTGTGAAGTTCCTCAAAAATTTATAGGATTTCAATTGATAAAAAGACCTTTCTTTTATAGAAAATTTTATAATTTCCCAAAAATTAAACATTACAAGTTGAGATTTGAATTTGAATTTGGGATCATAAAAAAGGTCACCAAAAACATGTTTAAATTTTAATCAAGCAACTAAAGGGGAACCATTTTCCTAAGGGCGAATGGGTCTTGACCTAAATATCTAGGACCTATTCATTCAATCATGATTCCCCTTTTGGAAATTACAATTAATTAGGATTGTAAATGCATAATTGGGCCAATTATAGGTTAATTAAGTCCAATTAATTGAGGGATCAAAACATAGTGTGAAAATATAAAGGAATACATTTTCCAACACTATAGATATGAAAAGACATAAACAGTCCTTGCATTTTCATTCTCAAATATGGTTGATTCACCCTTTTTAACTAAAAACAACTATTATTTTACTAAGTCAAACATAGAAATGTTTACCTACAAGTTTCTTATTTGCATATCAAGTCGACTTCTTCCTTATCTTCAACCAGCTCGTGGCTTTTGGCAAAGCCTTATATTCTTATTTAGTTGTGTGTAGCTTTTCAATGTAGCAATTTGACTTCTATTTGCTTTATACTTCATACTATGGCACAACATATTACATATTACGTGCCCTTTATAGTTGTGTATTGGATTTAATGTAATCAGCAACTTTACAATAAAATGCATCTCCTTACTTTCACATAGCACAAATTTTAAGTGTTTCTCAAACTTTATTAAATACCATTCACTTTTTAAATAATACATTATATACTATGTGCCACATACTATTCCCTTTTATCTACATTCTTACATTCTTACATATGCATAGCATATGGTTTATACTAGTTGGCTTTATATAAGCCATTCACCATTTATGCGGTTCACATTATTATGTCGCCAAAAAATGTATACATTGCTTGATATGGGAATAATTGATGATAAATTGGACTTAATGAGGCCTTGCTTTAGTGTTGTGAGATTTTTTACACATCCACACTAGGTCTTGGACCCTTGCAAACTGAATAAAATGCATTTAATGATGTCTTGTAAAGTTGTTGTAAAGTGTTGTAAAAGACTTTCACAACTTTCTAGACTCTTATCAAGCATCTAAGTCTAATGGACCTATTTTTCCCCTTAATTCAATATTATAAAATGTATTTAATTACTTTTTCACATCAATCTAGAAGGCTTGTGAATTAAACCTAATTCTAATCTAGTGTTGTAATGTGTCTTACATGTTCACATTGGATTTTGTGCCTCTCTAGGTTATGTGGACCTCATTTTCATGATGCAAAGTGTATTTAATCACACTTTCACATTGAAATTTGTGTCCCTCACCTTAATTACCCTTTACATCATCATTAATAGGCCTCTAGGCCCCATATTGTGCATCCCGGGGCATAATTTGATTAAATACCCGACTAAATCAACATAAGAACCTAATTTCTTTGTTCCTCGACAATCCAACTGGAAAAAGAGCCCTTGTGGGACCAAGTCGCCCATTTAGGTGAATTAGTCCCATCTAAGTGGGACTAAGTCACCTAGCTTGGCGACTTACTCCCATTTGAGCTATTTTCAAGATTCAAGCAATAAAAATTGGATTTTAAGTTTATTTTTTCCTTCATTTCAGCCTTGGGGATCAAATTAATAGGAAAATTAGGTGGATTTCCTATAAGTACAAGCTTCTAAACCCTAATTCATCATTAACTCATTTTCATTCATCATTCATCATGTTCTCAAGTCAAGCAAGCTAGGGTTTTTACATTCTAATTCATCAAAATAGCTTTTTCAGACATTCAAGGGAAGATTCTTCATCTTTTGCTATAGAAAATCAAGATCTATCATCATGGAAAGTTTCTTCATCACATTATTTCTTCATTTTGGTTTAATTACCTCAAAAGGGGTTTGACCAAGGAAAACCCCCATGCCCTAACATCCAACATTTCTCTCTATTTCCTTGTGTGGTTGTAGATTTAGGTATTGTTGATGCCAAAATTTGATAAGGTAACAGTGTCTTATGAGAAACTCAATTTATGGGGGACTTTTTATGCTAAACTGAGTGACCTATAGGTTTTTAGAGAAGTCGGCTTCTTCTCAATGGGGGTTTGAAAGGGAAAATGAAATGGATATAATAAAATAAAGTCTAACCTAAGGTGATGTGCCAAGACTTAATGATAGGCACGATAAATCATAGATCTAAGGGCCTGAATGGTGTTGTAATGTTCCAGAACATTAGAACCTTAAGATTACAGCATAGACAATCCATTCATCGACATAAAATAATATTGCATACATTCCTACTGCCAAGAAGAGTCATTAGACATGGTCTAGGTCAACAAACTTGCATTCAACATATATAGAAGTTCTTAAATAAAATGTCCAGACAATAAAAGCATAGTTTACAGTTTGATCAAATCGCATGAAAAATAGAAAGGCCAAACAATTGGCACAGTCTGAGAGTTTTTGCAATAAAATAAAACAGCAATAAAGGCTTGGTGTCTTTATACTAAAACTAGCATTTTTCATCAAATTCTGAACCCTTTTCTCACAACAGAGAAAATGATATAAAGCAGGAAAAAACCCCCACCGCTTTGGAGAGCAGCAACAAAAAATATTTTTCAATTCCCTAGCAATGATGCAAGAATCAAAATATTCTCAAAGTCGTTGCAACAGAATCAATCTGGAACCAAGCATCCGGTCACTCCAGGCACAAGTGTGTCCTCTATAAATGATGGCGGCGGTCCCGGCAAGGCCTGATCAGACAAGTGTCACCCTCCTATGTGAATGATTATGACAAGCAGGGGCCAATAGCATCATTCAATTCATCTAGTCTATCACCCGAATATGAGATCTGCTGGCTAGGCACGTGGTAGCTTTTTGTTGCCCATATGAACCCTTTTCTTTTGGCGTTGAGGACTTAAATTAATGCTACATGTGTCGAATGGGCCGAGCACTTCATCAACAATGGAGGGAACGATTACCAATCGGGCACAAAAGAGACGTGTGGCAACGTTTCACTGCCCGCAGTTGCTACTTCATCTCTATGTGGAAAGATTTGCAAATAGCAGACACATAGCAAGTGTACACTGTAGATAGCAACTATGGGGCCCACCAAAACTTTTTGGGAAAAAGGGCTTCGTTGCACCCGAGCAGAGCCCGATTAGACAGTAAGAAATCATGATCAAAAGAATCCCACAGATGCAACACGTGGAAACATAGCGAAGTTTCCTGGAATGAGAAGGAATGCAGAGACTCGGGGTTGCGAGGAGTAGACACGTGGAGTGGCAGAGCAAAACCTAGATAAAAGGCCGAGCTGACTTTGCGATGCACGGGTCGACGCATAGAGGAAAAATACACTTGAAGGGAGCTATTTAAATATTTATTAACAACTTTTGGCGACTATCAGGGGCGTTTCGACTAAGGAACGAAGAACCCAAAATTTCTCTGGTTTATAGGCTAGAGTGCCATTTCATTAGATAATGGAGTATGAGATTGGAAAGATCCACCTACAGAGGCAACCATTCATCCTCAGATGGCTTCACCATGTTGCATAAATTCTCCTGCGCTCCACTTAGATCGATAGTTTCCTTGTGAGGCAGCGCATTGGGTAAACCGGCCCCTGCTTCACAATGAAATAATAGTTGTGCAAGTGGATGAATCACTCCCTCAATGTCAGTCATCGTGGGAGGATGACTAAAATCTTTGAAAGCCTCTGGATCATTTTCCTTCTCTTCTATCTTTTCCGTAATCTGCTCGGTCGTGGAAATAGAGCCATCTTCAAGGAACGAGGATGGAAAACCCATCCTGATTAACTCAAAGAAACTCCCCCGTATGTTGTCCAGTGTCTTGCTCAGAATAATCATGGTTGCTTTAGTGTGTTGGAAGGCGAGTGGCAATGGATGAACTTATTTTCTGTTTGAGCAGCAACATCCTAATCTTCAATACCCGCTCTGGCAAGTTTTTCATCAGAGACCGAGTATAGCTCGGTGAGCAGATCTTTTGCTTTAGGAACCTTCTCCAAGATGAACCGTAGGAACTGCTCAATCGTATCATGAGCCTCCTAGCTCAGCTTTGATGCCTTGGTGATGAATCAGAGGGTAGGCTGCAGTGTTAGGAAAAAGGCTTTAATTTTTTCCCAATGAGAGATGTACAACTGCCTAACCAACAGAATGATGTCTGGCTGTGTAGGGGGAGATAGGAGAGAGCTTTTAAGAGAAGCAATCTTCGCGTCTCTTGAAATAATAGCCTCGGCCAATTCTACCATTTTCTTTTTCTCGAATGCTAGTTGTTCCGCAAAGCTGCTCATTTCTTTATTCCAATTCTCCTCGGCTTGGGAGTGATTTGCTAAGTGCATGTCCAGAGAAGACTTTGTCTCTTGGATTTCTTCTTCTATTTGAGCCTTTAGGCCCTTAAATTTAGCCTCTTTTTCTTGTATTTTCTGCCCATATTGAGCCTATTGGTGCCCCCAAAGCTTCATTCCTCTACGCCATTCCTTGACTACACTCAAGGCGAAGTCACTCCAGCTCTTCATTCTTCAGTTGCAGATTCTATTTCGTCTCCTGATTCTTAGAATGTAGCTCTTTTATCATGGTAGGGTCGGTAACCTAGTCTTCGCAAGTTCACCCTGAAGTCTACTCCTCTCATCCTCTATTGCCAGCGCCCTTTCTGTCAAACATGCGACATCTGCCTCCAAGGATTTATTTTTTTCTCCAAAAAACTAATCCTTTCTCTTGCTGCTTTAAGTTGCTCATCCTTCTTCTTTAACTGGCGGCCAGTTTTAAGGAAGTCAAAAGTGACCACCCATTGTGTTTCCTCCATGATTTCAACCTTATCCTGCGGTCGGGCCACCTTCATGTCGAGCCCTACCGCATATATCTCATAATATTTTGGGTGCATTTCCCCCTGAGGCTTGGTTACCCTCGGGTACATGGTTGCAAACTTCAATTCCTGTCAGGCCTCATCATAAAAAGTCTATATTTTTGGCTCAATAGAAGTGTTGTCATCTTTTTTCGCATTCTAATTACGCATGCCTCCTTTCCACAATCAATATGTGCAATAAATTCAGCTGGCAACGAAACTAGTCCACCTACGAAAGGAGCACCAAAAGGTAGGGCATGGGAATAGGTAACCCTCATAGGCGCGGGCATTTGTTTCTTCTTGAGAGTGACAGTTTGCGAGGAGAAGTGGGGCACATTCCAAAGTTTGGTTTGATGCCCAATAGAAGGGCTAGTCATTTGGAATGACTGAATTGGTGAATCAGCCATAAGACTCATAGGCTGGGATGGTGGAGAAGTTTTCAATGTGGTGTCATCCTATTACAATCGAAGAGGATCTACAGGAATAGCAAAAAAAGAAGGGGCACTCGCAGGGGGTATGTTTTCAAAAATCAAGGCAAGGAAAGTTTAAGTGGCAACAACGGGTGTAAGGGTCTGCAGAGGAGTAAGGCCGAGTGGAGTGGTTTGTGAAAATTGGGAAAAACCTCTTGAATATGCTAGATTAAAAGTGGAAGGCAGAGGGCCAGTACTCATGGTAGGGATTGCTAGTGAGGCAGGGGCAAATACCAAGGAATGAGAAGTAAGGGAAGAATGAGTGAATTTTACCTGTTGACTAGTCAATGGCAGCTCCAGAATCGTTAGCGACTCCTCCTCAGCCTTAGGCTCCTAGCTAGCTGCAAGCACTTTTCTTCAGGCGGGTTCTTGCAAACTTCTCTGATAATGCTCTTTGTGCACTATCGTTTTGCAAGTGGGCTCTCCTGAGCTTCAGAAGCTATTACCGTTTGCTACAGTGATAACATGGTTGGCTTAGTAGCCCAAGTGAGTGTATGTGAGGCCCTTGATATATTAAAGTGCACATTCGTGGCCACATAGGCGGGCTGCCCAAATCCTTTCTCGTTTCGCACAGAGGAGGCAGATGTCACCGCTTCCTCTTCCTACTCTTCAGACTCGCCTCCCGGGTCTCCGCTCTTATTAATACTAGAGCTCGGCCTGGGGTGGCCCTCATTCCACCATCTTTCAAATTCCTTGTCATCCTTCAGACTGTCATAATGGGCATCCAATTTCCCTGTCTTTTGGCGATACTTCCAGAAAGCCCCTATTTTTTCAATAGCTCACTTCTCATCCTTCTTCAACTTATTGTACATGGTGCGCTTCGTGAGGACATTATCTTTGGCCACTGCCATAGCAAAGTAGAACTTGTGTCATGGCCCTCTAGTATCTTGTGTAGGAATACGTGTCAATTCAACAAAATTTTCATCTTTGTCTGCTTACGGGTTATGTTGCTTCTCCCAGTAAGGTCGGGGAACATGTGTAACTTTCATATGCGGCTCTAGCAAGTCATTGAAAGGGTTGTATTCCCACTTATCATTTACCAACACCAACCCTAAATAAGCTAGTTTATCCTCTAATAACTGGTCCGATTGTTTCTTAATCAGAGTTACCGACTTGAAATTCTTCGGACAAGAGAAGAATCCCTTTTTCTTGACACTTTTGTTGCTATAGAAGGTAAAATCAATGATACACACCTGTCAATACATTTCCAGTGCGAGCACCCTATCTGTGACACAGGTTGGAAGAAGGAAAGGTTGACTAGTGAAGCCCCGCATCCAGAGAATAGTGAAATTTGTTCCTAAGAACCAGTCACAAGTGAGAGTGAAACTCTGCATATATCCGGTATGCTCCTTGTCGAGCCGAATTATGTCACCTTCTCCGATTAAATCATGCAAGACTGGAGTTATGAAATAATCCAAAAATGCATAATAATCATATGATATAGAAAGAAAAGGCATCCACATGGACACTGGCTTCCTCTTACCCCGTTCATCAAAAATTGATAATTCAAAATACCGAGCGAAGAAATTAGGGTTTTGATGCAGAAACATGTGAACTAGGAAAGAAAGAAATCTAAAATTTCCCTTCGCCGGGTAATTTTTAATTTGTCGTATCATTTCATCTACCATGAACTCAGCAAAATCATACCAGAAGGTATCATGTTGCTTGCAGAATTGGAATGCCGGTCCCAGTTGAAAAGTTTCCACCATCTCATCGGAGTCTCAGCCGCACACAAAAGCTAGCATGGACATGGCATCCTGAAAATCCTTGTGTAATGTATCGCACGGCAACGGAATACTTGGCAGTTTAGCGGTTGGGATGCCTTTCCTACCAGTCTCCTCCAACAAGAACTCTGAGTTCTTTTTCATCACCCTCCATGTTTTCTCTCATTTGCCAGGGTAAAAGGACTCAATGTTCTCTCTTCTTTTACTTGGGTTTGGGATACATAGCATATGCCAGATGGCATGTGGGGTGATGTGAACCCTTAAGTTTTATCCCTCGATGTAGTGGGTATTAGGGTTATAACACTAGATGGCAGTGTCAACTATCTTTGGGCAGTAGTGCACCAGCGAGACCATGTATTGTGGAAGACCAATGTACCAAATTTTCATTGTTATAGATTTGTCCGCCTTTGGTGCCTTCAACCTTGCACAGGCTGCTTCTCTTAAGGACTTAAGGTTTTTTGTGAGTCTTGGATCATAGATATTATCCCATTTCTCTTCAACCCTTCTCTTGTTTCTGCAATCCTTGGGCCTTTTTAGCTCTTCTGTATACGCCCTCCTCGGCTTGCTTGGTATACCAGGCATAGCATACGCCAAATCCTCATAGACATATACACCCTCTAACGACCGTATGGTTGTAAACAGCTCCTGGATAATTTCCTCTTGCATTGGCTGAGATGAACTCTCTGACATCTCTCTTTGGATGAAGACCTCTATGAGTTCTAAACTCTACAATTTTTCTCAGCTCTGGATACACTAAAAAAAAAAAAAAAACTCTGCACCTTTAGCTTTGGCATTTGTGAAAAGATTTTGAATTATTAAGTCTTTTCATGCAATATTTGGCTATCTTTTCTCAAGGTGGTAGACAAAATCATGCCTTTTTACATTTAATTCGGCATGTACCATTAATTTTGCAATTCGTGCAAAATAAACTACTTTCCATTTTGAGGCGGAAGGAGTTCATTATTGTGTTTGGCAACCATGTGATATGTTGTGATTCCCTTGGAACTTGAGCCAGGAATTTTCTTTCTAACCTTATGTTAGTATGCATTGGTAATTAATATCTTGGCCGGAATGATTACGCCAAAGCAAACGATCATGGCCTGAAAAAATATGAATATTGCCTTGGGCTCTAGGAAACCCCTGTGAGATGACACAATAGCCTACGGCCGTATGGATTACTATCGATGAGTGCCACCTTTTTAAAGCTAATTAATTAGCTCCTATTAATCTAGCACTCATTGAACCATACCTCCGCAGATGCAACTGGTCCGAAAATGTGAGCAAACGCAGGCACGCCTTTCAAGTTGGCATCTATCTATCATCACATTTTCTCAAAATGGATTAGCATGTGTCTTGTCATTTTTTCTATAAATAGGTCAGTAAGTAGTGAGGAAATCATACTTAGCATTTGAGCAGTGATAGGTTGTTAGTAGAGTTTTATGCAAGTTTTCTCATAGGTTAGGTGATAGGTAAATTTTAGTATTGGCTAAAAAGCATAGGCATAGTGTCAGAATCATGGATACTCATGTTCATCTAACCTCATATAAGTCACAGACAACATTTTTAGGGGAGGTTTCTACTAGGAGGCTGAAAAGAATGACCAAGAATAAGCATTCGTTGGTCCTGATAGCCATAAAATAGGTTATGGGTAAAGACTGCATAGAATATGAGGACAAGTATTGGGTGAATACTGATATATGTTCCCACTTCATGGCATCTATGTTAGATATTGTCATTCCCAGGCCCCTCATCTTGAAGTTGGTTAAGGAAATGTTTCCCAGAAAGTACCTTAATGGCCTTGGTGATGTTGTTTCTCACGCTGCATATGGGGTAGGTCTGTCGTCATCTAGTGACCTTTGTTGCTATATCGAGGAAGAAGTCGTAATCATTTAGTTGTCATTTTTCAGTGGATTCCGCCTTCAGACACGCGACGAGCATCGGTAGAGGGTTACCCAGGCCTTGCACTTCCTGTTTCACAATTACAACGTGATACCGTTCTATGATGTAGATTGGTATACTGACTTCAAGAACCTAGTGTTTCCCCTGCCAATGGCGGTTGTGCTGAACGATGCTGCTTCTGTTGCCGAAGAACCTGCTAACGACGAAGAGGTAGATGATGCCATTGATGCGTCAATTGCTGCCTCTCATGCCCTTGGATGAAAAACCCTCTCTGCTCCCAAAAAAAATGCCTCCCTATTTTCTTTATTTCTTGTTGTTGCCTAGACCACCTACCCAATAGTGTGTATATAAGCCTAAAAAAGGATATCATTTTTCATATGTAAAAGAATAGCTCGAATACTTGTATATTTTTTGGATTATGGCTTCCCCATCCATTTTGCAATGTAAAAAACCAAAGAATATATATAAATCAATATATATCTTTATAAAGAAAATCCTTGCTCTTTCTTTCATTCTGCATTTCAGTTTTATGGGCTCTTTTATAGCATGTGTTTATTTTTTTGCACCTGGGTATGTTTTATGTAAAGCAATCATGTTATTCCACCCTTTGTAATAATGGGTTAATTCTGTAGAGACGCAAACCAATTTTGAAAAAGACCGGCCAAAGAAAGGGAAATAAAATAAAGCACTATTAACATATGTACAAAATAGAACCCATCACCTAATGGAACAGTTTAAGATGAATCCCATTAACCAGGATTCCTAAGGGTTCTTATTCCATATTTTCTAACTCGAAAGTGTTATGCTCCTTGCACTGAATGAATTTAAAGGGACCCTCCCATAGGCTATCAAATTTACCATGTTGACCTGGCTTAGCACCCCTTTTATCATATTTCAATACCAAGTCTCTGAACTTTAGGCCTTGGTCGGAAGCAGTCTTTTCAAACCATCGCTTGACCACTTGTTGACAATTTGTCATGGCTATTAGGGAATTCTACCTTTTTTTCTTGCACTTCTAACAATTAGGCAAGCTGAACTTCCATGGTGCCATTTTGTTCTATCTTCAGGGATTTCAACAATTGGAGTGTCAGGAGCTCCATAGATATAGGTAACAGAGCCTCTTTCTTGTATACCAACTCATAAGGTGAATTCTTAAGGACTTGCTTAGGAGTATGCAGTTTTTCTAGAGCACTGCTCAGAGGTTTTTATTCCATTCCCTCTAGTGTTCCAAACCAATCCTTTTAAGGAGCTGGACTAGGCTCTTGTTTGTTGACTCCACTAGGTCGTTTCCCTATGGGTAATAATTTGATGATGTCTTGAGGAGTATGCCATTAGTTAATGTGAAGCGACAAACCTTTGTGCCTAGAAAAGCTCTGGCATTATCAAAAATGATAGTCTTCAGAGGACCGAACCTTGTCACTAGCTCTTCGAGAATATCTACAATCTCTATTTTTGTTGCGCTTTTAAGCGGAACGGCCTCCATCCATCTTCTGAAGTAATTTGTGGAGGTCAGAATCCACTTGTGTCTGGCACTAGAAGCTGGGTTAATCATTCTGATGAAGTCTAGGCCCCATTGCACAAATGGTTCATCCACCACTATGGGTTTGAGAGGCATTGCGAAATTCTTCCTTCTGTCAATAAAGAACTGGCATTTTTTGTAGGATTTTACCAAATAGTGGGAGTCATTAAATAGTGTAGGCCAATAGTAACCGGCACGCATGATTTTAATGGCAGTGGACTTAGCAAAGTAGTGTCCACCTATAGCGCTATTGTGGAATGCATCGAGGATCCTCTTTGCTTTCTCTGAAGTAATGCATCGTAGGAGAACACCATCGAAATTCCTTTTGAAGATGACTCCCTCTACTAGTGTATATCCGCAATTTTGTAGCTGGTAGTATCTCCTTTTTTGGGATGAGAAACCTGGTGGATACTTTTCGGTTTGCATGAACCTCATTCTGTCAGTCACCCAACAACCCTCTAATTCTAATTTATTTGTCAGGACAAGCTCCGGTTGCTCCCCTGCGGCGGGTATCTCCTTGTTTTGCGCCATGTATTCGCACAGTCTTCTTCCTCTAATAGTGTTAGTAGGTTTGACCTCGACGTCATATTCAAGGATCTCAGTGATCCAATTAGCTCTTTTATCTGTGATCTCCCCTTCCATGATATATTCGCACACACTGGAATGTGCGACATAAACAAACACCTTGTTGCAAGAAATTAAATGGCAGAACTTTGTAAGTCCCTTCACTATTGCAAAGGCCTACCTTTCGATGAAATTATAATTTGCCTCATATTCCTTCAGGGTCCAGGAGTAGAACGCTACTAGATGTTATCCATTTCCTTCATCATCTTTTTGGGTTAGGACAGTAGCGATATTGGATTTACTACTAAATGCATACATTATAAAATCCTTAGATATATCTAGATTAACCAGTACCAGAGCAGTGAAAATAGCTTCCTTAAATTTTTCAAAAGCGTCCCGAGCTTCGGTCGTCCACTTGAATGCCTGATCCTTCTTAAGCATCAAGGTGATCGGCTCAATTGTTCCCGCAAAGTCAGAAATAAATTTGCTAACAAAATTTACCTTGCCAAGGAAATATTGAACACCTTTCTTATTCACCGGAAGGGGGAATTCCTTGATGGCTTTTACCCGTTCGAGGTCAATTGAAATCCCTTCCTTAGATACAACATGTCCTAACATCTTGCCTTGTGGTACTCTGAATACGCATTTCTTCAAATTTAGGGAAACCCTGAATTCCTGGAACTTTTGAAAAACTATTTCTAAGTGATCAAAATGATCATCCTTAGATTTAGAAAACACAGTAAGATCATCCAAGTAAATTAGAATAAACTTATTGATTAGTTCACTGAATGTGATGTCCATCGCCCGCTGGAATGTTGCCCCTGCATTGGATAAACCAAAAGGAATTTTAGCATATGCAAATGTTCCCCACTTTGTGGTGAATGTAGTATTGTGTTGATCTTCTTCCTTAACTAGGATTTGATTATAGTCGGAGAAACCATCCAATAGATAAAATATTTCCAATCCTGCAACCATTTGTAGGATTGACTCCATTGAAGGCAATAGATAATGGTCTTTTAGGGAAGCTCTGTTTAGGTCTTGGAAGTCCACACACAAACAGATATCTCCATTCTTCTTTTGGACCGAGACCAAATTTGATACCCAAGTACTATGCTTGATTGGGAAGACAATGCGCGACTCAATGAGCTTAGTTAGCTCTTGCGCCATTAGAGCTTCAATTTTAGGGTTTACTAGCCTTTGTTTTTGTCCGACTGGTTTTGCACCTTCTGTTAGCTCGATAGTGTGTTGAATGATATCAGGATCATATCCCTCCAGATCATCATAGGACCAGGCCACTACTCCATACCTTTCGTAGAAACTGATGAGTCTTTCTTTATCATGGTGTGGGACATTTTTCCTGACTCGAAGATTCTTGCCATCTATGAACCGAAGGCTCACATAATCACTTGTGTCTGCTATGAACTTTTGTTTATCATTTTGGGAATCATCACAATTGAAAAAAAATTCAAGAGTAACCAATCCTTTCGGAAGCTTATTAGATTTGAGCTACATAATTTGTCCTTCATAAGCTTTCGCAATCTTTGGTTGAAGCTAATCGATAAATTCTGCTGATTGTTGGATGAACGAGGCAATGTGTTCATCACTTTCAAAAACTTTCCAACTCTGATCATTTTCGAGGATCGCTGGTCGGACTAGCACTTGTATTGAATGCTCGTTATGTATAAAGTCAGAGATAGGATCAAACTGAGCACCAATCATGGCCATGCGATCTGCATCGCTATTTTGTCCTTAGGGAATATTCTAGATGTTGAAGGCTTCAAAACCCTCAACCAAGTCCTAGAATTGGTGCTAATAGGATCTCATGCAGACATTCTTTTCCACAGAAATTCCTCGGACTTGGTTAACTACTAGTTCAGAATCTCTGAACACCATTAATTGCTTAATGCCCATTCATTCCACAAGGCTTAAACATTGAACTAATCCTTCATATTCAGCCTCATTGTTTGAACAGGTGAAATGAAAATGGAAAGACCTTAATAATTTTTCATTTTGTGGGGATATTAGATATATCCCCGCTCCAGCACCCACTTTGCTTCTTGCTCCATCAAATTACAGTTTCCATAGCTCATTTGCTTGGCTACCTTTAGATTCTTTGGTGACCTTTGGAAGCTCTTGGTCTTCATTATAAATTACATAGGTGCCCAATCCTATAGCATGATAATTATCGAAAGGATCATTGTCCATGTGCTCACTCAAAAGAGAATCTTCTTTGTCATTTCGGTCTCCACTCATCTTTTCTTCCTCCAGTAATTCAATGCCATACATTTCTTTCTTGGTGATAAAGGTATGCGTGGCTTCAAAATTGATCAAGGCTTCGTCTACTACATGTTCAGAATGTAAAGCCTCTAATTCTATTTTCATTTTTGCGCCATGTTTGGTCCTAAGTATCAGATGTGACCAATCCAAGGACAGGTATCCACCCACCTTTGAAGTAAATTCTCAGGATAGACAGAGACCAAACATAGGAGGAACATCTATGATCATAGTGTCTTGCGGCACCATGATACTAGGACATGAAAATAGAGTTAAAGGAAGTGCTTTGATGACACCTACGGTTTCAACTTTGTTCCCATCAAGCTGCATTACCCCCCTTTTCATAGGTTCATAGCTGAGTCCTAAAGCTTCGACTATCTGTTTAGGCATAACCATGGTACTAGCGCCAGAATCAATCATAGCATTGTGCAATAACTTCTTTCCTACAATGAGATTTAAGAAGAAGGGTTGAGGTTTTAACTTATCCTTAACCTCGGCAGGGGATTCCTTTGTATTATTTGTAAGGACTTTAGTTGGTGGTATTTAATTAACAACCTTTGCACTGGAAAATGACTCTGTTGGTGTCGGGTTGACCTCTTCTTGAAGCGCCTTCTATAATAGCGTCTTTTGTTCTGGGATAGCTAGAATGTCCCATAGAGACACATTAGCAGGTGATTTATTCAATTGTTCTACCACATTAAAAGGTGACAAACTCAGAGGTTTTTTCTCCTTGGTTCTTGCTATAATAATTTCCTTACATGGTTGAGATGGTGACGGGACGGTTGAAGTACCAGGAATCTGATCAGAAGCACTTTTGAGTTGTAGGCTAACTAGATGTGAAACAACTGACTCACCGATGAATCTCCTCTTTGAGCGTGTGTTATAATCAGATTTCACTTGCGATGTTTTCGATATGAACGCGTCATTAGCAATCACCGTTTATTCTTCCTCCATCTAGGAGAAAATCATGTGATCAAGAGCAATATTGGATTCTTGCTCTAAATAAATTCCTTGCATTTCTATGGTAAGAACAGCACTCTCCATTTGTGGTGAGGCATTTATATAACCCCTATGATCTGTTGTCGCGCCTTGGCTGCGTTTCTCCACCACCTTTTGTTGCAAGTTGCCACGTGGACAATTCTGGGGCATATGCGCATCACTGCAAGGGGAGCACCATGGATTGATATCATCAATAAGATTGTTCTGCCCTGTAATTAATTCCCTACTTGAGCTTGGCGATGCGCTCATCAGTGGAGTAGGCACCGGCACCATTTAGTTTGCAGTCAGAGCTGGTAGATTAGTACGAGGCATGCCTTGGTACCAATTTTGCTGATATGAGGATCGCCTGCCTTGATAGTTTTGATATGCAAGCTTCAGAGGTGTTGATTGGTTATGCTTAAGAGTGGTTATATCATTCACCATGGTTTGCAACATCTCTTTGAGGTCACTCATTTCATCCTTGGAAGAACCTGATGTAGAGGCTACATTTTTGTGGGGTTGCCACATATGTATACATCAACTGGCCAATTGCGGATGTGCTAGTTAACATAACCTCTTGCACGGGGATTGATATTTTAGGAAATATTGGCATGATAGGTTGAGGGGGAAACTTTCTGCAATCTATCAAATGATTCTCAGCCTTGACAATGACACCGTAAGCATCTGGTAGAGTAGCTCCTCCCAAAGACTTGATCATCATGGAAATGTCAGAATTGATGGACTTTAGATAAAATATGAACGCCAACTTGGGAGTCAGGTGTATAGTAACAGGAATCCTCTGCCAATTTGTGTGAAATCGGGCATTAAAGTTTGTCAAAGCCTCCTGGGGGGCTCATTTTATGACAGATAGTTGATAATACAGTGAAGAACAATCTTAGTCATTTGAGAACCTCTCATAGAACAGATCTTTGAGCTCATCCTAGGTGCGAATAGTATTAGGTGACAGTGTTCGGTACCAATCTAGTGCCTTGCTTTTAAAAGACATGGCAAGAAGCCTCAGAGCTACATTCTGCACTGTAATCCCTTGTACCAGACATACGTCCACCACATCTTGCAAATGTTCTGCTGGTGTTCTTGAGCCATCTCCAGTAAACTTTGGTATAGCTTTCATGGCTGAAACTAGGATAGTGCCCCAGACAATGGTGCTATTGGGGCTGCCAGGGGACTTCCGACATCCCATGCCACATAATTTTTGTTGGCGGCTGACAACATGGTGAGGGAACGGGTAATGGGAATGGAACAATTACTAACTGATTTGTGATTCAGACTGTTCCTAGTGGAGGTATTAGTAAACTGGGGTTGCCTGCGGTTTGGGATCTAGTTACAGGCCGATGGCTCATACACCCTTCTAAAACACAATTTCATTTAAGCTTGGTCCCACCAGGCATGCCAGAAAAAGAACAAACTATTGACGCAAAAATTTGATGAGGTAACAATGTCTTATGGGAAACTCAGCTTATGGGGGACCTTTTGTGCTAAACTGAGTGACCTCCAGGTTTTAAGAGAAGTCGGCTTCTTCTTCAATGGGGGTTTGAAAGGGAAAAGGAAACAGATATAATAAAATAAAGTCTAACCTAAGGCAATGCACTAAGACTTAATAATAGGCATGATAAATCATAGATCTAAGGGACGAAATGGTGTTGTAGTGTTCCAGAACATTAGAAACTTAAGATTACAGCATAGACAATCCATTCATCGACATAAAATAATATTGCATACATTCCTACTGCCAAGAAGAGTCATTAGATATGGTCTAGGTTAGCAAACTTGCATTCAACATATATAGAAGTTCTTAAATAAAATGTCCAGGCAATAAAAGCACAGTTTATAGTTTGATCAAATAGCATGAAAAACATAAAGGCTGAACAATTGGCACAGTTTGAGAGTTTTTGCAATAAAATAAAACAGTAATAAAGGCCTGGCGTCTTTATACTTAAACCAACGTTTTTCTTCAAATTTTGAACCCTTTTCTCACAACAAAGAAAATTATATAAAGCATTGAAAAACCCCCACCACTTCGAAGAGCAGCAACAAAAAATATTTCACAATCCCCTGGCAATGATGCAAGAATCAGAATATTCCCAAAGTTGTTGCAACAAAATCGATTTGGAACCAAGCATATGGTCACTCCAGTCACAGGTGCATCCTCTGCAAATGATGGCGGTAGTTCCAGCAAGGCCCGATCAGACAAGTGTCACCCTCCTGTGTGAATGATTATGACATGCAGTGGCCAATAGCATCATTCAGTTCATCTAGTCTATCGGTCGAATATGAAATTTGCTGGCTAGGCAAGTGGCAGCTTTTCGCTACCCATATGAACCCTTTTTCTTTTACTGTTGAGTACTTGCGTTAACGCTACATGTGTTGAATGCGTCGAGCACTTCATCAACAACGGAGGGAACGATTACCAGTCGGGTGCAAAAGAGACGTGTGGCAACGTTTCACTGCTCGCGGTTGCTAATTCATCTCTATACGAAAAGATTTGTGAATAGCGAAAACATAGCAAGTGTACACCACAGATAGCAACTGTGGGGCCCGCCAAAACCTTTTGGGAAAAAGGGCTTCGTGGCACTCGAGCGGAGCCTGATGAGACA
The DNA here is from genome assembly GCA_007258455.2 of Sequoia sempervirens. NCBI lineage: Eukaryota > Viridiplantae > Streptophyta > Pinopsida > Cupressales > Cupressaceae > Sequoia > Sequoia sempervirens. The sequence goes on along the minus strand of VDFB02271358.1, from coordinate 730,141,977 downwards.
ATAAGAAAGCATGATCAAAAGAATCTCGTAGTTGCAACACGTGGAAGCATAGCAGAGTTTCTTGGAATGCGAAGGAATGTAGAGACTCGGGGTTGCGAGGAGTAGACACGTGGAGTGGCAGAGCAAAACCTAGATAAAAGGCCGAGTTGACTTTACGATGCACGGGCTGACGCATAGAGGAAAAATACACCCAAAGGGAGCTAGTTAAATATTTATTAACAGGTATCTTGAAGGCTTGGAAATCATTGAAGAATATGTTGCAAATTTGTTGAAGACATCTCCTTGTTTGCAAAGCCAAAATATCAACAAAAATTCATTTATAGTGTCAAAAATTAGAGTTTCGAAGGCAGACTCCTGTCAGGAACTGAAGTGCAGACCAAGAGATTTTGTTTCCACTTAATGATTTTCAGAAATTCAAAAGTAGACTAACTCACAAATAGTGGCAACTTAGTCCCACTGTACCTATTTTTCAAAGTTTTCTGTAGATTTGGATACCCATTTGGCTTAAACGGGCTCTGGTGCAATTTTCCCAGATTTGGGACTAAGTCACCTAGATTGGCACAAGTGTCCTAGTTGGCTTCTACATTAGGTTTTTCAGGATTCTAGACCTTCATTCCATCCTTTTTCAGCTTCCAAGTACACACCTTCAGTTTCATCAGTTTTTGTTACAATTTACCTTCATTTCTAGGTCCTTTTGCATATCGCAATGGGTTTTCAAACATCTTACATTTCTTTAGTTTTACATTAATAATTCATCTCTTTTATCATTTATTTTCATTTAGGACATTGCATTTAGACATATTTCAATCATACTATCATTAGTCTTTAGTGAACCTCCAAGTTTTTGTGGGATACCTTTCTCCTTTTAGGTGAAAAACCCTAGAAGTGTAAGAGAGAAGCCCCTACAAAAATTTGTGGTTCACTTTGGTGAACCTACTTTTTGAATAATCTCATTTCTGATTTGGATTCCTTCATCATCCTAGATCTAGCTTACATTGAATTTGCATTAGGATTTGCATTAGTTAATTGGCATCTATGGTTTCAAAATTTTGCAAGTAGGTTGCATTTTTGCATCTTAAATCATTGAAAATTTCTGAAATTCGGCATTTGCATCTTAGGTCTACATCATACAGCACAGACAACATCAAAATCAATCCAAAAACTCTAAAAATTCTGAAAAAAATCCCTACTGGGACTAATTCACCACCTTGGGCGACTTAGTCCCTTTATGCCCTTGAAACTGTCATTTACAGAACTAAAAACTTTGTTTTTAAGCTTTTGTTTGCTGCCATTACCTATCTATATTAGTGGGATGCATTTCTGTAACATGCATTTCATTAAATCTAGCTTAATTTGGCTCATTTCATGCATTGCTTAATTTTAAATTTGCATTCTCATAGTTACATAGCATAATCAGTCAATTGGCATCCTTAAAATCTGAAAAATTGCATTCCTCTTTTGCATGTTTGCTTTAGCATGGTTACATTTCAAGTTTGTAGAATAATTGTTACATCATGTTTTCATTAAAAAACTCTATAGTTATCATACTTCATGTTCTATTTTTAGATCTTATTGTGTGTTGTAAGAAAGTTTTGTTAAATGCATATGAATATGAGGTCCTTAATTTCCCCTCTTTTTGTTTTTCATCGATCCCTCTCCTAGTTTCCCTTCTATGGGCGAGGTTTGTCTAGTGAAAGAAACCTTGGATAATCATAACAATCACATTTGTTCTTCTCCTATTATCTCTCCTACTTGTGAAGAAGATATTATAGTGCTAGAAGAACCAATTGTTGAGAGTTTTGAAAACCCGAGTTGTTTCTCTCCTCTTACCTCTCATGTTAGAAAAAACATTACTAAAATAGAGCCCATAATGATAACTAATCATGACGATCACACAACACAACAAGAGACCATTGAAACCTACCCATGTTCATCTCCTAACATCTTCTCCTCTTGTGATAGTGATGAGGATATGTTAGTGTTAGATAAGAAAAATTTCAAGATCTATGATAACCCTCTTTATGATCATTCCTTTACCTATCCTATTTTGCAAGACATTATGGGCCAAAGGAATGAACTTATCATTGATCGTGGTAATCATACTTGTTCTTCTCCTAGTATTTCTCATAGCTATGAAGATGATACTTTGATTCTAGAAAACACAATGGATGAGTGTCCTGAGAACATTGTCCCTCCCTTCCCTAATGTTCCTATCTTATGGGAAGATCTATTTGGTAAGCATGAAAATCATATTTGTCCTTCTCTTGATGCCTCCCCTATTTGTGATGAAGTTGCTTAACAAAACTTAATGGATGGACATATTATGCGCTCTCCTACTAGGGTCGCCAATATGGAACAAGAGAATGAGACCTTACAGAAAAATGAGATAGAATCTTCCCCTAATCTCTTCACTATCAATAAACATCCAACCATTGCTCATTCCCCAACTTGTGATGAAGTCATTTTGCAAGAACCAATTCATGAATGTCAAGAAAATTTGATTCATAGTTCTCCTAAAAACTCTCCTCCTAAGGAGAATATCATAGTGCTAGAACATGGCAACAATAGTATTGTGTCTTCCTTAGATAAAAGGGTGATTCTAGATTTCCCTTTATTAGAGATACATCAAACCAAGACCGCTGAGGTTATGAATGTGAAGTGTCTGTTAGATCACCCTTGATTAATGGACCTCCTACATATCTCATGGGACATCCTAAGAATCCTCTAATCCTTTACCCACCATCACACAAACAAAAACCCAAACTTATCCTTTACCCACCTCAAAATAATGTGTCGTAGCAACCAAGGCATAATACCATTGCTCACACATATCCCACTAGAAATAATCTGTGACCACAACAACCCACCCAAAAACCATTACCTTTGCCTAATCCCATTTTTCCTAGAGATCCTCGATTAACTTTGTATGATCTTGTTGACCAACTTAAGCATACTCCTACAAAGAGATCCCTATGGGATTTACTTCAAAATTCACCTAACTATCACACTATGCTTCAAATGACCTTACAAAAAATTCCTATCCCTTCTAATGTGCAACTGAATGACATAACCGCCCTAATTCAAGGATTGAATGCTGAAATTGTTTTCCAGCAAAGTGAACTCCCCCCTTTGGAAGTGCTAAAACAAAATGGTGCTTTCATAATAATATCTCAATATAAAATAATAGGGATAAAGAGAACCCTTGTTGATAGTGGCTCATCCCTTAATATGTGTAGCGTAAATATTTTGGATAGGCTTCATGTAGATCAATTAGAAATTCAACCTGATTCCTTGTTTATCCATGGCTTTGACAATGTAGGCAAACAACCCCTTGGTGTGATCACTTTTCCTCTTATAGTTGGGGAGGTTACATTGGATACACAAATTCATGTTATGCCTAACGATCTTTCATATAATCTCATTTTAGGCCGACCATGGATTCATGCAATGAATGGTGTGCCTTCCACTCTTCATCGTAAAAATGAAATACATCCACAACAACAAATTATACACACTCAACATTGATTCTGAGCCTTATAGTGTCTTACAACTTGAGAAAAACAAATAAAATCCCTTGAACACATCAACATCAACTACACAAGTGGAACACGTGCAACAAAACAACAACAAAAAACAAATAGAACAATTCACGAAACTATTAGATGATGATTGGGGTTCCTTAGATTTCACACCAACACTCATGGGAGAATACAAGATCACAAAAAAAATACTATAACAAGGGGAACAAAAAAATAGTCATGTCAACACAAAATTCAGATGACCCTTCATAAGCATCTGCCTCCACCACTTCTGAGCATAAGACACCAAATTACATAGCAAACTTTGACCAACTCAACCATGAAAAACCATCCAATTCCAAAGCAATGAAAAAGCTTTATGGAAAAGGTTATGAACTTATGAAACAACTTGGCTATAGTGGAAAAGGATGTGGTGCTAGTGAACAAGGTATTTGTGTCCCCATAGATCCTATCACACAAGCAACAACTCATCGTCTTGATTATTATCCTTTGATATAAATAATCAAGCCTTCAATCACTATCAACACTGTCACACAAGATTCCTCTAAGCCAATTTTAATTGTAAAGCATCCTAGCTTGATCGACACTAGTGGTCTTGATTGTTCTCCTTTGCAAGCAATGACACAAACAAAGACATCCTCGCTTAATGTAAATTTATTCTCGCAAAACACTAATGATTTGAATTTGTTAGATTTTACACCCTCCTATAAAGGAGAGAACAAACTCTCACAATCTACAGAGTCTTGGGTATATATGGCATCTTGTACATCTAAGCAAGAGATATCTTTGCCGCATAATACAGGAACATCTATCATTGATCAAGAGGGTATATTGTTGTGACTCCTCCAAGATCACTTGATATCTCTCCCTCCAAGAACTTGAAATAAATTTCATTACAAGACTTCATTTTGTGCATATCACAGAGTTCATGGTCATTCTACTAATGAATGTAACGCTTTGAGTAGTAAAATACAACATCTTAAGGATTTTGGTGTTCTTCCTTATGTGGGGGCACATAATTTCTCTAATTGATACTGATTTTCACTCTAACATGAATCTTATCACTCACTTCAGCTCACTCTTGTCCTACACTAAGTGGGGCCAAGGGGTTAAGTAGCCTTGTCATCATATGTCACTTGATGCTGTCTCTTTTAGCTAGTCGTTAATCTTTCATGAACATATAAGAACAAGCTTGGGATGTGGACGACATGCCTTAAGTTGGATCACACATGACATACTACCTTTTTCATGACATGTAGCTTATCGAAAACATATGACTTGGCATAGGGCTTTCTGAATAAGCTCTCATATCTTCTACTTTAAAGCAATTGCTCATAGTAATGGTGTTAGCAACCACTTTAAAGTGGGGGAATACATCGACACTCACATTTCATTGTGTGATTTTCTTTTTTCTTATGATTTCCTCTCTTGGAAACATTAGGTACAATTTTTCCCTAGATGAGATCTTGCACATGTCCTCTCTTGGAAACAAGATGAGACCATTTTCACTTATCCTCTCTTGGAGACGTTAAGCATGATGTTCCCTGAAATGAGACTGTGCATGAACTAAGAAAACTCCCTTTGAATTTTTGTTATACCATTTACAATGTCTATGAGTGTCAAGCATACGAAGTTTTGCTTACCTCATAGAGCTCGAAGACCATTTTTGATGTGGCGCCTTATTAAAGTTATCAAGAGGTATAACTTTGATATGGTTGAGCGAGAAGCCCATTCTGAGGCATGAATTTCCCAATAGCCACTCGTGTGTATGTGAGCACATATCGGTTGTATGTGTCTCACCTTTTAGGACTTCTCACCCGGCGTCAGCCAAGAGTTTCGTTGCCTCAGAGTGAGTATGCATTTTTGGACAAACAACCTAGATTTGATCCACAACATGTTGGAAAAATGGTTGAAGCTTGATCCACCTTTTTATTTTTTGCTTTTCTCTTCCTTCTAGTTCTGGCCATTGTATGATCATGTATCTTGTCTTGTTGCAAATAATTCACCCTTGTGTGTGTCCTCTTGTGCTTATGCCGGTTTGACTTAAGATCTTGGATCTTGGGGGCTTGACCGATGCCTTGATCTTTTTCATTCTTTATCAGCCACATTGGTATGATTGGACTCCTCTTGAATGTCTACCTTAGTGTGAGTTTGAAGCAATTTCATCCTCTCACTAAAGTGGGAGCTTAATGTGTCACCAAAAATTGTATACCTTGCTTGATATGGGAATAATTGATGATAAATTGGACTTAATGAGGCTTTGATTTAGTGTTGTGAGGTATTTTACACATCCACACTAGGTCTTGGACCCTTGTAAACTAAATAAAATGAATTTAACAATGTCTTGTAAAGGTGTTGTAAAGTGTTGTAAAATACTTTCACACTTTTCTAGACTCTTATCAAGCATCTAAGTCTAATGGACCTATTTTTCCCCTTAATTTAGTATTATAAAATGTATTTAATTGCATTTTCACATCAATCTAAAATGCTTGTGAATTAAACCTAATTCTAATCTAGTGTTGTAATGTGTCTTACACATTCACAATGGATGTTGTGCCTTTCTAGGATATGTGGACCTCATTTTAATGATGCAAAGTGTATTTAATCATACTTTCACATTGAAATTTGTGTCCCTAGCCTTAATTACCCTTTATATCATCATTAATATGCCCCTATGGCCCCATATTGTGCATCCCAAGGCATAATTTGATTAAATACCTAACTAAATCAACATAAGAACCTAATTTCTTCATTCCCCGACAATCCAGCTGGCAAAAGAGCCCCTATGGGACCAAGTCGCCCATCTGGGTGAATTAGTCCCATCCAAGTGGGACTAAGTAACCCAGCTTGGTGACTTAGTCCCATTTGGGCTATTTTTGACATTCGGGTGGGAAAATTTGGACTTTAAGTTTATTTTTCCTTCATGTCAGCCTTGGGGATCAAATTAATGGGAAAATTAGGTGAATTTCCTATAAGTGCAAGCTTCTAAACCCTAATTCATCATTAACTCATTTTCATTCATCATTCATCATGTTCTAAAGTCAAGCAAGCTAGGGTTTTTACATTCTAAGTCATCAAGATAGCTTTTCCAGACATTCAAGGGTAGATTCTTCATCTTTTGCTACAGAAAATCAAGATCTATCATCATGGCAAGTTTCTAACTCCATTGTTTCATGCTTCATCACATTATTTTTTCATTTTGGTTTAATTACCTCAAAAGGGGTTTAACCAAGGCAAACCCCCATGCCCTAACATCCAACATTTCTCTCTTTCCTTGTGTGTTTGTAGATTTAGGTATCTTGAAGGCTTGGAAATCATTGAAGAATAGGTTGCAAATTTGTTGAATATATCTCCTTGTTTGCAAAGCCAAAATATTAACAAAAAATCATTTATAGTACCAAAAATTCAAAAGTGGACTAAGTCACCAACAATGGTGACTTAGTCCCACTATACCTAATTTTCAAATTTTTCTGTAGATTTGGATACCCATTTGGCTTAAACGGGCTCCGATGCAGTTTTCCTAGATCTGGGACTAAGTCACCCAGATTGGCACAAGTGTCCCAGTTGGATTCTACATCAGGTTTTTTAGGATTCCAGACCTTCATTCCATCCTTTTTCAGCTTCCAAATACACACCTTCAGTTTCATCAGTTTCTATTGCTATTTACCTTCATTTCTAGGTCCTTTTGCATAACGTAATGTGTTTCAAAACATCTTACATTTCTTTAGTTTTACATTAATAATTCATCTCTTTTATCATTTCTTTGCATTTAGACATATTTCAATCATACTAGCATTAGTCTTTAGTGAACCTCCAAGTTTTTGAGGGATACCTTTCTCCTTTTAGGTGAAAAACCCTAGAAGTGTAAGAGAGAAGCCCCTGCAAAAATTTGAGGTTCAATTATATATGCACTAGATTTTATTTTATAACTTTTCAAATATATACACATTATATATATATATGTTATAATTCCTTCATTATAATATATATATTAACATATATAAATGCATATTAAAATCATTGGTTGACATTTAAATATATTAACAATTATACATATATATTAATATGTATGTATATATGTATACATTAATGTACTCATATGCATATATATTAGTATATATATTATGTACATATATCATTATTTTAGTATTCATAATAAGCACATATATTTACATATTCATCGATCGGTATATATATACAAAATGCATATATATATAGATATATATATGTCTCATATGTCCAATCAATATTCTCATTCATATGATATATCCATGTATGAGCATGCGTAAAATTTCTACCTGCGTATACACATGCACGTATAGTCTCACATGTATGAGTTATCGCAATCACATACATATATGCATGTATACATTCTATGTAGACTCATCGATTAATATATAAATATAAATGCATGAAGAACTTATACTCAATACAAAGATTTAGTCACGTAATCCAAACTAAGAAACAATCATGAAATCAAAGACCAAAACCAAAACCATAACAAATTATCCCCAAAGTAATACTGAAGGTTTACTTACCAACTCCTAAGCTAACTTGACTCAACTTGACCAAACTACAATGTGATTTTGTGATAGCTCAAATAAGCACAGTAAAGGTTACCAAACCAAGCTCTTCTCCTGAGTGATACTCCCCCTCTCTCCCAGAGGCTTGATTATTTTCCTACATCCAACTTAGTGCATCACAATAGTAGTTATCCGATAACATTACATTCATATGCATCATATATTTTCATCTTTAAATTATTTAAAGTATCATATTGCATTGCACATTCATTAATCACATTTTCCATCAAAATATAAAAAACATAATCATGTATTAAAGCATTTTAACTCATCAAAGTAATAGTAAATAAGTAATAACACAATGGGGTGTAACATTGGAGCTCATTTGTATCACTTTTCAACATACAAGAAGCATTAAATAAAGGCATCCAATTCACATGTTGTCCCTGACAGTGAGTGTCATGGAAATCTAGGCCAGGACCCATATGCCCTTGGGCATATGTGTTCCCCTTCTTAGCCAAGACCCAATTTTGGACATGTTGGCAGAATTTTAACATTCAAAATTCAAATCTCAAGTATCGAATTTTGGGATATAATTTTCGGTAAATTGAATAAATGCCTATAAATACTTAGTCATTACACCATTTGAAATCTAAGTGAAATTAAGGAGAAAATATTATTGTCAAAATCATGTTAAGAGAAAAAAAATTAGAACTTTATTGTAGCAATTCAAGATCCAAGCATCATGTCAAAGTATTTGTGGTGCAAGTGCACCAAGCTCTAGTCCTTGAGTTAGGAAGGTCCAAGTTTGTGTTTTGTGAGTATGGGTCATTTTAATGTAATAAGGCCAATGCCAAGGCCATTTTAGTGCTATAGGGGGTCATTTTTGTGTCAATTAGGTGATTAGAGATTTTATAGAGCAATAAAGAGTTAAAAGGTGAAAAGTTGTCAAATTTGTAAGTTGCAAAATTGCAATAAATTTGAAAGGCAACGGTTAGTTTTTTGAAAATTTGTTGTTTGGTGGTTGAAGTCAGTTGAGGGATGGTGGTTGGTGTCTATTTTGTTTAAGAAGGCCTCATATGTTTGATTTTGAGGTTGGAGAAACTGAGTTTAAAGAAAATCAATAAAATCATATTGTTTCATTGCAATTTTCTGTGTTTTTCCAGAATTTCTAAAGTTTCTTGGTACTGCACAGTTTCGTACAGGGTAATCTTGCACTCCAATGGTTTGAATTCAGTGGGAAGTAGGCTTAGCTTCCTATTGGACTTGGTTTGAGGCAATTTCATTCACTTTTGTGCATTTGAGAGGCAATTTACTAAGGGTCAGTCTATATACCCTATTTAAGGGTTTTGAGTGCATTTAAAATGGCATATTAAGCCTTCCACCCACTGTATGCATCTATAACTTGGTGTATAGGCTTAGTTAGGGTTAATAAACATTTTTTAATTGTTTCATGTGCATGGGAGGTTTGGATCATGATTTTTGGTGATTCCCTAGATGGCATTTTGTGTGTTTTTGCATGAAAAGGAGAGGTTAGAGGGGGAAAATGTGAGAAATACCTAAGGGCAGTCATTTTTTATGTTATTTTAAGCTTTTTCAAGGTTATTCAAGGGTTTTTGAGTTGGTGGTAAGGTCTGGTGAAGTCTGGAAGTAGTTTTTTCAATAAACCCTAGGGTAAATTGGGAAAAGAGAGGGTTTTTGAGTTTGGGATGTTGTAGGGCCTATCTTTCCCTAAAGTTTGTGTATTTGGTGATTCCTCAAGTAGGTGAGTGCTTCCCAATTAAAATTTTGGTGAAGGAGAAATTTTAAACTGCACCTCCTTTGTAAAATTGGTCAAATTCATCGCCTAGGACAATGTTATTCTATGTTTTTGAGAGGGTTGATCCAAAGGAGTCATATGTGGGTTTGATGTATGTTGGAGAAGACTAAAATGGGTGTCTATAATGATGGCTAGCTGTAGAGGTGTTGAGGAAATCTGAGAGTTAAGTTGGGAAAAGTGGGTTTGTTGACCTACAAGGGTGTCTAGGTGAGAAAGTGGAAAATAAGCCAAGATTGAGTTTATGAGTAGAAAGGTGATTTGAAATCCTTTGAATTGATAAAGTGAGGGGTTTTTCAACCTAGGTTGCTATCAGTTTGTGATTTTATGTTATCATGTTGTCATTATTTTGTGAAGGCTAGCATCTTCTTGTAGGTCTCCAAAGCATTCAATCATTCAAGCAAGAAAGATCCAAATCCTTGAGGAGATGTGTATAACTTAATCCCTTCAAGGTAGTCATTGAAGGGTGGTGAGTTGCATACCATTGTGATTTCATTATTTCTTCCTTTCATTATCATTTATCCATTGACATTTTTCATTGTGGAAGTGGGAACACTTACCTAGGGTTTGACTGAGGCAAGTCCCTATATGGCACAACACTTTCCCTCTCTTTGGATGTGCAAGTTATAGGTTTGAAGAGGATTGAAGAGAGCTTGAAGATCCATTTTGCATTGTTGCATTATTGTCCTAAAAGTTTTCAAGACATGGAAACTCACCTATAGAATTTATTGATGGCATTCTAACAACTCTGCAAGTGAAAGGATCTCATATTTGCCATCAAAGGACCCCAAATTTTGATTAAAACACCCCTACAAAGACTCAAACGCCCCTTGATGACTATGTCCTTCTTTAGTTCATGAAACAATATTTTCTCGGTAGGTACATATCACTTTGCACTTCCCAAATCCACCTATAAATTATTATACCTTCCATCTGTCAGTTTTCAAGATCTTACAATTTTCATATCAAAGCACATAGTCTAATTAGGTTAATCATTCAAAATAATTTCTAATCTATTCTAACCCTCAATTAGATGTAGATCTAGGTCAATGGATCACCTTCATGATTGATAGTCATTCTATTCACCATCTTAATGAAACCCTAGAGAAAGGACCTTGCATCCTAGGTTCTTTGCATTTAGGACCTAGGATCCCTTTCTCTATGTTTCACACATATTTCATCATCTTTCATATATAGCTCAAAAATTGAAAAAAATACATTGTGTAGTTTAAAAATTGTATCAAATTCATCATTTACATATTTTGGAATTTTAGAATCATTTAATTATTGTATTTTAGATTTGTTAATTATATTCAAACTTGTCAAAACATCTTCAACTTTGTTGCACACTTACATTTTGCATTGAATTGACATAAATTAAGAAAATTATAAAAAATTATTCACTATTCAAACTATTTTCAAGTACACCCAAAATCCTTAAACAACATCATACACAGTTAGACTTTTAATGTTTGGAAAACCTTTCCAAAACATAGATTCCCTTGGTCGCCTATGTCCTCTTATTGTTGATTGAACCAACTTTGGCACAAATCTTTATTATGGTATCCTTTGTCTACTTTTACTATTTGAATCCTATTTTTGGCTATTTTGATGTGTTTGTTTGTAAGTATAGTGTTCATAGTGGGTACACTTAAGTGTTTCAAAACTTGCATGAGCTTCACAACCCAATGTCCTATTGCCAATACTTCAATGAGATGTAGTTCAAGACGTATGGCATCCCATGTTGTTTCTACATCTGATGTGCATCCTTAGTCTTCTAACTCTTTTATGCAAGGTATTATCAATACTCAACCCATTTTGGACTCTATGACTAATGCTACAATATAGATAAAAAATTTACAATCAACCATTTTATCGATGTTGAGACTGTTGTTGCGCATGTTCTTGAAGAAAAACTGAAACAATTGTACAAAGATTTAGAAAGACTTCAAGACTATGTGAGTACTGAATATCTAGCTGGCACAACGGTCCCTATAATAGACAACATGAGGAAATTGATTTATGATGCTTAAGGATTAGAGGTTTTGTGTAGCCTATCCCATATAGTTGATTCTAATGTACCTATAATGGCTAATTGAACTCAAGCTTTGGGATACACTCAAATTTAAGGAGTAATTCAAGTCTCACTCCCTACAAATATAGCCTTTATTCCCACATACACAAACCCAACTATTGCTTCAATGATACAACAAAGCACTAGCATAACTTGAACCTTGGGTCTTTCCACTAGAAATCCTTATAGTTTTGTGTCCTCACATGTCACACTGTAACATTCATCACCTCTCATTAATTTGCAACATAGTAGTCCACCAATCACATACACACTTCCACCTTATTCACCACACTCCCAAAACATGTCAAGTAATGATTCATTCATCAACCAACTTTTGCAAAATGTGACTTCTCTTCAACAAAAAATCTCAACTTTGAACCAAAACCAAAATAGACAATCATTGCAATAAGTCAAACAAAGCCCATTGACACTTGAAATATTGAAAACACCAATGCCACAAAATATAGAGATACCCCAATTTGAGAAGTACAATGGTATAAGATACCCTAGTAATCATATATCAACATATACTACCTTGTGTAGTGACTTCATTTTTGAAGACAAACTCATGGCTGAAATCTTTCCTAGGTCATTGAAAGACATGGATTTTGAATGGTTTTCTCTTTTCTGAATAATTCAATTCACTTTTTCAATGAGATTTTTGAATCACTCCTTCAACATTTCCAAGTTTAAATATTGGTCCTAAGATTACCCTAACTTTAGTGTGAATAAAACAAAGGAAAAATGAAAAGTTAACAAACTTTATAGGGTGTTATTAGTTGCTTTACTCACAAATCAATCTTACACTTCTTGATGCAGATGTTCAAAGAGTTTTCATTGAAAACCTACAACTTGGCATAAGGGATAAAATTTTGTTGATGAAATATCCATCCTTTATACACTTGTGTACAGCCCTTTAGGATTACCAAAATTCAATTAGCTAGTATGAAGAAACATATTCATTGACTCCTACTGAGAAATATGAATATGTATCTCAAAACAACTATCAACCATTCAAGAAATAAAACAATAAATTTATCAAGATAAATACACCTCAATCAACCAACCACATTGAACCTCAAGTTGTTGCTATAAGTTCAACCTTGTACCAATTTAGATCAAGCGATAGAAAATTTACCCAACTACCTGATTCCCTCCACTCGATCATGTTGCAACTTTTGAAAAAGAATTTAATCTGCTTACCTTTGATTAGCATGTGGACACAACCAAACCACTACCTCCAACTTACAATCCAAATTCCTTTTTCCAATATCATTGCACAAGTGGACATGATACATAATGATGCATGTTTCTTCAACATCAAGTGCAAGACCTTATCGATTCTAATCACATTCAGTTGGGTGGTGTTAATGATCAAGGGAATAAGTTTGTTGCCCCACCTAACCAAAACTTGCAAATTTTTAACAATCCAATGCCAAATCATTCATCTAGCTTTGTGCAAGCTTGTGATGTTAATAATGATGAGACGAATTTTGATAAGACTGATGACATGAATAATGATAATGATGTTGATAAGAGTGATAATGAGGATGTTCTACAAGATATGCTCACTCTCATAGACATTCAACCTTGTAAGGGCCAAACCACTTTGTTACCTAACATTGCTTTCACACATATTGATGCATCTATACATACGCTCAATCGTCCTCTTTATATCGTCAGATGTATCAATGACAAACCCAAAACTGGGATACTTATTGATCTTGTGTGTGTACAGAATGTGATCACTGGGGAATTCTCATTTTTGCATGAACTTTCTCAAGATTCTTATGAATAATCAAAACCTTGGATAAAAAATCATGATGGTTTTGATCGCCTTATGATAGGTTCGATCACTCTTCCACTTTAATTTGGAACAAAAAAAGATGTATCATTCTCCAACATCCCAACATCAAATCAATTTTGTGTGAAGTTAGGTTATCCATGGCTACACTCCATGAGTTTTGTCTCATCAATTATTTATAAGTGCTTGAAGTTCCCATTTGAAAATCAAATATTTACATTGCATCATAGTGGGTTTAATCCTTTTTCTTCTCATGGAAAATTTTCATTGGATTTATTTTTGGCCTCAACCTATGGAACCTATTAAGCCTCATAAGGATTTATTCTTTAGATCATACCAAAAATTTAAGGAAAAACACATAGCAGAACTATCCCTTACCAATATCCCACTAGAGAATGATAAGTCTATGGTTGTTCCTCCTACCCCAACCATTGTGGATGAGCCTATGCCCGAAGTGAAATCTCTTTTGAGTAACCAAGGTAAATATGTTGTTGTTCCTCCACCAATATCATACAAGAGACCAAGAGACAATTGCATAATTCCCTTTGTGCCTCTAAAGACAAAGCAATTTTATAGACCTAAAGAGACAATGGTTTCCCAACCCCTGGTGGTTCTTTCAATTCCTCCCTTAAGGGCAGAAAAGAGATCGATGGTTTAAAAACCCACTCATGCACCCACACAAATTGAAAACCATGCAAGAAGAAATAAGAATGCTAAAGAGCATAGGTGTAAAAGTCATATTATTGCTCGCCAATTAGAAGAAAAGAACAAAATAACAAATCAAGACCAAAAAAATCATGATGATCCACCACCTTCACCAAAAAAAAAATATAAATAGGAACATACAACTGATATTATCATAAAAACTCTTGTCATGATTAATTTAGATGATGAAGATGAAAAAATTGCTAAAATTGATGAACAAGTGCATAATATTTATTATTTTTGAAGTCTATGAATTTAGATGGGGGAAACAATGATGATTCTCCTGATGAAAGTAACCCACCATGTGTTGAGCCCAATGATTCTCCTAGTACAAAACTTTTTGTAGTCCCTTTGGCTAGTTTTTTGCCTTTCGTATATGATGAGAAAGATTAGGATGTGGACGACTTGCTTTAGGTCAGCTCGCATATGAAGTACTTCTTTGTTGTGTTTTCCTTTTGTGTTTTTTTTGTTTCTTGCATATGATGTGATCTCTTGTGTTGTGTTGCTCGATGTGTCTTTGTGATTGTGATTTTTCTTTGGATGACCCTTGTTGCTATGTTGGCGCAAGGATACAAAGGAAATGAATTTGTTGTGACATTCTTCTATTTGTATCTCCATTCTTCTATATGTCGTGAACTTTGTGTTGTCTTGCATTTTCCTTTTGGGGATGATGCAAGGCATTGAGACATTTAGGTCTCTTCCATGATGACCCAAAAGTTTATTTGTTCTCTCTCTGTTTCATTCTTCTATTTTGTTTGTTGTTCCATGAGTATTGGGGAATGATGTCAATTTTGAGCTATATTATATCACTATAGCAAAGACGTATACTAACCCTAAATCTATGGATCCCTTTCGTGTTCATCTTTTTTCTTGTCTATGGCATTGTGTTTGGGGGAAACCCCTTATCATGAAGAAACTTTATTTAGAAACATATCATTGGAATAGGGCTTTCCAAATAGGGTCTCATGTCCTTATCACTTGGCATTTATTATTTTTCCACCTTAAAGTAATTGTTCATAGCATGGTGTTTATCAACTTTGTTAAGGTGGGGGCATACATTGGCATTATTTTCTTCACTTGGTTCACATGTGTTGGACTTAGTGGTACGTTGGCATTAGCATTTTTGCTTCACTTTGTTTATGTGTGTTGAACTTAGTGTGGTCTTGCCATAGCATCTTGATCATTTTGTGGCACCTTATCAAGTTTATCATGGAGTATAACTCTCGGTATGGTTGTTAATGGGTACACAACTAGTGAATATCAAAATTCACAAGACCTAGTGTGCTTCTCATTTTTCAACCTTGTTAATGGGTGTACACCTAGTGAATAGCAGACTTCACTAGACCTAGTATGTTTCTCATTTTACCTTGTCTTTGGGGCTCACCTAGTGAATATCAAACTTCACTAGCCCATGTTGCCTCCTTGTTTATGATTCACCTAGAAAATATTGGGCTTTTCTATGGTGTGTCATGATTTCCTTTGGTGTGGATCTTAACCTAACACAACTTGCTATCCCATGATTATCCATACCCTCCTCTTACATTTGTTTTGGCATTATGTATGTTTGTGTATGTTGTCTTACTGCATTTCATACTTATGTGTATGTTCCTTTGTGCTTATGATTGGTTTGGGTCATGGGATCTTGGATCTTGTGGGCTTGTGCAGTCCCCCTAGATCCATGTTCATCCTATCTCTTCAACATTTGGACAATTGGACCCCTCTTGACGTATTTCTCTACTTTAGTGTGAGTTTGAGCATAAGTTCATACTCTCACTTAAGTGGGGGCTAAATATATCATTGCAAAGTGTCACCCTTGACAATTCCACTCTATGTTTTGTCCCCCTTAATTTATTGGACCTAATTAAGCTCCTAATTTCCTAAATTATGTATTTCAAGGCCTATTTTTATTATTTTTCAATAAATTGCAAGCATTAAATAAATACATTTAGTTAATTTTTACCCTCGACACTTAATTTGGGACCCAAATTTGGATATGTTGGTGCCAATATTTTAACATTCAAAATGTAAATGTAAATGTCATCTTTTGGGATTTAATTTTTTGGAAATTAACATAATTGCATATAAATACCTGGTTATTACATCATTTGAAATCATCTTGAAAACTATTAAAGAAACTATTTTCAATAGCATTCAAGAGCAAGTCAAGAGCAACATTTTCAAAGACCTATTACAGCAATTCAAGATCCAACATCATGCCAAATCTTATGTGAGGTAATGTGGGTTCATGTTATCATTTTTTTGTGAAGGCTAACCCTTGTAGGTCTCCAAGTAATTTCAAGCATTCAAGCAAGCAAGATCCAAGACCTTGAGGTGATGTGTATGACTTCAGTCCTCCAAGGAATCCATTGAAGGGTGGTGAGTTGAAGCACTTTTTGATTTAATCATTCCTTCCTATCCATTATCATTTTATCATTTGCATTGCCATTGTGGAAATGGAAACACTAACACAAGGTTTGACTAAGGCAAGCCCCTAAATGGCACAACCCTTTCCCTCTCTTTGAATGTACACGTTTCAAGCTTGAAGAGGACTGAAGGAAGTTTGAATACAAGTTATTTATTATTGCAATTGAAACCCTACATCTTGTCAACTCACATAAACTCGCCTACAAAATTATTTGGCAGTGTTACGACAACTTTATAAGCAAAAATAAGGAACTTAGATGTGTCATTAGAGGACTACAAAAATAAATAAAGATGCCCCTACAAGGACCCATACGCCCTTGGGTGACATTATTCCTCTATAGTGAATGGCATCAACTTTTTAGGACAAGTACATAGTCCTCTGCACTTCCCAAATCTTCCTGTAATTCATTGTTTCATTTTATCAATTGTCAAAATTGCAAAATTCATATTAGAGCACATAGTCTAATTAGGTTAATCAAAGAAAATCAATTCCAATCCATTCTCATCCTCAATAGGATGGAGATTTAGGTATAGTTCACTCACCTTCATGGTTGAAATTTAATCTATACACTTTGTTGATCTCCATCTTAATGAAACCCTAGGAAAAAGTGGAATTGAACAATAGGTTTCACATCAAAACCCATAGTCCATATTTTGCTTTGTTTCATTATTTACAATCTTAAAAAAAAACAATAACTAAATAAGATATACTCAATTACACTCTTTATTTAATTTAAACAATAAAAATCGTGACTTGAATCTTCCTTCTATCACTATAAAGTTTTATCATAAACCCTTTAAGTTGAATCTTGTTTTGTATGGTTAAACGTTCAAATTCCTAAACTTGTGACATTAATGATATTAATCAGCCAAAATTAATTGATGTGTATATATTATATGGGATGTGGAACCATTAAATATTGAAAGAATTTAAAAAGAATATTAATTCTCATCATATAAAAGAAACTAATTATTATGTGTCACGAGTTCAATTGTGTTATATCTCACAGGTATTATTGTATGACCAACTACTTGTTATCTATAGCCATGGTAATTATGAACCCAATAAACTTGTAGTCAACTGGCCCATTCAGGGGCCGGGTTGGGTAAATCCAATAGTGTTGGTATCTAAGGAGGTCAAGTGGGAAAAACTAGTTGAAGGATGGTGGAAGATAAATTTTGATGGGGCCTCGAAGGGAAATCCAGAACCTTTAGGGGTTGGTTTTATCATTTGAGACTGGAATGGGAATGTGGTTGCTTTAGGAGCAAAGAAGTTATAGAATGGTATTAACAACATGGCCAAAGCCTTAGCAACTTTACTAGCAGTGAAATATGGTAAAATATTGGGGGCCACAAAGATACATCTAGAAGGGGACTCAATGGTTAGAGTCCAAGCGGTGATGACTGGAGCAATTCACGCTTGGCACCTTCAAAATATGGTGGATAATATTAGGGAGATTTTATTATCCCTATACAATTTCAAAGTTAGTCATATTTGGAGAGGTGGCAATGTGGAGGCAGATATATTATCGAAGTGGGCGTTATCCTTTGGTGAGGTGGGAGATGTCAAATTTGAAGATCTTAGGGATGTAAAGTTGGCGGATTAAGTATAGACTGGGAGTACGATGCATTTAATTTGAAAGGTGATAGAAAAATTGGAAGAGATTGAAAGGCCAGTTTGAGTGTGGGAAGTCGAGCGACGACTGGAGAATATATGGTGACATTAATGAGATTGAAGGCAGTGAGTTGGTAATAAGGCGAAGTAATGATGATTTTCCCTTATTTCAAAGAGGTAACTTGAGAAGCAACAATAACAGGTGGTGAAGGCGGTGGAATTCATAATCATGGAGGCAAACTTCACTTTTCATTCGTGAAGATCTCTTAATCCTTTTTTGGTGATGCATCTACAAAAAGAATGGAGGGTCTTTTCCTCAATGAAGATGAAATACTTATACAGTGTGTTCGTATGATCATGAGAAGAGATTTTGGGGCTGTGAGACACAGATTAAGAACTAATTTAGATGTTTGCTCATTGATTGTTCTTTGGGGGTTTGATATAGGAGAGCCAGTGAACCTGGTGAGAAAAATCTTGTAGAAAATCATCCATGAAGACTTTCTAGTGGGCATGGAGTCAATCTTTGAGTGGGTGGTTCTAGGGGTTGGCCTGGATATATCAGAAGGAATAATTGACGAAGAAATGGAGTTGCTTTATGGACATTCAGTATTAAAGCCCTTCATTCGATGGCCCGAGGGAAACTTTAAGGCACAATGTCGAGAGGAAGCACGCTTGGGCTAGAAAGCTCTTAAATTGTTTATTGAGCTTGTGGAGTTGGATGAATTCATTGAGAAGGCAAAAGCGGAGGTGCAGGGGAAGGAAGTGCGTGGAAAGCGGTTGAAGAAGCGTCTAAGGAGGAAGCAGAGGAAATGAAAAAGGAAAAGGCCAGTCCACAAGTTGAATGATGGAGTGTCGGCCTCTGGAAGCATACAGGAGAAAAGGACCCTAGACGATCCCTGTTAGTTTTTGTTTGGGTCTAAGTTTTTAGTAAGTTTTTTTTTTAAACTTATGAGTTTATGTTGAGAAGTTCTTGTTGCTGGGTAGTAATGTAGGTAATTGAAGAATTCCGGTGGGAGGGTAAACAGTAAGATTACAGTGGTCATGGTGGCCTATGGTGGTTTTTTGCATGTTAATATGTTGCTCTTTAGACTATTGGTTTTTTGGAAGGTATCGAACTAGAAATGTTTGAAATTTTACTTTCAAGCAATAAAATATATCATGTTACCGACCAAAAAATAAAATAAAATAAACTTGTAGTCAACTCATATTAATAATATTCCAAAATAAAATTTAATACGTAATATGAGATGATATATAATAATTATGATATTAATATGTAATATGTAATGTTTGATAATTAATTAGACAAAATTAATTGATGTGTATATATTATATGGGATGTGAAACTATTAGATATTGGAAGTGTTTAAAAAGAATATCAATTCTCATCATATAAAAAAAACTAATTATTATGTGTTATGAGTTCAATTGTGTTCTATCTCATTGATATTATTTTGTATGATCAACTACTTGTTATCTATAACCATGGTAATTATGAACCCAATAAACTTGTAGTCAACTCATATTACTAATATTCCAAAAGAAAATTTAATACGCAATATAACATGATGGATAATAATTATGATATTAATGTCCACATTATTAACCTAGATTGTTAAATCTTTCATTGAGATTTGTTTTACCATTCTAGTAGCACTATTTATTGTAGATTTTCTAAAAATATATGATTTATTTAGAATTTATAAAATATATTTTAAAAGTAATTTAGTGATCTTATAGGATTCTTTAAAGAAGTCACTCTAGATATTCTCATGTAGATAGATAAGTGTTGATGATTCTTCAAAACTTCAAAATATTTGAGAATTCTTTTAAGGTTGATTATATCTCTATTGGGAAAATACCTTTTTAAGGTGCTAAAAGATAAGGTATGTTAAGAAATGAATTTGATGGTGAGGGAGGATGGCGTCGCGCGGAGTTCTGGTTCGCGCTAGGGCCTGCGTGCCCTAGCCCGAACTGTGTCTGGTGTTTTGTGCTCACGGGCGAGCTTATTCGCTGCTTTCAGGGGGTCGTTCTTTTGGTGGCAGGGGCGTGCGGTAGTCAGGCAGGGGTCTTGGCCATTTTTCTGGCCTGTGGGTGGGCGTTTCGGCTTCAAATCTGTGTTTGGCGAGTCCTTGGTGGGGGGCTTGCGGCGCTCTGAGATTGTGGGCCTTCTGCCCCGTCTCTCTCTCCTTTTTTTTTTGCAGAGTCTTTTTTTTTGGTGATATGGAGATGGGTGAGCCGTCTTCTCTGTTGCATGTCAACGATAAGGACCAGACTGGTAAACCCCAATCTGGGGAAGGTGTTTCCACTTCAAAAGGCATGTTTCATTTAAGAAAAGTAAACGGTTGTTTGGAGAGATCCGAGGATCGTCCAGTTCTGGTTATTCAACCTGAGCAAGTTTCGGAGGATGTTGAATATTGGGGCAATCATGCTCTTATTTGCAAATTTTTGGGCCTTCGTTTATCTCTACCTGTTTTGCATTCTTGGGCACGTAGGGTTTGGAACCCTGAAGGTGATATGGAGATTATTCTGGCAGCTAATAACTATTTTTTGGTGGTCTTTTCAAGCATGTCCGACAGGAATAGGGCATTCGAAGGAGGTCCTTATTTCTTTAACCAGGTAGGGCTTTTCATCAAACCTTGGCACATGGGATTCAACTCTGCTGAGGAGATCCCTTCGCGGGTTCCCGTGTGGGTTCGTTTGCCGAGGCTTCCATTGGAATTCTGGAGGGAAGATATTCTTCACTCAATCTCGTTGCTTCTTGGAAAACCTGTGGGATCGGCTTCCCAAACTCAAGATCGTAAGGTAATTTCTTTTGCCCGCATTTGTGTTGAAGTTGATTTAAATAATCCATTACCAGACTCTATGGAAATTCGCCTGGGATCTTCTTCTTGGATCCAACAGTTGGATTATGAAACCCTACCCTTTAGATGCAGAATTTGCCATGAATATGGACATTTGCACCGCAAATGTCCTAGGTTTAAACCCTCTCCCTTAGCTACTTCTGGGCCTCCCAAGGGGGACAAGGGAAAGGCTCCAATGTCTAATGAACCTGTGGATAATGAGGGTTTTATTCCGGTCAAGTCCCATAACAAAGGAAAGGGCAGGAAGAGATCTTGGATGGATAGGCAGAATGAAGGCAACTTTAACAGGTTTGAGGTTCTTGAGGATTTGACCCAGGAGGAGGGTATTCCAGTTGAGCTCTCTTTTGGGGCTAAGGGTCTGCAAGATGCTCAGGATGATGATGCAAGGAAAGAGGATCAAATTCTATCTCCAGGGGTTCATCAGAAGGATCAGAAGGCTATGGACTCTTCGGCTCATGCTCAGGATTTCAGGGTTCTGCAGGGATCACAGACTCCGAAAGACTCTGTTGCGGTAGTTCCTGACCCCCCTGCTCCTAAGGGGGCCTCAGATCCTGTGAGGGGTAACAAAGCTCCTCCTACATTAGGCTTACAGCAGAAATCCTTTAAAAAGGGGCCTCTTGATAAACCGTCAAAGAGTGGAAGGAAGACTGATCAAGAGAAGGTTAAGCTTATGGGTGATACTTTGGTTGAGTCTGGGTCTGTGAAGCCCATTGATTCCCATTTCTCTCACCCCCATAAATGATTGTTTTATCTTGGAATGTAAGGGGGTTGAACAGCATCCCTAGACAAAAGGCTGTTCGTAGATTAATTGAATCTCAGTCTCCGGATGTAGTCTTTATCCAGGAAACTAAGCTTACTGTTGACGGGCTTGCTAATTGTGCTTCGCGTATCTGGCCCCAAGGCAATTGGCAGGGGGTAGGTGCTTTGAACAGTGCAGGGGGTGTGGCTTGCTTCTGGAACCCAAGGAAAGTTTCCCCCTTATGCTGGATGTCTAGTCGGTCTTCCATTTCTCTGATTGCTTCTAGTTTTGTTACTGGAGAAAGGTTTCTCTTATCCAATATTTATGCTCCTACGGATCTTTCAGGTAAGTTAAATCTCTGGGCCCACATTCGTTTCATCCGAGCCTTGGACCCATATCTCCCATGGATTATGGCTGGTGATTTTAATGTTGTTACTTGCTTAGATGAAAAACGTGGTGGGTTAGCCAAGTTAGACCCTTCTGCTAATCTTCTCAGGGATATGATTGGTTTCTTGAATCTCATTTATGTGAAGCCTTCCAATGGGGTCTTTACCTGGAATAATAGGAGATGTGGTGTGGAGGCTATCTCTGAAAGGCTTGATAGATTTCTTGTCTCCTGTTATTGGTTGAATAGTAGGTTGACGACCAGCTCTGAAATTCTTGATTGGAGGGGCTCTAATCATTGGCCCATAAAACTTTTTGTCACCACTTATGGTGTCACCAAAAATCCCTCCTTCAAATTTCAATTGATGTGGTTAAGAGATCCATCTCTCCAGGAGCTTATGCTGGATTGGTGGCATGAGGGGATGCCTGCTCATGGGACAGCCATGTTCACTTTTAGCAAGCGGCTTCAGCATGTGAAGTTTAGACTTAAGAGATGGAATAAACAATGTTTTGGGAACCTTCAAGCTCAGAAGATGGCTGCCCAGTCCAAGTTGGATACTATCACTCGTCAGATTCGGGACCAGGGGTTGACCTCTGCCCTTAGTATGGCTGAGTCCTTGGCTCTGAAGGGTTTAGAAGAGTGGGAACTTCGGGAAGAGATCTTCTGGAAGCAAAAATCTCGTATTGATTGGCTTCAGGAGGGGGACAGGAACACTGCTTTCTTTCATAATTCAGTTAAGGCTCGAAGACAGGGAAATTCTATCTCCTCTCTTGTTGCGCAGGATGGGGCTCAACTCTCGTCCTATGCTGATATTTCCAGGGAGGCAGTCAATTATTTTTCAAACCTCTTTTCTAGGGAGATTATTGCTGCCCAGGCTGAGGAGCAGGCCATCATGGATTGTATTCCCCGCCTGGTCTCTTCTGAGATGAATGGGACTCTCTTATGTCCTATCTTGTTACCTGAGTTGGAGAAAGTGGTATTTAATATGAAAAAAGGTAAGGCGCCTAGTCCTGATGGGTTTCCAATTGAGTTCTTTCAAGAGTTCTAAGAAATTATAAAGTTTGATCTCCTTGAGGTGGTTCAGGAATCTCTTAGGAGCAAACAGATGCTCAAGTCTATGAATTCTACCTTCTTGGCCCTCATACCTAAGCTGGAAGGAGCTAACCAGTTAGCTCAATTCAGGCCTATTGCGTTATGTAACGTTGTTTACAAGATCATCACCAAATTGATTGCTGAGAGACTCAAACCACTCCTTGGTTCTTTGATCTCGGCTGAGCAGGGTGGTTTTGTTGAAGGGAGACAAATTTTGGATGGTGTTGTGATAGCCATGGAAGCTGTTCATTCTATGGCTAACTCTAAGGAGAAGGCTATGTTTATTAAACTTGACATGTCTAAAGCTTATGATCGGGTGAGCTGGGAATTCTTACAGAAAACTCTCTTGGCTTTTGGCTTTGCCGAGGAATGGGTGAACTGGGTTCTTAGTTGTGTGACCTCTACCTCATTCTCTGTTCTCATTAATGGGGAACCTACAGATTTGTTTAGCGCTTCTCGGGGACTCCGGCAAGGGGATCCTTTATCCCCTTATTCATTATCATGGCTGAGGGTCTTGGTAGATTTATTAAATCTCAGGTGAGATAGGGTCTTATCCATGGTTGGAGTTGGAACAACCTTCTCCCTTCCTACTCTCATCTTCAGTTTGTGGATGACACTGGGCTAATGGGCTTGGCTAGAATTAGCGAGGCGGTGAACTTCAGGCGAGCCTTAGACATCTATCTGAAGGCTTCTGGTCAACGTATTAATGATGATAAATCCTCTATCTATTTCTTTAATACTCCTCAGCTTATTCAGAACAGGATTGCTAGGATCCTAAGATTTCAGATCGGCTCTCTTCCCCTGATGTACCTTGGGATCCCTTTGGCTTTGGGAGGACAGCGGAGAGACTATTGGCAGGGTATTTTGGATAAATTTCGAAGTAGAGTTAGCCATTGGACTCATAGATGGCTATCGTCTGCTGGGAGAGTGATTCTCCTTAAGACAGTGGTGCAGTCTCTCCCCATTTATAGGTGTTGTGTGCAGGTTCCCCCGTCCACCTTTGTGCGGGAATTTGATGCTTTGTCTCGGCAGTTTCTATGGTCTGGCAACCTTCTCTCCTCAAAATGGAGCCTGGTCAAGTGGGAGTCTGTTTGCAGGCCGAAGCATGCTGGGGGCCTTGGTCTCAGGTCTATGGCACTTGTTGTCACTGCCTTGGCTGCCAAGCTGTACTGGAGGTGGTGTAACAATCTTGATCAGGATTGGGCTAAGATTCTGCCCACAAGTATCTTCCTGGTGCTGATTGCCTCGATGTGCCGCGTCTTCCTTTGTTGGGTAAAGGTTCTTGTATTTGGGATACCCTTAAGAAGGGTGCTCAGCTGATTAAGGAGGGCCTCTTCTGGATCTGTAATAGAGGCTCTGATGTTCTATTTTGGCAGGACTCTTGGGATGGCCACCCTCCCATTCTTTCTAGTTTTCCTCAGCTTCAGCCTCTTTGCCATATTTTTTCTGAGGCCGGTTGGATTAAGGTGGAGCATTTTAAAACTGTCAAGCGTATTGGGCAGGCGGTGGTGGCTTGCTGGAAAGACCCACAGGAGTGGCCCATGGGTGGATCTGATGAGGATCGTGTTGTTCTTTCTAGAGTTTTGGAGGCTCGGCTTTGCAGCTCCCTTAATGGGAGGGATGTTCTAGCTTGGAATCCTAGTCCAAAAGGTAAATTTACTGTTGCCCAAGGCTATGCTATGCTGGACAGGAACTTTTATGGTCCTGCTGAGGTGCACTAGTGGAAGAAGGTTTGGGACAACTTCTCTTGGCCCAAATGTAATTTTTTCTTATGGTTGGTTGCTCAGGGGAAGTGCCTCACTTGGGAAAACCTTCGCAAGCGTGGCTTTCAGGGGCCCTCCATTTTCCTTCTTTGTTCTCACAGTGAGGAGTGTTCCTCCCACTTGTTTTTTCTTTGCCCTTACTCTAGGGAGTTATGGCACAGATGGTGGGAGGCTTGGCATCATGGGTGTATTCATGCTACCTCCTTGATTGACTTCTGGGAAAGTTTGGGCAGACCACCAGCAAAGACTCCTTTCCTTCAGGTGGCCTGGTCTATTGGGCCTATTTTCATTCTTTGGAACCTTTGGTTGGAGAGGAACCGTAGAGTTTTTTGTGGTTCCAATTTGGGAAATCTTCAACTATGGAAGAAGATAATTAGTAGGCTTCAGGAGACTATTTCGGCTAAGTGTGACATGTCTGAAAATATTGATCCTGGTGATTTGGATATTGTGCGGAATTTGAGCTTGGGGGATAGTAACCAGGGTTATTTTGCTGGCAGAAGGCCCCGTCAGGTTCGGCAACGCGTTTGTCGTGATGGGAAGTGGATGCCTCCCCCAGTGGGGGTCCTAAAGATTAATACTGATGGTTCTTCTCATGGGAACCCTGGTCATGCTGGTGTGGGGGGTATTGGTAGAGGTAATGATGGTGGTGTGGTTTTTGTCTTCTCTAGTTACAAAGGGCAGCAATCTAATAATCTGATGGAGGCCCTGGCTATTAAGATTGCTGTTGAGCGTGGATGCTCTTTAGGCTGGAGGAGGATCATATGTGAGTCGGATTCTCAGATTGTTGTGGACTTGCTGAACAATCAAAGGTTTGATGATGTTAGTTGGCAATTAGCTTCCGTGGGCAGACAGATTTTGAGTCTTTGCAGCTCCTTGGATTCTGTCTCCTTTTGTCATATCCCTAGAGAGTGGAACAAAGTTGCCGACTGTCTTGCGAAGTGGGCCTCTGAGAATGTGGATGGTTGGGATATCAGTGGAAAGGATGAGCTTTCTTCTCATTATCTTGAGACCCTTGAGAGGTTACTAGTGGAGGACATGAATAGGTAGTGTTGTTGCTGGTTGGTCTGGTGGTGTTCTGTTTTGGTTGGCCTTTGGCCTTTGCTTTGTACTATGGTTCTGATTGAATAAAATTTTTACCCCTTTTGTTTAAAAAAGATAAGGTATGTTAAGAAAACAATGGGTGACATATCAAAGATTTTAATAGAAAGTTTTATTTTGTTATT
Organism: Sequoia sempervirens; assembly: GCA_007258455.2. Classification (NCBI taxonomy): domain Eukaryota; kingdom Viridiplantae; phylum Streptophyta; class Pinopsida; order Cupressales; family Cupressaceae; genus Sequoia; species Sequoia sempervirens. The sequence continues at coordinate 730,115,411 of VDFB02271358.1, read as the reverse complement.
TTTTTAATCATGTAGTTATTGATGATAAAAATGATAGCATTTTGTACTCTTGAAATTTATGAAGGATTATGTTTTGACTAGTTTGGAAAGGATAATATAGAATACAAAGTCAAGAACACTAAAGAAAAAATAAATAAATTGGCTTATTTATACAAGAAATGGATATATGAAATAGTGTAAATAAATTACACATTTTTCAAGAGATTTTTAAATTATATGTTTATATATAATTTTAATTATTGTATGTATTTGTTTGTGGTCTCATATGTGTAATGTTTGGATTTATGTTTTGACTAGTTTGGAAAAGAATGTATAGAATACAAAGTCAAGGACACTAGGAAAAAGGAAAAAATCAACTTATTTATACAAGAAATAGATAAAAAATTAATGTAAATAAATTATTCATATTTTTCTAGAAAGTTTTAAATTATAGATTTATATAAATTTTAATTATTTTATGTATTTATTTGTAATCTTATGTATAATGATTGTTATATATTTTCTATAAATTTTGATATAATAGTTGTTTTAAAAAAAATAAAACATAGTCGAAATAACAACTATTAATTTCAAACAATAATCTCACACGTTAAACTAAAAATAATACATTTTATATCAAAATTAAATAGAACAAATGTTAATTACAAAATAAATATTTATAAACAAAATTAATAATAAAAAATTTATTTAAAATTAAATTTATACTTAACAAAATTAGCGTCCTCTTATTTAAAATTAAATTTTAATATACATCCTAATCAAATACAATTGTTTGTCAAACGTTGTATTACCAAATCAATGGCCACTTTATTTGGATCAAATTTGAATTCACAATAGACTATAACATAGAATTACTATGATAGTTACTTCAAAGATTATTTTTTTATACTTTTAAAATCATATGTGGAAATTCAATTCTTTGATTAATTGTATGAAGTTCATTCCAATGAATATTAAAAGTGTGTATAATTATGTTAACAAATATAATAGATGTTTAAAAGTATTTTTTGGTTTTTCAATTCATTTGTATTTTAAATATACTTTTAATTATATAAGAATAAAAAGATTTTTTATTTCTTAATTTATGTAAAAAAATAAAAATTAAATTATGGAATTTTTTTTAAGGTTTTCTATCATTAATTATTGGATGAAAAAAATTATATGAAGGCATCACGATTAGAATTAAATGTTATTGAAAAGATTACAATCAATGCAGCTCTGTTTGCATAGTTTGAAATTGTTCATTTGCACCATACATTTTTTATGAAATTTTAAATGATTTTTTTTTCAATAGAGAATCAATCTAAATAAGCATCCAATTTTCAATAGCTTTAATTCTAAGGGTACCCTTCATGGTTGTGCAACCTCTATCAATATATCCAATCCAAGTTCCTATAGAGGATGAATGATAGGAAGTGCTTAGGAAGTTTCTCATAATGATTTTGGATTTATAAGGGCAATACAAGATTTGTTTCATTCTACTATGTTCTATCAAGACCTTCCTAAGGGTAGCAAAAAAAAAAAATTGCTAGGGAGAAGAATTTGGAGATCCAAAGTGATTTCTCTTCCTCTATTTTATTATGTTGATTTGTTAGTGTTTTTTTTATTAACATAATTGGAAGACTTCCAACTTGCCTAATTCATTTTTTAGTCAATGTTGTTATTTGTTTATTTTGTGAAAGTGAGCCCTATCTGATCTGAACAAAAGAAATGTTTCAAAATCATTTTCTTTGTTTTATAATCAAATACTATTTGTAATAATTAATAAGTTAGAAACTTTTTTAGTATAACTTAAACAAAAGTTCAAAAAGTGTAAGGATTACTATTATTATTTTGAATGATTATATGATACAATTAAATATTTGCAAATACAACTCTAACCAATAATAGATTTGATTGTATTGGATATCAATTGATATGTATCAATAAAGTTTTGCAACATATTGTGTACAAATTCAAAATAAGAAGTTGGATTCAATAGCTCTACAATACAAATCTTGTTTAAAAAGATCTAATTATTTATCTTCATACATTAAAAAAATCATTCACTAATATTGAAATCTAATACTTATGAAATTACAATACAAACTATTAAAAAGATTGTTGCGACACTATTGAATTTAAATATTTATAATGTTGAAATCTAAGAACGTTGATTGAGAAATCTAATATTTACTTTAATAGAATCCAATAATGAACATTAATAAAATTCGATAAATAATAATAGTGGAATCTAAAATGTGTACTAAAATCTAAACGATTAAAATTTTATTTAAAAAAACTTTTAAAGGACATACTGAAATATATCTACATTCACTGAAATAGAGTTATATATGTGAAATGGAACACCCTGTTCTAAAATTCAATTTCTTTCCTATGGCTCACCTTTGCATTATGTTAGTTCCTACCAAAGTTTTGATATAACAACATAAAGTATCAAACACTCAACTGCCTAATTTTTATGTCAACAAATCATAAGACAGCACTATTTTAGTTCTTTTACAACTCGCGTTTAGCAACAAGGAAGTAAAAGCAGCCAAACTCCAAGAAAGTAGGCATCCAAAGCATGATTTTTGGCACTTCCAACAATAAAAGCATCATAATTATGGATTGTCCATTGTTGTACTTTGCATAAATCTCTCATTTCAATTTTTTAATATGCGAATGGACAAATGGTTGTAGTATGAGGAAAAGTTATTTCCATATTATCCAATTTATTGTAGAATCCGTGGAGGCACTTTAGTTGCAATATTGATGTACTAATAATATATCATCACCATGCAATTGTCGTATGCGTATGGGCAATACTGCGTTTGCAAGTAATTGTTTAGACATGTAATGCATATAGCATGTGCATAAGGAATTGCAGTATAGAATGAGAGCGAATTAGCAAGTAAATGCAAGTGTGAGAAACTCCACATGTGAAGTGAATTGATGATGGAACTAATTGTTCTTAGGTGGAACTACTTTACTCCTCTTGTAAATATTTACATAGCAACATTAGAAAGATTTACATAGCAACATTAGAAAGATAGGAAACAATATAGAGAGACGTGTGCTTTAAAAGCTGTTTGTGTTGATTTCCTTGATCAAGGGAAGAAGCCGGAGATGTGCAATTGCCACTTCCAGCTGATTTTCCAATCTTCGGGTTTCTAAGGTAGAATCATTGTGTTTTGTTATTTTCTTCTCTATATATTGTTTATGATTATCCAAGTAAATGTACATGCCCCATACACATTCTACTACTCACACAGGCATCTCAATAACTCTGGGCAGTCGCTAACGTTTCCTTTTCTTTATTGACCATCTAACATTCTCAGGAAAAGCTATGCACCTCAAGATTGCCACATCAATAACATATACAGTCACTCCGATGGATTAAAATTTATGCCAGACGCTTTTTCAACTGGCCATCAATCAGTGTCCATTTGTATTATGGGCAACTATTTTTTTTGGGTTAGTCTTCATATTCCACAGATGTAAGCTACTATTTAACCCCTTCCAAGGTCACATAGACAAAGTATCTCTGATAAACAAAATGCAATATTCATTTTAATATCGAAAAACACATTTTATGGTCTATGTCGTAAGTACAATAGAGGACAAGCACCAAGCTAGCCTATATCCCAGTATTCATCAAATTCTATTATTAGAAACTTAAAGCCAAAGTTGGATGGACACGGACATAGATACGATATCCGATGGGATACAACCATTTTTTAAGATCTCTAATATGTTTATTTTTTAATCAGTTTTTGAATTTGATTGTGTAATAATTTTTGCATCAATTTTTCAGATCACACTCTGTGATCCATCATCAAGATGATAGCAGACAGCTCAGGAAAAAAATTGTTAACAATCAAATCCAGAAGCTGATTCAAAAATAAACAACATAGATTGTGAAAACTTGATATCATTAACCTCCAATATGGATACAGATGGATGCGACATTCATAAAAAACTAAGCTACCGGTATGTGGCATTCTAACCACTGGTTCGGGTACGATTCGATCCGGATACGAAATTCGGGTCTGGTACGATACAAATACGTCCAGAAAACGATTTTGCCTCTGTAGAAACGATCAAGGTTCGAATCTTTATCTGTGGATTCGATTTCATTGTACCCAGTTCGAACCCGGGCAGAATCCACGTCGATTTATTCCTCCCTTGGATGGTTGGGTCGTTTCATTCGCTTCTCTCCCGTCACTTGCAATTATTTCGCTTCCTTCCTGCAACAATTTTTGGAGTTCATTCGCTCCTCTCCCGCCACTTCCAATTATTTTGCTTCCTTCCTATTAAGGATTGTTTTGCAATGATTTGCCGGTTGTGAGAATCAAAAGTGGGTCAAATAAATGTTCATTCTATCTAAAATGTTTATTGTTTTCATAATATTAACATTTGATAGATTAAATATTTTATTTAAAATATATAATTATTAATATATTTAATTTATTTTAAATATATTAATGTCAATATGAATACTAGGAATTTTAATATAAGTTATAATAATATTCACATTTATATTAATATATATATATATATATATATAATTTATATATTTTATATTAATGTATATATATATATAATTATATTCAATCATATAATTATATTTTTTATTTATATTTATATTTATTTTCATGTATATTATATATATTTCTTATTTCATTATATTTATTTATTATTTATTAAAGAAAAGTCTAGATTCCAACCCAAACCTCAAGGGGTAACTTAGATAAAAAATGCATATATATTTAACACAATTTTCTAAGTTACTATAGGAGATTTTTATTACCTTAAAAATATATATATATATATATATAAATTAGAATACTATTAAAATTTAAATATTAATACTTTAGTAAAGAATAAACAATTAAATATATATTAATAAATTTTATTTATATTTAAAGAATAAACTTTAATTTTTTAAACATCTCTAATTTTTAAAGTTTAAACAACATAATAAAAATATAAAATTATAAACATTTCTTTTTTTAAATCTATAAAAATTAAAACATCAAAAAGAAAGTATAATTGGACTAGAAGAAGACCCATAAAAATGGGTCCCTGAAATAGAAAAACATTTCATTTATCTTCCTTGTTTGGTATAGTTTTTGTTTGTAATCAGGATTTTTTGGGCACATGTGGTTACGGTATCCAATGTGTATCCAAGTCGTATGGTACCTGTATCTGTATCATATACAGGGATACACACGCCTGGGGAGGAGGGTTGTGTATCCAGTGACTCTGCTTAAAGCAAATGAGAAATGTGTTTTCTATTCCAATAGCTGTTATAGGAAAAATCAAAGCAAACCAACCTGCAGGAAAGAAAAAGGACATCCTACATATATACATGCATTAGCCAGAATTATATCAAAGTTAAGCAATCGAATAAACTCAGAAAAGTATGCCTACCTTCTTGCTTTTGCATCACATGGTATTGCATTATACCAAATTAGATGCTAAAGGAAAATTAAGCTTTGTCCAAGTGACTTTACATTTGAAATATAATGATAACTGTTTATAAACATCAAAATTGCTTTAGTGGCTTCCACATGCAAGCTGTTCTGAAGCTGGATGTAGAATATGCAGTTCAGATACAATGGCTTTATAAAGCCTGAAACTCTAATGATATGATCAATGCTGTACAGTCAAAATATTCCCATGTATAGAGTTTAAAAAATCGTTCTGGACAAAAACATTTACATCTTTCTCAAATTTAAGGTTGCAAAACTTCTACAAACTGTGACACATAAATAAGCAACTTTTCAGTCAAAAATGTCAGCAGGCATGATTGATCTTCAAAAGCGATTTATGGGACTAATATCAAATAAAACTGCCATCAAGCATCAACACCATATCAGCTATGTTAAACGCAAAGCCATTTCTTGGAGAAGAACTCTTTTTTGTGCAGCATTAATTACACCTCCACACTCGGCATTCTCAAGCACCTCTGTCACAATAGCTGCAGCATGACCCAAAGGCTCCTCAGCAGTCCTCTTCAACATGAAAGCCTTCACGCAATTAAACAAAATAAAATCAACCTACTGTTGCAGCCCAGAAAACATGCATTAAAAAGCATTAAATACATAATAGATGTGCAAAACCCTTTACAAACAGTAACAACTAAAAATGTCATTAAAACAGCCCTTAATGTTTAATGGCATTAATGAGCATTAAAGAACAATTAGAACCCTTAAGGTAATCAATGGGGGTGAAAAAAAGATTTTAAACTTCAGTTAGAAACCTTGAATTTGCAGAGCATTAGAGTCCTCTACAAAGCTACATCTCACCATAAGTACAGGTGTTTTATCCTCTTCTATATGTGTAAACTCTGCTACTGTCAGAGTGAAGAACCAATAAATTGAATTCAAATGAGAAATCATCTGTTGGTATCAGTACTGGTTCTAGAAAGGTAGTCCTTGTTACACTTCCCTATCAATGAAGCTTCCTAAAGCCACAATAAAGACTTTGAAAAAAATTAACCTAGAAGGCAGTAAATTTTGCACTGTACTTCAATGCTGCTTAGAATCTTTCAAAGGATTATCACTGCCTCTGAAGGCTGCTTCAAATCAGTTGGTCCTCCTGCAATGGGGGTCCTAATACCGACATTCAATCCTCTTTCTAGGCCTTCTGCACCTGGTGGAACTGCACACTCCTCTTCTGTAGTTATTAGTGGTGATGTTAATGCTCCACCATCGGGACTCCAACAGCATATTTTCTATGTTGAAAAACTCAAATCACCTCCAAAGACAATCCTTATGACTCTAGAGGATATCAATAAATTTCAATCTCCCGAATGCTGCAGTATACTAATGCGCTTCGGCCAAACAAACTGACTGTCTTTTGAAACTCGGAAGAGGTCATCAAATTGAAATTAGGCCCTTCTATCTTGTCTCTTGAAGCTTCATTGTTGTAGAATTTAATTCTGAAGAAAAGAAAATGGAAATCCATAAAGAAAGGCCATTGATTTTTACAAGTTACCAGATTAACCATGACACCTTGGTTTTCTAAAATTTATCCAGCTACTTGTCCTAAATTCAATCCCAGTTGTGATTGAAGTTCTTAAACCTACGCCTTGCTTTCATAGGAAAAGAGACCCAAACCTCATTTGAAGTCATTGGGAAAATTCACCTCCAGAGTGCAGAGTTCTAAAAGTAGAACTATATCCCAATGAATTGAAAAGAATTTGAGAGAAGGGAGTTTTGAAGGACATAATCCTTGGGTTGTTTTGGAACCGATCCGTGAAATACTGGAATGCCTTCTTCAGGTGTGTAAAGTGCAGAACTTATGAACATATTGCTGCTGCCTTTTCATCAAGGTAGTTAAGACTCACATAACCTAACGTCTAGTATGAGGTAAGTAAGCCTGAGAATTCAGATTTGATTTGAAAGAAAAAAAGGATAAAGAGAGCTTCCAAAATTTCAGAAAGGGAAATGAAGGATGGGCAATCAAGATTCAAGAAGATAAAAAAGCATTGTTGCTTCAACACCAGCATTAAATCTACAGGAATGTGAACTTAAAGGACTCTGATCCATCTATAAAAGAACATAAAGAATCTATGCCCTATGGGTCTCAAGGAAACGATGACTGCTAAGAAGGCATCAGAACAAAAACAGATGGGTAAAAACTTTCGCTTGTCATTACTAATACTTGTCAAAAGCTTCTGTTCAACATGGTGATCACATAATGTTTGTTCCTCGAAGGCAAATGCCAGAAATTTTTTAAAAAAAGTTGTAACTTAATTGGTGAGGATGATGCTATGTTTCTTGAGTTGCCATCCACAAAGGTTCAAATCCCCTGATTGGTCCAATTATAAGGGATAAGGCCAAGATCATGCCCAGGTGATTTTGGTGGAACAGATACCCCTCAGTCCTTGGCTCTTAACCAAAGACATGTCAGCTTAGACTCGTGCTTGCAATACCAACTAGTTGCAAAAATAATCTGAGGTTTGTTATTAAACCCTCAACCCAAAAAAAAAAAAGGGGAAGAGCAGGAATAAATTAACATTGCCTAGCAAATAAATATAGAGAAACATTTTGAAAGCCTAGAGTTTTTTACTTTCTCTTTTTTTTGTTTTTGAAAAATGCAAGAGGATTGCAATGAGAGTCTATCAGAAAAGCCAGAAATGATAGCATCTGAGCCTGTGCTCCACAAAGCATGACTCCACATCATTATCAAAGTGCTGAATTCAGATTAAACCGGCAGAAAACAACTCAGTAAAAGGACATTGAAATTTTAAAATGTGAATTACTTAGCATTACCAATTATGTTACAATGTTGAAAGCGGCCTTGACATCTTGAGTGTGAATCTTTTAAGCGGGGCCAAACCCAAAAATGTGAATCACTTAGCACAACCAATTATATCATAAAGGTTTTAAGAAGCCCTAAATACATTGAATGTGTTTTGAGCAACTTGGATTTGGGGCCAGAGAAAAATCTTCCACTGCATCACCATCCATTGCTCTCACTACCCACTTTCCAACAACTCAGTGCCTTGAGTTCTTATGTTGGGTTTAACTATACCCTATTTAACCTTGTCATTGTGCAGATATATCAGTTCTATCCAAAGAATGCATTTCACCCACCTTGCTTGCTCCAACGGAAGCTTTTGAGGAGCTTTTTCAGAAATTTAGAGGCCAAATGTGATGGGAAAATAGAGAAAAAGCAAATGTACCATACTACTAGAATTTCATCAATAACTGTAACCTATCAAGCAAGAAGGATGTAATGTCCCAAATAGGTAATACTAATTTTAAACCTAAATTACCAATTTCCCGAGCAACCAATGGATTTAGATAGTACCACCTTGGCCTGATTTAATCCTTGCAAATAAGTTAGAGATCAATTACAATAATAACTTAGCAAGTAGCGTGTCATGGTTAAACATTAGTAAATCCATAGTAAATTCGTTAATCCAGTTATTGCCTTATCCTAGGGATACTCAACCATGGGAGAACATGGAAGAGAGTGACTCGATGGGGTGTCCTTAGCCTCTCTAGGCCCAAAAGCAGTACCCTTTGGACTAAAAGGAAGTACCCCTTTGGCCTCATGTGGCCCATGCCATTCATATGAGGTGGCCTACCTAGTGAGGACTCTAATTTTGCCGTTATCCCCTCATCTTGCCTTCCTTTTCCATTTCCTCATGATTGATCTCCTCATATTGTTACACCATGATAGGGGAGTGAGGTTACAAAAGGGTGCCCTGGTAGCCCAACTCTCCTAGGCCCAAAGGCAGTACCCTTTGGACTAAAAGGCAGTACCCCTTTGGCCCATGCGGGCTCATCCTGTCCCCTCCCGGGTGGTGTACCTAGAAGAGGGCCCTGTCACCGTACCCCTTTTGCAATTCTCCCTTCTCCCATCATGGTGAAGATATGTGCATGTCAACTAATCACAAATATATTAATTCACAATTCTGCAATCACAAGATAATTTATGCAACTTAGATTTTGTGTTTGCTGGCCGGTCTGCTTTTGAATGTTTATTCTTCTCAGATTCAATTCTCTCTTACAATCACTTTTGTTAGAACATATTGCTTAAAGAGAAACAAATAGATTAGATCCAATAAATAATTACGAATAAAGACTAATAATTGCTGAAAGCATCATTATTGCATAATCGTAACAATATACATATATATACATATCCTACGTGTGTGCATATGTGATTATATTTAACTTACTCCCCTTATCAATTTGTCGTTTATCTTCATTTATCCTCCCCTGATTATCTTCTTCCCATACCTTTCGGATCAGACTTCTCATCCCCTATTAATTTATTTATTCCCCATTTCTGTCCTCATTTATATATCTGTGTGTAAATCTCTTATATCCCCTTCTAATATTCTACAGTATTTGTTGTCTGAATAATGAATATAATTCTGAAGATGATCTCTATATTCCCTTCTATTTCAGATTTGGAGTGACTCCTCCTAAGGCCCGTGGACTTAATAAATCTTTGAAATTCAATGCACCCTTGACCATGATGTGACGGCTAAGGAAATGGACGTTGCAGATGTATGTGGGAAGCAATTGTAGTGGAGGAAGGTTTTAATTCTTCAATGCCTCTTACACCATATCGATGTCACCCTAAGCTCTTCAAATCTGCATCAAGACTTTTGCTTTGGATGGCGACTGAGATGTAATTCCGTAAGAATGGTGGCTGCTTTACTTGGTTCGGCGGCTACAGGAAATGGAACACAATAGTTTCATCCTCGATTCCTTATATTGACATGGCCTTGTCTTTCCAAGGTGGCGGCATTGACTAACAGTAGCTGTGTTGGATTTAAAAGCCTCTAAAAACTTATTTGAACTCCCTTGAAATCGTTTATGGCTTGCCTTTTTATATTCAATGTTCATCCCTGTCTGTGGTGGAGTGGATAGAATCACATCTTTTAGGAACCACTGCCTCCTTTGGCTTAAACAGATCGCTGACATTTATCATAGATTATTTAACATGTTAATATTTTATTATTATAATAATTATTTAATAATATCAATTGTTTGTATTGTTTAATATTTATATTATAATTATAATATTATCTGGTGATAATTATAATTATAATAGTATTTAAATTGCTAATATTTGTATTTATATTTTTATATTCATTCTGTTATTCATTTTATTTATTTATTTGTATTTCAATACTTCAAATTTTAGTGTTACAATTTCAGGGACATGACGGAGGACATCAGAGCTACAAGCTTAAATCTTCTTCACAACTCTAGCCATTATCCACATCCATTAACCATAAAAAGCTGCATCATGAATGGGATACCAATTAGTAGATAACTACTATTAGCCCTGGATTTGTAGATTCCCACCTTTGATTTAGCTAGATTGGAGGACCACCTTGACTAGAAAGAAAAACCTCACTTTTCTCTCCATTGACTACCACTCCAATGGCCCCTGCAAACAAGTAAGATGCTGCAGAACTTTATAAGGTCTGTAAAGATACCATAAAGCCCCATACATAAAAAAAACACTTCTTCAGTACATTCTTCATGTTTGTGAATCCGTTCTTTTATTTACAAATTTCTGGCCCAGAATTTCTTCATCAATTGATCTCCTCTTAAATAGTGTCCTCGGTCTGATTCCTCCGCTTTCATAGCTTTAAATATTCACCTTATATGTTCTTAGTTCAACTATGGGAACATCTAGGATTCACTAGGACAGAACTCTCAATTGAATACAGGATAAGAACTCTGGCATATTTGAAAGGGCAAAAGTATACAATACTCTCATTACCATTCAAATGTAATAAATAATGCTGCCTCAGCATTTATTGGAGGCCCTTTGTGAAACTTTAACTAAGTACCAAATATATTTACAGGTTTGCAATAAATACTTACTAAAACTTTATGAACCCAAAAATAGGACCAACTCTAAAATGGACATCATATTTATGATTAAACACCCATAGTTCCAGTTTGTTTTTGTCTGTTTCAGAAGCAAATAAGAGCTCATAAACCATCATTCTTTGTTTATAATGCATGCGATACCATAAAATAAGGGTACATGGGAATATAAAATAAATAATAAATAAGATGTACCTGTCCATGATGTGCTATTTCTAAAACGCAAGGCGGTTGAACCCATGGCTCTCCGTCAATCTGCACAGGAAAAGAAGAAAACGTGTGGATCCTAATCAACCGCCCCTGTGCAAGCCTCCGTGCCCGAGAAAGGCCCACCTGTAACATAAACATCAATTTTTTTAGATAAGACCAAAATCTTCATCATTAGATGTGAATGCTGCTCGCTGATCAAGCAAAATCAAGTAACATGCTGCAGATTATCATACATGACATAAAAATGTCAATTCAAATTACAGTATAGCTTGTTGTGTTACATTCATTAAGCAATTGTGTCATGTCTCCTTTTTAGAATTAATTTATTTGGGAGACATGTAGCCTATTTCTTATTTCCCATAAGCTAAGGGATAAAGTGAGGGAAATAAATTAATAATAAAATGTTAAGTTATCCAATAACTTTATTTTATAATTTTATAAAAGAATGACTTAAGTACTATTATTATTTCTTTAATATGGGCCTAAAAAGTGTTTTCGAACAACTTTGGAAATGATTTTAGGTGGGAAAAGACAAATTGAAATTAAAAGGGGTAAATATAAAAGAAGAGTTTGTAAAGGAAAAAGGTGTCCATTTTGTTATTGTTCTCAAACCTTATTTCAAAGCTTGAGCATTTTGTTCATTTTCAAATCCAAGGACAAAAACCCTTTGGTGCAAAAATATGGACAAGAAAAACCCTCTTGGTTTCCAGTTGAGGCAGTTCCTCTCAAGAGTCTATTTGTGTCAAAAGGTTACAATATTCCAATTACAGATTATATTTGGGATTTTCAATAAGCTTGAAGATTTTATATATTTAGTTCAGCAAGATTTAAGAAGATTATATTCTCTTAATATTTTAGAGGCAAATTTTGATGTTATTGTTGGCTGTACCATTCAATATTCCCATCAAATTTTCTACTGTTAATTTGGAAGGCGCAACTCGCAAGTGGTGGTAACATGGGACAGTTACTCAAGAACACAATTTGATCAATTCATACGATGAATTCAGCCAATGGCTAATCAATAAGTTCGATAGGAAGGACCCTAAATCGCATTTCAAAGAGTTGACTCAATTGGGGCAATAAAACATGGTGGATAACTATGTAGCAGAATTTCAGAAGTTGCCAATGATGGTTTCTAGTATCTCCAAAATGAGACTTATAGTTCTTTACATGGAGGCTTAACCAAGACTCTTAGAAGTTGGGTGAAGGCTTTTGACCCATCATCCTTGCAGGAAGCCATTAAGAGGGCTTTGATTTTGGAAAAATCTAAACCTAAAAACAATTTTTATTCGAAGAAACCATTAGGGGCATCAAAAGAAACCATTTCAAAAGAACACTTTTCATAAGAAAGAAATGCCTCAAAGAACAAGCAAAGAGGAAGAAACCCAAAATGAACTAGGGAGAAAGAAATTAGGCTTGTCATGCAAGAAGCCATGGGTGCTAGGACACAAATGCCTTGGTAAGAGACAAGTACATTACATTAAAGTAGTTTCAAATGAGGAATAAGAAATAGAGGAACATGAGCACAAAAAGAATGCAAATGAACCAAAACCTAAAAGTAAACAAGCAAAAGAATCTTCAGGAGGCATCTTTGCCACTCTTTCAAGTACTTCTAAATGTCATCCTTTCATAGTTCATGGAGTTTTGCAAAGACAGAAGATTAAAATTGCTATTGATAGAGGGGCAACCCACAACTTTATAGAGGAAGAATTGGTTGTTAAAAGGGGATTGGAAATAGAAAGCACATTAGGGAGATAAATGCATGATGATTTTTACATAGTAGGGTTTAAGAGACCAATATTGTCTTAGGAGTACAATGGTTACATTCTTTGGGTGTAATAACCCCTTCTCAGGTTATATTAATATCCTCAATTTGCCTGCTGTTCCTAATGTTTTCACACCGATTTATAGTTTTGATTTGTGTATTGGAGCAGTATATATTTTCAGAGTTTGAATTGCATAAGCACAAACAATCTAATAGAACAATTAAGGAGCATTACAATTCTCAGTTAATAGAGGAATTTATGTTGCAGACCACACAAATATTTCAATGGAACAACAGCATAGTCTATTGCGATCAACCACATTGCCTTACAAATGATTGTGAATGAACCCAGATGGACAAATAATGCTCAAATGTTAATCGAGGCATAACTAATTACACAGTTTACTGCAATATACAAGACTAAACATGCCAGGCATACTTCTTGAGCATAACAAATCCAGCAATGCAATCTAAGTTCATGATTCCTTTGACACTGCAACAAAATTACAACATACCCAGGAGTTCCAGAATGTATATTGAATATAGGATTAAATGCTGCAACTTCCATTATACGTGCGCCATTCATGAGGCAGGGATTACTCTATTCTTCAAACTTGATTCACTGACCCGGTGGATCATACCTAGCAATATTCCACTCTTAGCCGCAGGTCCACAATAATAACTTCTTTCCGTTCAGCATCAGACACAAGGCTCAGCGAATATCATATAAACAGTGTCACAAATGTGACAAGGGGAAAACACATGAATATCAATTGTAAATATGCCTGATAATAGAAGACTTGAACCAACAAATAGAGCATCGATTGATGTCATACACAACATGATTTTCCACTGCGAGGCCATTAATGATATAATGAGATAAATATACCACGTCTTAATTTGTCCTCATTTCATGTCCGGCAGCCAACGTGCATAACTCTCACAACTCTTACAAAAAGGCCTCCAAATAATTACCAAGGGTGGAGTATAATTTCCCCGACAGGAGTTACAACGGCTAAGATATTCTCCAGCACATGAAAGTATTCAATGAAGTGTATGTGAAATTTCGATATCACCAGCGCTAATAATATGATTTTGTTTAAGCAAGATGATCACCCGATATGAATAAGAATATCGAAACAGTAGCAAGTCACGAACTCACGTCTCCCGTGCTCTTTAGATAGCAATGAACTTGTCCAGAATATAAAAGGAACAAATAAATAACTGATGCCAGCGCCAACAATGAAAATACCAATCATTAACATATACACCCAGGAAATATATACCAATCTTCAATCGCAAGGGAAATATTCATATCCATGAATGCCGCCTCCATTATTGATTTGCACAGAACTCACCAACATGAGTTTTCAAGATCAGATTTCCTCCAATCAACCATGCTTGGGTTTCTGTCCAGACATGGCACACGGATGCTGAGAGTTTTCGTTCCCAAAATCCCAAAGTTAGATCATAACATATTCAATATTCAATCTCCATCATAATGAATCCTTCCGCCAATACTCCTTTTAATCTTCGCCCTCAACATTCAGTTGTTGTAACTGAATTATTTAAATATAAATGGCCTTATAAAGCTTAAATGTCAATATCATAACATTTCATATAGCCATAAATATTAATTAATTAATTAATTAAATAATTAAAATGTCTTCTAAAATAATTAAGACAATTTTAATATTTAATTAATTAGACTAATTCCTCTTTTTGGGCGTATAAAAATAAGGGACATCACATTGGGGGAGTCCACTCAAAACTACCAAACCATGGAGCTAAAATTTAAGTCATAAGGGAAGGAAGTAGCGCTTCAAGGTATTGCTAATGGAACTCCTAGAGTTGTTTTTGCAAAAAGAAGGGAACAATCTATAATGTCCCCAACTCAAGTTGTGAGGCTTAACTAGGCATTGGTTGTTGTTCCCTTGGGTCACCCAAGAGAGGACTTAGAGCATCATTGGGTAAATGTTTGAGTCTTCGGCCTACTCTCTATTCTAATCTTAAGTTGTGGGCATGTCTTTTTATGCAACTTAAGTGACTATTAGCCTAAAGACTTATTATTTCCCCTTTTTGAGTTTAACGACTTAAGAGGCATGTGATTTTTATTAAACATGTACAAAAAGGGTCAAAAGGGCATTGGAAAATAAGGAGACTATTGGCTCATTTTTTAGGGTTTTATTTGGAGCATTGGATTGGGCTTGAAATGAAACTATGGCTGATATTAGATCATTCTTTTGGGAGTCATTATATAACATTTTAGGGTTCTTTTGGAGCTCATTATGTTATCCGTCTTTTCTCTATTGCTCCTGCAATCTTTGGCTTAAGGATTGAAACTTTGAGTAACCCAAGTTTCAAAGAGACATACGGGCTCCCCCTAGTCAATAGAACGTGTTTCCAAGGAAGGGCTTTGGTCTTTGATTCCGTAGCACATCATTTTCAAAGCTGCCTCTTCTTGTTAGGTTTTGGAGACCATTTTGGAGGCGTCGTTTAGAGATATCAAAATCAGATTTGAATAACCTACAGCAAAATTCTTGCATTTTTTGGAGCATCCTTGAGGCTGGCATTAGCAAGGACAAGGGTGACATCTTGATGAGACCCAATGCTGATTTTCTGGGGGTTTTGGCAGGGATGGCTAGGGTTTGAAGGCATGTTTGAGGTATTTGATTATTAACCTGTGAACTTGCTGATCGTATTCATCTCAAGGAAAAAATAAGAAAAATAATGTAAGCTATTTTTGAAAGCTCTGGGCAGTTTTTAGTGTGTTTTTTGTAACTTTTAGATATTCAAAAATATTCAGAAATTTCTATTAATTAGCAAAAAAATCAGAAAAATATTCTGAGCATAGATCTAAAGCTTGTTGAAGGGTTATCTATTTGCAAATAAAATTTCAGAATTTTCTATAGCATATTTTAGGAGATATTGTGTTTTTTCCATTATCCCTATTTAGGAATATTATAGTGGTATCAGAGTTGCAAGTCTTGGCAGCCTGTTTGGGTTGGTTGCATGCATCAGAAAGGTGGTCATAACCTTGAAAAACAAAAGGGAATAATGGATAGCAATAATCAGCCACCAACATCAAGTGAAGAGGAGGCAAAACAAATGTTTGCAGAAATGCTAAGATAGTTCCGAAACACCAATCTGTATTTGAGTCAAATGGCTCATAACACAGCAAATGGAAGAAACATGATGCATGTGGAGAGAGAGGAAAGTAGCAAAGCTGCAGAAAACAATGAACACTCTATTAGCAAACCTTTGTGTTCATCACAATCTAGACCTTTCATGCCTACCTTTCTAAAGAGGATGAGCCTATATAAGAGGAACCCATGGAGAACAATGAAGATGCTGAAATTTTGGCTAAGTATCAAGCTTTGGGGACAGATTTTCAGTCAGCTATCTCTTTTAGAGATTATTTGGAGGCCACCAAACGCACAAAGCCAAAGCAGAATCAATGGAATCAAGGGAAGCAAAATTATGGGCTGCAGAAAAGGTTAGGTCATCCATTCTCGCCAAGCTTTGATGGATCATCCAAGGGTACAGCTAAAGCTTGGATTCAAAAATTGGATACGTACCATGCCTTGAACGAGATGGAGACTAAGGCCATCAAATTTGCTACCCTTCACCTTGAAGAAGCAGCACGAGTGCTGGTATCATGGTTTAATGACACGGGGTCATGGTGCGATAGTTTCTTATGATCAATTTTGCACTACATTAACAGAGCGATTTGACCACAAGGATTCAAAGGCACACTCCAGAGAGTTGGCTCAATTGAGACAGGTTGGGACACTTAAAGCATCCATTTCAGAGTTTCAACAATTTTCAGTAATGGTTTCTGATGCGACTAACGGGAGGTTGACTTCTTGGTTTATAGAGAGTTTGTTAGAACCTCTCAGGGTTGGGTTAAAGCTTTTGATCCACCATCCTTGCAAGATGCTATTAAGCGTGCAAGGAACATAGAGCTATCCACACCACATGCTATATTTCATAACAAGTTTTCAAAGATACCTTTAACACAGAATCTGCCACAGAGGAGGGACAAGAAACGAGAGTTTTCTAGACCAACTGGGGAGGTTTCTAGGCCGATTGGTGGGGCACCTCATGATTCAAGGGATGAGTTGAGACGAAAGAGGCTTTGCTTTGAATGTCGTGAACCTTGGACACCTAGACATAAGTATAAGACTGGGAGCAAGGCCCACTGGATTGAGATCTTTGAGGAACCTAGTGATGATGAGTTGGAGGAGACACAAGTCCTTTTTGAGCAACATGAGAAAATGAATGGTGAGACGGGCACATATGAGTATCAAGATGGTTTGGCATAGATAGATGATGTGATTGCAATTGGTTTGGCACATATGAGTATCAAGATGGTTTGGCCTTCTGAGTAAGGGGCGTTATGCAGGGACGGCGGGTTGTTGTTGATTGATAGTGGGGCTACCCACAACTTCATTGATTCGTCCTATGAGAAGAAGCGGGGTTTGCAAGTTGAGGAACATGATGGTTTTCAAGTGTGGACAATGAGTAGCACGATGTTGCGTTGTGTTAATCGTGTTCCACAATTGAGTATGACTTTGGGTAATTACAACCTTACTTTTGACTTCTACATGGTTGACATTGATGAGACCAATGTTGTGTTGGGTGTTCAATGGTTGCATTCTATAAATGTCATAGACTTTAAGACTATGCAGTTGAGTTTCATAGCAAGTGGTCAAAAGTTGGTATTACGGGGCTTATCTTCAAATGCTCCTAGGACCTAGAGTCATTTCAGCTAGGAGGATGGAGAGAGTTTGTCGGCAATCAAAGGTTGAGTGGGCAATGTAGTGTTTCATTTCAAATAGGACTACTAATACAGAATGACCTGAATATCATGTTGACATACAAAGGTTTGTTGGACAAGCGTAGTGTGGTGTTTTCAAATCTACCACATACTCTACCTCCAAATCGTGGTTTTGAGCATGTTATTGAACTTGTGGATAGCAAGCTAGTTGTTACGAATCCCTTTCATCATCCTAGATGATTCAAGGATGGGATTGAGAAGACTATTTAGGAGTTGTTGGATGCATGACATATATAGCCTAGTTCTAGCCCCTTTGCTTCTTATGTCGTCTTGGTGAAGAAGGATAGTACCATCATGCACATTGAATATTGTACACTAAATAAGAAGACCATCAAGAACAAATATGCTATTTTGTATATTGATGATGGATGAGTTACATAGAGTGATCTATTTCTCCTAAATAGATCTTCGTTATGGATAGCATCAGATTCAAGTCCAAGAGCAAGATGTGCATAAAATAGGTTTCAGGTGCCACTATGGACATTTTGAGTATTTGGTGATGCCCTTTGGGTTATCAAATGCTCCAACTACTTTTCAGTCTTGCATGAACTATGTGTTCAACAAACAGTTGCGGAAGTTTGTGCTAGTCATTTTTTTATGACATTTTGATGTACATCAGAGCATGGGAGGGGCATATACGGCACCTAGATGAGGTGTTAAGGATCTTCGCGATTAACTCCCTTTTTGTGAAAGCCTCTAAGTGTGAGTTCGACATGGCTGAACTATTATATTTGGGATATGGCATTGGTGAAGGTGGAGTGAAGGCACATAGGGAGAAGATTCAAGGTATACTTGATTGGCCACCACCAAAGAACGTGTCCCATTTGAGAGACTTCATTGATATATGCACATATTATAGACGGTTTGTGAAGGGATTTTCTTCATTAATCGCTCCTTTGATAGATTTGACCAAGAAGGATGCCTCTGTTTGCATGGATGAGACTTAAAATTATCATGGACCATCTTAAGAAGGTAATGAGTACTCGTCCTATTTTAGCATTACCAGATTTCTCTAAACCTTTTGTGCTCAAGTGTGATGCATCCAATTTGGTATTGGGTTGTTTTGATGCAAGACAAGCATCCAATTGCTTATGAGAGTCAAAAAATTGAATGAGGTTGAAAAGAAATTCTCTACATATGACAAGGAAATGTTGGAAATCATGCATGCACTTGAAAGGTTTCATCAATATCTAGTGGGCAGCAAGTTTATAGTGAGGACTGATCATAATAGCCTCAAGTATTTCATGGAGCAAAAGGGATTAAATGAGATACAACAACGTTGGGTGAGTAAGCTTCAAGGACATGACTTTGATATTAAATTTGTCAAAGGGAAAAAATAATGTTGTTGATGATGCATTATCTAGAAACCCTTCATTTTGCTCACTTTCAGAAATTTCAGCCTCTTGGAAGGATCATCCACTAGTAAAGTATTCAAAGAATCAGCATGCTTGTGAGATTCTAGATGGTAAAATCAGTGATGAAGGGTATAAAGTGTTGAATGATATCATCTATTATAAGGATAGAATCTATTTTGTACTAAAAAAAAAGCTTAAACATAAGATTATTACTGATGTCCATAACAATCAGCTTGTTAGTCATCCGGGTAATTTTGAAGACATACAGGTACATCCGTGAAAGATTTTCATAGAAAGGTATGAAAGATGATATCCTCAAGTATGTAAGAGAATGCATAGAGTGCCAAAGGAATAAAGCTTGAGTTTCTTTTCCAACAGGGCTGCTACACCCACTTCCTATTCCAATCAAAAATGCTAACAAATACCAATGGATTTCATTACCGGGCTGCCCAAGACCAATGGGAAGGATTTTACTTTGGTTGTGGTCAATAGACACTAAATATGCTCATTTTATGTCAATGCCTTTAGAATCTAAGGCGCCACAAGTTGTTGGTCTATTTTTTGAACAAGTGTTTAGACTTCAAGGTGTACCAAAAAGAATTGTAAGCAATAGAGATCGCATATTCATCAGCACATTTGGCAAGAGTTGATGAAGCTGGCTGGTATAGAACTCGATCATAGCACTAGTTATCATCCTCAAATAGATGGCCAAACAGAGATTGTAAACAACTAGCTTGAAGGCCACTTGAGAAACTATGTTTCAGGGCAGCAAAAGGCATGGGCAAGGTGGTTACATTTGGCAGAATTATGTTACAACACAGCATATCATATGAGCATAGGTATGACCCCTTTCAAAGCTTTGTATGGTTATGAAGCTACTACATTTGTGGACTTGATTTTTTTTATTCTAGAGCTCTAAAAGCTCAAGCGGACTGAAGAGAATCAAGATATCCTTAAGGCACTTGAGGATAATATTCAGATTGCACAGGAACAGCAAAAGAAATATGTCGATCGCCATCGAGTTGAGAGGTTTCTTTGAGGTGGGAGACATGGTATACTTGTGTCTTCAACCTTATAGAAAATCCTCATTGAAAGTAAGTGGAGTGGAAAAGCTTAAACCAAAGTTTTATGGGCCTTTCAAGGTGATTAAAAAGATTAGTGAAGTAGCACATGAGTTGGATCTACAAGCAAAATCCATAATGTGTTTCATGTGTCATGCCTCAAAAAGGCTCTTGGATAGCAAGTGATTCCTTCTAAAGAATTGCCCCCTATGGATGAAGAAGGTAAGTTGATACTCATTCCGAAAACAATCTTGCAAGTAAGAGAAGAAATTGAAGAGGAAAACAATTTATGAATATCTCATCAAGTGGAAAAACTTTCCTTTGGAGAATGCAACATGGGAAGGAGAAGAGATTCTTAAGCATCCTTGTCTACAAATTCTTAAGGACAAGCATTCTTTCGCTAGGGAGGACTGTAATGTCCCCAACTCAAGCCGTTAGGCTGAACTAGGCATTGGCTGTCCTTTCCTTGGGTTATCCAAGAGGAAGAGAACTCGGAGCATCATTAGGTAAGTGTTTAAGTCTTTGGCCTGCTCTCTATTCTAATCTTAAATTTGGGCACCTCTTTTTATGCAACTTAAGTGACTCTTAGCCTAAAGACTTTTTATTTCCCCTTTTTGAGTGTAATGACTTAAGAGGCATGTACTTTAAGTGATTTTTATTAAACATGTGCAAAAAGGGTCAAGGGGGCATTGGAAAATAATGAGCCTATTGGCTCATTTTCAAGGGTTTTATTTGGAGCATTGGATTGGGCTTGCAATGAATCTATGGTTGAGATAAGATCATTATTTTGGGAGTCATTATATAACATTTTAAGGTTCTTTTGGAGCTCATTATGCTATCAGTCTTTTTCTCTATTTTTGATACAATCTTTGGCTTAAGGTTTGAAACCCTTGAGTAACCCTGGTTTCAAAGAGACATACGAGCTCCCCCTTAGTCAATAAGGTGTATTTCGAAGGAAGGGCTTTGGTCTTTGGTTCCCTAGCACATCATTTTCAGAGCTGCCTATTCTTATCAGGTTTTTCCATTTGGAGTCGATTTTGGAGGTGTGATTTAGAGATATCAGAATCAGATTTGGATAACCTACAGCAAAATTCCTGCATTTTCTGGAGCATCCTTGAGGCTAGCGTTAGCAAGGGCAAGGGTGACGTCTTGGAGAGACCCAACACTGATTTTTTGAGGGTTTTGGCAGGGACAACTAGGGTTTGAAGGCATGTTTGAGGTATTTAAGCATTAACCTGTGTACTTGCTGGTCATATTCATCTCAGGGAAAAAATAAGAAAATTTTTAAATAATGTAAGCTATCTCTGAAAGTTTTGGCCAATTTTTAGTGTGTTTTCTGTAACTTTTTAATATTCAAAAATTTCTATTAGTTAACAAAAAAATCAGAAAAATATTCTGAGCATAGATTTGACCTTGTTGAAGGATTATCTATTTGCAAATAAAATTTCAGAATTTTCTATTGCATATTTTTGGAGATAGTGTGTTTTTTTCCGTTATCCCCACTTAGGGATATTACACGATCTTTCAAGACAGGGCAAGTTATTTGGACAGCCCATTGTTTAGTGACATCTATCAATTCATCTACAGAAAAAAGATCCTATCATGTTGATATCCAGTCTATCTTGGATAAGCACAATGTGGTCTTTAATGATTTATCTCCATGACTACCTCCTACTATAAGGTTTCAACATATAATAGAGTTGGATCCATGTTCCAAGCCTATGATGACTACACCCTACTGCCATCCAAGGAGGTACAAGGAAGAAATTGAAAAGGCCATCCAATAACTTTTGGAGATGGGCCATATCATGCCTAGTTCTAGCCCTTTCGCTTCATGAATAGACCTTGTTAAAAAATGGATGGTACTATGCAAATGTGTATTGACTATAGGGCTAGAAAGTTATAAAACAAGTATCCAATTCCTAGGATCAATGACTTAATTGATAAGTTGCATGGGGCCATGTATTTCTCAAAGATTGTTTTAAGATTGAATTAACATTAAATTCATGTTGAGGATGAGGATGTATAGAAAACAACGTTCAGATGCCATTTTGGTCACTTTTGAGTTCCTAGCCATAACTTTTGGCTTGACAAATGCTCCAACTACTTTTCAATCTTGTATAAACCAAGTTTTCAATAAGCAATTGAAAAAAATGATTTTTTTTATTTGATAACATCTTGATTTAGAGTAAAACTTGGGAAGATCAATTGAAGAATTTGGATACATTTCTAGGGATTTTGGAACAACAAGCTCTCTTTGCAACAGAATTTAAACGTGAATTTGGGATGACAAAAAATTTATATTTGGGTCATTTCATGAGCGACCAACAACTGCAAGTGGATCAACAAAAGATTTCGGCCATATTGGATTGACCTCCTCCTACCACATTGACTTAGTTGAGAGGATTCCTTAGCCTTCACAATTATTGTAAAAGATTTGTTAAGATTTTTTCACAACTTACAACACCCTTAACAAAAATGACTAAGAAGGAACTTTTGCTTGGACGGAATCAGCTCAAGAAGTTTTAGATAAACTTATAAAGGTAATGAGCTCTTATCCTATATTTGTTGTACCAAACTTCTCTCTTCCTTTTGTTGTAAAATGTGATGCATCAAAAGGAGGGATTTGAGTGGTGTTGACATAGCACCCCATAGATTTTGAAAGAAGAAAGTTGAGAGAACCAAAAAAAGGATTATTTATTTATGAAAAATCAAAATTGACTATCATGCATGCCTTGGAAAAGTTTAGGCAATACCTTGTTTGTAGGAGATTGTGGTCAAAATAGATCATAACAGTTTGAAATTCTTCTTGAGCCAATGAGATTTGAAGGATACAAAGAAAAAATGGATAAATAAACTCCACTCTTATGATTTTGACATAGAATATATGAAAGATAAAAAGAATGTAGTGGTTGGTGCACTTTCCAAGAAGCCTACTTTATATTCAGTTTTTATTATTGCTTAGTGCTTTTTGGAAAGAGTTGTTACACTTGACAAGGACAGAACTCACTTCAAGCACTAGTTATCATCCTCAGACTAATGGTCAAACAAAAATAGTAAATAAATGGGTTGAGGGATAATAAAAGAAAGATGTTTTGGATCAACAATCAATTTCGTGAAATGGTTATATTTAGGGGAATGTTGTCGTAACACTTCTCATCAAATGTCTATTGATATGTCTCCATTCATGGCACTATATGGTTATGATTCTTTAACCTTTATTGATTCAATGTTCATTGATAGTAGAGTGCCACCAGCTGGTGGTTTGGTTAAACAAAGCCAAGATGTATTTAGGGCACACAACATTCCCCTCCAACAAGCTCAAAATTAGCAAAAATTTTATAGGGATCATACCTAAACAAATAGATCATTTAAGGTTGGAAATTTGGTCTTTTGAGGTTATAGCCATACAAGCAACCTTCTATCAAGAGGAAAGGAGCTGAGAAATTGAAATCTAGGTTTTATGGACCCTATAGAATCTTGAGGAGAATTGGAGATTTTGCTTGTGAACTTGAGTTTCCAAAAAATAGTAGGATTCACAATGTGTTACATTGTTTTGTGCCTCAAAAAGGAACTTGGATAGCATATCATACCTTCAACAAAGTTTCCACCCCTATATGATGAGGTAAAGTTGATATTGGCGCAAGAAGCTATCATTAGATGCAAAGAGAAGAAATTGAGGAATGGGATCATATCAAAATCCCTAGTGTGCTAGAAAATCTCCTAGCTGAAGATACTGCATGGGAGGGTGTAAAGATTCTTGAGCATCCAAATTTGCAAATGCTAAAGGGCGGGCAATTCTAGGAAGGGCAGACTGTCATGTCCCGTTTTTATAATTAACTTATCCGGAAGACACATAACCAATAAGGGATAAAGTTAGTAATTTTATAAAGGGATGACTAAGTATTTTTTTTAAATATGGGCCTAATGAAATATTTTATTAAAAATAAATGTTTTTACACCTTTAAAGATGATTTTAAGTAGGAAAAGATAAATTGAAATTAGAAGGTGTGAACATAAAAGAAGATTTTGTAAGGGAAAACGACAACCATTTTGTTATTGTTATCAAACACTATTTAGTATTTAGAGCTTGAGCATTTTGTCCATCTCCACACCCAAGGACGAAGACCCTTTGGTGTAGAAATTGAGAGTACAAAAATCTCTTTGTTTCCACTTGAGGTGGTTCCACTCAGAAGTCACATTTGTGCAGAAAGTTTACACTATTCCAATTACAGATAATAGTTGGGATTTTCAATAATCTTCAAGATTTTATATATTTAGTTGAGAGAGATCTCAGAAGATTATATTCTCTTAATATTTAAGAGGCAAATTTGAATGTTATTGTTAGCCGTACCAATCAATATTCCCAACTGTACAAGCTCCTTGCTGTAGCCATACCAAATATTGTTGCTTATATCTATAACGTGACTGCTGCATATTTTAAGCTTGTTTCCTTAGATCTTGGTATGCCATACATCATAAGGCAATAATTTTGTTGCTGTTTTTGGCTGATGTGCACATTAAGGGGTTTATTATTGTATCTCTTGACCACCATACTCTCTAAAGAGAGGCCATAATTTCACATGAAGTTGCTGATATGTAATGAGCTGTCGTACCTTATTGCTTGCTAGCTGCCATACTACTTTGGGAGAAGCGGACCACGTCTTATTGGGTCCTCCTTTCATTGGTTGCTGATTTCATTTCTTGGAAAATATTTTAATCTTGTAAATGGTTTCAGACTCTTAGTTATAATAAATATAATATTTAAATATTCTGAATGATATGTAGTAGCTGCATTATATATATATATATATAGTTTGTTATCATCAACTGTGGGTTTCAGTTTGGTCATTAAACTTGTATGCTGTTATTTAGTGTTCTGTTGTTATTCCAAAATTGCAAAAATTATTAAAAAAGAAATCATAAAATAGCAAAAACGCCATACAGAGTTATTACAATTGCTAAAAAAATCAGTATATATCAAAACTATGAAAAGGCAATACACAGAGTTATGCATGCCTCTCAATTTTGTCTGCAAAATTGTAATGACAGTTGCATACTATCTTTTATATACAATTCCTTCCAAAAGCAGGAGAAATTTAGATGAAAATGGTTACGAGCTAGTAAGATTAGACAAATATTGATAATGTTGTTAAATAGAATTTTGATGGTGCATCTAGGGGAATCTAGGTAATGCAGGTGGAGGATTTGTTCTTAAAGATTCTGAAGGAAGGTTTTGTGTATAGAGGTTCCCTTTTTAGGCATCAAAATGAACAATGAAGCCAAGTGGGAAGCTCTAGTAGCAATGGGGGTGGCTGCAGCTTCTCAAAATATGAAAAACCTAATAGTGGAAGGTGATTCGATGGTTGTGATTAATGCCCTATGAAACAGAACAAGCTAAAATTGGAGACTAAAATGTTACATGGATAAGACATTAGAAATTGGAGAAGATCAAGTTCCCATTAAAAACCATTTTATAACCATTTGCCAAATTCCTGGGAAGGATTGAAGTGTTGCTTTAATTATCTGCCACCTTAATCTATATCAAGAATATCATTATGGGATTTCTCCCATAATAGCAGAGACCATATTTTGTCATTTTGGTTAAGGGTATTTAACCATTTTATGCAATTAAGAGCATGTGGGCTGAGAGGATTTGTTCCACTGTTGGTAATCCTTGAAGTATGTTGTTATACTGCAGCTCATGGAATTATTTTTTGGCCATGCGTTTAGGAGTTTTATTATTATATCTTGAGTTAAGCTTGCAAGTGGTGATTGTTAATGTTTCGGTAGCTGCAGGAGGTATCTTCTAGCAGCATGTGAATCTTCCTTAATAGGCGTAACTGTCATGTAGAAGAACATTTCATAATAGACGTAACTGACGTGCAGGAGAATCTGCATTTCTGACATGCATGAGAATCTTTAAATAGTCACTTGAAACGCCTCCTTAAAATAGGTATTTGTAATGCATCTTGTGCGTCCTCTTTTGCATGCAAAATGTAACCTCTTCTTTGCTTATAAAAGAAGAGAGACAATTCCTTATTAAAAGTTTTGGATTCTTGTTTTCAAGTCAAGTTGTTCTTTCAAGGAGAAGTTCGCCATTTTTACAGCAGGTTATTGTGAAGGACAGATTAATATCAAGGAAGAAAAAAGAGTTGTTTGTATGCATGTATCTATGAGAGATACTATTCTTCTGTAAGTCAAGTTGTAAGCTGTTTTGCTGCTACTTCATTTAATATAAGAGAGATTCATTTGTGGCTGGTTTTTTTCTCCCTCAAGAGGAGGGTTTTCCTAGGATAAATTCTATGTTCTTTTGTTCCTTGTGTTCATTTTCTGTTTGCTTTCTTTTCTGGTTCTAAATTCAACATGGTATCAGATCGGGTCTAAAGAAAAGATCCAGAACCAGAACTCTTAAGATTTGAAATATTTTTTTTTTGCTTGTCTTCTTGTCTGGTTATTTCAGCTTCCTACAATGGTGAATGGACTCAAAGTTGAGGACAGGCTGGATGGTGCATCCAACTTTACTTCATGGAAATTCAAAGTTTTAATTGCTCTTGAAGAAAATGACCTTCTCAACTTCGTGAAGTCTGATGTAGATGAACCTGCTGATGACACTGAGAAAGTTCAGTGGAGGAAGAACCATATTATGGCAAAGAAGATATTGATTGATTCTGTTAAGGATCATTTGGTACCTATCATTTCCAAGCTAAACTTAGCTAAAGAGATGTTTGAGAGTCTTCAAAGTTTGTATGAATTCAACAACACTAGTAGAGCTCTAGCATTGAGGCGTCAACTCTTTCATATTAAAATGGCTAGAGGAGAATCTGTTGTATCCTTCTTCATGAAAATTTCAGAATTGAAGGATCAACTAAATGCTATTCAAAATTCTATTGAAGAAAAAGACCTGGTTACGTTGGCCATGAATGGCCTTCCTCACTCTTGGGAATCCTTCATTCAAGGAATTAGTGGGAGAGATGAACTTCCTAAGTTTGATAGATTGAGAGTTGACAGCATTCAGGAAGAATGCAGACTAGAGACTAGAGGCAATGCTCGTAAAACTCTTCATGAAGATGATCATGTACTTGCTGCTCATTCTTCTAAAGGAAAGAAAGGTAACTTCAAAAGTTTCAAAGATAAGAATTTTGTTTCAGCCCCTGATTTCAAGAAAAAGAAGAAGAATCTTTCTAGGATTCAGTGTTTCAGATGTGACAAATTCAGCCACTATGCTAGAGATTGTCTTTCTAGACCCAAGCATCAAGTGGCTGCTTCAAATGTTGAAAACTCTTCTCCTCAAAGAGATTCAAGTGAAAATTCAATGGGGTTCTTATTTATTTCTGCTCTTTCTAGCAATGTTCCTACTGACTGTGATACATGGCTTATTGATAGTGGAGCCTCTCGACACATTACTGGTTATCGTAAACACTTCTCTAATTTGAAAGAAAAAGATTCTCATCTTCAAGTTATTATTGGTGATAATGCTTGCTATTCTGTGAAGGGTGCTGGTTCTACATCTTTTCGGTTAGTCTTCGGAATTCCTCTTCATCTAAGTAATGTTCTTTTTGTTCCTGGTATTAAGAGGAATCTGATTTCTATTTCAGCACTCGAAGACAAGGGTTATCATGTTGCTTTTGCTGAAGGCAAAGTTCTTGCATGGAAGAAGAACACCAGCATTCAGTCTGCTCATGAGATTGGAGTTCATCATGACAGTCTTTACAAACTTTCAGCTCGTCCTATCCTTGCATTAGCTCATGTTTCTCTAAGTTCAAGCGAGCTGTGGCATAAAAGATTTGGTCACCTAAATTTCAAAACCTTGTCTTCTATGGAGAAGGTGGTAGTTGGTCTTCCAAAGCTGAACCAAGATCATTAGGGTGTCTGCAAAGGGTGTGCTCTAGGTAAGAACATTAAAAGTACTTTTCATGGTAGTGAAAGTAGAGCAAAGGATGTTCTAGAGTTGATTCATTCTGATTTGTGCGGTCCTATGACCATTGCTTCTCTTAGCGGTTTTTGGTATTATGTTACTTTCATTGATGACTTCTCTCGTAAGACATGGATTTATTTTCTTAAATCTAAAGAATCTGATGAGGTGCTGTCCAAATTTAAAGAATTTAAAGCTCTTGTTGAAAATTTGTCTAACAAGAAGATAAAGGTTTTAAGATCTGATAATGGAGGTGAATATGTCTGGTATATTTCAAATTTTTTGTGTTGAAGCTGGGATTAAGAGGGAGTTCTATGTCCCTTATAATCCTCAACAAAACGGTGTAGTTGAAAGAAAGAACAGAACTATTATTGAGGCAGCGAAGGCTATGATTCATGATCAAAGTCTTCAATCATTTGTATGGGCAGAAGCTTGCAGGACAGCTGTATATATTCAAAATCGTAGTCCTCATCAAATCTTAGTCAATATGACACCAGAAGAAGCCTTCTCAGGTTCTAAACCAGATATCAGTCATCTCAGAATTTTTGGATGTCCAATCTACATTCATGTTCCAAAAGAGAAAAGGTCTAAGTTAGAACCTTCAGGAAAGAAAGGCATCTTTGTTGGTTATAGTGAATCATCTAAAGCATACAGGATTTATATTCCAGGTCAAAAGCAGATTGAAATCAGCAGAGATGTTTCTTTTGAAGAAGATGTAGCTTGCAAGAGATCTAAAGAATCTAATATGGAAATTGATAGAGAGGATTTTGAACCTTCTCCAAACATGGAGATGGCTGTTCCGAATTCCCCTTTTGAGATTCAGAGGGAGATTACAAAATTAGAAGACTCTATTGATCCTGTTGATTCAGTTGATCCTATAGATACTTCTACTGGTCCAAGTAATGCTTCAATTGATAAGAAGAGACCTTTGTGGGCCAAGCATACTGTGCAAGAGACTGAAAAATTTGCAGCTCCTCGAGGCACTTTCAGAGAGAGTAAAACACCTCATAAGTTTGCAGGATATGTAGCCTTGATGAGTCATATTATAGCATCCGAGCCTTGATGAGTCATATTATAGCATCTGAGCCTTCCAGTTTTGAAGAGGCTTCAGATCAGCAAGTGTGGAAGGATGCCATGATTGAGGAGTATCAATCCATCATCAAGAATGATATTTGGGACATTGTTCCCAGGCCCAAAGGTAAATCTATTGTTTCTTCTAAGTGGCTGTTCAAAATTAAACATGCAGCCGATGGGAGTGTAGAAAAATATAAAGCCATATTTGTGGCTAGAGGTTTTTCTCAAAAAGAAGGCATAGACTATGAAGAGACTTTTACACTTGTAGCTCGTTATACTTCTATCAGAACTATCATAGCTATTGCAGCAGTTAAGGGTTGGAGACTTCATCAAATGGATGTGAAGACGGCATTCTTGAATGGGATAATTGAAGAGGAAGTATACATTGAACAACCAGAGAGCTTTGTGATTCATGATAAGGAGTCTCATGTGTGCAGGTTGAAAACGGCCTTGTATGGCCTTAAACAAGCTCCTCGTGCTTGGTATGAGAGAATTGATCATTATCTATTGAGCTTGAGCTTCCTAAAGAATGATGCTGATCCAAATTTATATTTCAAGGTAAGTGATGACAAAGTCTTAACCTTAGTACTTTATGTTGATGACTTGTTCCTCACTGGTGATGATGATCTCATATTTAAATGTAAGGAGTTATCTTCTGAATTTGAAATGAAAGATCTTGGTCTGTTGCACTACTTCCTTGGGCTTGAGGTATGGCAAAGACCAAATGAGATTATTTTGAGTCAAGGGAAGTTTGCTATTGATATTTTGAAGAGGTTTGGTATGTTAGATTGTAAATCAATGTTGACTCCTATGGAAGCAAATCTGAAAAAGTTACATGAGGTTGCAGCCACTTCAGATTTAGTTGATCCTACTATGTACAAGCAGTTAATTGGTTCTTTAATGTACCTGGTTAATACTAGGCCTAATATATGTTATGCTGTTAACACTTTAAGTCAGTTCATGTGTGAACCAAGATAGATTCATCTTGTTGCAGCTAAACACATATTGAGATATGTACGTGGTACAATGGGATATGGTCTAAAATATTCTTCTTGTGTAGAACTAAGCTTGCAGGGGTACTTTGATTCATATTGGGCAGGTTGTGTGCCTGACAAGAAGAGCACTTCAGGCTGTTGTTTCAACCTAGGTATAGCTATGATTTCCTGGTGCAGCAGGAAACAATCATGCGTTGCTCAGAGTACAGCTGAAGCAAAATATGTTGCAGCTTGTGTGGCTGCAAGAGAAGCTGTGTGGCTTCGCAAATTGCTTGCAAGATTGTTTGGTCAGCCTTTGGAACCTACAATGATTCTTTGTGATAACCAGAGTTGCGTGAAGCTTTCGGTTAATCCTGTCTTTCATGATAGAACCAAGCATGTGGAGATCAAGTATCATTATTTAAGAGATGTGGTTCAAAGTAAAGCAGTTGAACTCAAGTATATTTGCACGGATGAGCAGATAGCTGACATTCTCACCAAGCCACTTCCTAGAGTAAAGTTTTCTTATTTTTGAGATAAGCTTGGTATTGTGGAGAATGTTGCCATTGCTGAGAGAGAGTCTCAGCCTCAATGACTCTTGCTTCATGTGTTAATGCATTTCTCTCTGCGAGAGAGATTTGAGGTGCAAGTCCTTGTTAATGCATTTCTCTCTGCGAGAGACATTTGAGGTATCAGCCCTTGTTAATGCATTTCTCTCTACGAGAGAGATTTCAAGTATCAGCCCTTGTTAATGCATTTCTCTCTGCGAGAGAGATTTGAGGTATCAGCCCTTGTTAATGCATTTCTCTCTGCGAGAGAGATTTGAGGTATCAACCCTTGTTAATGCATTTCTCTGCGAGAGAGATTTGAGGTATCAACCCTTGTTAATGCATTTCTCTCTGCAAGAGAGATTTGAGGTAAAAGCCCTTGTTTCATTCTACTGAAGTAGCTATGGTTGACGTCATGATGAGATGACAACATCACACTTGTGCATGGATATCTGAAAAGATACCTCCCTAGCTAAGAGGGAGTGTTATGTTTCGGTAGCTGCAGGAGGTATCTTCTAGCAGCATGTGAATCTTCCTTAATAGGCGTAACTGTCATGCAGAAGAACATTTCATAATAGACGTAACTGACATGCAGGAGAATCTGCATTTCTGACATGCATGAGAATCTTTAAATAGTCACTTGAAACGCCTCCTTAAAATAGGTTTTTGTAATGCATCTTGTGCATCCTCTTTTGCATGCAAAATGTAACCTCTTCTTTGCATATAAAAAGAGAGAGACGATTCCTTATTAAAAGTTTTGGATTCTTGTTTTCAAGTCAAGTTGTTCTTTCAAGGAGAAGTTCGCCATTTTTACAGCAGGTTATTGTGAAGAACAGATTAATATCAAGGAAGAAAACAGAGTTGTTTGTATGCATGTATCTATGAGAGATACTATTCTTTTGTAAGTCAAGTTGTAAGTTGTTTTGCTGCTACTTCATTTAATATAAGAGAGATTCATTTGTGGCTGGTTTTTTTCTCCCTCAAGAGGAGGGTTTTCCCAGGATAAATTCTATGTTCTTTTGTTCCTTGTGTTCATTTTCTGTTTGCTTTCTTTTCTGGTTCTAAATTCAACAGTGATTGCTTTAGAGCAATAGTGGCTTCAGGTGTATGAACTTGTCTTTTCTTCTGTTGGGGTGTCTTCTTCTAGTTGTGGTGTTGACTATGGCTAATTGAAGCTCAAGTAAATGAATTGTTGCAGAATCACTAAAGACAAGTTTTTTGCCTAAGTCTTTAGCAGCACTAGTGTTTGTTAAAAGGGGTACTGGGAACATGAAAACCTCAATCAAAATAATAATCTCCAAATATGCTAATCCCCACAAGCACATACTGCTGAAAATATTAACAGTGAATACACAGTGTTGAACTCTTAATCCTGCAACCAGCTGTCTTCTCATTAAATCTGAAAAGAATAGACTGCACTAGCTCAAAACTAAAAAATAAGGGAATTACAAAATATGTGCACTTTAAATAAACAAGTAAACTAAGAATTTAACTAAGAGAAACTAGATCAGGTGTCAAGCTAAGCTTAAACTCACTGGAGTAACACTCAGTTAAGCTTACAACTCACTGGAGTGACACTCAGTTTGACTGATCAATCAACTAATCTGACTAATTGATTAACCTAGCCTAACAACTTCCAATCAAATTGGTTGTGACTAAGTTACATCAACAACTCAATCAAGTCTCAAACAGTGTGCTAATCTCAAAGAAGACTAGTGCATCCTACATAACTGGGCATTATTTTCATACATAACTGTGTCCACTCCATGCTGATCTCTATACTGTGCACAGGTTTAAATCTGCTGCTGTCACTGCTCTGCAATCACTGTGAGACCATTAGCCAAGAAACTCAAGGTAAAATGTCTAACAAATATCTTTTTAGGCTACACAGACAGATGTGCATTAGCCTGCCTCATTCAAGCCCTCCTAGCCCACACTATTCTCCTATGGATGATAGCCCTAATTCTACAGATGGATTTATTGGAAAACCAATCCTTGTTCTCCTTCAGCAGATTCCTTTGACAACGGATTTCCTCTCACAAGTGTGGCTTTTGTATATACTATATACTAGTTTGTCTAGAGCTTACTCACTTATTTTATTTAGTTTTCCTTCTAGTTTAAGTTTAGATGCATTAACCTTTTTTTAAAGTTTTATTTAGCACAATTGGCATTAATATAATTCCTTTATTTCTTTGTACAAAAAGCACAGACCACTAAAGTAATCATTTTTGTGTTTCATCTAATACTATAATGCAGCACAAAGAATAAAACAACTATTGTTAAATACTTATATTTCCAAATTGTATATTGTACCAAAACAAGAAAAAACAACTTTCAATCATCAGCTATCTAATTTAATTGAGGATGAGTAGTCTCACAAAAAAGTGTATTCATTAACAATATTTATTACTCTTTTGGACAAAAAAGACAGAAGGTATCCTGTGATAATAACTGTTCTGATAACATAGTTGGATCTCCTGTACAATAATCATTGGAAACAGATGATTAAATTGAAAGGCAGTGCATTTAAATCCAACCCCCACAAATGCAAGACAGAAAGCAGCAATGAATTTATAAGCATGGATGATCGTCTATAAAATCTTTTATTTTTGATAACACTCTGATCTCATTCTTGGAGGTCCTATAAATTATCATCTGGATTCAAGATTAAAGTTAAACATAATAAGATTGCATTCAACTGACTCAATATCAGTGATATATATATATATATATATATATATTAATTTTTTCTTTTGTTTTTGATAATGTTCTGATCTCATTCTAAAAGCTCCTATAGCATAATTATTTGAAGGAGAAAATTAAATAGAACAGGAGTGCGTTTGACACCAACCCTTGACAAACTCAAAATAGAAGATAATAATGAACATGTAAGTATTGATAAAAAGAACAATAAATTCTTCTTTTCCTTTTAATAATGTCCAGATAAATATACTGGAAGCTCTTGCAGCATAATCACTGAAGTTGAATAGAGAGCACAATGCTGTATTTGACTTTTGAATCTTGACTCACAAACTCAAGAAAATAAGATAGCAGTAAGTGAATGAAAGAACAACAAATTCTCAAAATTCATACCCTCTATGTTGCAGTATATAACTAATTATGATAAATTTAACGATATACAGAAACAAATAGTCCACCTGCATTGAACAGCTATCTGTAGAGCTTTATATTTCTCAGAAAGTTATTGGAATGTGAAAAATATAAAAGGCTTATCATGATTTTATAGTTTAAAAAGTTACACTCTCCCTTGATATTCTAGTCTGAATTAGGAAAAATTAAAAAGCATAAGTAATATGCATAATTCACAACAGAATGTAACTCATTCACATTGAACATTAGGGCAGAGATGATAACATGGGAAATTCAATGCTTAAGTAAATCATCAAGTATTTAATTCAGAATATTACCTGGAGCTTTCCAAGATGCCATGTTCCACAAATACTGACAACTTCAAGCACCCTATCATGCATAGATTGTGGATAAAAACCATCAATATGCTCATCTTCATTCTGCCACAAATCTACACCTCCCATGTAACTTCCAATATTTGTTACAAGGACACCTTCAGAGTCCTGTAATCAGATACAATGCATTTATTTCAATAGCCAAAAAAGCACAAGCAACAAAGCAATGCTGATATCATATATCACCAGCATTTACCTCAGGAACCTCTATTTCCACACCATCAACCTCAAGACGAATTTGCCAAGGGAGGTCTGCACATGTCCTATCCATAATGTCCTTTGCACCCTCTTTTGCATACAACATTTTGTTCATGAACTGCATAAACCACTGAAAATTCAGTTTAAAAGGACAAAACATTTGGAATGCTAGTTTCAAAACTCAAAATAATCATTTATCATACACCTTTTCTTAGCAAAACAAGAAACTATGTGTCAGTAAGACAACCTACTTCATAAACCACATAGAACATGTCAAACTTGTTCCTGCTTATGCTTTCACATTTTACAATATGCAATGTAATATTAATCACATGGAATCTGTTGATCCATTTACAGCAACATTTCCATGTCATAAGAGAAGAAATCAAGAGGCCTTGACAAAGGTAATCCTTTGATTAGAAAGCTTCACCAAGATGAGAATGTCGATAAAATTAACAAACATACTCTATTAATTAGATGTTCATCACATCGTTATGAAGCTTTATGAGCTACATAAGACCTATTGAATTAAGAAGCATTTAGTTTCAAAGATACTGATACCCAAACAAGTAGAACAATTTTGTTTTTGAGAGTCAGTAAAACACAGATATATAACTTCAAAATAGGCTAACAAAAACAAAAAGCTGTATTGCACCAAGGTATGAATACTGTTAAAAGACAAGTCTCTGAAGAAACCACAGAATAAACAACAAATGAATAACAAACAAAAATTAAAAAAAAAGAAAAGTACAAGTTTTTTTACACATGAATGGTACAAAAAAGTTAAATTCAGCATTCCAACTTTCTAAGCTCTTCAGTAAAAAAATCCAAATATAGCAAACAGATACTTCGTGAGAAAAATAAACTGTAAAATGACAATTATATATGTATATATGTGGATATCATCTACTCATTGCAATTTGTACAGGTATGTTGGTTCATAAAAAACAATCATAGAGGTGAAATTAAAAGTATTAAAAACACCTAATTTTAAAAATGAGTTCAATGAGTTCTGACTGGAAACATGACAAAATTGGAAAAAGTAAGCACCAGGCGCCCAATCGTGTCCTGTAGCACTGTGCCCAGTCACATGTCTACTCAGGCATATAAAAGTCATTGTCATCAATTAATCTCCTTGTTAGCTGCTTTTTCGTTTCTTGTCATTTTAGTCAAAAGTGTGGCAGGTTCTTGTTTTTGAGATATGTAATGATAGGGTTAGTGTTAGAAGGGTGTATTAGGTTAGAAAGCAAGTTAGAATTACATAATTAAAGG
Source organism: Sequoia sempervirens (assembly GCA_007258455.2). Taxonomy (NCBI): domain Eukaryota; kingdom Viridiplantae; phylum Streptophyta; class Pinopsida; order Cupressales; family Cupressaceae; genus Sequoia; species Sequoia sempervirens. The sequence continues at coordinate 730,079,357 of VDFB02271358.1, read as the reverse complement.
ACCAAAAAAGAAGAACAGCAGCAATGTAAATATGTCAGAAAATTCTAAAGCCACAATGAAAGAAATGTTTGAAAAAATGCCTCAAAGAAATGTGATCTCATGGAATGCCATGACAAGCAAATGCAATTGGCAGCTGCTCCTAGTTATCAGTTATGCAATGTGAAGTAATTGCATAACTGCTTAGGTTGACTTTGTAAAAAACTATATTGTAATTGAAATTTTGTCATCTATCAGCATCTAGTTATTAGTTATGCAGTGTGAAGTAATGCTTTGAGTTTGAAAGATGTGCAATGCAATGTAATCAACAATATGAATACAAACTACAAAAATCTACTTTCTACAATTCATTAGTTAAACTCTTTATTTTATTTGCTCTCTATATCTCTATGCTATGGAAATGCCTTCCAATTTCAAAAAAAATAGTTTTTATCTCTTGTTCTACAATTTTTTACCTTTTTTTTTTAATCTGATTTTTTCCCGATTTTTCAAAAAACCTTATACTTTTGGTTTGCTGATTTTTTCCCCAAAATATTTTGCTGCTATGGTTCAAACAGCCTTGCATGCACAAAATGAAGGCGATACATGGTATATTGACAGTGGATGCTCAAGACATATGACAGGTGACAAGTAAGTTTCTTACTTTGAAGAAAACAAATGGTCATACAGTAAGATTTGGTGATAGTGCTTCAGCCAAAATTTCAGGTAAAGGCAGCACAAGCAATAATTGACAATATATTTTTTCCAAAGCTACAGGATTGCTTGAGAAGAAAATAATATAATCATATTTTTTGGAACTCCAAGTGATAAAATATCTAAGTAATGAGAATTGATTTCAAAATTTATCAAGAATCATCAAGAATCTCCAGCTTTATTTTGGCTATTGTAAACATTGGAATTGTTGAATGTTGCTTAGACACAATATGCCCCAAAATTCATAATATTCAAATAGCCCTTATTGTCAAAGCTGCCTTGTTGTCTATGGTAAATAGTGACGAGTTAGCAATTGGGAAGCAGTTTTATTCCAAGGACATATTGGTACAAAGCCTGATTATGCATAAGTAATCAGGGTATGGAGTTAAATTTTTAATCAATGACTGGCAACTTATTAGATTCCTCGAAAAGAAGATACAGATAACCTTGTTCATTATTAGTTGGGAAAAAGTATTCAAGGCCATGGAAACCTTGATTGAAAGCACCATAAGCATCAACAGTAAACAGATTCGAATACTATCATCAAGAGTTATGCTTTACAAGACATTATAGATATAATGCAAGGCCACTACTTTAAATATGATCCTCAAATAAGTATCACTTGTACTTGGGGATGTACGCAGAATTGCAAGGTTTAGTTTACTCCTGACATTGATCATCAGGTTTAACCCTGGGAATACAAAATTAGAACACAAAAACGTAAATGGAAAGAAATCCCCTTGAAACCTTCCACAATGGGTGTCTCATATGCCAAATTAGCATCCAAATTGATCGTGACCTAAAACATGTGTAAAGAAACCTTTACCTTATACTTTTACATTGTACTTGCACATTTTGGCTATCATCAATAAAGCAATGAAGTAAATCACTATGACAAATGTATACAAGATTAAGCTTCATTACAAAGAAGCTATACAGTTTCCATATTTAGTAGCAAGGTTTTACATGGGTTTCCTAGAAGGTTTCCAACATGGTTTTTTATAAGGCTTCCCAAGACTTCCCCCAACATTCCTTGAATATTTCCCAAGTGGCTAACTTGAATATAAACTGTAAAATCACGTAGGGCATTTTTATTTGCATTTCTGTCAGTAAGTGATTAAAATGGCATAGAAAAACATTGTTATAAAACAAGTGCCATCACCAAGTTGTCTTTATTATATCCCCATTCATTTTTGTGCTATATAGTACAAACCTGTCAAACCTGCTTTACAAGTAGACAATTTAAAAAAATCGTTGAGAAAATAAAATCTACTTGTAAATAAAATCAGCATAGATCAAGAATAATCTCTCTTTCCCAGTTTTTTCTCTGTTGATTTAATCTCACATAGCAAGTACTTTGTCATTTTTTGAGGTTTCTCCAATGCTTCCTATCAGTCAGTTCATGAACTGTTAGTGTGACTAAACTACAAGCAATTTCTGATTTTGTACCCACTCCTCTTACTAATATAAAGTTTTTCTAATGATCAAAAGAAACCTACTTCTGTATTAAATACCTTCGTGTGTTTGTAAGGTGAATGACTACATGAACGTGAATGTGTTTATGTACATCTCTCTTTTACTATCCACCTCTTGAACTAGGACTCCAGATGGTAGAGCTACTAGAGGTGGAAAATATTTCAAAAAATTGCACAGTTCGGGGCACACCCTGAAACAAGAGTACTAAGGTGTAGAGTCCTGAATGCGTTTATAAAATGGCCATGAGAGAAGAGGTAGCCATTACTAACTTTAGTCTAAGTTGCCGATCCTAGTACAGGTATGGGTACGGGTACAATACCAGGTACAGCAATGTTTTTTCCTTGGATACAGGTACTACATCTATGTGCGTAATAAATATATATATATGTGTGTGTGTGTGTGTGTGTGTATGTGTACGTATGTGTATATATGTGTGTGTATGTGTGTATGTGTGTATCAGTATGTGTGTGTGTGTGTGTGTATGTGCACAGATATAATATATATATGTACATATGCATGCATGAATGCATGTGTGTATGTACATATATGTATATGTATGTATGTATGTATACATGTATATGTGTGTGTGTACATAACTAGCATATATATCTTAAAAAATCTATATAAAATATACTGAGAGATATCTTTCTAGAGGTCCCTATTTCATTTTAATATTGAAAATAATTTTTTGAAAATTGCAAACCTATTTTTATAGAATTACTTAATATTTATTTTTATTTTTGTCTATATGAAAAAATTAGTTAAAAACTAAAATTATTATATAGGAAAATTTAGAAACAAAAATATATATTAAAAGGTAAACTAAATGCCCATGTGCCAACTGGACGATTACATCTATGCCATGTGGGCTAGATCTGACACATGGGCATACATGGTCTGGAGTAGATTTATGGTTGCGCCTCCATTTTGGTACTTCCGAACACAAGATCAAACAAGTACATTTGAAACAATTGGAGGTACATTTATGCCTTTTGCCTAGCCTAGCCTAACCGAGATAAGATTTGACAAAAGCATCATTTTCGGCTTACGCCAATTGCTTACAAATGCAACACTACGTACGATGGTTATTTATGGAAGGGTACTCTCATGCATCCGTTGGCGGTGTCATTACTCTTCACACATTCAAGGAGATGTGGATCAAAATTGGCATTGTGGGAAATTTAATGGCAAGGGTTATTTAAGATTGTATTTGCTTAATTTGGGATTCACTGATCGAAAATGAATACGCCAATAAGGCTACGCAGTTCGAAGCGACAATCGCCATTTTTGGGCTTTATCACTGACAGGCACCTGAAGAAGATTTGCAAGGTGAAGGATGTGCTATGTCTAGAGGTTGTTAGAATGGTGATCGGGCATGACTTCTCTATATTTGCAAATAGATATCATGTAAACTCCGATATCTCGCCATTCTTTCTTGCAACATTGATGGATTTGGGCATTTCGAAGGTGCAATGTTTGCTGCTACTAAGGGAAGTGTTCAAAGCGAACATCCTCGTGGATGACTTGGATATAGTCACTGTTGTTGAGCCTGGCATTGGCATCCCTTGGCCGGACGATATCGTCTGAATGTTATAGCACAGGTGGCAGTGGAGTGCCATCCTTTCATTATGCACGCAGATACAAGATGCCTCGCCCGTCACAAGCGATGGGCTCAACAGGGATTCAACTTTCTGTCACAATGCCTTGGGCTTATTGAGGTTGATGGCTTGCAATGGGCTTGGGAGTTTGCTAACATGGTCGAAGCAGGTAGCTTTTATGATGAAGCAGATTGATTCTTGGGGGCCTTTTCTGTTGTAGCCACTACTGTCATTTTGGGTTTGTTGATAGTCAGTTAGGAATGTTTTGCTTCAGGGCTGCATTTCATGCACATCTTTTGCCTACGATAACTATGTAAAATCTTTTTGAAATTAATATATTACATGTATTAGAATAATTAAATTATATCTCTTATTAATGGTCAATTATGTACATTTTTTATATATTAGCTAGTTTCTATTTTTTAGTTATGTTCGATTGTTTCATAATAGAAACATTGTTCCTCGTAATTGCTATATGTACATTCCATTCTTTTAATAAAATCACGCAATTACTTCGAAATCTATTTGTTTCATGGTATCTGAGCGGGTTAAAAGTTCTTTTTTTTTTAAATCATTTTTAGTTTCTCTAGCATCTGATTTTCTTATTTTTCCCACATTTTGACTAGTGTTCTTTGGGCGTCTAGAATTTATTTCTTTTCTATAAATCTCGCAACCTGTGAAGCCTTGTTTCTTGTGCGCACATCTCCTTGGTTTTTGCGAGCTTGAGTCTTGTGTGAAGGTGTCACTACTGGCGAAGGTTTCTTCTTGTTCTTTGGCAAGGATTCTTGACATCGCGTTCTTTCTAGGTGTTGGATTTAAAAAAAAAAATCATGCATTTCCTTATGCTTGCGTTTTTGCTACGACTATTGGTGCGCAAGGATTTTGTAGACTCCCTCTCACGTTTCTCTGATTTTCGAGGGCATCCTTTGGCACGCGTTTCTAGGCGTTTTTGTCTATTTTCCTAAGCGTGATTTTCAACGTTTTCTGGGCACGATTTCTTGTGGCGTGACCTCCATTTTTCTTGCAAATATGTGACGTGATTTTGAGCATTTTTTGAGCCGCGATTTTTACCCATTTTGGGTCACGATTTTTCATGGGTTTCTGATAAATCTTAGTGGCTAGGGTTTTGAAAAATCTTTTGCTTCGAGCTGAAAAATATTTTTAATAGCAGATTTGTTTCGGGTTTTTTGTAAAGATTTTTGGGTAGTCATCAAAAAAATTTGGGTGCTTAGAAATCCGTACATTGGGATTTGTGCAAGTAAGTTTGCCTCGAAATTTGTGTCTGTAACTACCTCAATTTTTCGGGATCAGTGCAATCAATTTTATGGCCTCTTTTATTTTCCTTGTTTTTCATGCCTCGAAAAACATGCAAGATGGCGAGTTTGACCAACATAATGTTGGAAGGCAATCAACAATTCAATGGCAAAAACTACAACACTTGGAAGCAGTGCATGCTTACGATCTTCAAATATTGGTGTCTTGATCAAATTGTTCGAGGCACTGCTACTCGTCCCACAACGATGGGTCAAGATCAGGACAAGTTTGATGAGCAGAATTGAGAAGCCGTTATGCTCATCAAGCTTTCAGTTACCGATGATCAACTTCCACAGATTCCATCTGGCAAATCACCTACTAAAATTTAGGAGCATTTGAAGACCTTGCATGAGACCTCCGACAAGAGTCGTGCGTTCTTTCTGAAGAACCAGCTATTCTCCATCATGATGGATGAGAGAATGTCCTTACAGGAGCATCTGAAAAAGATTTAGGACATCCATGATCAGTTGGAGGCGATTGGTTAGAAGATGGAGGAAGAAGACATGGTAGTCATCACTTTGAAAAGTCTACCGAAGTCTTATGAGCACTTTGTTGAAACTCTCAACATTACATCGACTAATGTTGATTTGAAGTTTCCAGAGCTTTGTACCAAACTTTTGCAACAAGAACGTTGGAAACAATAGTTTGGTAGTAGTGCTTCTTTGTCCTCTACAAAGCAAGCTTTTGCAGCCAAGTCTCAAGCTAAGAATAAAGGGAAAAGTCAGCCCCCACAGCAAAAAGGCTCAGGTCAACCTCAAGACAGCCCCACGAAGAAGAGCATTCAATGTAATTACTGCCACAAATATGGTCATATGAAGAAGGATTGTTGTTAGTGTTTGGCTTCTGAACAAAAGAAGCAGGGAGGGTTTGAGCTAAAAGCAAATGTTGTCGAACACACTAAGTAGGAGTCTGCCTTTTACGCCTTTATGGCTAAAAGACCTGCAAATCATGTGATGTCCTCTGCCTAGTACATTGATTTAGGTGCTTCGCAACACTTCACCCATTGGCGTGATTGGTTCACCGACTTCTCTCCTTTCAGTGATTCAGTTATTTTTGGAGGTGAAGAGTATACTGTTGTCGACAAAGGCAACGCTCAAATTCAATCTGCTGGGAGGAATCTCATATTCCTCAATGTATACTATGTTCCTGGCATGGAATTGAACCTTCTCTCTATCAGTCAAATTATGTGGCACTCTCCTCAGTTGGATGTGGTATTCAGTGCACATAAGTGTTCAATTGTTGATCGGGAGATCCACACCACTGTGGATATTGGCATTGAGGATCATGGTCTATATAGACCTGTGGATACAGGTGATTCTCCAGAGTTAGCCATGGCAGCTAGAAATTCTTCCATTAGCAATCTTTGGCATCAGCGTTATGGGCACTTAAATGTGCACTATCTCTCTCAACTATCTCGGGAGGGACTTGTAGCTGGTTTACCTAAGATTCAAACTCGGCATCATGGAGTTTGTGGAGCTTGTCAGGCTAGGAAGCAGCACAGGGTCCATTCCCGGATGGTGACTCATGGCGAGCCTCCAAGGTACTACAGTTGATTCACGCTGATATATGTAGGCCAATGAATTCACCTTTTGTTACTAGTTGCAAGTATTTCTTGCTTTTTGTTGATAATTTCAGTCGTAAAATGTGGGTGTACTTTCTTAGACAAAAATCAAATGTGTTTACTGTATTTCAGTAGTTTAAGGCCTTAGTAGAGAAAGAGTTTGGTTGTTCCATAGTCACTCTTAGGTCAAATAATGGGGGGGAATTTGTTCTACTGATTTCTCCAACTTCTGTGATATACACGGCATCAAATGCCAGTTAACCACACCCTACACCCCTTAGCAAAATGGTGTTGTAGAGCGGCGCAACCACACAATCATTGAGATGGCCCGCTCCATGTTACGACACAAGAGTGTTCCTAAGAAATATTGCGCAGAAGCAATCTACACTGTCGTCTATCTTCTTGATCAGTCTCCTACACAGGCTGTTAAAGGGAAGACTCCTGAGGAAGCTTGGACTGGTCGCAAACCTTGAATCAATCATCTAAGAATCTTTGGCTCTTTAGCATATGTATGGATTCTAGATGCCAAACGCTCCAAGTTGGATTCCAAGAGTCAAAAGCTTATGTTCACAGGGTACAGTGACAACCATAAGGCTTACAGATTGATTGATGTAAACACTAATCATCTCATCTTCAGTCGTGATGTTGTCTTTGATGAAGAATGAGGACCCTTTCACCTTTCCTCATCTGTGCAGAATTCAAAGGATCAACCTTTGAAGGCTTCTGATTTGGGTGTTCATCTTCCATTAGGTCCATCTGATGGGAGGGATGATGCAGATTTTGTTTTTGATGACACTCAACCCGATTTTCCTCTAGATGATGTTGATCTTCCACCTATTGAATTTGTTTTAGATCCAATACCAATTCCAGTTCCTCATGCATCTAATGTTGGCACTTCTACTCTCTAGCCTAAATGGTGAGCTAAGACCATTGGTGATCTTCACAATGATGAGCTCATTGAGGGTAGATCATTCAAAAACAAGAGCAAACAACAGCATTCAATTAATTTTGCTCTCATGGCCAACATTCATAGTGTTCATGAGCCTCAGACATATTCAGAGGCTAAAGGACTTCCTGAGTGGGAACAGGCTATGGAGGTTGAATACCATAGTCTTCAGAAGAATAACACTTGGGCCTTTCTGATCTTCCTCCAGGGAAGAAGCCCATTAGCTGCAAATGGGTGTATAAGGTTAAGTACAAAGCTGACAGAACCCTTGACAAGTACAAAGCTCATCTCATTGCTAAGGGGTTCTCACAGAAGGAAGGCATTGACTAAGAGGAGACTTTTGCTCCTACAGCCAAGATGAGTACCATTCGGCTCATCCTTACCTTAGGAGCCTAGTTTGGTTGGAAAGTCCATCAAATGGACATCAAGAGTGCATTCCTCAACAGTGAGGTGAAGGAAGAAGTCTATATGACGTAGCCTCTAGGGTTCAAGGTTGTCGGTAAAGAACACCAGGTGTGCAGACTGGTGAAAGCACTCTATGGTCTGAAACAGGCTCCTTGGGCTTGGTACATCAAGATCAACAAGTACCTCACAAATCATGGCTTTCAGAGGAGTCCATCTGATTCTAATCTATATGTCAAACACATTGGTAGTGATATTCTTATTCTTGTTGTCTATGTTGATGACCTAATCATTACTAGTAGCTCGGTACATTTGATCGATGAGATCAAACAAGATTTGTGCAGCTCTTTTGACATGACAAATTTAGGACTTATGCATTATTGTTTAGGTGTTGAGGTTTGGCAGACAAAGAGCAGTATCTTCATCTCTCAATCCAAATATGCTCGAAGTCTACTGGATAAGTTCCAAATGTAGGATTGCAAACCTGCCTCCACACCTATGGAAAAAGGGCTGAAGTTGTCAACTAAATCAGATTCGCCTGTAGCGGATGAATCCTTGTTCAGGCAACTAGTGGGCAGCCTCATCCATCTCACTGCCACTAGACCTAACCTCAGTTTTGCAGTGACCTACATTTCACACTTCATAACAGCCCCCAAGGCTGATCATTGGGTAGTAGCGAAGCATGTGTTGCATTATGTGAAGGGCACTTTTGATTATGGACTTCTTTACACTAAGAGTCACAATCCTAGCCTCATTGGTTACACAGACTCAGATTGGATAGGTACGGTTGATGACAAAAAATCAACATCTGGGTATGTTTTCAGTTTGGGAACTCGTGCAATCACTTGTACTGGTAAAAAGCAGCAGGCAGTGGCTCTTTCCTCGACAAAACCGGAGTATCAAGGAACAGTTAAGGCAACTTGTGAGGCAGTTTGGCTTCACCAAATGCTTGTGGATATGCAAATATCTCAAGTAGGTCCGACTCCCTTGTTTTGTGAAAATCAGGGAGTTCTCAAACTTGCCAAAAATCTAGTCTTCCATGAAAGAACCAAGCATGTGGAAACTCATTGTCACTTCATTCGGAAGCTTGTTGAAGATGGATCAGTTCAGTTGTTGTATGTTCCAACAGAGGATCAGACAACAGATATTCTCACCAAGTCGCTGAGCCCAGAAAAGTTTGTCAGATTTAGGGGGCAGCTTAGTGTAGTTGACAGGTTGACCATTAAGAGAGAGCATTAGAATAATTAAATTATATCTCTTATTAATGGTCAATTATGTACAATTGAGATCCAATTTATGATAAGCGAAACCCAGGCCCTATTATTCTATTGGGCCCCTACTATTTTAAGGATTCAGTTTATTCTAAGCGCATTGTGAGAAAGGAAGCATTGTTGGCTAGTTATACTAATGTGTTTCCTGTTAATTTTATATGATCAGATTAGAGTACAGAAATTTAATTCAAAATCAGACACAATAACACAGCAAATACCCTGGGAAAACCCTCCTTTTGAGGGAGAAAAACCCAGCAACAATATATCACTTATATATTGAATATCAACACAATGTATCCTTTACAAGAAGGCCAATATGAAGGCCAAGAATGGAGCACAATAACCAGATGCTAAAAACAGCAATAATGTGATCCACCTAGATGATATATAAACAGCCTTCAATCAATATCGATTTGCTCTTCTTCTATTTGCACTTGAATACATTGGACTTATGTGAAAATCCGAACTGAAAATGAATATAGAGTCTAAATGCAATCACAGTAGCAAACTGCAGATGATAACTTCAGCCTCTAACAAAGTCGATCTGCCATGATGAAAAACTCGCTCTTGCAAGGAACTCGAACTTTAGAAAGATGAATGTGTATCAAAATGAATCACCAAATGGAATGCCACGAATGGAATTATATATGAAGTGATATGTGCCTTTTCATAACAAGTCGGCCTCATCCAAGAGGCATTACTCAAACAAGAAGGAAGTTGGCCACATAGAGGATCACACCTCTCAATAAATATAATAAACAAATATTAAATGACTTCAAAAGACGTGACTCTCCAAGACATCTCAAGTCGGCCAAGAGCAAGATATAAAATGAATTGTTCCTTCATCAAATATAATAAACTCAATTCAAATAGCCATTAGGCTAGCATTTGAATTGTCTCCAATTAGAAATCGTGCGGACCTGGAAGAAGCAGCCCGATGCTACTAATAACACCAACACTCCCTCTCAACTAGGGATGATACTTCCGGCTGCATAAGACATATCACCTCATTGTGATGTCTACCACAATGGCTACAACCATATGTGGAAAAGAGGAATATCACCTCATCGTGATATCAGATATCACCTCAACATGATATCAACCATAATGGCTACAACCATGTATGGCATGTACAAGTGTTCATCACTTACGTGATGTTGTCACCTCAACATGACTTTCACCATGGCTCTCCCAGAGGGTGAAACACAAGTACAAGAAAATCATCACGGACTCTCTCACATGATGTTGTCATGGAGTCACACAAATGACATCCACCATGGCTCTCCTAGAGGGTGGAAACAAGGGCTTTCACCTCAAATCTCAAGGAGATGCATTAACAGGGGCTTGCACCTCAAATCTCTCTCAAAGAGAAATACATTAACAAGGGCTTGCACCTCAAATCTCTCTCAAAGAGAAATGAATTAACAAGGGCTTGCACCTCAAATCTCTCTCAAAGAGAAATGCATTAACAAGGGATTTCACCTTGAACTTCTCTCACAGAGAAGAACTCATTAATCAAGGGATTTCACCTCGAACTTCTCTCACAAAGCAGAACTCATTATAGAGGATCACTGATACTGAGACTCTTTCTCAATTAAGGTTGGATTCTCCATCATACCAAGCTTATCTCAAAAGTACACAAACTTTATTCTGGAGAGAGGCTTGGTGAGAATGTCTGTCGTTTGCTCATCAGTGCTGATATACCTCAACTATATAGCCTTCCTCAATACCATATCTCTAATATAGTGGTATTTTATCTCAACATGCTTGGTTCTGTCATGAAACACAGGATTGACAGAAAGCTTCACACAACTCTGGTTATCACAATGGATGATAGTAGGCTCCATTGATTGCCCAAACAATCCTGCAAGGAGCTTCCAAAGCCACAATGCTTCCCGAGTTGCCACACAAGCTGCAATATACTCTGCCTCTGCTGTACTCAATGCTACAAATGACTGCTTCCTGCTACACCAGGATATCATCGCAGATCCCAAACTGAAGCAACAACCAAAGGTGCTCTTTCGATCAGTGACACACCCTGCCCAATCAGAATCAATATAGCCATGCAACTCCAAATTCACACCTATAGAATATCTCAACTCATATCCAACTGTGTCACACAAGTATCTCAGGATATGCTTCGCTGCAACTAGAAGTATTTGCCTTGGTTCACACATGAACTTGTCAAAATGTGCTTACTACAATCTGATCTAGTATAGATACATCAACGATCCAATCAACTGACTGTACATAGGAGGATCCACCAGATCTGAACTAAATGTAGCCTCCTTAAGCTTCTAAAAATTGGTTTCCATAAAGAACCAAGATCAACTAGATTATCATCTTCTTTAGGTTCAATAGGCTCCCTCTGAATCTTCAAGCACTTGTATCAATCTTCTGACCTCTTCGTCCAAGATTGCCTGCAACACTTACCTCAGTGCACACCTCTGGTATAGTAGAGAGTTCAGGGTAGACCTCCTCAACCTCATAGTAGATTACTCTATTCTGAATAGGTTTGTGGAGCTACCAATATCAAATCCAGAAGACAGTCTTGAGCAATTCTAATCTCAACAACTGAAGGGATCCTCTAAGGGTTTGTAATACAGTAATCTTCACTTCTTCTCTCAGTGAGTTACAAAACTCCCTCTTGACCCCTGCGTCAAAGATTGCAAAGAGGTCTTCTGCAAGTGAACTCCCTCTAGCCACCAACTCAGTCGTATGGCTGCAAGTTGTGACTCCACGCTTGATCATTTCTTTGGTTGGCATGACTTCCTCACAAGATGCCTCAAGCTTTTCATCACTAAGCAATCTCTCATCAACTTCTAGCCCCTAGAACTGTTCTAAAAGCATTTAGAGAGAGATTACTAACAGTTTATCCAAAGAAATATCAATGCTAGAATCATACAATATTTACTATCTCAGGTTATAGCATGAATACATAAGAATTTATGAACAATATTAAAACATGAATAAATAAATCAACCTAAAGATAAATATATCAAAAGATCATAATGAAGGTATAAAGAACTTATCTTTATTAAATTCTGAAATATCTTTCTTCCATCTTTTTCTCCTCTCGAGAGTGATAATCTCAGTACAACAAAGGACAATCTGCACAACACACATTATGCAGCCAACATATTCAATATAGGACCAACCTTCTCAAGGCACTATTGCAGTCCATGCACATTGATGTGACCATCCTATCACAACAAATTTGCATTTCTCTTTTCATCTCAGAGTCACACTCAGAGATCTTCACAACAAAATGCAATGAATGGTTGACATCTCCAAGGGATCTTATGCCAGTGATCACTATTCAAGAGAAAGCACGATCTTCACTATACACACAAAATTAAATAAACATCAGATCTGCACAACTCAGCAGGCTGAATTTTACCCTAGATTTCAAAGAATATAAACAAAATAATACTTATCTCTATATGTTCCTCGTTGATCCACCAATTGCTCTTTCTTGATCTTTGCTTATAAAGATTCAGATATCCAGATACATTCAGATTTGATCTTCATGGTTGTCTTTAACTCACAAGGCAGAATATGCCTATATAGAACAATAATATGAAGTGATTTGTATGCTTCTTCAGGTATTTCCTTTCTCCTGATCGCATACCCCGTTCTACTCAAAAATGTTAAAACCAATAGCTATATGCCAAAACGAATCTCCTCTTGTGACTATGCCCAGACTTCTATAGTAATTGTCCATATGCCAAAGCTTATTGAACCCTTCCTGATATAGGCACGAATATTCTCTAAGGCCAATGATCTTCAGAAAGAGTGCACCAAACTTGACTTTTATGAAGGTCACACATAAACAACTGAGAGAAGACTGAATACGACATCACCATTGGTCAATAATATCGACTTATCCCAAATTGAAGAGAAAGCCATGAACTTAATTCTAATTTGCTTTTGACTTATACAGAGACCTGGCAAGCATCCTCATGAGTTTGTTCGGTTGAGAATATAAGTATACGCCTGCTAGAATACACACGACTTCCTTTGATAACAATTCCTTTAATAAGATGCTCCCGATAACAATTCCTTTAATAAGATGCTCCCGTGAATTGATACACACGAATACACACGACTTCCTTTGATAACAATTCCTTTAATAAGATGCTCCCGTGAATTGATTAATAAGCGCCAGCCTTGTATATTTATATGCCAAAAAAAAATTAAAAAATGAGAATCTCAAAAATCGTTTATTGCAAGCAAGACCCGATACTCCACAAGGATGTCTGTTGTAAATTTAATTTCTTGAAACTTCCCAGAATATTTCACCAATTGGAAAAGAATCCAAAGCTTCTGTTTCAAACATAAACTTGAATCAACATGACCTCATTCATTGTCCGTCTCCGTGCAAAGAAACCCGTGAAAATAATAGCTCTGAAAAAAAATCTTCCATTGTATTTCGAAAGCTATTGAGAAAGTGATCCGTAGTCAATAGAGATAGTGACAACATTATACCTCCAAGATCTCCGGTTTGATTCCCTCAAACAATACTCTTCATTTGTTTTGCTCCTAACAAATCTGATCAGATTTTCGTTGAACCCGCTCTGATACCATGTTAATTTTATATGATCAGATTAGAGTACAGAAATTTAGTTCAAAATCAGACACAATAACACAGAAGATACCCTGGGAAAACCCTCCTCTTGAGGGAGAAAAACCCAGCAACAATATATCACTTATATATTGAATATCAACACAATGTATCCTTTACAAGAAGGCTGATATGAAGGCCAAGAATGGAGCACAATAACCAGATGCTAAACACAGCAATAATGTGATCCACCTAGATGATATATAAACAGCCTTCAATCAATATCGATCTGCTCTTCTTCTATTCGCACTTGAATATATTGGACTTATGTGAAAATCCGAACTGAGAATGAATATAGAGTCTGAATGCAATCACAATAGCAAACTGCAGATGATAACTTCAGCCTCTAACAAAGTTGATCTGCCATGATGAAAAACTCGCACTTGCAAGGAACTCGAACTTTAGAAAGATGAATGTGTATCAAAATGAATCACCAAATGGAATGCCACGAATGGAATTATATATGAAGTGATATGTGCCTTTTCATAACAAGTCGGCCTCATCCAAGAGGCATTACTCAAACAAGAAGGAAGTTGGCCACATAGAGGATCACACCTCTCAATAAATATAATAAACAAATATTAAATGACTTCAAAGGGCGTGACTCTCCAAGACATCTCAAGTCAGCCAAGAGCAAGATATAAAATGAATTGTTCCTTCATCGAATATAATAAACTCAATTCAAATAGCCATTAGGCTAGCATTTGAATTGTCTCCAATTAGAAATCGTGCGGACCTGGAAGAAGCAGCCCGATGCTGCTAATAACACCAACATTTCCATCCTGGGCTTCGCCATTCCCAAGCCTCCCTTGCTTGGAGGTAGATTATTATTGCGGGAGGCTTAGCTAGTTTCTATTTTTTAGTTATGTCCTATTCTTTTGTAATAGAAACATCGTTCCTTCGAATTGCTATACGTACATTCCATTCTTTTAATAAAATCATGCAATTACTTCTAAATCTTTCTGTTTCAACATGCAACCTAGGTTGCGTATTACGAATCAAAAAAAAAAAAGTAAATTAAAAAGAAAAATAATGAGAAATAACAAATTAAAGGTTTTTTTTTTTAATTAGAAAATAAAGTGGCACAAACCGTGCCTATGCATGGTACTACTCATTATATAGGCTACCATGACCTCTTTACCCAAGTTGTAGCCCTTGATTTTTATTATTTTTTGGTATTTTATATTATCTAAACAATCTCAATTTTAGGTTTTCTGCAACATGAACAGATTCGACTAAGGCACACAAAAGAGATAGCAAGATATATGCAGTGGTTAAAAACCAAACTATCAATGGATAATATGATAATTAGGACAAAGGAAAATAATTTATGTTAAAATTCCTGCAGTAAAATCTAGAACTCAAGTTTGATTTGTCATTGTCTGTTAGAATATTATATTCTTATATTGTTTAATGGTCAATTATATCTACAGTAGTTAGTAGGTAGTTGGTAGGTACACATTTAATGTCTACAATAATTTACCTCCTCTATATATTGTAATTTGTTCTCCTTCTTAATACAAGCAATTTTCCCAGCTAAAATTGTTTCATGGTATTAGAGCTGGTCTGAGCTTGTCTCCCTCACGGGAGGGCTTAGGATTCTTGAAGGGCTCTTTGTTTTGGTACGGATTTACAAAGACGGGTTTTTGTGTTCAAACCCGTGAATGGTTTTGACCTGTTTTCTAGGCAGATTTTGTCTGCAAATTCGTGGGGCTCTTTGTTGAAAAAACAAAAATTGAGGGTTTTAGAGTTTGCAATTTCGTGAGTTGCTGAGAAGAGTAGAAGTTTCTAGGCGCGGATTCGTCTGGCGTATTCGCTTTTTTTTTTCCCGATGTCTTTGTGTCTACTATGCACGCGACCTCATAATCGCATTTTGAAGGTCGTCTAACGAAATCGCGCACGACCTGGTCTGTTCTCTTGCCCGCGACTAGTAAAAAAAAAAATGAAACGCGTTTTTGTGAAACCTTTTGGTTTGGCCGCGACTTCTGGTGCAGGAAAAGGTCTCGATTTCCAATCTTTTAAGCTGCGTTTTTTGGCGTGCATTTCTTTCTCCTCCTGAGTGTTGCAGCCTACCATTGACGCGACTACATCTGGGTCGCGATTTTCAGCGACAGCTTTTGGTTTTTCTCTTCATTTTGGACACAATTCGTGCCCTAACTGAGGCATCTTGAACTTGTCTCTAAGAAACATGAACTTTAATATTCTTTTTGCCACAATTTCGTGGAATTTCAAGCTGGTTTCTACAATTTTTGAAGCTTTAATGGCGACCTAGGGAGTCAGAAAGCTCGTCTAGGGTTTTGACCCTCTATTTCAAGGCGGAAAAATTATCGATTGCAGATTCCTTGTGAGTTTTTTGAGATTTCAAATGGGTTGGTCTCCGATTTTTTTGGGTGCTTCATTTTCCGTGCCTCGATTTTTGTGCAGATTTGTTATGGCGGTTAGGGTTCCAAACCCTCTATTTTTCCAACCGACAATCAATGTTCTAAGTTTTTAAATATTTTTTCCCTTATAAATAAATTAAAAAAAAACTGGATTTATGGGTTTTAATATTTTTTCCCTTAAAAAAATTGTATGGGTTTTCATAATTTTTTCCCTTAAAAAATTCCGGGAGGGTTTATAATTTTCTCCTCAAAAATTAAGAGTTTTTTCTTGTATACCCTAGTCAAGGTTTCTATTGTTCGGGAGGGCTCTCTGGTATTTGGTTTTTACCAGTTTTTCCAAAAAAACAATGATTTGTAATCTTCAGATTTTTGGGTTTGGTGATTATTTCCTCCAAAATCGTACTTCGTTGCAGTCCGTTTTGGTCGCACCTCGAATCGCTGGAGCGAACATCTGCACATGTCTTCTTGCAGTCTATTTTGGGGCATTGTGCTCATCTGCAAAAGTTTTGACGGTTTGCCGATTTATCCTCAAATCATGGTTGTTGTTCTCGGTGTGCCTCTAGTTTCAAGGAGGGACAGCTCTGTTACCCAACGTCAAGTTGGACATTTTGTGATGATTTCTGGTCAACAGTTCTGCAAATTCTAGGAGGGTTAGCGGCAGACTCATCTCAAGTAGCAGAGTCAATGTCAGGCTCTTGTCTCTTGTTGCAAAGCATTCTAAAGAAGTGGGCAGCCTTCTCTATTTTTTTCTAGACGGGTTTTGGTTCTCTTAGTCATTCACATTTTGCAAATCAAGGGAGGGTCTCAGCAGCAGCAGAGTGTTATGACGTATTTGTGACCAAAAGTCCTGCAGATTGTTTTTTGTAGGCTAGTTAGATGATTGACCATTAAGGGAGGGTGTTAGAATATTATGTTCTTATATTGTTTAATGGTCAATTATATCTACAGTAGTTAGTAGGCAGTTGGTAGGTAGACATTTAATGTGTACAATAATTTACCTCCTCTGTATATTGTAATATGTTCTCCTTGTTAATACAAGCAATTTTCCCAACTAAAATTGTTTCACTAACACCATGAATTTTCATGTGCCAGCCAAGCACCCATCTGCATGCGAACCACTGCTCACAAATCTTGCAGAAATATCTCAAATTTTCTCTTCATTCAATCAGCCGAAAAACACGATTTTATTAATGAATTATTACTGAGGCTTTATATATATTAAAAGACTGCAATTATTTACCGATCAATGCGATTTTCGAAGACTTTTTTATGTACACATGTTCATAACACCCATACACAACTTTATAACACCTCTCAGTGTAAATTATACACACATATAAAGTATATATAATAAATTATTACCGAGGCTTTATATATATCAAAAGACTGCAATTATTTACTGATCAATGCGATTTTCGAATACCTTTTTATGTACACATGTACATAACAACCATATACGACTTTATAACACCTCTCAATGCAAATATATATGCATACATATATACATAACATATATATATATATATATATATATATATATATATATATATATATAATTTAAATTATGAAATATAAAAACTGTGATACTCATAATTGCCAATAAAATTATTACAATTGATCTCCGAGTGGATGATTCTTTGCATCTCTATTACACTTAAATTATTAATGCTAGAGAGTGTCATAGGTATAATATTCCAATTGATCACCCTTAAAGGTTGATGGTTTTGAGGCTATAAAGTGTTTTGGCTCCATCTTTCAAATATATAAGCACTATTTGCCAGAGATTTTAACATTTATTAACAAAAAGGAAGAGTGACAGTATCTTTGAATCTTCATGGTTTAGGCACCCAACATTATTTTGGTTCCATCTTGTCTTCTTTAACCTTTTTGTTATGCCTTGTTCTGTGCCACTTTTTCTTTGCCTAATATAGCCAAGTGGCTCACAATCCTGCATGGCAGCAACTGTCTCATATCCTGCAGTGTGAATTGACCTTGTGCTTCCGACTCACAGCTGTTCTAACAGTAGAAATTGGATTTAATTCTACTGGAAAGAATGTATTTGACTGACATCAATGTCTTCTTGGTGGTTCCTTCTCTACATGCATACTAACCTGAGTACACTCATTTATCCCTTCCAGGAGACATATTTGTTTAAAAAATTGTCAAAAAAGTGTTTTTTTTCAGTGCCCAGGCACTACGGATCTCCCTGGCTTCACCCAGGTTACTGCCATGGAACCCAGGACACCCGGGTAGTAACCTAGGCAAACCCTAGGGAGAACCGGCCTAGGAACAGAACCTGGACCTGGACCCGGACCCAGACCAAGACTGGACCCATACCAGTGTGGGGGGGTTCTTGAGGGGCCAACATAGGGTTTAGTTGGATGTTATGTAGAGGCAAGACTTGTTGAAAACTGATTTGTGGAATTTTCCCTCGGGCAAGAGCATTTCAAGACGGAAATAAAGAAGATAGAAATTATATTGATGCATGAGAATAACTGTAGTAAGTTAGTGAAACTTAAAGCATAGAAAGTCATAATAACTCGTAAAGAGTGCCAAACGATCTGCAGTGGATTGGTCAACTCAAA
Source organism: Sequoia sempervirens (assembly GCA_007258455.2). Taxonomy (NCBI): domain Eukaryota; kingdom Viridiplantae; phylum Streptophyta; class Pinopsida; order Cupressales; family Cupressaceae; genus Sequoia; species Sequoia sempervirens. Next base: position 730,060,509 of record VDFB02271358.1, on the reverse strand, counting down.
AGTGAAGTCATGAAACCCAACATGATGCAAGGGAAGAATGTGTACAATGTCTGAATGACATAAACAAACTTGGTTGTTCAGGGCTCCAAACACCTTCAAATTGCATCCCAGTGGAACCCCAATCAAGAGATGATTCACAGAATTCCTAGCTTGGCCATGTATTTACACTAAACCTGCAGTTAGAATAGTTTTTGGCAAACTTTTACGGGATTGGTTTGGGTTGTGCACAGAGAATTGATCATTTCATAGTATGATACTTGATCAATCAATGTTAAATTTAAATGACTGATCTTGGGGAGGTCTCTTCCAATCAGCATTCATGGATTTCTAAAGGAACTTTGAAAATTTTGATTTTTGGAAGGTATTTAACATTTACCTAGTCTATTCCATTCTGTCAAAAGGTTCATAAATTATGAACTTATTTCAAAACCTTATGCTGATCTGTCAATATGCCACTAGATTCACCTCTATGAGCCTGATTCTCTTGTTTTCTAGGTGAGCCTTTATGTTACTTATTAGAACAACATGATCTCCACTTCAGCTTGAATTCCTCTTCTTCAAAGAGCTTCTGTCAGCTCTTGAATTAGAATTCCTGTACAGATTATACATCACAAAAGGTGCAAAGACTACAAAGCCACTAAACTGTTTTTTGTGTGCAAAGCTCAAATGCAGCCCTAGCCCTGGCCTGGGGTGCGGAGGTGTTAGCACGCTCACTTCGCCGTTCGTGGGTGCACGAACCCTGGCGAACCCACAGTGCTGGGCACGCACCCTGTGCGTACCCAGCACGAACCCACAGACGAACCCGAACCGGGTTCGAGGCCTGTGGGTACGAATCCGGTAACTTAGTTTTTCTGATTTGCATCCATGGCCCTTCTCAATAGGGGTTGCATCTTATTCCTCATTTTCTTAGTAAAAGCATCAGATATCTCTTTTAGATCCTCCTTTCCCACAAACTTATACCAGTTCCTTCATCCCCTTGGCATATTCACAGCAGATGTGAAAATTGATTGAAGCCCTAATACTGCCTTAATTTTTTTGCTCAATGAGATCAAAGAGTATAATGCTAGAAAATGTATATAAAATGACTGAAATGCAAATAGTGGGAGCATTGTAGACTTCTTCCATGTGAGCTGTCAAATACCTGATTATAAAACTTTTCTGGACTTTCTTCTCGAAGCAAATGAATGTCCAGAGCAACCTTTGCATCACATCCAATTCCTGTTAATACAGATACAATATACATCATATTTTACAAAATCTGTTTTTAGTAAGCTTTTAATTCAAATTACACAAAAGAAAAAAGAAAATAAAGGAATAAAAATAACATACCAAGGTAATTGTTCATAAACTTTAATTTAGTATCAAGGCTCTGCACTTTCTTTGACTTTCTTTCCCTTATAGTTACTTGCCAGCGGTCAAGCATAGTAACAGCTGCCTTTTCTACTTGTTGCAAAACCATGCCTAATCCACCCTGCCTTTCTACCGCACCAAGGCCTCCTCCCCAAGACAAGACTCTTGCTAGGTCATTGCCTGTACCTACAGGAAGTATAGCAACAGCTGGAGGAGATTCATAATTTTGTTTGTCAATAGCATCAAGAACCCAACCCACAGTACCATCTCCTCCACAAACAAGAACTCTGAAATGTGGTACTTGCCGAAAGAGGGCTAAACCCACCTCAGGACCCTGAGTTCGACTTAACTCACACACCTGAAACAACATAATGTTGTAAACAAAAAGCAACACTTAATTCTGAATTTCAATTAAGATGGTTAACATCAAGTTTATTAACCAAGCACATTCAACAATAAGCAGAAGTAAGGCATTAATACCATTATAAGGTAGATAAGGAGAATTGGGTGCTTTTGGAACAGAAAAAACCTCAAACTACTAAATTAGTGTATTTTTATGAGATTTCTCTCACAAATAGTTATTCCATTTTCTTCTTTTGTCATTCTTGTCGATTTCATATTCTCAGTTAAGGTTTAAGACAAAACTAGACTTTGGCACGATCTGATTCTTGCAAAATTACATATAACAACTGTATCAGTTTTAAAAAGCTCAAACTACTCCAGAAATTTATTTAATAAATCAAGCAATTTTTAATCCCCTTGGCAGTTGTTTTCCATTCCCCCTTGGTAAGAAAGAGCCATATACTCCACTTTAGATGCTAGGAAAATATATAATTTCAGCAAGAATACAATATATAGAGCTATATTCTTGATTTCTCTTTATGTAGACATGAAAATTTGTTTGAAAAAGAATGCATCATTCTATATACCAGACTTCACTCGAACATTCAATGAAAGCTAGGTCTATGATTGCTATGGAAACTTAAGGCAGTTTCCTTCAAGTACATGTAAACTTATACTAATGAGAAGAATGATGCAAGGTTTGAGAAAACTGACTCACTAATTTGCTGACATTTTGTTGTTTTAGAAAAATATTGATGACAGAGAATGGAATAGTAAACTTTAATTTAGACATTATTTATGACTCAAATGTCACTGAAGAAGGAAAAATATGAATTGAAATATGGCCAACGGGAATTGAAGAGAGAATTTTCCTTGAATATGTTTTAGTCTTCCTTTATTTGCAATTGAACTTCTCAAAAATTACAAGCTAAGTAAATTATCTTCATACAAAGCTATCTCTTTACATTTGCAGATGCAGTTGAAATGGTTATAAATGAAGACAAAATTAGGACAGATTCCTTCTGATAAAGGGGCTGCTAAAAAGAAAGTAAGATAAATGGTGTCTCCCTCAGGCTTTTTGGGTCAGAATTAATATGATGAAGCATCCAATGGGAACCTGAGTGCTGTGGGAGCTGGAGGTTTGTATCAGGATACAGACAACAATCTTATTTTTGTTTTTGTTGGGGTCTTCATGAAACTACTAACAATGTGGCTTAAGTTTGACTCTTTGGAGGGGCATAGCTCTTGCTATGTCTCATACTCTCTGTAAGGTGATTATAGAAACAGATTCTCAAATCTTAGCCACCTCCCTTCCTGCTAGCAAGAAGGTGAAGAATTGGAAGTCAAATCAAATTAATGTTGATAGTCACTGGTTCCTTGATAAGTTTCAAATACATAACGTATTACATAATATATAACCCCTATTATGTTAACAAAGCAGCAGAACATCTAGCAAACAAAATTACATCTCTAGACAAGGGCCAAAGATGGGTTGGCAAAGTGGATGATCTTCTCAACCTTGAGCTCAGAGCAAACCAATTGTCAATTTTCTATGATGATAGGAATTAACTACAGAAAGGGTCAGCGAATAAACCCCTTAGTAATTCTTTTATAGAATTGTTAATTTTCCATGGATTGAGTTCTTCAGAATTTGGAGCCCATGATATTTCCAAAGCACACCACGCATCCTCTCACTGCTATCTTCTAACTCCAGTCTTATCTTATGGAGTGTTCTAGGCAGTTTACACCTACAAACAGAAAGGGGGATATAGGGCAAGGATTGCCTTTGAATCCATATCTCTCTCACCATCTCAATGCTGTTCTATCCCCTATCACAATTCATTACGTTTTGCAAACTTTCTAGAGCGAATCGCATCCCCTACAATTAGCCATTGTCAAAGTGAAAGAAAATTGCAATTGTCAGGGAGGCAAGGAAGCAATGCAAACATTGTTAGTGATACACTGATCGCTTATGGTTTGTCTCTGTCCCAGATTAGTTATCTACCCTTATCTCCTTTTGTTGTGTTCTTTTGTCACTTTGGGCTTGGCTCTTCATCCTTAGATGACTCCTGCAGATATCTTTCTGCGTGTAGTTCTATGATGGGGAAAAATTCTTCCCAGATCTCTAGGTCTAAAGTTTGCTAAAGCAAAGCTCACTAAGATTTCTACTAGAGAGCCCTTTATAACCCGTCTTGCCTAGACTGGCAAGAGATTGAGACTGTATAATAATGATCAACTTCGAGATTTTATGGAAATCCGCCATGCCTCTCCTTCTATCACTCATAACAAGGTTAACAAAAAATATAGAAGTGCTTGGTATGGCTATGTTGATGCGTGTTTTATGACACAACAAACATTCTAGAATAAAGTGTCAAAGACGCTATATCCCCTCTTGAAAAACTACCTCATATGCTAAGACTGCAAGTAAGATCATACGATAATTCCAATGTTTAAGATGAGTGCGGATAAGCTATGTGGTTTGATGTAATTTGTTGGGGGCACAATAGGGATTTACTTTTGCAAGTTATTCAAAAAAGCAAAGACATAAATATAGTATCATTTTGGGATTTTTCTGACTTTATAAAAAAAAGTGAAAAAGAGTAAGGGTTTAGGAGTCCTATGCTATTCCTATGAAATCAAGAGATGGCAAGGATTAAGTGAAACCAAATAAACAGTACTTTGTTTCGCCATGCTAAACGACAACTACACAAAGCAAGTGCAATCTTCTGGGATTTGTGCTTAAAATTTCTTCACCACGAACAATACCATCAGTAGAACAACATTATTCGAAGTAAACATTGAAGCATCCACGATAAAGCTCAATCTAACTTTACACATTGAATGAAAAGCATCCACTCAAAGAAAGTATGAGCTAAGTTTCGCTAACCCTTGTTATCAATCTATCATTCTCTTTAACATACATTTAAATAAAATTCTAATTCAAATCTACTAGACGAGGAAGAGAAATATGTAACCATGCAACCATTTGACAATGAAAGGATTCAAAGCACCTCATGCATGATGAACTTTATTATCAAAATAGTCTTTTGCAACAATCTCATAAAACTCTCTCTCTTATTCTCTACAATCTAATCTCTAATTCTCTTGATATCTACTCTTCTTCTAATTTTCTCCTATCTGTATCTAATCTATCTCTATCCCCCAAAAATGAGAGAGAGGGGGGGGGGGGGTTTATATAGCATTCCCGGATTACAATGAATGGCCGAGATTAAAATGAGATTAGTGGCCCAGATTCAACATAACTAAACCCTAATTAGGGTTTCCTAATCATCAATCAATTAACTGGATAGAACTTCAGGCATCTGGAGTTGCATCCTTATCCACCTACAAAGCATCATGTTCGGCGAACTTTGACACGATCCGGCCAACTTCGTCCATGGCGATGTCCGGCAGTGCATTGACGTTGTATTCGAGCAAGTCCAAACTTTGAGCACATTCTACAAAAGTGATCGTCCATTTTGGTTCATGCAGCAAGAAAGCCTCTCTGACGGTCATGAAGCTAAATGCTTTGGTAAAATTTTCTTTCATGATTGGCCCAGAGGTGGTGGAGAAAATTCTTTGAACTTGTTCTTTTAAATTTTGTGGCTGCAAGTGTTTCTTTCGGACAATATCTTTGTCAAGCATATCTACAGCCATCTGATAAATTTTGCTCTAAATCTCTTTTGCCTGTTCTTCAACTTTGGCACCATCTTGCTTCACCCTTTCCAGGACCTCTCCTCGTGAAATCAGTGCGTAATACCAACCACTGAAATCATATGCAGCTCCAGCTTCGATAATCCTATCATCAATCAATCTCTGCTTCGGAATGCCCTTCAACTCTCGAAGACATGGGATAATTTTACTCTGAATATCTTGGAGGCCATCCCATGCTTCTACTAAGTCTATAACTCGTGACAATAGGAAGGAAGTTTGCTCATACACATATGCCAGCTTCTCCACGAATTCCATTGCCTCATCTTTCTTTCCAGCCATCCAGTCCTTAAGCTTCTCTGGCTGTTGTCAATTCTTCTTCAAAATTTCCAACCAGTTCTTGTGAAGAATTTGGAGGTGGAAGTGTTGCCTGGTCACCTTGATTGAGTGGCCTAGTCAAGTGCTGGATATATTCTTTCAAACGCTCAATCTCTCTTTTATATTCTCTTTTCTTTGCCACTTCCCTTTCCAGCCTAGACTTGATGGTGGCAACAGAATTGTCCAAGTCCTCAACTTCTTGCCCTTTTGTTGTCGGACCCATATCAATGGTCGTGATGGCATATTCATTCGGGGCAATTTCATCTTGGAATTTGTCAATTGTAGGTACTGCTATCTGCACCGTGCGGTTGCGAGCTTCATCCCTTTGTATGGCAGAAAATTTCTTGGCTTTCTTCCTTGTGGCAGTTTGCTCTAGCCTTGCCAAGAAGTCTATGACGTCATCTTCTTCAGGTACCTCTACTAGCGCCTTTCTCTTTAATCTTTCTTTTAGCCAATCCGGGATGGTTGACTGTTCAATTCCATCTTCCTGTTGATCCTGGACGTCTTGCTCATTTTGAACTTCGTGCACATCTCGAATTTCCGGTATATCCGGAATTTCTTGCACAGATGGGTCTACCTGGATTCCTTTGAGGGCGGAAATCATTCCCTCTTCAAATTCTCCATCCATGATGTTCGTGTCATTATCTGATTCCAGAATTTTTGTGCCAGTAGGAGAAGGTTGATCATCAACTTCTGATTGCACTAGCTCTACATCTCTAACTGGAGAAGGAATTATGACATGTTCCCAAGACTCTTCATCCATGGCTAATATTTCATCTACATTCCTGGATGTAGCCGACTGAAGGGGCCTGGATTTGTGCTTCTTTTGAGAAGGTCCCTCCTCTACTGCTTTGTTCTTGTTCTGCTTTGCAGGGTCATCAATATCTTTTCTCTTTTTCAAGCTAGCGGCATTTGTTGCTCCATCTGCACGATATGCTCCGGCATTTGAGAAACATGACTCTGTATCGCCCATCAATTCATATGTGAATTGCACATTTCTCCGCCGCAAAACTTGCACTTGTTGATCTATCCACCATTGAGAATATTTGAATACAGGTCGCATGAATGTCGCCAGGTCACCCATCTCAGGCTCAAACCATCTCACAGGAGGAAGTGGCTCGCTTTCATTGAAGCCTAGCTGCAAATATACTCCATCATCCTCCAATTGATCAAGTACCTTGAAAAGTTCTGTTGCCCTTATCATACTTAGCGGCAATCTTGACCACAGCCTCTTCCTCACATCATATTCGTCGGCCGCATTGGCCCAAAAATCTTCTAAGTCTATCTGGTGCTTGTACTTCTCTCCATCCATAGTTCCAATGTGATGTAGTGGATCAAAGTTATTCCTTGGCTTGCATGATATGAATGGATATTTTTGTATCTCCAGTCGAGCACTCTCTGCTGCTTGCGCCGTTGGACATGATTCTTCCATATTGCCGATGAAAAATGGAAAAGTGAGCTGCTTTCTGTTTTGGCCTTTGGATATTCTGATATGTCTCCAATTGCCTTAGAACTTCCAACAAAACCATTTTGTTGGTCGGATAAATGGGCAATCTATAAGGACGTCCTGAGAATCCTTGAATCCTGATGTAAGTAAACTTGGGATACTGGATGAACCAGGATCCATATCGGCCGATCAGACTCTTGGCCTCACGGGTGAGTCTCTGATGTTCCGCCTTGGAGAAGTCGAGTGATATACATAAGAAATGCGTCATGTGCTCGTCTAAAATGTGACTTCTCCTTCAGCTGCAACTGCAGGTAGCAATCATAGGACTTGAACTGTCCTTCGCCGTTGCCAACTATACCCTTGCAAACCAAGCCAGTATACTTGTAAGACCTTGCAAGCAAATATATGACGTATGAGCTCATATGAAAGGTCTTGGTTTCCTCCAGGTTGAACAACTGCTCATGGAGGCTATCACTGATCATTTTGGACCAGTTAAACATCTTCACTCCCGAAATTATTTCATCAACGAAATAATACATCCAATTTTCGAAAGGCGCACCCTGAGGATTGCCTACTATTCTATTCAGCAGCAAAACGATGTCGCCATATTCTTCTTTGAAATGTATTCTAGCCAACTTCTTCGGCATCTTCCCCGCAGTAGGTTTGGGCTTCAGCAACCAAGTCTTGTTTATATTCGATGCACAAAGGTCTTGCTGATCTTTGTAAAGTTTGAGTGTATCTTCTTTGGTTCGATAAGATGTCCGATTGTAAACTGGAATTCCAAAAGTTTCTTGTATAGCCGGTTCAAACAAGTATGCAAGAATTTTTCCATCAGGAGCTTCTATCTGTCTTTCCCATGCATTATAATGCAATGCACATTCCACCATAAGTTCTGGACACTCTTTTGCGGGCGGAAATCCAGCTGCATGAACAATTTCGTTGCGCATCATTCTTCTTGCAATTGGTGTAGGCAAACGTCTATCACTTCCGTACATTCTTTCCTTGAAATCATCGAAGTCAACATGGCCAAGGTTGGTGTCCATAATATGCTCCCATTTGGATTTAATCTTTGATTGCAGCTGCACACCCTTGCTAGCAAACTTCATTTTACTTTCTCGAAAATAAATCTGGCTATCTGGATAAACTGAAATGATCACGATCACAATGCTGGCTGGTAAAAATCTGCTTTCTTCACTTTGCTTAAAACTTTCAACTTTCTTGCCTTAGACAAATTTTCTTCTCACAGCTTTTCTTTCAAGAATCAATTGATTGAAAAAATGAGAAATGAAATCAATTATAAAGATGAGAAAATCAACCCATTTAGCAAATCTCAATTGTTTCCATTAAATCTAGTCTGAACTTGGCTTGGACTCAGCTTTTGAATGGCAATTTTTATCTTCAACGATAGTCTCCGGGAAAGTTTCTAAGTTAGGCGCCAGTTCAGTGAAGTTCTTTTTTGTCTTTTTCTAATTTTGATTTTTCAAAGTTTATCTCTTTGGGGTGTTGAAAAATAAATAATTAAAATAATTATTTTATGTGTCGTTTTCAACCCCTTCTTTTTATGGCATTTATTCTTTTATTTAAGGCAAATTTGATTTTCCAAAATTTTCTTGCCATTGCCTTAAGCGAATTTTTTCTTCCAATTTTATTTTGCCATAATTTTTATCTTCCAATTTTATTTCGCCATAATTTTTATCTTCCAATTTCATTTTGCCATAATTTTTATCTTCCAATTTTATTTTGCCATAATTTTCTTCTTCCAATTTTATTTCGCCATAATTTTCTTTCCATCCCAAGTCTCAGGCGAAAATGTTTTGGACGTATAAATGTTGGACTTAGAAAAATATTTCTTATTTTCTCCAAGTATGGCAAATTTTCTCAAGGCTAGGCATATTTTTTAATTTTTCAATGTCCACACTTAGGCAAAATTTTAATTTTCCCTCTTCTCTAAGTATGGCGGACTTTACTTGAAGTCAAGCCATTCAATTTTTTCTTTGCCTATGCTTTAGCCACTTCATCTTTTCAATATGGCGGACTTGGCTTCACTTCTTTCCATTCTCTATGGGGCGGACTTTGCATGTGTTCATGCCATCTTCCTTGGAGCGGACTTTTCCCTATGTCAAGCCATTCTTTTTGTTCTAAGGGCGGACTTCACTTGACTTCATGCCACTTCTCATTTTGCCTAGGGCAGACTTTGCTTAATGTCCTGCCATTAGCTGGGTGGACTTCACCTTCAACCATGCCATTCTTTTTGTGAGCTGGGCGAACTTCACCTGACTTCATGCCACTTCTCATTTTGCCTAGGGCGGACTTTGCTTAATGTCCTGCCATTCATTTTGTTCTAAGGGCGGACTTCACTTGACTTCATGCCACTTCTCATTTTGCCTAGGGCGGACTTACCACTCATCCATGCCATTGCTGGGCGGACTTAGTCTCATGTCTTGCCATTTCAACCATTTTCCAAGGGCGGACTTTGCTTAATGTCTTGCCATTAGCTGGGCGGACTTCACCTTCAGCCATGCCATTCTTTTTGTGAGCTGGGCGGACTTCACTCCCATCCTTGCCATCTTGGAGCGAACTTCCTACTATGTCATGCCATTCCTTTTGTCTAAGGCTGGGCGGACTTCACCTTGTTCCATGCCATTCTTTACTTCCAAGGGCGGACTTTGCTTGAAGTCAAGCCATTGTAGGGCAGACTTCACCTTCAGCTATGTCATTTCTCATTAAGCTGGGCGGACTTATCTCCTGTCTATGCCATTGATTTTGCCCCTCTTTCAGCTTGCTGGTTAAGATTTTAGTCTTCTTTCATGCCTTCATGAGTTTCACCATGAATTTCAGTCATCAATTTGCCATGATTTCCTAGATTTATCCATGAATTTTCCAGACTTTCAACATTTTCCTGTGATTTCTTGACTGATTTTTCCAGATTTTCAACGTTTTTCTGATTTTTCACCATGAATTCATAAAATTTTCAAATTGATTTTCTAAGAGTTCTGTTGACCTTTTTGAACTTCTGAGTGGATTTTCGAAATTCAAGACCTTTCCAAATATAGAAACCTTGACAAAAATAGAAACTTTTCCCAAAATAGCAACTTTCTAAAAATAGCCCCTAAAAAATAGGAAGTCCAGAATAGGCCAAAAATGCCAAAAATAAAGTCCCTAAAAAATAAGGGGTCTGGAGGGGCAATCCCTAAAAAGTAGGAGGCGTCAGAATTGACTGGAACGACAATCGATCTTCATCCCTCGGGACTCCTAAGCATGATGATGACGTTTGCACAGTGATCTAGGCTCAGACTCTTTACTCGACTCGGGTGACCATTCAAAATTCAGACTCAAAACCCCAAATGGAGACCAGACAAAATGAGACACGCAACGGAAAAACCCTAAAAAGGCATACTACTAGGGTCCCCATTTGCAATGGGGCGAGGTGTGAATTAGGTCACAACAGGCTAAAGGCTCCAAAAGATTGCTCACTGTACTCTGTTTTCAAAAAAAACGTTGCTATCACTCAAATTACCCAAGCCTTGATAAGAGGGTTTCCTCAAGCACATTGGTTGAATGTTAAGATTTCTTCATGGGAACTTAAACCAATTGTTGAGGACCCTATTGTCTTGAGGATGAAATCACTTTAGCCATGTTTAAACTGCATTTGGCCCCTCTCCTAGACCTTCCACTGCTGGCCTTACAGGCGATGGTCAAGGTAACACAAGGGCCTCTCAAGATGCCAATTCCTGATGAGGGAAACAGAGTATCTCAAAGAAACTATTTTACAACAGCACAAACAATTAGAGCGCTCTCTTGCAATATCGCATGCAATAAGAAAGGCTAAAGCTCCTATCCATAATTCCCAGCCTCTTAAACCTGCCACTGACTTCAATGACTTCAGAATGGATAAAGCTGCTTCCATGGAGCAGATTTATCATTGTGTCTATTATGTTTGCATCCAAAGCCTAAACATAACACTGAATCTGATGCAGAAGTTTAGTCTATTTGGGATTCTCCACAAAGGCATTGGGATAAGACCCCTTCTTTAGAGAAGCATAAGACCCCTTCTTTAGAGAAGCATCAATGTTGTAATGAGCACACAATTATACTAAGGGGTGGATCAGTTATCAATATTACCAAACTTCTACCAAGTTAAATGTAAATAATCAATATGCAAGATATAAAAAATTGTAACACAAGAACACTGGAATTTACGTGGAAACCCTTGCAGGAGAAAGCCACAGCAAAATAATGCTTATGTAAAACTTCTTACAATCTTTGTAGGCACCAACCTACAGGAGAGACCAATTCCCTTTTATATTTTGTGAGCACCAACCCACTAGAGACACCAATCCCCACAACTGAGCACCAACTCAATAAGAGACACCAATCTCTTGTTAAGGCACCAACCTTCTATGCAATAGAATTACTATCTTCTTGTGAATGTCCTCTTCAATTGATGATGAACAATCACATTCAAATCAGCAAGTTCTTCTCTAGATCTGCCATAATTCCTTCACAAAATCTGTCTTGAATTTATCTTCCATGTGTTCTCTAGATCTGCCATAATTACTTCACAAAATTTGTCTTGACTTTATCTTCCATACTTCCCTCCAAATCTGCTTGTGCTTGTATATTATATCTTTTATTTCCGCACACACTTTTATTATCCTCAAATCCTATTTCATTTTATATCCACTAATCTGAAGTGAAGAGCGATATCCCTTTTTGAAAGACATGACCTTTTGTTAAGAGATTATCGCTGCCTTCAAACTCTTCTATTCATTTATCCACAAATGCTGCCTTCATAAACATAAGCGCTGCCTTTAAAAGGGAAATTTGTTTCACTTAGCTCTCCAAATTAAGCAACCATTATTCTCTTCTTTGAATCCATTCAAGATGTTTGTATTTAAAAAAGATTTTTTTTTCACTTAGCTCTCCAAGCCAAGCAATGCTTATTCTCTTTTTTGAATCCATTAAAGATGTCTGGATGGATAACTTTTATAGGGAAGAAAAAAAGCGTTCAGAAGTAGTACCCACATTTTTTTATCCCACTTTCAATTCAGGAAAGGAACATTTAAATAAACTTTAAGTTCAGATTATGAAGATGATTTTATTATCTATTTCATTTTGAGAAGCCCATAAAAAACAGAAAAGATTGACAAAACAGAAAGTAACTTATGATGCCATAGAATCGGAACAAAAATTGGACACTAAGACAAAGATAATAAAAAAAAGTTAATAGTTCTCATAAATGATTTTAGTAAAGATGCCATGTTAAGAACTTTGCATGGATGACAACGTGGGCAATTAAGTGCCAAGATAGAAAAAATACCAATAAATCTAAAATCCTCCATGCACCAATTTTACTTTGAAGGTGGGGAATCTTGAATCGGAGCAACCCCTACCTAGATTATGAAAGGAACCCTTTCAAAGCAGAGACTTTGTGAATATGGGCACTTGATAAGAGAATTCCCCTCATTGCAAAAAATTGATGATTAGGTAAAGCTTGAGGAAATCAGAAAAAATTGATTATGAAGAATGGGAATAAGCAATTGATTATTGAGAGGAAGCTACAACACCTAGATGAGGATGGTTGGTAGATAACCAACCAGGCCAGGCATATCTGACCAACCATGATAGTTATTATTTGTTTATGTTAATAATACTTGTCAAATATTATTAACCTATAGTTTATTATATATGATGTAATATTATAATATTATTCCAACATTAATAATGGTAGCGATAGCAATTCCAAGTGACAAAATTTACCTAAAAGTGTTTTAACCAATGTTTTCTCTTTAAGTTTTCAATGGTTTAAGCTAACACTAGTCACTTTTACCAAGTGCTTTATCATGCATCTCAATATTAATGTACTTGTAAAAATCTTCTAAGTCTACAAAATACTTACCCAATATCACTTCTTGTCATATTTTTATTATTTATTTTTTCCATGATAACTTTTACAAAAAGCCTCTTCATCATAATTTTAAGGCTAGCATTTTGATTTCCCAAGACATTTGCCACTCATATTGGTATCGAGCCTATTTTATATCCTTCAAAATACTTACACACTTTGATTTCAACCTAGTTTTATACATTGGATGCCCTATATGCTATGAGATGCCCTATATGCTATGAGATATGAGGGAGATACCATTGCTTGCACAAAGACTCTATGGCTCACTATCTACTTTATTTTGCTATCCAAATCAATGGCGTTTGGCACTTTTCTTGCGGGAGGTTGTCGTCTTCAAGCATATGACCATACAAGGGACCACTAGGTTGATCACCTCATTCTTTCCACCTATTGCTAGTATTGGAGGCATTAGGCACTTTTAAAATACCACAAGTTTTCATATTGTTGGTGATAGATCAATTGGACAATGTGCTTTTGCATCCACTACCTCTACATGCACTCAAACTACTGTACCCAACCTCTCACTCAAGGAACCACACATGTCGTGTCTCAAATCTTGTTGGGGATTCATTCATATTCAAGCACACATTGTCAGTTTCTTTCCCACCTACAGCCATACCTTAGGTAGTGAAGGGTCATCGACCAATGGAAGTTAGGGGATCTTTAGAGAGAGTTTCAAAATTATGCTCTTCACACCCCTCACAAGTTCATCTAACCAAGGCCTTTAGCCTTAGGCATTCTACAAGGTGCACCACCAAATTTTCTATTGGAGCCATCACTATTATTAGCAAGGGTGTATCATGTCCCCTCTGCTTATTTGGGGTGACATTATTATTTTAATATAATACTAATAACATAATTATATAACTATATAGTAATAATAATAGTATTAATATTACTAATAATAATAAAAAAATATATAAATTCAAGTCTTTGAAAATGTTGGCCAGTTTGGAACCTTGTGACCTATCTTGGTTTGGTATTTAAACAAGCTACTTTCTTTCATTTTGGGCTTCTCATTTCTGGCGATTTTTTGTGGTGCAATTCACATTTTGCACTGCTTGGGACGAAACCCTCAAATCCGTGGCAACGGGTAGGACGAAAACCCTACCATCGTTGTGTTTTCTTTTCTAATGCAAAACCCCTATTAGGGTTTGCAACTAAGCCTATTCTGAGCTATCTCATATCTTTCAAGGGTTGTTGTTATTATCAAACAAGGGGATCGAGACCTAACAAGGCAGCACATGCATTTACCTTCCTTAATGATTGGATCTGGGTTGTTGGGCATGGCATTCACTATTTTCTAGAGTTATGCGAGCAATCTACAAAGGTGCAGACACCAGAATCCCAAGGACAGAGCTGGAATCATTCAGTAGCAGTTTCAACCAACTACCCTAGAGCCATTTTGTGGTAGCAGCTGTCAAATTAAAGGCAGATCTAGGGTGATAAATTTATATCAATCTATGTCCAGAAGTTTTGGGTGGCACACAGCAAACCCTAGGTGTTCATTAGCAGACCCAACACAGAATTTTCATTGCAGACCTGTAACCCTGCATTGAGCAGTCCACAGGGGCAGCCAGTTTGAGGGTTTCACGCCTCAAACCACCCTACACAGAGTTAGTATATTGTATGCAGCTGGCTAAGCTAGAAATTTGCCACTGATAATTTTTTGTTAGTTCAAATTATGCTATGTGCTAATTGCTGGACAATTTTTGTTGCTTAATTATTGCCTCTTTTGCAGATCTGAAATTTAGCCTTTGTGTTCAAGAAATTCAGTGATGTTATTGCATTCAGTGGCTGTATGGTTTTTGCATTTTATTCTGTAACCCTAGATGGACTCACTGTTATCTAACCTGGAACCCTAGGTTTATTTCAGGGTGTTGGCTTTTCATTTAATGATACAAATTAGACCCAAACCTCTTTTCTAGCATTCTAGCATTCTTGGTTCTATCTTCTTTGGCAATGAATTCTCTCTTGGATATTTGGACTATTTGTAGTCATCATAATCATCTCACAAGATCTTTCCCTTCTAACAAGACCACCATTTCCCCACTCTAGGTTGATCTCTCATTTTTATTGTCAAAAAATGTTTCAATTTTTGTTTTGTTTTTAGTTATCTTTAGTTTGTAGCTTAGTTAGAGACTTTTATGGCTCCCTCTTGCTACTGTCCATAGTTATATTGCTAAGGACCATTGACCTATTTTGGTCATTGATGGAGATTAATAAAATTTCTTTCTTTTTTTCTATTTATTTAATATTTTCATGATCTATGTAGATGCCATAGAAACATCATAAAAAGCATTGGAGTATGCAAGTTAGTAGTGGTTTTTTACATGCAGGCACAAAGGGTAGTTACTAACTTATTACTCCAGTGGAATAAAATTTCAATCTCTAAAGAACAACGTTTTACTAACCTTAGCCTTTTTTTCATTTAAATATTTTTTATTTTTTATGTTTGACTAATTTTGATGAGTGATGTTGAGCATGCCCTAAAGTCCATAATATGGTTGAACAATGTCATGACATACCTTGGTTATCTTAGGGATGTCCCCAAACTTTTCAAAAAAATAAGGGACAGAGTAATGGACATCTTATGCCTTTCCCCTCATCACCAAGACATCCAAGGTAGGAAACATTACTATATATAGTTTCCAACCACCACCAAAACATGACACTGTGATTTGGCAAAATAATCTTGTAATTCAATCATCCAAAGTTAAAGTGAGGATCTTGAACTCTAGATCTATTGAAGGATATTAAAATTATCCTATCCTCCATAGTATTCAAAGACTACCCACATTCAACATCATTTTGTGGCAAATTAATCTTGTATGTGTATTGAAAAGGAGGAGAATTGCAAGTTGAAGCAAAGTCTTGAACTCTAGAATCTAGACCACTTAAAGGATATTAAGATTGCCACAAAGCTAGTGGCATGCCTATAAGAAAGAAGAAAAAAGTAAAGAAATTACATTACTTCCCACAAATGGCTGAAGTAAATAAATAGGACTTGAAAGTGCATTTAAGTACAACAGAAAAATTCTAGTGTAAATAGAAGCTTATGTTCCAAAAAGTAACCAAATTCTGAAACAATGTAAACATAAATAGAGAGGGTAAAACCAAGCAATTAAACCTCAAACCAAATGATCCAAGTACAAGAAAAAGTAAGCATGTGAGGAAAAGACCCCTCAATAAAATACAAAACTAATGAAAAACAAAGTTGGAGCTACAGAGCAAACTTGCAAGCTAGCATAGTTGCCATTGGGCTAGAAGAACTAACAATATCATCACCATCCACCAAAAGAGGCACAAAGCAGGAGATGATAATGTCCATGGTGGAGTCCAACGGGCTTAACACTCGTAGGAATAAGAAAGGTACCCTTTGAACTTGTCCTAAAATCCAAAATTGATGAACCTAGAGTTATTGAGAGAAAACAAGCAATATGTGCTTGTCCATGTGAACTGAATTACAAGCAAGGAATATGGTAGCCCTCAATGCCTAGACTAAGATTGAGAAGATAGGGGCACTCTAGTAGTAGAAAGCAAAGATGACAAAGAGAAACAAAATAAACAATAAGAAGAAAAACAATATTGTCACTCAAAATTCAGAATAATAAAAAATCAAGGGGAAATGTATCTACATCATGGAAGAAAAAATGGGAAAACCAGTAGTTAACCACAGCCCAGCATGTAGGCCATGCCAGTTGGAACCGTTTGACAGGCTCTTTTCATTGAATAGGATTTTTTGCAAAGTTGCATGGACACAGATATGGGTACAAATGCAGATACGGTATCAGATACAGATATGGCCATTTTTTAAGACCCCCAATATGGATACAGTTGGATATGACATTCATAAAAAACAAACACACATATATTTAACACGATTTTCTAAGTTATTAGAGGAGATTTTCTTTACTTTAAAAGCAAATAAGTAAATGTAAATTAAAATAATGTTAAAATTTAAATATTAATAATTTAGTAAAGAACAAACAATTAAGTATATATGAATAAATTTTATCTTCTTTAAAATATCTAACATTTAAACAACATAATATAAATATTAAATATAAATATAAAATTATAAACAAGCAACTTTCTTACTTCTATAAAAATTAAGACACCAAAAAAAATAGTAGAGTTGCCCTGCAAGAAGACCCAGAAAATTTTTTTGCTGAAATAGAAGAGCATTTCATTTGTCTTCCTCATTTGGTCTAGGTTTTGTTTATACAAAAATAAATAAATAAATAATACACGATTGAAGTTTTCTAAGTTTAGGAGGATTCATGTCAATTTTTTTGAAAATCAACTCACAGAGTATCCGGCACGGCTGGAAAATTAGAGTTTTTTGAGCATGTGTGGGTACGGTATCCAACATGTATCCATGTTGTATCATATCCGTATCCGTATCAGATACGGGGATATGCGCACCTGGGGAGTGGAGGTGTATCCGACTACTCTGATTTTTTGTGGAAAACTAAAACTTTATTTTAAAACAGTGGTTTATTCTTATTGGTAAACAGTAGTTTATTCAATAAACCATGGTTTTTTTGGTGGTTTTTCAAAATAAAATAAAAATATGTAACTAAACCTAACCTCAGAAATGCATTTTTTAAGAATTTGGAGCTTGGTTAAAAGCAGTAAAATTATGAAAACTAGTATGCACCTTGAAGGCTTTAATCTAGGCTTCATGGTGGGGACTCAATGCCTCGAACTTGCTCGATATCACCAAAGGGAACATCCAATAGTACTGCACCCAAGCCCCAGAGGGATGCTGCCACCACCAGACTCCCACTCTGGATTTAAAAAGAAGCATTTCTTGTACTCTAAGACTTAAGTTGTAATTGGTACACCACACTTAATTGAGAATTTGATACTTGTCAAGAATTTGAGAGCAATTAGCAATATTAAATCTTTATTTATATCTTATGTCTGATTTTTGTTTCTCTTTCTACCCACACTACAGTTGGCATGAAATAACAATAATAGTTTATTTTTTACATATTTTTCTGAGTATTTTAGCATTTATTAGTTTGACCGATTTTTCCCACACATAAACATTTAAGCCAATTAATTGAATTCCATTTACACTTTCAGTTTGCTATGTCAATGCCCTGTAAATGGAATGCTACCATGATCTGCACATTCAAGAACAGTATGCATATCTAGAGGTGCATAAGTATTCTATGCTACAACATTAAAACACTACCTAATATTAAATGCAATAGATGAACATGAATAATAATAGTAAAAGCAAACCTAATTCCAAAAAACAATACAGTTCAGGCCACAAAATTGGAAGTGCTGCCAAAGATGCCAGAAGAAACTGTCAGCTGAGGGATGTTAAGAAATATAAGTGGTATTGTGATGATTGAAGGGCTTTTCCTTATGCATCAAACTAGGCCTAAAAACAATAAGTACATATGATTGATGCCTATGAAATTAATGGCATAGGATGGTGCTCACTTAATACTAGAAAGGCATGCAACACATACAGTTCCTGTTTAACTTTGAGAGCATAAAACTGAGATTATTTACTCCATGAATGTACGGAGATATAACACTGAATAGTAGATTAGACTATATTTATTCAGGCTAGATTTTACATTGATTCCATCTACTTATAATGCATTGTTTTCCTATAGAAACTTCCCAAACCAATTAACTCCCTGTGGGAAACTTCCCATCATCTAACTTACAGTCTAATACAAAACATTTATTAACACTACTTACAATTGTTATATTTATTTATTTAATACTAATCTATAGATGTAGTATAATAATTCCAAAATTTCCGCTACCTGCCCCTACCTCCCCCCCCACTCCTCACCTCCCCTTATTAGAACAATCCAAACAAAGGATGGAACACCATGTGGAATGAACACAATAGCACATATGGAAATCTGATCAACCAGGACATACATACAGCTCACTAAATCTCCTATCTCACCCAAAACACGTGAAAGCAAACATATCAAAGGATACCCTGATAGTCCAGCAATACTTGCAATTGATCCATACTCAACCGTTCACAAGTACACCACTCCTCTTGTCAATCACAACATATTCAACTATCCATAAGAAGACCACTCCACATGTGAATCAAGACATACTAATGATCAACAGTGCAATACTCAAGCTGCAAAGCAAGACATACTCACTATATCCAAAACAATAACATTCTTCTGGATTGAGACAAACTTAACTAACCAAAATTACAACTTTCCAAATCTATGGATTGAGACATACTCTACTATCCACAAATACAACATGCTTACAAAGGATTGAAATATTCAACTATCCATGAGAACATAAAACCATCAAGCCCCCCTTGCACCAACAAGGGACACTAATGAAGAACTGGTGCTTCTCATGCAATGCACAATCTCTGACCGAGACGCTAGCTTGGGATGGAAAAGATTCTTCCAACCTCCTATGTCTTCTAATCTCCTTTCAATCCTGTTACACTCTATCCACCTAATCTTGCAATAGAACCTTTGAAAGCTCAATCAATTTAATACATGTATAAAATGCCCCGGAAATGCTGCATTTAACCATGTTCATATGTAGAAAATAACGAGTGATAGTTTCAACCAATAATGCACCCATGTTACAAGTTTGTCTTCAATAGAATTTGTTTAAACTTCATTGTCATGGGGGACTTTCAAAACTATAAATTCGCCTTGCAGATACAAGAGTGAAAAAACATAAATTGATAGATCTTCCAAGATTGGAAACTCTAACCAATTTTCAAATCTTTACCAAATACTTTTCATTTCCAATAGAAATCAACTCCTCAACCTATTGCGTATAAAGGAAAGCAAAAATTTGTTTCAAGTTCTTTTGGAATAAACTTTACGAAACAAATCTTAAATGCCTATTTCACTCCCACATATAATTTATCTTTGCATGCCTCGTTCATGCCTTTTCCACTTTCTCCATGCAGCAAGCCTTTGCAAGTTTGTGGTTAATTAATGATTTATCTGAGTAATGTTGATGATATGAGCACAAAGGCATGGGTGGCAACAGCAGGCACAAACAACGATGTACATGCACACTGAGTTTTGTGAAATGCGTCAAAACTCCCTCAAATGAATCTACACTTTAAAAGTCCAGAAATTTGAATGTCTTTGGCGAACACCATTAAAAACAATCTTTCAATCACAACCTAAGGATAGAATATGGCATTCAGTGATTTTAGCTTATTGTAGAAACTGCTAAAAGCGATAGTAAGATTGTGCTTCACGACTTCATAACTGCTACATGGTGTTTCCTGGTCCAAGTCAAGGACAAAAGAAGGCCAATGGATAGAAGAGACCCTGGTATTGGTGCTGATAATGTATACAAACTAAGCTTCTTCCTCCTTCCTCATTCAAATAGGAGTAACATCACTTCAAAGTCACATCCTTTGGATTAAGTATAGTACTCCCACACAACTTCTTCAATCATAGAAACAAAGATATTATTGATGCTCTAATAGCATGTTGAACTTTGCAAGCATAAAACTGAGATTATTTAGACCACGAATGCGCAGAGATATAACACCAAATATCATAGTATACTATATTTATTCAAGATAGATTTTCACATTAATTGCATTTGCTATTGAAGCATTGTTTTCATATAAGAACTTCCCAAACCAATTACCTCCCTATGGGAAACTTCCCAACAACTAAATTACAAACTAATACAAAAGATTTATTAACACTACTAACATTTGTAATGTTTATTTATTCAATACTGCACTATACTAACCTCTAGATGTAATATTATAACCCCAACAGTTCTAACTTCCCATTTTGTTATTATTGGCACACAACATGCATGATTCCTATTTAACACTTGAATTGGCACATAATATGTATTTCATTTTGAAAAAAGACCCTTTCACCAAACTGATTCAACATGGACATAAATTGCAGCAAGACTGTAGGTTGAAAGGCCAAATACTGAAACATACAATGATACATCCAAACCGTTATGCAATTGTGCATAACAATTAGAGGAAGCACATAAGAATCAAACTAAGAATTGGAATCACCTCATATACATCACTTGCTCATCACAATTAAAAAGCATAGAAAATTTCGGAAATGCACTGCAAAACATCCATTTGGAAAAAGGAAATAACAAAGAATTCTATAAAAGGTTGGAAACTGAGATTCTTGCTCATCTTCCATCCTCCCAACTCAATTATTTATCATATAGTTGCATACACATTTAGTTTTCCCTTGTAGACAGATTTCTACTCAAAATATTACAACAATTTTTATCCTTATTTTAATTTACAATTTTTGAAATTCAACAACATATCATCATTATATTCTTAGGTTGCAAACATTTTGTTTTGGTAACCCAAAGCTGCAGCCTATATCATCACATGATCCAAATGCTGGGTATCATACCCCAGTCCAATTTTTTGTAAAATAGCTAGAATATTTATAAATGTTGTCAAAAATTAAAATTAAAATATTAAATAAAATGGAAAAAGACTTTTACATAACTGTATAGAAAAGATTTCCATATGCAATTGTGATATCATTTACCAAATCATGCTGAAAAACATATGAAAGGGTAAAGAAATCAAAAAACTCACCTGTATAGGATTTAGGAGGAGGTTTAAGCGCATTCTCAATGACGCACCATGCTGAGCCCCACTCTTCCTGTTAATGAAAATTAAAAGTGGCCTTCCATCTTTAGGAAGATTTAGCAACTCATATCTTGTACCAAGCACCTGGGAAGAAGTATTATTATGACTTAAAGCCGTGGCATTTGATTCTTCCGTTTTGTTTTCAGTTTCCCCATCATTTATGTTATTATTAAGGTGTGGTTCCTCTCCATCTGTAAAGCCATTGCATCTTTCACCCACCTCTGCTAATCCATTGTGTGTTGGGTGTGAATCTCCTGTGCTAACCATGCATGTATCCCCATTGTTATCAGTATTGTTGCTGTCAAGGGATGACTCAATTGCACGCTTAGCTTTCCGTGTCCTTTTCCTGATTTTTCCTCGCACAGAGGATGCTAATTCGTTTGCTCCATGAGTGATTGAGCTCAAAAATCCACCTCCCATGCTCTTACTGTCCAAGTCTTTCACACACAGTGGGGATATAATGAGTCTTTTCAAAGGACCTAAATCACAAATTTCATCTGATTCAATGCTTGAGTTCGCATGACATTCAATGTGCAGTAAGCGCTGACACCATACACACCGCCAGATTGGAGAAGCCCCAAGAAAAGAACCATTACAAGGTGCTTCACAATATGAGCAACATGCAGTTCTGTCTGGAATATCCTCTATTTCTGTCCATCTCTCTATCCAGTGATGTAGTAGCTGTTTGGAACCAGCCATGGCCACACATTTGCAATCTTTAGATGCATCCTTTGAACATTCTAAATGTGCTTCTACACCACAAACAACACAACGGTGTATGGAACTGTCGGAAGCTATCACTGGCCCCAGAGGCTGTTGTGGTTGAAGTAGCTCCAAACAAACACAACATGTGGAATGTTTTCCAGAGAACCCATACTCCTGTGTCCATGTATGAGGGGCAGTAGGGGTCATCAACTTTGATTTGGATTTTTGTTTTGCCCTTGCTGCTTTCATCCAATGAAGAGAATCTTTTCTTTGCCACTGTAGAATTGTATACAGAAGAGCTATAATTCCAAGGAATAACATGGCAAACCATGGCAAAATGAGTATGTCCGATAAATTCCCCATTCTTATAGGATTTCCACTTGCACTTTTCATTGGAACAAAGTTACCGCACTTCTTGAGAAAAGAAAAATTACAAACAAAACTTGAATTCTTCTTTGATGGGACAAAACCAGAATTGGAAGACTTTTTATATACATTGTGCACTGTAGCAGCATACACGAGCGAATTTATCCCACGAAATTGGTGAGAATTGGTTGAATTAACAATAAAAAATGAGGAAATTCCTTAATGCTCAACTCTTTTCCATATGTATTCCTATAACCCAAACAATGAACCTTGCAATAGCCACCCTGGAGACTGCTAAGGTTAATCATGTTGCTAAACAAACACCACAAAGTGCTTTTAAACACAGAAAATATTGGTGACTTCAACAAATTAAATCACAATTTATTAAATATCTAACCAATATTAGCCACCAAATAAGATGAATAAAAACCAAGCGTTAATCCTTTTATGTACTTGTGAACAGGACTGATCAAGTCAGATTATATCTGCCAAAACAAGTAAGAAAAGGTTAAAATTTAAGATAATCAACATTATGCTGAAAATGCTGAAATGACTTAATAGATGCTAAGATAAAAGAAAATATATCTACAGGCAAAGAATTAAAACCCTCCCTTCTTTCACAATATGGCTTTATGATGAAATTACAATAACCATAGATTCCCCACTGCATTCAGAACAATCCAACATTACAGCAGCAATTATGTCTTCACAAGTCATCAAGCACAACAAATGTTCACTCCAGAAAAGATTGTCTCCAAAAAACAAAAATTTGACCTTATCCTTAAAACACCAGCATATATCAAAATCTCTAACTGCAAAGCATGGCAATTGCCAATAAATTGTTAATATAATAATATTTGTTTTGTGGTGGTGTGTGTGGGTGTGGGGGGCTCACATATGAGGGTAATTTTCCATGCAAGATTACATTCACTGTCCAACAATTCCCCTGGTGATTTGAACATGAATCTTCATTGTGGTAACAATCAGCCTTAACCACTCACTGACACCTACTGGACTGTTAAGGAAACTATTGTTTGTTTCCCCAAAAATCTGTCTTACTAGAGAACTGATTTTACCAAACTTCATAAAATTCAACGTGATGAAAGTTTTGAAGCTGTGGCTACTGTTGTCAAAAAGCTGGAAGACAATGAAAAGTCCACTTTCTAGTTGCAGCTTAATATTATGAATGCTGTTCAGCACTTGGACAAAAAGAGTGAATGTGAAAGTCACGGACAGAATGGAGTAGATGGTGCATGAGATGCAGGTTTGAGCAATGTATGTGTAATGAAATAGTACTGTGCTTCTACCACCCATATAAATTAATGTGGTCTGGGAAAATTATATTTTTTTGTTGGTCAAGCAGGATTTGGCAGCCATTTTGGTAATTGGTAGTACTTCCAAGACTATCATTATTTCTCGCATCACATGTTTTATGGGGTTGGCTGGAGTTCTTTTTGATGTCTATGTCCCATATGAAGCTTGGTGTAAATTCCCTTCTTTATTTCACAAGAGTGTTGGGTTTCTTGCTGTCAGGGATATGGAAATGCCTTTCTGACAGTATTTTTATTTGGACCTTTGATTCACGTGATAAAATTAGCCTTCAGTTATGTTTGTTTGGAATTCAGATATACACAGAAGAATTAGTCTTCATTATTTTAGTACTTTGGACAGATGGGTGAAAATACTTATGTTTGTCTGCAAACTATTTAATGATGTGACCAACCCAGGATGGGAAGGTGGTGTTTAAAACCAAACAGGTTGTATGCCTTGATGTAAACTCCAATAGCAATGAATATAAGGAAAACTGGTAGATCTATCTCTGGATTGTGATGTTTTGATGGAAATGAAGTGATATTGCTCAATTTTTTATTTTTATGAAAATAACTAGCCATAAACTATTCCAAATATAATATAAATAGTTTTTATAAGGCTATGAAAATATACAAAAAACAATAATGACATAACCAATAATACCTTAAATTGGCTCCAAAATGGCTGTTGACGTCTAGCTACTCACTAGAAAATATGTAAACTAAACAGTCTTTACTACAAAAGATGTAAACTAAACAATCTTAAGTAACACGGAGAAAATGTTGTCAATTATAACAAAGATAGAGAGCACTGAATTATCACAGAAAAGTTCTCTTAGGCTACCATGAGAAAAATGCCTTCAACATCCCATTAAATTCTACCGAATTTCAAAACGCAGAGAAAAGAATAAGCCCTAATAGTATGCAATAGAAAATATTTGAAAGAACCAAAGACAAAAATAAAAACCTCTTTTCAAAAAACATTTTTTCCATCATAAAGAACGCCATCAATGCGTGCTTCTAGAGTCAATGTTATGTAACAATGTTTACGAACGACCGTAAGTTGCAACAGATGCAAACTTAAATCAAATAATTCATTTTGGAAATAACAATCATGAAAGTTCCCTGGAAAAACCCATATTCATAGTAACACGATGAAATTTATTCGTAGATAAGGTAATTTAAAGCAATTGACAAAGTTCTAACAAAGTCTTTCATTTTGCCGAGAAAACCGTGGACATACACTTGTTAAGCAAAACTGTTCGTAGATGGGCAAACTCGTATTTAAATACTTCAATTTGGCTGTAATAACCCCGGAATACTTCATAAAGATTCATTTTCGGAGAGGCAAACTTATTTAAATATTTTAATTTGGCTGTAATAACCCCCAAATACTTCATAAAAGATTCATTTTCGTGTCTAAACAATCATACTTAGCCGTAGAGATAGATTATTTGACTAATACACGAATTTCTAGCAATGTTTTCCGTTTTCACCACAAAACGCACAAATGCATATTTGTAGGTCAAGTTTATGTAAAATTGTTCGCGGATAAACTGCACAGAGGTAAACTGAGATCAAAATAGTACAATCTAGTCGTAATAACCAAAATTTACATAAACATACTCACATTCATTTTAGCCGCAATAACGGATCCACATTCATACAGAAGCAATCGAACTAACCCTGAAACCATAACTTAAATAGTAAATACACTTCTGACAAAATATTTCATTCCCTCCTGTAAATCGCGTAAATCGGAAATACATAATTCTGAAGTTCAATTCATGTAAAATTATTCATGTCTAAACTTTAGCAGTGTAAGACTTACATAAATATAGTTCAATTTCCCGCAATAATCGCAATTTTCTCGAAACAGATCCATATTCATCTAAAAACTATTAAATGTCGCCTAAGAGTACGAAATAATTCATGAAAACGCTCGAATTGATTGATTGATGCAGGAGAAAGGAATATAGAGGCCCAGCTAATCGACTTTACCTGCAACTTTCGACAATTTGGCCTGTGATCTCAAAAAAAAGAAGCTTCTTTGCCCCGCTTTGTTGTCCTTCTTTTGCTTTTTCTCTCTTCGTTTTTTTCGCGTTCTTTGCGTGTTTGTGGGGAATGCGCTGGAATGCCGTGACGTCAAACGACCTGATCGTGGCCGTTGATACTGAATCTGAATTTTGTCGGCATGATCGGGACCGTTCAGTGCTGGCGAAACTTTTGAAGGCCCTTTTTTCCGTTGAGCTAACAATGTGACCAACTGCTAAGACGCCTCTTCAGCGAGCGCCACCTGGGCAAATACGTGTTGACGTGGCCTCGAGGTTGAGAAAAGCTTTCGTTATGTCGGTTAGAATCTGAACATTTGGACTGTAGTTACAAGGGTTACATCGCCAATTGCTTATCTGGCTAGGGTTGATACAGATTTTGTCTCATCTAATTACTACCTCAAATTCTCCAAATTTGGGAGTGTTTTGCGATGAGCTGTCATTTTGAGAGTTTTTAAAACGTTCCTTTGTTGAGATTGTTTGGTACGGAGAGTTTTCCTTAGATTCTAATATTGTAATGGTGGAATTTATATATTCATATAATGTTTTATTTAGTTATATGTATATTTTAAGGAGCGTATTTTATATTTAAATATATTCTAGTTTTTTTTTATCTTTTATCACTTTCTTATTGTTATGTATTTTTTAAAGATCTATTTATTTTTATCGGCATGCTTGTTCATATTAATACATTCATTTTATCCATGTATTTCTTATATCTATACATGCACATACTTCCACATACCTAGTTCACATTCATTTAGCCTTTGTTTATGTATAGAGTCATTTCTACAAATATAGGCTTGACGCTTTCAAATTTAAAATTTAAAATTCAAATTTTATTCTAATACTAACCAATTTTTTTTCCCTATAGGAAATCAATTACACGATTTGTGTGATTTAATGTTATATCCTTATATTGCAAGGCATTCAATACATTCATTTTTGGACACATTTGTAACTAGCAAGTCCTCTTTCATTTTAAGGAGTTAAACATTTAGGTTTGGCACACATCAAAAGGAATATAGATCCACATGTTCCTTCTAAGAGTGTGGGTATAACTAATGAATGTTGTTTTCAATCAATTCCTCAAAAAAAATTGGGAGTCAACTTAGGAGAACATGTCTTAAGGTACTCTTATATACTATCAATCCTCAATTATTAGAAAATGTTGAAGAAACAACAAAGGTGAATAAGGTGAAGTAAATAGTAAGATGTTATAGATTACTAAATCAAGTTTTTTGGTGCATTGCAATCTCAACATTATTGTCAAATATGACAACGCAAAGAAGATAGAATATTATAATCCTAAGGCAAATGACATGGATATTTTGTCCTTGGTCTCAAGACATTCTAGATTTTAAAATCTTCACATGGATCATTCACTCTTAGACTAGAGTTAATTACCATTATTTATTTACTTTGCTAAAATAGGTGTTACAATTATCTAATTTCTCATTCCTAACTAACATCATTTAACCTAAGTAATTTATGCTTAATTAGTTGTATATATTTAATTAGCCCAAATTAAAAATAGAAAGAAAAAAAATCGTTACACTTTTGTGACCCATCCAAGCCTACATAATCTTGTTTTCTTCTAGAGTTTCTTTTCATCAACATTAGGGTTTAAAATTTAAGATAACTTTGATTTATCATTTATTTTTTATATTTTC
Source organism: Sequoia sempervirens (assembly GCA_007258455.2). Classification (NCBI taxonomy): domain Eukaryota; kingdom Viridiplantae; phylum Streptophyta; class Pinopsida; order Cupressales; family Cupressaceae; genus Sequoia; species Sequoia sempervirens. Next base: position 730,032,681 of record VDFB02271358.1, on the reverse strand, counting down.
AATTTAAGATAACTTTGATTTATCATTTAATTTTATATTTTTAAATTTAAGATATCTTTGATTTTTCATTTATTTTCATATATTTTATAAGGTTTGATTTTTATATTCTTATATTTTTTGCTTAGGGTTTGGGACATATTGTTATTTATCTTTTAGTCCTACCCTCCCCCCTAGATTATACTACAGCCATGGTTCCTATTAGGGTTTGTTCCTTGGTAAATCTACATTCATTTACATTGGATGTTGATATGTTTCAATAATTTGCATCCTATGATACATTCATCCCTAATATATGTATGATTTTGTATTCTATGGATATGCAAATGTCTTCTATAGTGGTTGTTGACATATGATTTTCACAATCCATAATATTATAGTTTGTAGTTTTTGGTTTTGACGGTATGGATTTTTTTCCTCGATATTTTTATTCTATTTCTTGCTCTCTTCCCAATGATGAATCATGGAGTTTGATCTAAAACATCAAAAAACAAATCCACACAATCAAAACTACAAACTACAAACTATAATATTCTATGGAGGTGTTTTCATCATATGTTATATTTCCTCCTTTCATTGAATTGGCTAAAGCAAAATGTGTGCTATTAGAGATGCCTAATTTATTTATCCACATATTTCATGATAGTCATATGTCTTCTAGTAATAATGAGCATATAATATGAAAATATCTATCATTTAATTCACCTATGTATGGCATTAATATGTTTAGTGATGATTCATCATTTGCAAGTCATAGTAATTCTATCTCTATATATTCATGTGCTTTAAATGAATTACCTTATATTATGCATAGTGATAAGTATGATGATAAACATTCTTTTACATCCCATGATGAATATATAGATACTTTTCCTTCACATAGCCTTCAGTTATATGATTATAGTGTAAAAATCCCAATAAAATAATATGACAAGTCTAAAGATTGCTTTAAAATATTCAAATTCTAACTTCAATAGACTAATGAAAATCTAGGAGTGTAGAGGGACAGGTGGATCAACAAGGTGCTCTAAAAGTGGTGTTTGATATGGTCGTAGGCCATTACAGTTTGGTGTCCTAACCCTAAGTAAACTCTCTTTTGCCTTGATTTTTCCTCATTTTTCATTTATGTAGATCACATATGATTGTGTATATTCTATTTGAAATCAACCATTCAAGTGTCTATCTCCATTGAATGCTTTGAATGCTAAGGGAGAAAGTACCTAATAGTAATGGAACCTGATGTTCTTGTTTCGAGCAACCTTCCCAATACATTTGTTATTTCATTATGGTTAGCTAAAACAAACGAAAAAATCTCTAAAGGGGTTAAGCAATCATACAAAGACATTGTCAAGACATTAACGTTGGAGAAGAGGCTACAAGCCCCTCACCCTCAATGAAATTTGTAAGGTGCAGCCATGGTAGGACCTTTATGAGCAAATAAGATGGTGGAGAAGCAAGTAAGTGCTCTCTAAGTTGCCTTAAGAAATTATTTCTCACCCCAAACCTAGATATGTTAATTGCAATTAGTAAAGAGGAATCTAGGTTAAATAAAATTACAACATTTGTTGTAGCCTTAAACTATAATAAAATTCCTATGAGAAAATTTATAGATGATTGGTTTCATATTGTATGGTTTAAAAAATTTGGAATTCAGTTATTCTTTTGTAGAATGTTACAAAGAGAATTAATTTTTATTTTTTTAAAGATCATAAAATGCAAGAAAAGGCATTAGGGAAAGAGTTTTGGAATATTGGGAAGTCAATATTTAGGGTAGTGACCTAGACTCCAAAAACATTAAATGAAGAAATTATGGCACTATCGTACCCAAAATGAGTTCCTTCACAATTCTAGGAATTTATGCCCTAAATGATTTCCACTTTAGGGAATATAATGCAAATAGAAGAAATGAGTTCTACCCTATTTAACATGGATGCTAGATTATTGGTACCCTTATCTCTAGGAGTGGACATCCTTGACGAGATAGTAATTGAAACCTCTAAAAAATGTAAAAGTTACAAAATTGAAATTATGGGGGGTCTCAACTTGCTTCCTCTGTAAAAAGAGGGCCCAAAAAACTATAATAATTGCCTCATAATAAAAGGAAAAAATGATGCCTAGAAAACTAAACCTAGTTCTTCAAACCTTAAGTCAAGGGGAAATCTTGAAACTGGTAAAGAAAATGTAGTTGCAGAACCAAAGAATATTGACTATACATGAAATAACAATCATTTAAATATTCCCAACAATGAGAGGAATTTAATCAAAGATAAAAATTTGGGTAATTAAAAAACTACAAATGCAATAGTAATTGAATCCAGACCAGATAAAGAAAGTGTAGAAAAAACTACTAAGTTGGTAACTCAAAATTTGAACTTGAGAAATTTTAAATTTGTGGAGATAATTCTTCCTAGTACAATAATGATTTCGTCTAGGGAATCCCAAACACTAAATCCACAAATGCTCCTATCTATATTTAGGGACAAAAAAATGCACAAGAGTTGGTAATGGACAAAATAAAAAAAAAGGATCTAGTGCAAAAAAGTAAGATCAAAGACTCTTCAGGTAAGGAAGGGGAACAAAATGAAAATGGCATTAAGAATACAAAAAATGTTGTAAATAATGTTGAAGGTAAAATGCTTTGCGATTCGAGAATTGATTATAAAATTAAAATGTCCTCTCTAAAGGATAATAGATCTAGTGGAAAAGAAAAAATGATAGTAGAAAGAGATTCTATGAATATTATTGATGGTTTGATAAAAGCCATATCTAATCTGTTTGAATTTCCTAAAGATAATTTTAGGAAAAGTGATGATTCCCTAGGATTAGCTACAGGCAAGGATCCAAAAGCAACTAAGAAAAATTAGATAAAAGAGAATTGGAACATAGTGGGAGATAGTAGTGGCAATAAAGAGAACAAAAAAGTGTGTTTTCCTTGTCTAACACTAACCCAGAAACAAAGGTCATAGTTGTTTATGGATTAGTATTAGACAAAGAAAATCCAAGTAACCATTTACAAAAAGACAAAGAAAATCCAAGTAACCATTTACAAATAGGAAAAAAGGTTTTCTCTAGGAAGAAGACTCCAATAATTGGTTTTGAACCCATATCCTTCAATAAGAAAGCTGATCAAGGGTTGTCCCCAGAAGATAAAACAACCCCTCTCCTAACTCAAAAATATGATAAGAAAGAAGATCCTACCCCTCCTATAGGATCATAATGGATTAAAAAGAAAGAGACATACTATGAAACTCTAAAGAGATCCTTATCTAAAGAGGAAGAATAAAAATAAATAAGAAAACATACCTAAATGCTTTGATAGATTTAGGAATAATAAAGAGGAAAGTCAAAACATGAAATCAGATGATCTTTAATTATGTGAGTTGGAATGTTGGGGGATTAGAATCCCCTAATAGAAAATACATTATTAGAAGATATTTAAATATGGAGAAGAACAAAGATGTTGTCCTCCTCCAAGAGGAAAAAGCTATCAACTTCACATTAGAAAATAATATCAATTTTATATGGAAAGAAGCAACCCAATTTTACACCAATCATGTTAGGGAAAAGGAGGTTTTTTCATTCTATTAGACAGAAGGTGGTCTAGGTTTGTAACTAACTCTAGTATCTCTCCTTGTAATAGGGTTGTATGGATAGTCATAATAAAAGACAATAACTATAAGGAATGAATGGAAATTTGGAAATGAATTTGTAATCTAGAAAACATCTCCTGGATTGTTGGGGGTGATTTTAATATGATTGAACACAAAAGTGACAAATTTGGAGTGGTAGACATGGATTGGAAAGGAAAAGAATTTTTTTTTGGGAAAAAATGAAACCTAATCTTAAGTTGTATGATCTCCTAGAAGGATAGAAAAAGGATTGTAAAAATATATGGTATACCTGGTGTAATGCATAGAAAAGTAGAAAAAGGATATATTGTAGACTAGACAAATTCTACGTCAATAGAGATTACTTCTTTTTTATATAATATAGAGAAAAATTCAAGAGTAAAGGTTTACCCTAGCACTCTATATGGTCATCATCCCATTAGCTCTAAAATAATATTGGCTAATCAAAGTCATAAAGAAAATAAAAAGAAAGAAAATTCATCCTAAATTCTAGTTTGTTAAAGGATGAGAACTATAATGATGCCATATTTACCTTCAAAGAAATTAATAAATGGATCCTAAAAGACTCGACCCTGATTAAGAAATAGAATAAGAATATTAAAGGATGGACTATTATTTTTCAGACTATAGGGAAAAAGAAAGCTATAGATTGCAAGCAATATGAAAATGCTCTCCAAGAAAAGATTTTTAACCTAGAATGCAAGCTACAAGTTGACTCTACAAAGGAAGAATTAAATAAAGATCCAATCAAAAGTAAAATGAGTTGAGGAAACTTCAAACAAGAAAATCCAAGGTTTAAAGAAAAGAACTAAGTTGAATTGGCTAAACAATGGAGATAAAGGAACAAAAAAAAAATTATTTCTTCAAATAAAAAAAGTATAAAAGAAAAAGTGGGTTGTGTTTTGGAAGGGGATACTTTGGTATCTAATCTTGAGGAAGTACAAAACCAATTGTACCATTTCTTCAAAAATCTATTCACCTCTAAAGAGATTGGTTCCAGTCTCATAAAGTGAGGGATATTCGCAAAAAGTTAATACCAAAGTGATTAATGAAAAGTATGCAAAGAAACTTGGAAAAATGATTACAAAGGAATAAATTATTCAAACCATCCAAAATTTTAGACTTGATAAAACACCTAGTGTAGATGGACTGCTTGTTGAGTTTTATAGGTGTGATAAGGTGAAAATACTTGGCATGTCATTTTGGCTGAAGTGCAGCTAATAAGATAAAGCCAGGTGTCCTACCAATGCTTAGAATCACATGGGATCGATGTCATTAGGTACATGGGTTTCCTGTAAGGCTCTATTGAGGATTTCTTGATGTACAGGAGAAGACTTAAGCAAATCCAAGATGGAGATATGAGCAGGGGTCTTTCCTAAGTGATCAAGAATGTTGTACTGAGAGTTTATAGGATTTGATGGAGTGGATGTGGAGGCTGTTGGGATAGTAATGTGGGATCGTTGCGTAGTAACAGCACATTGAGGACCTTTAGCTTTAACATGTATCATAAACACACAGGGTTCTACTTGCTCAATGTAATGGACAATGCTAGATCGTAATTGAGGGGTACATTTTTATAGCTTATATTATTAGTGTTGTTGTCTTAGGGATTGCTATTGGAGGTGCTTGCGCCTTGATTATGGTTCGGGAAGGCATTTTGATATATCTACAATTGAGCATTAGATGATGAAGCCTTACTGGTGTCGACTTTGATATCTCCTCGATTGATAAGATCTTGGACATAGTTTTCGAGACCTTGACACTTATTCAGAGTGTCCTTTTATTTTATGGAATTCACAATATTCATTCTCCCTAAACCAAGCAGGTTTAGGCTTGGATTCATCCAGCGGTTTGGTGACAGGGTACATGATCGGATAGTTGACCTATAACAACTTATTGAAGATGACACTTAAGGGTTCTCATAATTGAGCATACTAGCATTTAGCCTTCCCCTAACTATTCTGGTTTGGCTGTTGAGGAGGACGAGATGTCCCTTTTGCGGATATGGCATTAGGTACGGATGGTTGTTTCCTCTGGGACATATTAGCCACTTGGACATGTTTAGTATCAGTGACACCGTCATTCACTACATTTTTGTTCTTATTCCAAAAACGTGGCTTATCTCCAAATGACCTTTCTTTGTCATGGTTGTGTATCTTGATGTGCCCCTTGGCAACAAGGGCATGTTCAAGGATAGGTCCCTTTTCCACTATCTCTATGAAAGTGGTGACACAATGTAACCTAAAATTATGAACCATGTCAGGACGAGAGTTCTCCACAAAGACGGTGACCATGTCCTTTTTTAGAGGGGTTTTCATTCAGCTTGTTAGCCCATGCCACCTTTGAAGGTACCTAGCAAAGGTTTCCCCCTCACGTTGTTTCTCTTTGAGGAGATCTAAGGTGTCAGTGTCCTCCAAATTGAAGGAGAAGTAGTAGACAAATTTTTTTGACAAGTCCGCAAAAGATTTTATGGGCCCTCATTCGAGGCTCATGAACCATTATAGGGCATTGCCTGTTAGGCTTCGTGGGAACAGGTGCAAGAGATAGTTGTCGTTGTTCATAACCTCTCGACACTAGGAGTAAAAATCCTGCAAGTGGGCCTTAGGATCCTTGTTCCCCCTTGTATCTATCGAATTTTGGTATTTCAAAATGTTTAGGGAAGGGGATCAATGAGATGGAGGGATCGAATGGATACAGGCATATGTCTTCGAACTTGAATGATTGTTTGTCAGTCCCAGCTTGAAGATATTTCAAAGTGGCTTTGATTTCTAACAGATCTGAGTTGACTGGTGGCAGGTTGGATGGATATGGATGGTAGGACGATAAAGGATCCTACTGAGAGAGCGTTGGAATGTTGAGGTATGGATTTTGGTAGTGGGATAATGACATCCCTTCCTGGTAAGCCAAGGGATTTTGTTGGTATGGGGGTTGTTGTTGTAAGGTATAGTATGAATTTTTTTGATAAAAATGTGAGGTAGGCTGTTGAGGAGCTTGGATGTGATGTTGCAGATTGACCTGCTGATACTAAGGGTATTGTTGCGACTGTTGGGAGGGCGCATAAGGTGGTTGCTGTTGGGACTATTGTTGGTTATGGTAATAATGATGATGTGGTGGTTGTTGATGTGATGTGAGATGTTGTGTGGGCTGAGATGGGATGTTGTATTGTGTTTGAGCTCGCAGACGTAGGATGGATGTAAGGAACAGGGATATGGTTTGAGTGGGAGGTCAGGATGGATTATTTTGCAACTGGTATGGTGGTTGTTGTGAAGAGAATAGGGGATTGGGTGGTAGTTGTTGCTGAGGAGGTGGCTGAGATAATGCAGGGGCATTTTGCAACAGAGGCAATTGGGTACCAAAGGGGGTGCTTGGTTGGGATGTACCTTGTTGAAATAATGGAGGTTGTAGGTTAGATTAGGGAGGTTGTGGAGATGCATACAAAGGTGATGGTAGGTTTGTGGCTCCAGAAGGTGGATGCAATGCAGTAAACGGGCTGCCCCCAGTGCTGACAAGAGGTGGATTTGAAAGGGATAGTGCCATTAGCATTAGTGGCAGCAGTTGCAAAACATTTTGAGGCATGCCAAAGGCAAAAGGATCATTGGGATTAGTTGTTTGAGAAGCCCCCATGACTGAGATTGCGAGATGTGGGGGATTGCTAATGGGATACAGAATGGTGTTGTCGAATTCAAGTTGATGCCAACCTTCTACTAGAGGAACATTAGGGGCGTATTAACTTCCTAATGTGTTTTGTGAACCTTGGGGTATGTTAGATGTGGAACCGTTGTATTTGGATAAGTTAACACCTGGTGGAAGTTTGACACCTTTTTCAATGAGATGTGCCAAGATTTCTTCCCCATGTCTTTCGAGCAGGCGGTCAGTCATTTGCACATTGGTAGGGTTACTAAAGTGTTCCTCAAATGTAAGTTCAGGTCAGTTGACCATGTTCTCATCCTCAAGTGGTGATGTGTTTTGACCATCAATATTGGATTGTAATGATGTAACATTGTGCGAATCCTGAGGGATGTTCGCACCGTTATGGGGGTCTTGTGAGGCATTAGCTGCATTGTTTGGAACTTGAGGGATGTTTGGTTGGGATTGTTGTTCGGCCATTTTCCTTGTTTGTGACCGGGTTTGAATGGGCATGCAAGATGTTATGATGGACTAGGATGCTAGGATGACCTTGGTGATGAAAGGATTGACTTGATTTGATGATTGATTAGCCAACAAGGATGTGGCTCGATAGGATTGATTTGATTCGACCGAAGTGGATTTTGTTTGATGAGATCATACTGGGTTGATTGGTAGACAATTGGTCAATCTAAATTGGATGATATGATGATTTGATTTGGATTGATGAGTGACTAGGATGAATCGTAATGACCGAAATCTAAAACCGGGTTCAAGAGTGACCCTTGGTAATGCTAGGTGTTGATTAATTGACTAAAGGGTGGATGTATGATAACGGCACTGAATCCAACTTGAGATAGAAGTGGATTGATTGGGCCGACAAGGATGACCGACTTAGGATGGATGACTATCCTAAGTCAGTTTTTATGGATGACGATTAGAGATGAACACCTAGGTCAATTTGGATAACTGCTTTAACGAGATTTCAATGGAATACCAGTGATCTGAAACAAGGAAAGGATAACCAAAATGTGGATTCGAAATGGGTAAAAGAGGACTTTGAATGGGTGAATGGATGCTTGAACTAAGGGGATGAACACTTAGGATGGTGAATGGATTCTCAAAACAGGTGCACGAATGTTGAGAATGAGGAGACGAGTGACCGAAACGGCGAAATGGGTGTCCTGAATGATGAAACAGATGATAAAGCTGACTGGTTAAGGGTTAGGTCCACCCCTGGAGGTCAAGTTCACCTATTCAGAGGTCAGGTTTTCCTGTCCAGAGGGCAAGTTCGCCTGTCCAGAGGAAAAATTCTCCTATCCAGAGGTCAAGTTCGCCTATTCATAGGGAAAATTCACTTGTCCAAAGGGAAAATTTGCTTGTCCAGAGGGAAAATTCACCTGTCTAGAGGGCAAGTTCGCCTGTCCAAAGGGAAAATTCACCTGCCTAGAGGGAAATTTTTCCTATGGAGCTAAAGTTGGTCAAATTTGGTTGAAAGAGGCTGGAAAAGGTTGGTTCAAGGTCAAGTTCACCTCTAGGTGGGTCAGGTTCGCCTGTTCAGAGGTCAGGTTCACCTGTTCAGAGGTTAGGTTTACCCCTGGACAGGTTTAAACTTGACTTTTGACAAGATGACTAAGGCAAAGGACTCAAAACACAACAAACATCAATCAAAAGGATATGGCTGAGTCAATTAATTAGACAATCACTGGTTTTGCACAAAGAAGACAATTCGGACAACACAAACCTAAGTCTAGTAGAGAGGGTATGGCTGATAAAGTCTTCTATTCTAGGATGAACATGGTTACTAGGGAGTCCTCAATATACACCCGATACATGAGGCCCAAACTGTGAACACCAAGCCGTTACAAGCGTGAGTCAAGAACCTTAGCGAGATACTAAAGGCTCAGACCAACTCTTCACATCATCCTGATGCTTCGCCAATTACGTGGTTGGATTGAGGTACAACTTTTGGTCTCCCTCCTTTATATACCCTGTCGGTATGCATGGTTGGAATCGTCCCTTGGGGTGATGAAATCCCCAAGCAGGTTCCGCCAAGAAAAGTAAAAGAGGATGACTCAAAGGACTTGGTAAGCTAAGATTTCTCATCACCCAGGATTGCTGAATGGTGCAAGGGGATTGGATACGTCAAATAGCTCACTAACAAACATGACAAACAAGGTTAATTGACACCCCTAGTTAAACTATGTGCCTAGTTAGGGGGTTAAAAACCCTTAAAACAATCAAAAGGAGTGCTAAAAAGTTAAATTTTACCTTCTAGAAAAAGTTGTCTAGGGAAAATCTACCTGTCTGTAGGGAAAGTTCGCCTATTTGCAGGGCAAGTTTGCCTATTTGCAGGGCAAGTTTTCCTATTTGCAGGGCAAGTTCGCCTATCAGCAGGGCAAGTTCGCTTGTTTGTAGGTCAGTTTTGCCTATCCAGAGGGAAAGTTCGCCTATCCAGAGGGCAAGTTTTCCCCTCTGTGAAAGATTTGCAACAAGTCAGTTTCTGAGTCTATGGAGGGTAGGTCCACCCATGGGCAAGGTTGAGTCTGCCTGTGGAGGGCAGGTCTACCTGTCTGTTAGGTCAGGTCTGCCTCTCAAGGTCGGGTCTACCCCAAGAAGGTCAAGTCTGCCCCTCTACAGGTCGGGTTCGCCCCTCTGTAGGTCGGGTCTGCCCATCTGTAACCTGCACCTACAAAAAGTCAAAAAACAACAAACGTGAAAGCAAGAGACCCATTTGTGGGTCCCTCCGGGCATGCCAGAAATGTGATAAGGAAAAAATACTTGCTAGTAAACGAACAACAAACAAAAAAGAGTGCAAAACAACAACTAAAAACACCCTACACCTCAAGATTAGCCTAAAGATTAACTAAGCAAAGCAAAATGGAAGATTTTACCTTGTTGAGTTGTCCTTTGGTTGGCCCTTCGATCTTCGATGTTGTATGCTCCTTGGATGGCAAGAGATGCAAGCTATGAGATGATATGAGGATGGAAAGATGAGTGAAAATAGATGCAAGTATGAAAATTTGGCTAAGTATGGCTCAAGGAATTTTTTGTAAGAGTTTGGCTAGCATGAATGATCTCCTACAAAATGAGAGAAAATAGGGGGTATTTATAGAGAATTTTAGACTCTCTAAAAAAATGGATAGTTGAGATTGAGCCACCAAGATCAAGATGTAGGGATAAGGTGAGTTGAGAACTCACAAGCCCTCACATCTTGACATGTGGCATGTGAAGTGGCTTGAAAATGATGATGTGTTCATGAGTTGGAAGGAGAGTACATGACATAGAGGTTGTACATTGTACCTTGGGATTGGACAAGATCTCCTCATAAAGGATTTCCTTGTCCCCATGTGGGTGAGAGGACATGTGAGGAATTAAAAATTCTTCAAATATCCACATGGGGATGAGAAAAGGAATTTTAAATTCCAAGGGATGCATTGGGGGATTAAATGTGAATTAAAAATTCACATGGGGAATGGAGTGTCTTCTTCAAAAGAAGAAAGCCTTTAATAAGGTTGACTTATGAAACATTCCATAAATGATATGGGGATTAAGGATGACCTAATTAAGTGATTAAGGTTGTGCAAGCACTTGATTAGATAAGTTAATGATAGATTAGAGGCAAGTGGAAAATTATGGAGGATGGGACCCTAATGATGATTAGGGGTGTGCACATCTTAATCATAAATTAATTATGACTAAGAAATAGGGTTATATTTCTAAGAGGGATTAGAGACCAACTTGCAAAAGTTGGAGGATGTGACAATGCAAGAGAAAGTGAGGAATTTAAAAATAAATTTAAAATTCCAAGGGATAATATGACTAAATTAAATAAAGTGGTATATTTATTTAATTTAGAGAGGAAATAGGGGAAAAAACATTTATTAAATTTAATACTTTGGAAACCTTATGTAAGGCACGAAATATTAATTAAATGAGTGATTTAATTAATACTAGCAAAGAGGATGAATTAGATGAGCAAAAGGATAGTTAAGGAGATGACCTTAACCATATGGAAGTGGTCAAATTTACATGTCTACAATAGGAAAAGTATAAATTGGATAAGTGAGGACTTTTGTCAGGTTTATAATCAAGCAATAAATAGGAGTTCTCTACTAGGTAAGGATATTAACAAAGGACTAATTAAATTAATTCCCAAAGAAGGGGACAAGACTCTAATTAAAAATTGGAGATCAATTACATTGCTAAATGTATTCTATAAGATTCTAGCAAAAAAAATGGTATTAAGGTTAAGAGACATCCTCCCCTCATTCATTAGTTATATCGAAATTGTTTTTATTAAAGGAATATATATATTAGAAAACCTAATAACAAGTTGGAAAGCTATGGAGTGGGCAAAAAGTACCAACTAAAATATTGGTATGCTCTTACTCGATTTTGAAAAGGCATATGATAGAATTGAGTGGCCTTTCCTCGTAAAGGCACTGGATGCTTTTGGATTCCCAAAGGAGTATTATGGTTAATACATTATTGCAATATGCAACTGCCCAGGTTGAATTAAATTGGACTTTGACAAAACAAATTCCTCTCCATTAGTTGAAAAGACAAGAGTACCCCCTCGCCCCTGCCTTAATTGTAATTGCCTTGGAAGCTATTTTTTATGTATTTAGAGACTCCACTATTAGTCCAAAAGTAAGAGGTTTAATTTTGTCCAATGGTAGTGAATTAATAAATATTCATTTTACTTATGACACAACCCTCTTTGTTAATATTGAAAAAGAGAACATTGAATTTTTAACGCAAAAACTTAATATATTATGTGATGCCTTAGGGGCCAAGATATCCAAAGAAAAGTCTATAATGTTATGTTGGAAAACCATACTCAGGGTTGATTGGTTTAAAAAATATGGAATCCAATGGGAAGGCCCAAATAAGCAAGTTAGGTATTTTAGCATCCCCTTTGTGATCAACCCATGCTTGAAAGATATGTGGAGTTGTCCATAAAAATAAAAATAAAAATAGAAAAAAAATTGATAATTGGAATAGACAATACCTTTCTTTAGCAAGGAGTTTCCAAGTGTGTTAAAAAATTATATCTTCATATACTCTATACTACTCTTTAGTCTAGTTATTTTGTAGCTATCAAATGGAAGAAATACAAAAGAAAATAAGGAATTTCCTCTAGTTGAATAAGGTAAGGGAAAAAAAGAAACATGTTGTTAAGTGGGTCTAGTGTTGCATAGATAAAGAAAATGCAGGCCTTAGTCTAAAAGATCTAAAAAGTAAAGGTATAGATCTCTTGTTGTTAAATGGATTATTAATTAAATGGAAGGAGACAAACCTTGAAAAATTCTAGTGAGAAATAACATACTGAATGTTGTCCCTGAAAAGGCAAAAAACTAGAAGTTTATCCCTATGTGTGACTTGCTTTTAGGTAACTTACCTATTAATCCTAATGGATCTAATGTATTCAAAACCATCTAGAAGGCATGAGAACAAATAAGAAATATGATTGGTAATAGAGAAAAAATAGACAAATATAGAAATAAAATATGTCTGAATAGCTCAATATGGTGGAACTTGTGTCATAAAGAGAAGCCTCTTGCATTACTTCAAGGATGCTCTACTAAAGCCTAGGCAAAAAGAGGTGTTAAATGCTTTAAATATATCTTATGTAATGCACATTTAAAGTCACAGGCTACTATAAACATAGAGTATGGTTTTCCCACCACACAATGGAGAACATACTATATGCTGAGAGAATCATGCAAAAGTTTTCGATTCCTAGTCATAAGTAAATCTTGTTGTGATTTATCATGTTCTATTAATCTGGCTAACTACAACTAGAAAGATGGAACCATTATGTCTAATATGAAACCTGTAGCATTGTAAATTGTAACCCTTGAAAATTTCACACTATGTTTTGTTCCTCCTTAAGTGCATGGACCTAATTGAACATGTAATTCCCTAAATTATGCATTTTGTGGCCCATTTTATTGTTTTTCGATAAATTGCAAGCAAAAAACCAATGCATTCATTTAATATTTTGTCCCGAACACCTCAAGTCCTACATAGGGCTAGGAAGCAATCGTTTAGGGTGACTTAGTCCCTCTATTTTGCCTCCAAAATTAAATATGTCGATGTCGGCATTTTATTATTTAAATTTCAAATGTCCAAAGTTGGCTATTGAGATTTAATTTTTTAGGAAGAATAATTACATATAAATACATAGTTATTTCATCATTTGAAAACTATGGGATTATTGAGAAAGAATTAAATTGTTAAGAGCATTATCAAGAAAGTCAAGATTAGTCAAGAGAAGATTTATTGCAACAATTCAACATCAAAGCATCATGTCAAAGTGTATGCGAGTTTTTTCATGTTTATGTTTTCATATTATTTGTTAGATCTAACCCTTGTAGGCCTTCAAGCAAATCAAGCCATCAACAATCAAGCCTTGAGGAGATTAATATGAATTTAGTCCTTCAAGGAAGCCATTGATGGGTGGTGAGTTGTAGGTCATTGTTGATATATTATTCATTTTATCAGTTAGCCTCTTGTAGAGAAGGGAGACTTGTCACCCTCAAGGATTTAGGGCACAAAAGAGTCTTAAGGAACAAGTTGTCCTAAACTACCTCAAGTTTGCTAAGTGGATTGAAAAGGATGAAGTACTAAGGCTAAAAAGGAAGGGAAAACAACCTGCCACTTTCCTTTTGCTAAGTCGGATGTTCACAAGGTTTGAAGAGCCAATTTCCAAGGTTCTACTTGCTACCCAGACAACTCACTATCTAAGGATGGCAACACAAATCTTAGACTCCAATGTGGTGGGCTAGTGTCTTAGGGATTTGTTGGTGTCTGTATGGACAGTGGTCCAGGAAAAAACAAAAACTATAGGGAAATCTACTAACTACTTGACTATGCAATGTTTATACTTTGACATAAAATATAAAGGACATAAATAACGAATATGAAAAAATAAGACTAAGGAATAAACAATTGTGAAAATGACAAGGAAGGTGAGGAAACGTGCATTTTCCCCCATGAGTTAAATCTTCAAATAGCTACGCTTGAAAATCACCACCTACACACATAGAGATGGAAAAATGTTGGGGTTTTTTTAGAGGATTGCCTCAGTCAGTCCCCCACTTTGGTGTTCCCACCTCCACAGACATCCAAATAGCCACAAAGTGTAGAAAGTGATAGAGGAATGGAAAAGAAATAAAGAAAAGACAACAATATGTCATTCAATAAACAAAATGATGCAAAGATTGAGCAATAATGAACAATATCACCTTTTCAACTATGAACACTCAAGGAAAATAGTGGAAGGAAGAATCTCGAAAGTATCCAATGGTGGTGTTGTTGTAGCAAGAACATAATGTAGGAAGTAAACCCAACAACTTGCAGCTAATAAGGAGTAGTGTGAAAGTTGTATAATGAGCTTAGAAAGTGAGAGTGAGAGAATTGAGCAAGAGAGAGTGGAGTGAGTGAAGAGATGCAAGGAGTGAAAGAGTGTGAGTTTATGGATTTTAACTAGAAAAGGGGAGGTAAAAGACATGTTTTCATCAATCAAGGAAGTAGGAGATGTTACGCTTTGCGACCAATGGAGAAGTGTAACACCTTTATGGATTATAGAGGCAATAATCCTATCAGGACAAAAGTGTGGTGCACACATGTCCCTGATAGAGATTCCTCCACTGACATGAAAAGACACGACCAAGTGGAATGAGTGAAGTGACGGTGGTGAAATTACATCATCAAGTTTATATTTTCTAAATTAGGGGAAATTAAATGGGGAATTTTTCTAGGGGTGTAAATTTGCTCCATTACATATTGCCCCCACTTTAGTGAGCATACGTGTTAGTGTAAATGTGAGGTAAAGTATAAAGAGGTTGAAGAGAATATACCTTAATCATCAAGGAAGCATATCTTCGATCTAACACACCTAGACATGTAGGAGGTAGCTCTGCAAGTTCTTGGTCCTGCAAGGAAACCTTGATGCAAAGAGAGAGAGATGGCTCCATAGGTACTTGATCATATGGAAATGGCTCCATGGGTTCTTAGTCTCATAGAAATTAAACAAAGGCTCCATAGGTCTTTGTCCTATGGAAGTTGAACAAAGGCTCTCTAAGTTCTCAGTTCAGTACAAAGAGGGATCATCACAGGTGCTCAGTCCTAAAAAGGGAGTGTCATTGGTTTTCAGTCCTACGAGGCTTGAAAAGACTCCACAGGTGATTGATCTTGGAGAGTTTATTGCAAAAGACCCTTACATGTGCTCGGTCTCGTAAGGCAAGCTTGATGATGTGTTCAATCCTACAAGCTTGATAGTAAAAGTAGCTTTACAAGTGCTCGATCCTACAAAGCAACATGTTAAGCTACAGACAAAAAATCTTAGGCATAAAAGCTCAAGTAGATAGACATATCATAGAGCAAGCAATTGAAGGAGAATTTTTCAAAGGGGTTCCCTTGGGAACCCTTTAAGATAGTGAGGGGCCCACACAAAGGGAAACTCCAATTGAAAAGCATAAAAAAATTGCAAATGATTCTATCATCAAGGAATCCTTTTAAAAGATCTATTTTGTCAAGGAATCTGATAAAAAGAATGCTCCTTCTTAAAGGAAAGTTTTTAGACTTCTTCATTAGAAAGGGTACTCCTATTTTCAAGGAAATTTTTTAGATTCTTTTGCTACGAATTCATTTTCAAAAGAAAAATTTCACAAAGGGGATCCTTATTAAAGAATTCATTTTTAAAAAATGAAAAAATTTCAATAAGGGATTTGTTGGCAACCAAATTCACCCTATTGAAAATCAGAGAAGTGCAACAGCCCCCCCTTAGGATGGTGCATGCAAAGTAGAGGAGCACATGGCATCCTAAGGAGATAAAGAAAAGGCAGTGATGTTGTGGCCTACGAGATATAGCGAGATGTAAACATGGAAATGTTGTCATGTACACAAGGGACAACACATAAGCACCACAACATCACAAAGCAAGAAGAAAGAGAGGCAAGCAAAGACAAGGAAAACAAGAGACAAGCAGAGATGAAGAAATCAAGAGATAGGGGGATCTAGGAGTTCAGAGTTAGATTAGTTCTTATATATATAAATAGGTAACCCATGATATATTGAACGAAAGATCATAAGTCCCTAAAGTTCCTAGATCATGAAGAAGAGCACATGAAGATAAAATTAAAAAAAATAAAATTGGTCAACATGGAAGGAAGGCCTAAATGTCCCTAACACTTTGCATCATCCTCAATTGTTAAAAATTAAAGTCACAACATATAGAATAATGATCAAACGCATAGAGGAAGTTCACAATAAATTTTCTAGGCTTGTATCCAAGCACCTACAAGGATAGCAAGGGTCCTCCAGGCAGGATCACAAACATAAATACAAGCACGAGGGGAACACAACACATACACAAATACAACCTACAGATAAAGAAGAGGTACCCCTACTCTTCATCAACTAACAAGTCATCCTACTCCCAATCTAGATCATTATACAGGGAGGGAGGATGGGCCTACAGGGGTAGGATAGCTAGGGAAGTACCTTTCGACTCTCCTATGACAAAGGCCAAGGAAGAAGGCCCTTTGAGGTCTTCTTCATTGAGCTCTTGTGAGGTGAAGTTCATTGATCTTGCAAAGATCGCTGACAGATTTAGGACATCATCCACCGAGTTAAACATGCACTTAACTAGAGTGCCATGTGTTTGTAGACACTTAAAAATGTCTTGAATGATATCATGCACTCGAATATGATATATTGTAGAACCCCGATCCTAATACTTGCAAAACATAATAAACAAACACATTAGAAGATCATATGCAAGTAAGAATTAAGATTCCCCATGAAATCCATTCAAAAAGCTTAAATTAGGAAAAGAGGTGAAGAACACAATAATAAAGCAATGAAATCCTAATTAAACATGCAAAATCTTGATCCCATGCGAGAATTGTTGCTAATTTGATGTGAAAATTGGCCCTTTTCTAACTCCTTTGCAAGCCTTGTGATGATTTGATGAAGATTGATCCATTTGTTGATGAAGAACAATGAGCTCCTTTGTGAAATCTGCAATAACCTAGCTAAGATGATGACAAATGCTATGAAGATGGATAAAATTAGCTCTCAATGTGAAGAGAGTAACTTTGCTCTAAGTTGTGGATCCAAAATACAAAGAGAATCCTTCTATAAATAGAAGAAAAAGACGAAGGAAAGAGAAAAATAGATGAATGTGGGATCATTCAACATCCAATGGGCAAGTGCCACTTGTCAAGATGTGAATGGAGGAAGCTTGAGCACATTTTAGAGAATGTGCAAAGAGGGGGGAGATTCAAATTCAAAACATGGTTTGAAGGATGAGGTGAAAGGTGAAGTTAATGTCACATGGCTCAAGAAAAGGACTTGTAAGAGATGTTAAATGCCATGTTTGGAGGACAAGACCTTTTAGGGAGAGATTTCAAATTTGAGGAATATTCCATCTTTGATGCCTTTTTTGAATGAAAATAGATGATTTATAAATCAATTAAATTGATTTTCATGTGCAAGTTGCAAAATCTAGAGGATTTGATGGATTAAGACTAAGATTAATTAATATTTGATTAATTTAAAGGAGATTAGCTGATTTCACCATTTGTTTTAGATTTTTGGATTTAAATAAATCAAAATGAGAGGAATAATAATTTTAGACTTAACTAAATAATATTTGATTTATTTAATTAAAGAGGATGGTGTTAGCTTTAAATAAAATAAAGATTAATTTATTTAATTTACATGAGATGACTTTAGAGATTAATTAAATAAAATGAATTATTTAATTAAAAGAGGGACTATAGGATTAATTAAACAAAGTGATTTATTTAATTAATAGGAGATGATAACTTAATTAGATATAAAATTATTTATTTAATTAAGAGATAAAATGTGATGAATTTAATTAAATAAATATTATTTAATTAAATGACAAGTAGAGGAGATGATTTAGGATGAACTGGTGTTAGTAAAATCAGGATCAGGTGCATGTACATTTTACGTGTCTACATAGACTAACACCATTTCATCCTAAAACCCATCCTCTTTTCGCTTAATTGATTAAATTAGACTTGCTATTTAATTAATTGCATCATTTTCATCTATTAATCGAATTGATTTAATTAGGGTAATTCACCCCCCTTCATGCTAACCTTTTGTCCTATTTAATTAAATAAGGACAATTATTTAATTTAAACCCCTAAGTCCTCTTATTTAATTAATTAACCCTATATCACTTTCCCCTTTTCATTAAATCATTTGTTTAATTAATATCATTTAATTCCCCTAAATTTACATAATTAAAACTTTATTTAATTATCAAATTACTAATTATATCTAATCCTCCCACTTGCAAGGGAATATTCCTCCTTTGCACATTCCTCCAAAAAGGGAATATTCCTTCTCCTTTGCATAATTAAATTTAATTTTAATTAACTAAATATCCAATTTTCTTCACCCATGAGAATATTCTCTTTCTTCACTCATTTGAAAAAAGGAATATTCCTTTTTGAAACAAACTTTCAACAAGACTTCTTGCACAAGTTTTGAAAGTGTGTTTGTTTGGATGAATGTAAGCCCTTGATTAAATACCATCTTGCATCCTCAACCCTTGATGGGAATCCATGATCCATGCCTCCATCTTCCTTTTATATTGACCATTGATTAAATTTTTCAATCTTAGCCCTTCATTTCTCATTTGTCCTACTATAAATAGGTCACTATTTGGAGACAAATGCATCCATATTTTAAGAGCAAACTTATGTTGTTAAAATCACTTTCATCTTGCATCCATATTTTGTGTTGTAAAATGCATTTGGGTTTATTTTGTGCATCATATTAGCTTATTTTACATTAATGGCTTCCATGGTAACATAGGTGCATCCATTTAGCATATTTTGTAATTAGGATTTTAATTTTTTGAACCTTGTATACATTTAGAATAGCTTTGCATACACCCATATCAATCATATTAGCATACATCATGTTAAAATAGATTTCACCATTTTAATTTAGCTTTCAAATCATGTTTTACAACACATCTCTCATCAATTTCATTGATTCTCTTCAATAGAATCAATCGAAACAAGCTTATTATCTAAGAGATTGGGAAAGGGTCACCATTCCATATCAATGCAACACCATTCCCCCAATAGGATAAGTTTCAATGGATTAGAATAGATGTTTTGTGAAGCTTTCGTATTTTAATATGTTCGTTTTAATGGCTTCTTAGCTTAGTTTACATTGAATGATCTTATTAGGACTAATGCATAGTGGCTTAAATACGCTTTGAATCCTCATGGATCAAGTGTAGTTAGCCTATACTACGTTCGTCAATCACATTTTGGTGCTAGGGGGAGGGCATGAACTAATCAATTTAAAAAAATTCTCTTTAGGTTTTCATTTTGCTTTTGTTTGTAGATTCACTAATGCTATTGAAGATTCACCAATGTACCTTAGATGCGTCACTATACAACGACACATTTGATTTTAAAAATAACAATGCATGTTTAATTTAGTAACACATTAAATTTTGTCAACGCACATTTAAATAGCGATGCTAAACTTATTTTTCATCATGACATAAATTTGTATTTAGCGACGCATTTGATTTGGCAATGCAATTAACATCATTATTTACTACAAAGTGACACCTTCAATTTTTCAATACAACAACCCACTTTCTATATGGTGATGCTATTGATGAAATTCAACGATGCAATTGATTTCAACGTCATGATTTATTGGTAAATGAAACTAAACTTGAATTTTGACATGTGTTTTAATTTTTTGGCTTCATCTTATCGCTAACATGTCACTGACTTCTCGTTTTGGTTTTTTGTACTAACTGGTTTTGCAAGTTTGGACGATAAAATTCAAAGTGAAGGAGCATATCATTATTTCATTTTATAATTGTAACAAGTTTTTCAACACTTATGGGGCAATTATAACCCATTTATGATGCTTTATTTCACGTTTTAGGACCAAACTAGATTTCCTTTGGGTTTAAAATGAACGTTCAAATTGGTTAAAACTAAACCCTCACATCATTGTGCTTGTTGGATTAAAATTGAACAAAACAATATACAACCTTTATTTAGTGCTTAAAATGAACTCATCATGCTTGTCAAGGTTAAAATGAACATGTGTCTGATTTTCTTGTGTATGCTTGTTGTGTGTATCCTCTCCCTTTGTGCTTCATACAATATTGGATGAAGAGAAACACGCAAGTATACCTTTTCTTCTTGGAAGCACTTATCCTCTCTCCTTGTGCCTTTTGGAAATCTTGGGTGACAAAAAGTATTTTACACTTCAAACATGTGTTACCTTTAGAAGGCCTGCCTCCCAACTTGTGAGAGGGAACGACCCAAGTGGTGCTTTCATTTTGGTCCACTATATAAATATTTGGTTGTGACTAAAGTCATTAACCAGCTGGTTGTGGTTGTCCTATACCAATGAATGTCTCCCTTAGTATCCTTGTGATGCATTAAAACTCTTAGATATTTCTAAGGACTAGGAGGCCTCTTAATTGAGTCAATCATTGCGTGTATAACACTAATTTATCCCAAATATGGTCATTAAAATAATTGTTTGTATTGTCTAACCAAGTCCAATTCTAAAACGTATTTTAAGGTATTGCATGGGGGGAGCACCACTCCCAAAAGTTACTTACCATGTCTGGTTTTTGATTGAGGCAATAAGCAAATGGGGAAGGGACTCCTTTTCTTGGTGTGTCAAGACAATACATTTCTTTGACATAGCCCATTTATCCATTTCATCTTCATGGATTAATCATCTCTTAGGGGATGATGGTAAGCTTACTAAGAAATACATACCCACTCTACCTAGGATTGTAAATGCTTGTGAGTCAGTTTAACACTTGCTTGGTTCCAAAACAATTACAAATAAACATCAACAAGTCTTTTCAAAATTTGAAACCATTTAGTCTAAGTATGGATGTACCCTTTGAAAAAAGCCTTGATATTGATGCTTGTCCAAAGGGTTTATTCTTAGAGACTTCTAAATATTTTGGTTTATATCTCAATCCATGCTTTCCAAAGTAAACTTAGGTAACTATGCCCCTAACTTCATCATTTTCACAAAATGGACTTTGTGGAATGAATGATGTTTTTGACATAGACATTTAGTTTGAAATTAAGCAAGACAAGTGTTTGTGGTAAGAAGAAACTCATTTAAGCAAGATAAATTGACAAATTGAACTCCACATGACAATTTGGCGTCTGATCACTTTGATTGAACAACCAAACCTTACGCCCGCTATCATTCAACCAAACTTTGAACTAATTAAAGGAGAATAAATAGATATAATTGGTAGTTTGAGAAGCTTCACTTTTGAAACAAAGGAAACACCCATCCAGTGGAGAAACACAACATACATCCTAGAAGAACAAGAGGAAAAAGTCAATTTGTGGCCGTAAGGCACATATTATCACCTCCTGCATGGCAATAAATATCCTCTTTTCATAATCTTGTCCTTCTCTAAATGATCTCTCACAAAATGAAAATCCCCAAGAGAAGGTCTACATGCTGCAATTTAAAACTTAGACATCATAGTGCAAATTACATTTGGAGATGTATCTTAAGGAATCACCACAACTGAGATAGATCAATAAGGAGATGTTTTCTATGCTATTTCATGGATGAGCTAGATCTACACATTTCACAAGAACTTCTCCTTAATCATTAAGTCCTTAGGGTCTAAATACTTTAGAGGTCTAGCATGTTTCTCACCACCTTGGTCTTAGAAAACAAGGGTTCACTCAAGGTCAACATTGGGTCAAACATTTCATCCACCCCCTATCAAAATTTCATCCTCCACTTCACCAAACTTTGCAAACTTTTGAACACATCAACACTTTGGAGTTAGACATCTATCAACCCAAACCCTAACTTAGCTACTTTGTATGTAAAATGAATCCTTTTCCATGTACTTAGTTAAGTTAGTTATCATCTTTGGACTAGTTTATCTTGAAGGTCACAAGTCTCCCCTAAAGATTCACAAATTCATTAACATCCTTTATCCAAACATCAAACATCAAATCCATAGTCAAAAGTGTTGTCCCAAAACATTTGCAAAGATCACTCCCCATATCATTCATCTTTTTCATCTCCCATTACCATCATTCCTACAAAACAACTTATATTGGACCCCTTTTACCTAGATTTGAGTCAACTAGAGAGTTTAAACATTACAAATTTCAACACAACTCTCCCATAGGTGACCCAAAATTTATGGTAAAGACAAGATCACAACACAAGAGAATCATGGACAAAACCAAAGTCACATTCACCTCTAGTGATCCTAATACTCAATAATTTTATCCAAGAAGTCATGTTACCCCATTGCAACAACCCTCGTCTTCATCAGGGCCCTATGAGATAAAAGATGTTACAAACAACCCATTTGGAATTACTACGGAAGAAATCATGGAGTACAAACAAGAACATCAAGCCTTAGAAAAATTAGCTCCAATTTCCCCATCTTTTGTTGCGCAACCCTTGATGTGAGGCTTGACTTCATCTACCATGCAAACAACTCCATTTGTAGGGCTAAGTTAAACACCCATTCCTAGTATTGTGGGTAGTCTTGCTAAGGACTTTGTCCATACTCTTCCATTGGAAAGAAACACACTTGTGGGTACCCTAAACACCAATCTCTCTCAAAACACCACTTGGAAACCTACCTTTGGTGCTCCTACCATTCCTTAACACCCCTTACATCAAAATAAACCACTTACACTTCATGAATCCATGACAACCTCAACATATCAAGGTCACTCATCTTCATCCATCCCCACAAGTACCACAAGTATACCCAACATCACACAAGGTAGTATGGATTAACAAGGGCATGTTAACACCCTCATGAAGAATTAACCCTTAACAAAAATAGGGACATATTTATCCAACCCTCCAATTGGTTCATTAGCACCATTAGTTTCACAAAACACATCCATCCCAACCATCACCAACCCAAATCAAAACAAACCCTTGGTCACAAATCCCATCAACCAAGGTAATAACTTGATCCCACCTCAAGTACAACAAGGGAACCCCCTACTCTTTGGTCAAGGGAACCCTTTCAATCAATTACAAGGGATGAGTGTGCCATTACCATTGCAATATATATTGGCACCATCATCATCTTCCCCCTTGGTTCCCAATGTCATGCAAAATCAAATGGGACCTCAAACTTACATTCCTCCATCTCAATCCACCATCTTGCAAGGAATGTTAAACCAAGGGAACCCCCAACCTCTCATCAAAAACCCACAACCCACTCAAAACATCAACACCCAAAACTAATCATAGATATCCCAACAACCAATTGATCCTACATTGCAAGCACATGCATTAGCTTTACAACAAGCACAATAGGCTTATCAACAAGTTGTCCAACAATAACAAGAAGCAACCCCAGTAGCATAATAATATCAGAAACAACGTCGAGCAACCCTAACAACACAACAACAACAAGCAACCCTAGTGGCCCAACAACAACAAGAAGCCCAACTACAAGCCTTACTAGCTCAACAGTATGCCCAACAACAATAATGACAACAACAAAAACAACAACATGCAACCTTAGCCACAAAGCAGCAACAACAACCCCTCATAGCCCAACAACAACATCAAGCAGCCTTAGCAGCCCAACAACAACAAGAAGTGCAACAAACAATCCTAGTGGCCCAATAACAACAACAACAACAAGCCTTACTAGCTCAACAGTATGCCCAACAAAAATAATAACAACAACAACAAGGTTCCTACTATAATCCTCAACAAAACATCATCAATACGAACATGTTAGGAACATATACACCTCCACCACAATCACCTTCACAATACCCCACACCTCCATATGCACCATACAACACCCCATCATATCAAAATCCCATGTACAATCTGTCCACTATCCCACAATATGCAACATATGTTCCTCCACCAAACCCATGAGACTATGTAGCATCACAACTTAAAGCGTTAACACAAGAAATGCAGGATATTCAGATGGAAAAAATGAAGAAGCCCCATACACAAAAAAACCTATGTCCATATCCATTCAAATAAAACATTGTAATGTTACCATTCCCTTCTGGTTTGGAAGTCCCAAAATTTGATAACTACAAGGGGAGAGGAAGTTCTATGGACCATATAAAAGAGTTTAACGTAATGTGGATGGAGGTTGCCTACAATGAGTCCTATTTAATGTGCCTCTTTCCACAAAGCTTGACAGGCCCAACCATCGATTGCTTTTCTCAATTGCCTCTAGGTATCAAAACCTTCTAATAAATCATCGATAAATTCATAAATCACTTCTCCTTTAATCTTGACATGGACGTAAGCCTAGAAGAGTTGTGCACTCTCAAACAAAACAAAGGAGAATCTTTACCAATTTATTACAATGGTGGAGGCAAAGGGCTAGGAAGAGCAAGTGGCCAATTCCTAATGAACAACAAGTGGGGGTCATCATATCAAATGTAGATCCAGATCTATCCTTCCACTTAAAGATGTGGTGTATTACCTCTTATGGCGAGCTTGGACCTATAACTCTTAAAATCGAGAGAGCTCTAATCTCACAGGGAAGTATCTAAGATTAAAAAGACAACCACCCATCAACCAATTCAAATGACAAGCCTCGAATCTAGGCTAAGAACAAGAACATAACGAATGATGGCATGGTAGATGCTAAGGTGGTCATAACTGCTCCTAGGACAAACAAAAATCAAATAGCTAATGCTCAAGCAACTGTGCAACAAACAACACCATCACAAAATAATTAGGTCAATAACACTGAAATGCAACAATGATGAACTCCCAATAGGAACAACTATCTGAAACATAAATACACACATTTGTTAGAACCTATTGAAGCCATCATGAAGAAGTTGGTAGATTCAAACTTGATCACGCTTCCTAATTTTGAAAACTACCAAGAACCACAAGATAAACCACCCTAGTACAACGAAAAAGATCTTTGTGACTTTCACAAAATCAAAAGACACAAAACATCAAACTACATGAGGCTTAAAAATGTTATCCAAGACCTTATTGAGAATGGAGATATATTTATTGAGGTACCAATTGGAAACCAGGATCTTAAGATATACAAGAACCCCATGCCTAATCATAGCAAAGAAAACAACAATGGGAATGGTAAGGATTACACAAATGTACATGTATATTACAACGTAGTCACTTCCTATGATAGCGTCATCACCATCATTACCATCAAAGGGCCTAGTGTAGAGTGTGGAGTCACCACATGATGTGGAAAAGTCACCATCTAAGGAGTCTCATCTAAATCTAGGGAACAACCTACTTTACCAACATCAAACCCTAACAAGTATAGTCTCCTAGATCAACTTAAGAAGACCCATGTGCAGATTTCTATCTTGGAGCTATTAAGGCTATCCCTCGCACATAGGGAAATCTTAGAGAAAGCTTTATCTTTATCATCTGTCCCCGAGGATATTGATATAGAGTAGTTTCAAACTATGGTAGGGCATATCACTAATCATTTTCTCACCTTCTCAAAACAAGACCTACCATCTCATAATTGTGCTTTACACCTTGAGGTCATTATTCATAAGAACAAGGTTAAAAGAGTCTTATTGGATGGAGGTGCTAGTTTGAACATTTGCACCCTTCAGTTGATCAAGAACTTGGGTTATTCAGAAGATGCTATTGAGAAAGCAAAGAGTACCACCATCAAAACATATGACAATCAAGAGTGGGTATTGTAAGGCATCATCACACTACCCATCCAAGTGGGACCTGTCATTGCAGAGACTACATGCCAAGTGTTAGACCTTGATCTTCCCTACAACATCCTACTTGGCCAACCATGGATCCATGCCCTAGAAGTTGTGGCTTCAACCTACCATCAATGTGTAAAGTTTCCTTTTGAGGACAAAGAATTTACCATCCATGGAGATCCTGAGCCTTTTGACTACTGCAAGAATCTTGAGGCCAAGTTTTACAAAATACCCTAGATCCCTAAAAATGACGAAGGGCCTACACCTTCTACCTCATTTTTTGACCCCATTATCCCTTACATCCACCTCAAAAACAAAAACACCCATTGTGCAAAACATTCTTAATATCAAAGCAATGATCCATGATGATGGTTGTGGAAACTATAAACTAACAAAGGATACTTTCATGTTGGGGGAGCTACCTCTTTCACCCAAATCCCATGGGAAACCCATACTTGTCAATAAATTAGTTGAAACAATCAATATGACAGTTACAACCTTCACCAAGTGGGGGGATTTGAACAAAGAAGATGTCAATGAAGAGGATGTCTCTAAACTACTATATCAAGATGAACCTATCCCTACTCTTCCCATGGAAGATGACAACAAAGGCTTGCAACTCATGAAGGGGTGGGGATATAACAAGAAAAAGAAACTAAGACAAAATGAAAAGGGTTTGCTAGAGCCTATCATTCCTGAGAGACGTCCAAAGAATCTTGGCTTAGGATGTACTACTAGCAAGGTTACCCTTCTTAGCAAAGGTACTTCTGCTAAAAAGGTCGAGTCTTCCTCTTGGTTACCAACATCGCATGATACTACCCTAGATGATTTCCCCCTCAATTTTATTGACCTATTTGAGAATAAATCTCTCTTCATGATATCCACAACATATTTCACCCCAAATGACCAAACCACTGAAATAAGCTTAGTATATCCACAACTCATTGACTGGGACCAACAAGGACCATCTATTCTATATTTATTCAAAAACGATGAAGCAATCTCAAATTCACGAGACTCTGTGACAATTTACCATGGGAAAATCACAAAGCTAGCTTCAATATAGAGCTAGACATAGGGGTGTCATATGGGGAGATCATTGAATCCTTCTGTCATAAAATGGACAACATGCAAATAACATGCAGATCTTTGAGTGAAAACCACACTGTGGCACTTTCTAATCCTAAAATAGTAAAAAGAAAGGACACATCTTTGGGTGAAAAACTCTATGAGGTGCCCAAGGATGAGGGATTCAATCTCCCCCTTAGTCCAATGCATCTAGAGAAGTCAACAGTGCTAGCAAAAAAGGCCACTCTAGTGAATGTTGGAACAAAAGAAGCACCCAAGATCACTTTATATGTCGAATCCTTGTTGGATGAAGAACAAAAAAACCTAGCAGTATTCCTAAAAGAGTGAAGAGATAACTTTTCATGGTCATACTCTGATATGCTAAGGCTCGATCCAGAAGTAGTTGTGCATCACTTAGTAGTCTATCCTTAAGCCAAACCAGTAAAGTAGAAATTAAGAAAGATGCACCCTCAGATAACACTCTTGGTAAAACTTGAGTTACAAAAGCTTCTTGATGTTGGATTCATTCAACCTATAAATTATCTTGAGTGGGTTTCAAACCTAGTTCTAGTCTCCAAACCCACTAGGGGCATCAAAATATGCATGGATTTCAGAGACTTAAACAACACATGCTCGAAGGATGATTTCCCTCTTCCTAACATTGACATCATCATGGATTTAATAGCTGGGCATGAAATGTTGTCACTCATGGATGGTTTTTTAGGCTATAATGAAATCATGATCGCCAAGGAGGATCAACACAAAACTGCATTCACTTGTCCATGGGGAACATATTGTTGGAACATGATGCCATTTGGGTTGAAGAAGTAGGAGCAACCTATCAAAGAGCAATGACCCTCATCTTTCATGACATGATCCAAAAAACAATTTAAGACTATGTGGATGATATTTTGGAAAAATCCAAGAAAAGAAATGAGCACATAGAGGTATTGGGACCTATCTTCGATAGGCTCAGAGAGTATAAGGTATGACTAAACTTGAAAAAGTGTCTTTGGGGTTACATCAAGGAAGATTTTTGGCTACATCATCTCACAAAGAGGGATAGAAATTGATCCAACAAAAGCCAAAGCCATCCTATACATGGAACCAACATAAACATTAAAGTAGATGAGAGGGTTACAAGGAAGATTGCAGTTCATCAGAAGGTTCATAACATAGTTATCAAATAAAATCCACCCTTTCTCGCATCTCCTCCATAAAGGAATAACTTACAAGTGGGATGAGAAGTGTGATAAAGCTCTATAGAAAATCAAGGACTACTTACTGACACCTCCAGTGCTCATGTGGTCGATACCAAACAAACCATTGATCTTATATATCTTAGGAACATTAGTGGCACTAAGTGCTCTTCTAGCACAACATGATGAAAACAAAAAGGAAAGAGCTATTTATTACATCAGTAGGACCTTGGTAGGCTATGAAATGAACTATTCATCCATTGAGAAAGCATGTTTAGTGGTATTTTTTGCTTCACAAAATTTTAGACACTACATACTGTCACATTAAATCAAGCTTATTGCAAAGATCAACCCATTGAAGTACCTATTATCCAAAGCAACTCTCATTGGGTGAATGGCCAAATGGGTAATGATATTGATTGAGTTTGACATATAGTATGCAGAGCACAAGGCAATCAAAGGACAAGTAATTCTAAACCAACTAGAAGAAGCACCTATCTATGTAGAGAACCCTTTGATATTTTAATTTTTGGATGAATCAGTCTTTTTGGCCAATACAATAGATCAATGGAAAATGTATTTTGATGGATCATTCAGCCAACATGGATCAGGGGCGGGTATTATTTTTATCACCTTTCAAGGTGATTGCATTCTAAAGTCATATCGATTATTATTTCCATGTACTAACAACATTATGGAATATGAAGTATTGATCAAAGGTCTAAGGATAACAGTTCAATGGCAGATACAAGAGATGAAATTCTATGGGGACTCACAACTGGTTATCAACCAAGTCAATGATGACTACCAAACTAAGGATGATAAACTCACTCCTTATAAGAAGATGGTAGAAAATATCAAGGAACTTTTCATTGATATAAATTTTGAGAAGATTCCTCACATGAACAACCGAGTAGTAGATGCCATGGCAATAATTGGATCATTATTAGACATGCTGCACAATGTAATTCAATGCAAATTCTTTGTAGAACAACTTATTGTACCAAATTTCAAAATCCATGAATTTGAATTTGTGTGTGTTATCATTGGTCCTAGATCCCCATGGTATCATGATATATTCACCTACCTTAGTAGAGGAACCTTTTCATCCGATATCACCTCTAACCTTAAGAAGACCTTTGTTAAAAGGCATCCCGATTTATTATCCTAGGTGACACCCTTTACCGCCGAAGAATCAAGGGGACATTACTATGATTTCTTAACCAGGAGGAAGCCTTGACCACCTTAAAAAAAGTACATGATGGCATATGCGGTTCCCATTCTAGTGGTATGACTTTAGCTAAGAAACTATTGAGGACAGGGTACTACTAGCCAACCATAGAAAGAGAATCCCATTAGTATGTGCAGAAGTGTGTCTAGTGTCAACAACATAGAGATTTTATTCATGCTCCAACTCAGGAGTTGCAACCAATGATCACACCTAGGCCTTTCTCACAGCGGGGGCTTGACCTCATAGGAAAGATTACTCCATAAGTTCATCATAACAACCACTGAGTACTTTATTAAGTGGGTGGAAGCCATTCCTATGACCTATATAACGGAGAAGAAAATTGCCAAATTTATCTTAAATTACCTTATCTATCATTATGGTGTTCCACAAGCCCTTATCTTAGACAATGGAACACCCTTCAAGAATTAGGATGTGAAAGAGTTATGTTAAAAATTCAACATCCATCATCAATTCTCTACCTTGTATTACCCCCAGGGCAATAGTCAAGTTGAGGCTACAAACAAGACCATATAAAAGATCCTAAAGAAAATGGTCAATGAAGTTGACCATGACTAGCATCTACAGTTAAATCCCACCCTCTAGGAATATTGAACTAGTATTTGCATGCCTATTGGTGCAACCTCGTTCTCCTTGGTCTATGGATGATAAGCCATCTTGCTTATTGAGGTTGAGCTTCCTTCACTGTGAGTGTCACTACATAATCTAATCACTAATGAAGAATATAGAGTGTCTCAAGTAAATGAGCTAGAATTCTTGGATGAGTGTTGTCTTGATGCCCTTAATCACTTACAAGTGTACCAAAACTGATTGAAACAAAGCTATAACAAGAAGATCAAATGTTGATCTTTCCAGGTAGGGGATCTTGTTCTCAAGCATAATAATAAAAATTATTCCAGATCAAGACAGTAAAGGAAAGTTTGAGCCTAACTAGTTAGGTCCTTTTGTCATGACAACAAGCTATGGATCAGGAGCATATCAATTATCAACACTTGAAGGTGAACCCTTGTAGGAACCAACCAATAGTCTACATCTTAAAAAAAATTATGCCTAGGCTTGAATGGTGTAAATCTAAAAAGACAAAAAAGAAAAAAAATGATCAAAATCCAAAACAATGAGAAAAAGGATTTTAAAAAGTAAAGAAAAACAATCGTCCTCTAGTGAGAATCACTTCAGTGGAGGTTTGGGAAAGTACCTTGGGAAAAAACTAGAAAAAAGGTGCCTCATGAAAATAAAGCACCTCCATCCATCTTTGTCTCTTTATCCTATAACTCTTTGCATCGCATCCATCCATCACATCATTCATCCTATTTATTCCATCACCCATCCTTGTTTGTATCATAGCTCAATATTATGAAGTATTGTATCCCCTTTAGTACTACCTAGCATATTATTAAGGTTAGCTTGTACTGCCTATATTGAGGTAGTCTATTGCATCACATTTGGGGCAATTCATTCCGGATCAGATTGAGTTCTTGTATATCTTATGGTTATTGGAAATCTCATCAAAAATCCCAAAAACATTCATAAAATCTCATCAAAATCCAAAAACACTTGCAAAATTAGAAAATCCAAAAAACATCAAAATCTTATATAGCTAAAATCCAAAAACATTTGGAAAATGGTAAAGCCAAAATCCAAAACGTCCAAAACACATCAAAATCCTTAAAAAGGGAAAAACATCAAAAATAAAAAAAATAGTACCTGTGAACCTAGATCCTAAACCTGCAATAGAATAAGAAACAAACAACAAATTAGATCGAATGCAAGCTAGAATTCAGATTCCTCAAGAAATTCATTTAAATTGCAAGAGAAAAAGGAAATAAAATGAAGAACACAACCAAACTTGAAACATATCAAATCCTATTCTAAAGCAAAGCAAACTCTTAATCTCTTGAGGGAATTGGTGCCAATTTGATGTGAAAATTGGCCCTTTCCCAACTCCAATGATGCAATGGTGAATTGATGATGAAAGTTGATCCACTTTGCTGAAGAGTGATGAGTGCTCCAAGATAAAAACCTGCATAACCTAGCTACAAATTTGAAAGTATGGATGAAGATTGCTAAAGATTTGAGCATAGTAAGTTTACTCAAATTGTGGATGATCAAAATGAATGATGAACTCTGTATTTATAGAAAGAAAGAGTTGAAGATTGAAAAATAGGATGAATGTGGGACTAATCTTCAACAAATGAGAAGAAGCCACATGTCATTATGTGAATGGTGGAGGAATGAGCACATTTTGATCAATGTGCAAGTTTGAATATTTGAATTTGATGAAATGACATGTTTTGGGGGGATGAAAGAGGAGTTAAATGCCACTTGGCTCAATGCACAAGGACATGTAAGAGATTTTAAATGCTTTGTTGGATGTACATGTCTATTTGGGGGGAGATTTCAAATTTGAAGAATATTCCCACTTGGATGCCTTTTTGAAAGTAAATAGAGATTTAATAAATCAAATAAATTGATTTATTGTGCAAGTGGGAAAAAATAAAGGATGTGACATGCATTTATATTAGATTAAAATCCAGATTTGATTAATTTAAGAGGAGATTAGGTGATTTGACTAATTGATTTAGATTTGTGGGTTGAAATAAATCAAAAAGAGATGAAAATGATTAAGACCTAGTTAAATAAATATTTTTATTTATTTAACCAAAGGGGGTGATGTTAGACTAAATTAGATAAATGTTTGATTTATTTAATTTAATTAGATGAACTTTAGATATTTAATCAAATAATATGGATTATTTAATTAAATATAGGAAGATGAAATGACCTAGCTAATTACACAAAGACAATTATTTAATTAAATCGAAGGATTTATTTAATTAAAAGGGGAATTACGATGACTATAATCAAATAAGGCTATTCAATTAAATGGTTAGATAGAGGGATAATTCAGGATGAAGCGATGTTAGTATATCAGGATCGAGTTGTGATATCAATCTGTATATTTTCTATGTCTACATTTTACCCCTCTTTAAAGTGATGCACTTGTTGCGTTGGTTCAAAGAATAACCTTGCCATGATCAAAAGTAAAAAATTCTCTGAGTTTTTTAGATGCCCCATTGTTGCCCTAGTAAAAAGAATTATGCTGGTATACTGCCCCCTCGAGAGATCGAGCAAAAATATCAATTTTTGTTTGAGATCATGATAAAATACGAGCAGATTGGTTCTACTAATTAGAGGACGAAAGATAATTCTTTAGAAAAATCAGATGTTTGACGTAGAAAATTTTGATGATGTATAGACAGTCGTCAGCCATGGGTAGCCTCATGTATATTTTGAGATATCACACAAATTTGAATAGAAATGTTAGTAAAGATAAAAAAATAAGATGACAAGAGGATCCAACAAGTCCATGATCTAAGAAGACCTTATTAGAGATGATGCAGATGATGTTCGCTTGCTGAGAGTTGGGATTTTCAAAGAGCCAATTACCTTATGTTTGATAACACATGTATGCATGATGCATCAAGGTATAAAGAACCAGGATGGTGTTGCACCTAGTGTGATAGACTTTGACATGACAAACAAATAGGAGTATTCTTTTTCACACTTAACATATGAAAACCTTGCTAGGATGCACTTCCAAAGTTTCAAACATCTCAGACCAAAACACGGAAAGATATAACCCATCAATGCAATAGTCAACAAGCTACCCAAAAAACCTTCCATACACACCTAACAAAGCAAGTATTTTCCAAGGTTATATTACAAGAATGTCCAACAAGCACAAAAAACAAAAGATAATGAACATTGCCCCATTCCTTTCTCTCTAAATCATTTTGATTAGACATCATCGAGAGGTCATTGGAATGAGTGCAATAAGATAAATCAACATAAAAGATCAAGTAAACAAACAAGTGAATGTTCTTCATACCGCTAGCCAAAGGAAACTATGTTTTTGAAGGATAAGACCAAAAAATTATTGCTAATAGATGATGTCCATTGTTGGAAAGATATAGCCTAGCACATATTAGTGGATGGTGGCATGTCATTTCGTTTATCCAAAGTGCTTGGTCTGATAAAAAGGTGTCCATTGTAGGAAGGATTCATCTTGGGATGTGATTTTATCAGACAATGATGAGATTGACTTAAGACTGATAAGCTATTGGTACAAAAAAAATTGATCAACTTGTTTACTAACTGACTTAAACTTGAGACTTGAAATTTTGAGTTTTCACTTTTCACCTGCTAGACTTGTTTCTAATTGTTTCACCAAAGGTTTGAGGATGACGATCATTTATTATAAGTGATGTTTATTGCGGGTGAAAGCGAGATGAGATGGATGGATTTTTTTCAAATATTTAGATGTTTTTGGAATTTTTTTTTGCAATGTTTTGAGGCTGTTTTTAGTAGTTTTTGATATTTTATGAATGTTTTGATTTTCGATTTGCCAATGTTTTGGGGTTTTCTGATATTTTGACCAAGAGACTAACCTAAGGACCTATCCTAGGGGCATGAGGGGCTGATCAACAAATTAGCCTTGCCCATGTTATACACGCAGAGACCACGTAGCTCAACTGATGACTTCACCGATTTACAAATGAAGATATACATGATGAAATGTCAGTTTATTATGACAGACTCCTAAAGGACTGACCTAAGTGTCTCAGGGGATGATCAAAGATCAAACTTGCCTATGTTCAAGGCTCAGAGACCCGTAGTTTGACAAGATGACTTTTTTTAACTTTTTGATTGACTTTTTTGACCTGTTTTTGGGATTTTGATATGTTTTGAATGTTTTTGAATTTTGTGATTTTTTGATGTTTTTGGATTTTATGATGTTTTTGGATTTTCTAATTTTCTAATGTTTTTGGATTTTGTAATTTTGTAATATTTTTTGATTTTTTGATTTTGGGATCTCAAGAACATACATGAATCCAATCCAATGAGAACATGCCCCCAGCATGATGCAATAGACTACTCCGATAAACGCAAGACAAAGTAACCTTGAGGATGGGCTGAGTAGTACTAGGAGGAATTATGATACGAACACAGGACCAAGCTATGGTGCGGATGCAGGTGGATGAGTGATGGATGTGAATGCGATGGATGATGGAAATGTAATGGATGGATGATGGAAACACAATGGATGGATGATGCAGAACAAGCTGTAAAGATCCTGGTGGATGGAAAGTGCTTATTTACACAAGGTGCCTATTTTCCAAGTTTTCACCAAGTTACTTGTCCAAAGTGCCACCGAAGTGGTTTTCACTAGAGGGCGATTTTTCTCTTTATTGTTTTTAATCATTTTTCTGATTTTTTTGGATTTTTTGCTTTTTTTTTTATTTTTATTTGTTGTCAACAAGACACTTGTTTGCCAAGTTTTCACCAAGGTAATCATTTTTTAAGGACATTTTCTGATTTTTTTGGATTTTTGGTTCTATACCTTGAAAGATTAGGCAAAAATTTTTTTGAGATGAGAGTTGTTCATGGGATCTTGTAGAGGTTCCCCTTCGGTTGTTGATAATTGATATGCCCCTGAATTATAGCTTGTTGTGATAACAAATGGTACCAACCAATTGGGTTCAAATTTTCTTTTGCTGTTTGGATTTGGGACGTTCTTCTGATTCTCCTTTAGTACTAGTTCTCCAACTTGGAATGTTATGCTTCTGATTTTATTGTTATAGCTCCTCTTGAGTCTATTTTGATAGACTTGCAAATGATTTAAAGCATCTATACGCCACTCATCCAATAGCTCCAACTCATTCAGTCTTGATACTCTGTACTCTTCTTCCATGATGAGGTTTTACAGTGATATTCTTAGTGATGGGAGCTCAATCTCAATGGGAAGTACTGCTTCTGATCCATAGACCAGGGAGAAGGGGGTGGCACTAGTGGGTGTGCGGATGCTAGTTTGGTGGGCCCAGAGGGCGGGATTGAGCTGCAGATGCTAATCACAACTTGTGTCATTGATTATTTTCTTGAGGATCTTCAAAATGGTTTTATTTGTGGCTTCTGCTTGGCCATTGCCTTGGGGATAGTATGGGGTGGAGAAGCAACATTGGATTTTGAATTTTTCACACAAGTCATGGACATCCTAATTCTTAAACGGTGTTCCATTATTTGAGATAATGGCTTGTGGAACATCGTAGCGACAAATGAGATAGTTTAGGATGAACTTTGATATCTGCTTCCCGATTATATATGTCATAGGTATGGCTTCCACCCACTTGGTAAAGTATTTCGTGGCTGTTATGATGAACATGTGGCCATTAGATGAGGTGGGGGTGATTTTTCCAATGAGATCGAGTCCCCACTACGAAAAGGGCCATGGTGTGATGATGGGATGAAGTTTTTGAGCTGGAGCATGGATGAGGTCCCCATGTTGACAGTGTAGGCATCTTTTGATGTAGTTATGTGCCTCTCTTTCCATTGTAGGCCAATAATACCCCATCCTCAGAAGTTTCTTGGCTAGGGTCATTCCACTCGAGTGTGAACCACATATACTGTTATGCACCTCAGTTAAAGCGGTCAATGCCTCCTCAGCATTTAAACAGGGTAATAAGGTTCCTTTTATGCTCCTACGATATAGAGTATCTCCTAGGATGACGAATTGGGATGCCTTTTTGAAAAAAATCATTTTAAGGTTGAGGGTAAATCAACAAGTATAACACCTATTCACAGGTAGGTATAAATGTCATGGTACCTGGGGTCATCGGGACCAACGATTTCACACACAAATTCTAATTCTGGCACCTCGAATGCGGGAATGAGAAGCTACTCTACTAAGAATTCATGTTTTAGAACATTGCGAGGGATGTCCAGTAGGGATCCAATCGTTGCCATGGTGTCTGTTGCTCTGTTGTTTGCTCTAGGAATCTATTCAAATGTGATCTCAATAAAGGATTCCTTGAGAGTCTCCACTTGTTTCTTGTATGGAGTGAGCTTATCATCCTTAGTTTGGTATTCACCATTCACTTGGTTTATTATCAGCTAGGAGTCTCCATATACTCTGAGGGCCATGATGTGCCACTACACTGCTATTCTAAGACCTATGGTTAAACCCTCGTATTCTGCAATGTTAGTGCAGAGGAATGCCAATTTATATGATATTGGTATGCAGTCCCCTTGTGGGGTGATAAAGAAGACACTGGATCCTGATCCATGTTGCATGTATGAGCCATCAGAGTAAAGTTTCCAGTGGTCGGCTATTTTGAGGTTGAAGATGGATTCGTCTAGAAATTCTAAGATGAGAGGATTCTCTGAATATATAGGTGCTTCTGCAAGCTGATCTGTGATTACTTGACAATTAATTGCTTTTCCCTCCACATATTCAATGTCATACTCTTATAGTATCATGACCCATTTAGTCATCCTTCTAGTGAGCATTGCTTTTGATAGTAAGTATTTGAGAGGGTCAGTTTTGGCGATGAGTTTTATTTTGTGTGCGAACATGTAATGTCTGAATTTTTGTGAAGTGAACACTAATGCTAAACATGCTTTCTTAATGAATGAGTAGTTTAACTCATGACTGTTGGAAATATATGCCTAAATCATCACAAGCTATAACCTCTACTGGAGCAATGTCGGTGTGACATCCATCATGTTTGGCCGACTAGCAACTTTGACATTTTGTGTTTTGTACAGGTCGCTGTGACCTTGCAGAAGTCTTACCGAATGTCATTTTCTTTAGAGCCTATTGCTGTGACAATTTGTTCATTCTGATCTCTCACCACTTGTAGAGATCTCTAGCCGACAGGCCATTCAATCGAATATCAGGGAGAGTCTTGGATGTTTGCTATGAGCTCTTAGCGATGTGCTAAAGTCTTGCTGACCGTTCGGTGCTCGATGTAACTTAAAGATCTCGGAGTAAAGTCTTAGTGAAGGACATATATCTTGGCGACTGTTGATGGCTTCGCGGTAACTTAAGAAATCTCGATGAAACCTCTTGGCGATAATGATATGTCTTGTCGACTATTTTTTGGTGATTGGTATAACATGTGACTTTGGTATCATCTCCTGGCGAAAGTGATGAGTCTCGCCGACTGGTGGATGCTTCGATGTAATATAAGGAGACTCGGTGGAAGGTCTTGGCGAGAGCAGTATGTCTCGCTGATAGAAAATTGAAGTCGATGTAACATGTGAAGCTTGGTAAAACATCTTGTCAATAGGAATGAAATGGATATCGGTAGTTTCAGGATGACTTTTGGCATTCGCTATTTCATCCTGTTGACTATTGGAACCTATGCCGATATTGATATGAAGCTATTGGCATCAGGGAGACACAGTCAGTGTCTCACCGACATACAAACACATATTGAAGCCATTTGACTGAGTGAGAATTTCCTATGTGGCGTCTCGTGGACCAATAGGAGAAGCCGAATCTGAACAGTTGGAAGATAGTTCATTGTGAGGGTTCTGTGAGGAAGTTCAACAGATAGGAAACACCATGAATATAGTTTACAATTGTAGGTGCTCGAGGGTTAAATGGTTGGTTTGATCAACAGGTGTGTGAACAGTTTGAATTGCATTAGAGTGAATTCTATTATGTGAAGACTGTAACGTGAAGGTTCCTGTACAAGATTGATCATAGTGAAAGTTGTTGTAATATGACATCAAAAAGATAAGTTCAAAACTTGTATGTAATATTTATTAATGTAATACAAAGTGATTTCTCTTGGTGTGGTGGGTTTTTCTCCCGTAAGGGTTTTCCCACGTATATCCGGTGTTCATCTGTGTTTGTCTAATTCTCTGTTTCTGATATTTATTTCAAAGTGCATCTTAATTGACCTATAATTGAAAAATTTAAATGTGTATCTACATTCTTCCCTGAGGTTTTGATGTTAGGAGAATTATTTCTGCATTTGATTTTCCTTGCAAGTGGTATAATAGCCTGGCCAGTTGTGTTATCCTTGTGGGTACATTAGGTTTTTTGTGTCAATTTCCATTTAGTGGGAGTCTTGTAGAAGTTTGTCAATTTCTAATTATAGATTGAGATGGCTAGCACATCAGGAAAGATTGAAATGGAGAAGTTCAATGGTACTAACTTTGAGTTGTGGAAACTCAAAATGGAGGATCTCTTAGTGGATCGTGATCTTTGGATTGTTGTGTCTAGAGTGAAACCTATAGGCATGAAGCAAGAAGATTGAGATCTTACAGATAGAAAGTGTAAGGGGCTGATAAGGCTCTACTTGGCAGACTCCGTTCTTCTCAATGTGCATGAAGAGAAGACTGCATCTTGCTTGTGGAAGAGACTGACATCTATTTATCAGGGGAAGTCCTTGGTGAATAAATTGTTCCTGAGGAAGAAGTTGTACTCTTTGAGAATGTAGAAAGGAGGGTCTTTAGCTGATCATTTGAACACATTTAATATGTTGATTGCTCAATTAACGCCTGTTGGTGTAAAGATTGAAGAAGAAGATCACTGTATGCTTTTATTGTGTTCTTTGCCAGACTCTTGGGATCATCTAGTGATGGCTATTGGGAGTACAACATCCAGTTTCAAGATGGAAGATGTTGTTGATTCTTTGTTATCAGAAGAGATGAGAAGGAAATCTTCTGAGATGGTGAAGGAGGCCCTTGCTGTTAGAGGTAGACTGAAAGAGAAAGGCAAGAAGAAGGACAAGAAGTCCAAATCAAAATCAGAGGGGAGATCAAAGTCTCTTGGCAAGAAGTCCAAGGTGAAGTGTTGGAATTGTGGGCAACCTGGTCATGTTCAAAAGGATTGTAAAGAGGAGAAGAAGAAGAAGAAGAAGAAGTACTCTTCTGAAAATGACTCTTCTCATAGTGATGCAAACGCCTTCATTGCAGCCTTGGCTACCCTGGCATCAGATGATGTCTGGCTGATTGATTCTGGAGCATCTTTCCACATGAAATCTCATAGAGAATGGTTCACAAAGTATGAAGAATACAATGGTGGAAAGGTGTACTTGGCGAGT
Source organism: Sequoia sempervirens (assembly GCA_007258455.2). Lineage (NCBI taxonomy): Eukaryota > Viridiplantae > Streptophyta > Pinopsida > Cupressales > Cupressaceae > Sequoia > Sequoia sempervirens. Next base: position 729,993,252 of record VDFB02271358.1, on the reverse strand, counting down.
GATTCAACTTTGGAAATTGTTGGCCGTGGAAGAGTCAAAATCTAATTCCCTGATGGCAGAGTAAAGGGAATTAATGATGTTATGCACATACCAGGTCTGGCTCAAATTCTACTATCTGTCAGTAAGCTGAATGATACTGGAGTACAAGTCATGTTCTCTAGAAATGGCTGCAAGATGACTAGAGGTTCAATGGTGCTGACTAGAGGTGTTTGAATTGGTACCCTATGCAAGCTAGATGCACAGGCTGTTTAATGTAACAGTGTCTCTGTAAAGTCACATAAGGCTACTTCTGGAGGTAAAGAGGGAAATATCCCTAATTATGTAAACTCTATGGAAGTAAAACTTCCAGCAGAGAAGACTATGCTCTGGCATCATAGGCTAGGCCACATAGGAGAAAAAGGTTTAAAAACCTTGAAGAATAAAAAACTGGTTGAGGGGCTTGAAGATTGTAACCTTGAATTTGAATTCTGTGAGCATTGTATATATGGAAAGCAAAACCATGTTTCATTTTATTTCAGTCCTCATAAATCTTTGGTTTGTTAGATTATATCCATTATGATGTATTTGGTCCAGTGAATGTTCCTTCTTTGTCTAAGTCAAGATACTATGTATCATTCATTGATGATTATTCAAGAAGAACATTTGTTTATTTTTTGAAAAGTAAATCATAAGTGTTCAGTCGGTTTAAGGAATTTAAGAACCTTGTAGAAAATCAGACTGAAAGAAAAATTAAATGCTTAAGGACTGATAATGGCGGTGAATTCTGTTATGATGATTTTGAGAGGTGTTGGAAAGACCATGGGATTAAAAGACATAAGACTACACCTTATACTCCATAGCAGAATGGAGTTGCAGAGAGGTTCAATAGGACAATGATGGAAAGAGCAAGAAGTATGCTCAGTAGTATTGGCTTGGAGAAGAATTTTTGGGCTGAGGCTGTATCTACTACAGGTTACCTAATTAATCGTTCTCCAAATTCTTCCCTTGTTGAGAAAACACCTTTGGAAGCGTGGTCTGGTAAGAAGCCCTCTTTAAGACATATTTGTGTTTTTGGTTGTGAGGCATATGCTCATATGTCGTATGAGAAAAGATCTAAGTTGGAGAACAAGGTTGTCAAATGTATTTTTATTGGCTATAGTGATGGCATAAAAGGATATAAGCTTTGGAATCCTGATACAAGAAGGTTGTATACATCAGAAGTGTAATCTTTCGTGAGTGAAACCTTCCACCTTGGATCTGCAGTCAGAGACAAAGTTAGAAAACAATAAGGATGTAGTTGGAATTCCTCCTACTCCATAGAAAGAGGAATTGAAGATTCAAAATGTACTTGAAACTGAGGAGAGCTCAAGCAAGTTCTGAAGAAGAAGAACCTCAGCCTCAACAAGTGAGGAGGTCAACTGGTGAAAGAAAACAACTAGATAGGTATGGGTTCTCTTTGATAGATTCTACTTGTGCCTATGCTTTAATTTCTAGCACTGATGAGCCTAGGACTATAAAGGAGGCATTTAAAATGTCTGATTCAGACTCTTGGTTGGAAGCCATGAATGAAGAAATGGCATCATTAGAAAAGAATGAAACCTAGAGTTTGGTGCCATTGCCTAACGGAAAAAAATTTGTTGGCTGCAAATGGGTATTCAAAAAGAAGATTGGTCTGGATGGCAGTGTGGAAAATATAAGGTGAGGTTGGTTGTAAAGGGTTATTCCCAGGTAGAGGGAATTGATTATGGGGAAATTTTTTCTCCTATAGCTAAGCTGACATCTATTAGATTTCTTTTGTCACTTGAAGTAGCGTATGAATTAGAGGTCGAACAGATGGATGTGAAGACAACATTTCTTCATGGTGATCTTGAAGAAGAAATCTATATGTCCCAGCCTAAGCACTTTGTTGAAAAAGGTAAAGAGAAACTGGTTTGCAAATTAAAAAAGTCTTTGTATGGGTTAAAGCAGTCACCTAGAATGTGGTACCAAAAGTTTGATACTTTTGTATTGTCTTTGGGATTTGTAAGATCAAAATCTGATCATTGTGTGTATTACAAAGCTGAAAGTGATCAGTTTCTTATTATTGCTCTCTATGTTGATGATATGTTGTTCATAGGCAATAGTAAGCTAATGATTTCTGATCTTAAGTCTTAGTTGTCTGCTAAGTTTGAAATGAAAGATCTTGGTGCAACAAGGTATATTGTGGGGATGGAGATAACTAGGGACAAAAATAATAGAAAAATTTGGCTCAGTCAAAGTAAGTATATCAAGACTATTCTAGAGAGATTTTTCATGAATGATTGCAAGCAGTTAGTTGTTCTAGTCTTGCAGGGAATGAAGCTATCTATTGAAGGATGTCCAAAATCTGCCACTAAGATGGAGGACATGACCAGTGTGCCCTATGCTAGTGTGGTTGGAAGTCTCATGTATGCAATGGTCTCTACAAGGCCAGACATTTTTCCAAGCAGTGGGAGTTCTTAGTCGGTTTATGGCTAATCCAGGAAGAACACATTAGGATGCTGTGAAGAGAGTGTTTAGATATTTGAAGGGGACTTCAGATTTTGCTTTGTGTTACCATGGGAACTTGGTTGAATCACAGAGGACTCTTAGCATTTATGGATATGTAGATTCTGATTGGGTAGGTGACATTGACAGCAGGAGGTCCACCAGTGGATACGTTTTCATGTTGAATGGTGGTGCAGTGAGTTGGATGAGTAAGCGACAAGTTGTAGTTGCTTTGTCCACTATAGAGACTGAATACATGGCAGCCACTCATGCTTGTAAAGAAGCAGTTTGGTTAAAACGTTTGTGTTCTAACATTGGTTTTGATGCAGGGAAAATAACTATTTTCTGTGATAGTCAGAGTGCAATTTGTCTGGCAAAGAATCCTACTTTCCATGCCAGGACGAAACATATAGATGTACAGTAACACTTTGTACGAGATATGGTGGAGGATGGAAAGGTTAGTTTGGAAAAGGTTGATACTCTAGAGAATGTTGCAGATGCATTGACAAAGCCAGTGAGCACATACAAGTTCAGGTGGTGTGCCAGTTCGATGGGCCTCCAGGCCCATGATTTTTAGTAAGTTATGTTGTGCTCTGGAGGTGCCTGTGTGATCTTCATCAAGTGGGAGATTGTTGGAAATATATGCCTAAATCATCACAGGCTGTAACCTCTATTGGAGCAATGTTGGTGTGACATCCATCATGTCTGACCGACTAGCAGCTTTGACTTTTTATGTTTTGTACAGGTCGCTGTGACCTTGCAGAAGTCTTATCGAACATCATTTTCTTTGGAGCCTATCATTGTGACAGTTTGTTCATTCTGATCTCTCACCGCTCGTAGAGATCTTTGGCCGATAGGCCATTCAATCAGATATCGGGTAGAGTCTTGGGTGTTTGCTATGAGCTCTCAACAATGTGCTAAAGTCTTGCTGACTGTTCGATGCTCGATGTAACTTAAAGATCTCGGAGTAAAGTCTTAGTGAAGGACGTATGTCTTGGCGACTGTTGATGGCTTTGGGGTGACTTAAGAGATCTCGGTGAAACCTCTTGGTGATAATGATATGTCTTGCCAATTATTGTTTGGCAATCAGTATAACATGTGACTTCGGTATCATCTCTTGGAGAAAGTGATGAGTCTCGCCGACTGGTGGATGCTTCAATGTAACGTAAGGAGACTCGGTGGAAGGTCTTGGTGAGAGCGGTATGTCTCGCCGATAGAAAATTGAAGTTGATGTAACATGTGAAGCTTGGTAAAATATCTTGCTAATGAGAAATCTCTTGCCGATAGGAATGAAATGGATATCGGCAATTTCAGGATGACTTTTGGCATTCGCTATTTCGTCCTGCTGACTATTGGAACCTATATCGATATCAATATGAAGCTGTTGGCATCAGGGAGACACAGTCAGTGTCTCATCGACATGCCAACATAGATTGAAGCCATTTGACTGAGTGAGACTTTCCTATGTGGTGTCTCGTGGACCAATAAGAGAAGCCGAATCTGAACAGTTGGAAGATAGTTCCTTGTGATGGTTCTGTGAGGAAGTTCAATAGACAAGAAATGGTATAAATATAGTTTATAGTTGCAGATGCTCAAGGGTTCGATGGTTGGTTCGATCAATAGGTGTGTGAATAGTTTGAATTGTATCAGAGTGAATTCTATTCTGTGAAGATTGTAATGTGAAGGTTCCTGTACAAGATTGATCATAGTGAAAGTTGTTGTAATATGACATCAGAAAGATAAGTCTGAAACTTGTATGTAATCTTTATTACTGTAATACAAAGTGATTTCTCTTTGTGTGGTGGGTTTTTCTCTTGTAAGGTTTTTCCCACGTATATCCGATGTTCATCTGTGTTTGTCTAATTCTCTGTTTCTGATATTTATTTCAAAGTGCATCTTAATTGAACTGTAATTGAAAAATTTAAATGTGTATCTACATTCTTCCCTGAGGTTTTGACATTAGGAGAATTGTTTCCGCATCTGATTTTCCTTACAATGACCGACCATTGTCCTGCTGATATAAGAGATTTCCCTTTCTGTTCCATTTTCGTCGTGTTGAGCTAGAAGAGCTCCAAGGGTTATTGTTGTTGCTGACACATAGAGAATTAATGGCTTTCTTGGGATTGGTGGCATTAGGATTGGTGGTGTAAGAAGATATTCTTTCATCTTATTGAAGGCTTCTTCACACTTGTTATCCCACGTGTACGCTACTCCTTTGTGAAGTAGGTGAGAGTATGGATTCTATTTATCTGCTAGCTATGCTATGAATTTTTGGATGGACTGTAGCCTGCCTTGGAGACTTCTCAATTATTTCAATGTTTTGGGTGCCTTCATCTCAAGGATTGCTTTTACCTTAACAGGGTCTACCTCAATACCTCTCATTAACACTATGTATTCTAGCAACTTTCCTAATTGTACGTTGAAGATGCACTTCTTTGGATTTAATATGACCTTGTATTCCTCTAGCCTATCAAAAATGACACTTAAGGTTGCTATGTGATCCTTCTTCTTTCTGGATTTGGCTAGTATGTCATCGACATAACATTTGACAGTTTTATGGATCATGTCATTGAAGATTAATGTCATGGCTCTTTAGTATGTTGCTCCTGCATTCTTCAAGCTAATGGCATCATATTCCAGCAGTAAGTCCCCCATGGACAAGTGAAGGCCGTTTTGTGTTGGTCTTCTTTAGCAATCATTATCTAGTTGTATCTCAAGAAATTGTCCATCAAGGAAAGCATTTCGTGTCCAGTCATCATGTCTACGATCATGTCAATGTTGGGCAACGGGAAATTGTCTTTTGGACATGCCTTGTTTAAGTCCCTGAAGTATATGCAGATTCTGATGCCCCCATTAGGTTTTGAGACAGGAACCATGTTTGACACCCATTTTGGATAGTCTATTGGTCAAATGAATCATGCATCCAATAGCTTCTTTAGTTCCATTTTGACTAACAGGGCAATTTGAGGGTGCATTTTCTTGAGCTTTTATCTAACGGGCTTTGCTTCAGAGTATACTGCTAGGTGATGAACTATAATTTATAGATCGATCCTTGGCATGTCTACATAGCTCCATGCAAATTTTACTTGTCTCTCTCTCAAGAAGGCTGCTAAGAGTTCTTGTTCTTCTGATACTAACGACTTTGTATAAAATGTGATGTGCGGGGTCTCCTTTGTTCCTAGATTAACTGGTTTGCACTTTTCTGCTAGGATCGTTGATTTTTCCTAATGAAGGGCTCTGAAAGGAAGATTGAATTCCCCATCCTCAGGCACCTCAAAGAGGTTTTCACCATTGGATGCATCCTTTCTTTTTACTTTTTTCGTGTTGGAGAGTGCCACAGTGTGGTTTTCACTCAAGGACTTAGATATTATTCTTAATTTCTCACTTTTGCGACTAAGGGATTCAATCGTTTCCCCATAATAGGCCTGTGTATCTAGATTAATGATGAACCCTGCTTTGTGATCCCCACATGGAATGTTATCCCGTAGTCCCATGAATTCTGAGAGTGCCTCATCATTTTGAATGTGTCAATAATTGGTGGTCCTCGTTGGTCATAACCGATGAGTTGGGGGTAAACTAGACGGATTTCATGATTTTGATGGTCTGACTCAAAGGATAAGGTGCTAATCATGAGAAGGGTGGTATCCTCGAAGAGCCTAGGTAGGTTGGTTATGGGATCCTCATCATCACTACTACTATAGACGTTAGTTATGTCAAATGTGAAGTTGTCTAAGACACGACTTGTAGATATGGGTAAGCGAAGTTTGACTACAGATAGCTGAGGAGGATTATTGGCCTTTCTAACTGGAGGACTTCAACCATGTATGGTTATACTCGGAGTGGTACATCCAAGGCCAAGATTTATCATTCACATCTCTGAAATTATAGGTATTATAAGCTCATTGTCATTTTTTCCAAGTTTCCAGTTTCTGTCATAGCCCATTACAAGCATCATTTGCAAGCCTTTGCTTCTATCATCCATTGGTAGATCGGCTGCTGGTCTACTATCTTGGTATAGGAGATGAGATGGGTCCTCCTCTATTACTTCTTGGATGAGATCTCCCCAACTTCTAAAGTTGGAATACTCTTCAAGGGATGTTTGAGATTTGGAAGCTTCATTTGATTGCAGACATCCTTGTGATCTGGGAGATTGTGGTAACTCTCCTACCACAAAAGCATTTTTTGGAATCATGTAGTTTCCACAACCATTATCTTGGATGATGACTTTGATATCAGAGATGGTGGGGATGGTGGGAATGGCAGGTGTCTCTATCGCAGAAGTGGATGCGAGAGTGGCTGGATCAATGTACGGTGTTGATGGTCCTTCATCATTTTTAGGTACTTGAGGTATTTTGTAGTATTTTGCGACAAGGTTCTTGCAATAGGAGAATGGTTCAGGATCTCCATGGATGGTGACTTCTTGTCCCTCATATGTGAATTTGACACATTGATGGAAAGTTGATGCTACTGCTTGCATTGCATGGATCCATGGTCATCCTAGGAGAATGTTATAAGGCAAGTCAAGGTCCAAGGCCTGACAGGTGGTTTCCATGATGGCTGGCCCTACTTGAATAGGGATTTTGATTGTGCCTTGGGACACTCTTTCTTGATCATCATATGCTCTGATTGTAATACCCTTTCCTTTGTCGATGGAATCCTCTGAGATTTTTAACTGCTTAATGATTTTGAGGGAACAAATATTCAAGCTTGCACCTCCATCCACCAAGACTCTCTTGACTTTAATTTTTTGCAATAGGACCTCTAAATGGAGTGCACGGTTATGAGATGGTTGGGCAGGAAAGTCTTGATCAGAGAATGTAAGGAGGTTTGGAATGATGATGTTTCCGACCATAGCTTGGAATTGTTCTGCATCAAGATCCGCGGGGACAATGGATGAAGCCAATGCTTCTTCAAGGATTTTCTTGTGGGTGGATGAGAATTTTAATAACTCCATGATGGAGATTTGTGCTAGTGTTTTTTTTAGCTAATCAAGGATATTGTAACCATTGGGAATGATTTTTGAATTGGACATGAAAGTTCTGTTTGGTTGAGATGATCCTGCGATAGTAACTTTTCTGCCTCTTGTGGTGATTCCATAATTGGCCTGAGCTCCTTTGATAGTGATTACTGTGTAGTATTCATTTAGGAAGGCAACAACAGTTTCATACACATGATTCACATTTTTGAAGGTGCCTTTCCCCTTATCAGTGTTATTGTTCCCTTTATTATTATGGTTAGGCATCAGATTCATGTATATTTTGAGGTTTTGGTTTCCTGTTGGTTGTTCCACATTTGTGATCCTTTGATCAATAAGTTCTTGGACTATGTTCTTTAGTCTCATGCAGCTGTTCGTGGTGTGCCCTTTAATTTTGTGGAAGTTGCAGAGCTGATTTTTGTTGTACCAAGGAGGTTTAACATCTGGTTCTTGGTAGTTCTCGTAGGTGAGAATCTTGATGAGGTTTTCATTTAGTAATTTCTTCATGATGACTTTGAGTGGTTCCCCAAGAGTAGTGTACTTCCATTTGGTGAAGTTCTTGTTTTGCTGGGGCAGTCCTCTTTGGTCATTGACGTTATTGATCGCTTGGTTGCTTGGTTGTTGTGTTGTTGTGTTCACTTGATGATGGTTTTTGATTTGCTATTGTGGTGCAAGTGTGTTTTTCCGAGGGGCACTGATGACAACTTTGGCATCGATGACACCATCGTTGGTAACATTTTTGTTTCTTTCCCATGTGTAATGTTTTTCATTGTAATTGGTGGGTGGGTGGTTGTTCTATTGTTCAAGATATGAAGTTGATCTTCCAGGTTGTTTCATAAGGGTTTGTTCGATGCTGAGCACCTTGGAAATCAACTAGTTGTATGTGGTGATCCCTTGGACCTTGAGATGGAATGCCAAGACACCGTCAAGGTTGGATATGATAGTGCATACTTGTTGTTCCTTAGACATGACCCATTTGCTCCGATTGGCCTTGGATCACCATTGTTGTAGGAATGAAGCAAATGATTCATTCTTACCTTGTTTCAGAGCTAAGATTTCCTCTAGACAAACATCCATGGCGATATTGCATGCGTAGTTTTTGATGAATGCGTCTATGATTTCATGGAATGTCTTGATGCCTATTGGTAGGTGAGAGAACCATTCCATGGTGTGGCCAGCCAAACTCCTAGGAAATAGCTGCATTAGATAGGTATCATCAAATGCGACTTCCATGCAATGAACCTAGTATTCCCTAATGTGGTCTTCAGGGTTTCCCGTCCCACGATACTTTTCAAACTTGGGGATCTCAAATCCCTTTGGGAATGGTTTCATCACAAGGCTCCGGTCGAATGGATAAGGACATAAGTGACTCGATGTTCTTGTGGTTCACCTTGATTGAAGGTCGAGCACTTGTTGCGAGAGCAACTTGATTTGTGCTATCACATCATTTTGCGGATTAGGAGGTGGGATGAAAGTGTTTTGAGGTGGTTCACTAGTGGGTGTGATGGGTGGATTGGTTGATGTGTTGATTGGTGGTATTTGCACATTCTGTTGAGCCATGTATGCATGCACTTGCTACTGTATAAACAACGCTTGTTGTTGGTCTTGTTGTCGTTGTGCCAAGATTGCCTATTGTTGAGCCTACTGTTGTGCTTGTTGTTGGGCTACTAATTGGGCTGCTTCTTTCTGCTCTTGGTATTGTTTTATTGCTTACTGATATGCTTATAGTTGTGTTGCTTGTTTTTGTGCAAGATACTACGCTTGTCCATGTGCTTGTCGTGCTTGATATTGGGTGTGTGCTTGAGCTTGAGCTTGAGCTTGAGCTTGTGCTTGTGCTTTGGCTTGTGCCACTTGTGGTTGCAATAATATTTGGGCTTGAGCAGCCTTTTGTGCTTGTAATGTGGCTTGGGCTGCTTGAGCAACTTCGTGGCTTGAGTGGCTTGCTGAGCAGATAATTGTGCGACTTGTTGAGCAACTAGTTGTGCAACTTTTTATTTTTGTACTTGTAGGAATTCCTTTTGATAAGCAGCTTGCTAAGTTGCTTGCATTGCAATGCTATATTGATTTGATGTACTAGAGCTTGGTGGTGGTGGAGGTGGTGGTGGATTCAGAATGGTGCTTGTGGTGGTGGTGAGAGGTGTTGTATTTGGGGTTTCACTGGTGGATGGTGCGATCGATGTGGTTGGTCCTTGAGAGACCATGCTTTGAGATGTTAGGGGGGTGGTTGATGATGTTGTGATTGCTCATGTAGTTGTCATTTGTTGTTGCAATGTCAATGACAAGTTTTGAGAGTTTGGCATGATGTTTTGATTGATGTTCAGGATGTTGGTTTGATTTTGATTGATATTTGGTAAAGGTGGAAGCCCTAAGCCAAGTAGTGGTGTGGATGATGGTGGCAATGGTGGAAGAGGTGAAAATGTGAGGGATGTGATCTCTTGAGGAAATAACATAGTGTCGAAAATTCCCCTTGGTCTGAATATGTCACCCTCTCCTTGTGAAGTTATGGGGAGAGAGGTTTGGGGTGTTGCGTGAAAGGATGATGACGATGGATCTTTAGGATAGTGTAAAGTGAGAGGGGCATACTTATGTAATGGATTTTGGGGTATGTTTTGTTCCAAAATGGTGTTTGCATCAAAGTCTTGATTATTGACAAGGGGGTGTGTTTGAATGGCATTAAGAAATGCACTTCCCTTATTAACATTAGGTTGAGTTGGAGCAAAAGATTTTGTAATTTGCAGGATGTTTTGAGCGATGCTTTGGGATGGGGGTGTAGATGAGATGGGGAGTGTGGATGAAATTGGAGGCATGACCTCTAAAGATGGTTCCACTATAGAGCTCACATCAAAATCATAAGGTCATTTAGCCCCTTGTTTTGATAGTTTGTGCATGTATAGTGAAGGGTTGAGTCTCATCATGATATTGATAATCTTATGGTTCTTCAGATTTTGGATCATTTTGGTGATTTCCTCGTGTGACATCCCAAAGATAAGATCCTCTTCTTGGCTTTCCTCTTGTGGATTTTGTGATGATGAGAGAAATTTAGTCAAAGGATTGCTTGATTCAACAAGATTCATTTCAAAGTTTGTTTGGCTTAGGTCACTTGAAGCAGGTGTTTCTTTGTTGGCTTCCATGTTCTTCTTGTGTTGAGATCTAGTCTGCACCATAAAATAGGGATCAATTTTTTAGGAATATGGAAGGTCAATTCTCTAGTTCTTTGGATTGATCTAACTTTAGGTACAAAAGAGAAATTTTAGGATGATTCCAAGATCAAAGGATGATAATGATATGGATGTAAGATGGATGTTTGATGGATGATTGGAACTCTTTGAGAAAATCTTGAAGGGTATGTTAAAATTTTAGGACTTGATTTAGGATTGATTTGTTTCGGATTTGGTTTTTGGTGGAATCATAAACTCTAAGAGGTTGGATGTTTGTCCTAGAGTTTAAATCATTCACAAGATGCTAATTTTTCTAGGTGTGAGAAGAAGGATTTATCTAAACACCCCTATCCAAACAAGATGATTTTGATAATGAACTCCTAAATCCCAAGATGTTGGATGTTTATAAAGGGATGAATTTGTTCACAAGGTTTGATAATTTGATCAAATATGTGGAGAAGGATGCACCTACACACATTCAATCAAACAAGGTGATTTTGGATTGATTTTAAATGATTTTCCCAAAGTTTAACATGAAGGATTTTTCCAAGATTTTTGAAGAGTTGATGATGAGATGATTTTGGTTGTGATGTTTCAAAGATGGATGAAGGTTTGAATTTGATCCCAGGATGTACCTCAAAAGACACTTGTTTACTAGACCTCAGTATTGAAGAACATACAATACTCCTAAGGACCTTTCAACCAAAAAGTGGTTCAAACTAAGCATACATTTTTGGATTGTTCAAAGGGATGAGTCTATAGAATCTTGTGATTTTTTTTCTTATTTTGATATGTTGCTTTTGATTGCACTTCCTAATGTATTTCTTGATGACTTTTCAAGTGTGACTCTTAAATTTTGAACTTTGGCTCAAGGACTTTCATTTCAGGATTTTGACTTTCTTGGAAATCATGAGGCATTAACACATGTGGGAGCCAATTTTGTTATCTTTTCTTAGTGATTTTGTTTTACCACAAACACTTCTTTGATTAGATTTCCAAACTAGATGTCCAATGTCTCAATTTCTTCAAATCCCACAAAGTATGTTATGTGGAATTTTGATGAATTCAAGACAAGGGTTACCTATTGTTCAACTTTAGTAGGCAAATTGAGATGTAGACCCAAGTGTTTAGAAATCTCTAAGGATGTGAATCCCAAGGGAAAGCAATAACACATGAATTTGGTCAATTGTATTTTCCTCCTAAAGGGTTTGAAGTTTTGATGATGATGTTAAATGCTTGTTTCCAAATGTTTTCGAACAAGCAAAGCATTTTGTAACCAAGAACAAGCACAACCTTATGGATATGAAAGACAATATTTGTTAAGCCCCCACTTGGACAAGTCCAGCTATGCTTATCTTTAGCAAATGGCTAGATGCTTGACCCCATTGGCTCCTCTCCACGACACTCACTTATACGGGGCAGCCAAACATCAACACCCATGAAACTCCAATGGCATGCTTTCCATTTCTACTAAAGACTATAAAAGTGTGGGGCGGCTTCAAAACAACCATTCTTGCACCAACAAATAGATAGGGATTTTGGTCTTTCTACAACAAGGGTTTTAATTCAAACTTTTTATTCATAGGAGTTGACCCAACGTGGTGAGAGACCATTGCTTCCCTTCTTGTCAAAGCCAACCGTGTGATACTGGCATTTATTCCAATACCCACATTTATATCTTGACTGAAAATACTCTCGAGTTCAGAGTGTTACCAGTTGAGTCGTTCCCTTGGGTGAGTACTTTTTCCCCAAGGCAGGCCCTCTAAGTTAAACAAAAGCAAGTAAATGTATTTATAGTTCGATCAACCTTCATTTAGAAACAAAGGGAGAACACATGCAATAGATTTACTCACACTCGCATAATTTGTTCAATTTTTAAAATCCAAATTGAAGTGTGTATGGAAATTATTTACGCAACTAAATGTCACCAAAAGCCTTTTGATTCTCAAGATCACCATGAGGTACAAGAGAAGCGCATATGTCTTTTGATGATATTACTTTGTGTACGTAATTACAAAAAAATGCAAACACTTGTTCATTTTAAATCCACAAAGCAAAAGTGAATTCGTTTTAAAGCACCAAAGTAAGTGTGACAATTTTCCTTGTTCAATTTTTAATCCCAAAATAAACTTTAGTAAATTTGATTCCTAATGTTCTTTTTAAGCCTTTTTGTAGCAAGAATTTAAAAGATTCTTTTTAAAGCCCAAAATGAAATTAGTAAGTCCTAAGCATAAAAAGATGAATTTTTTTCTTTAAGAGGAATAATGAATCCTCCAAGAGTGTTAAACAAACACTAGAGTGTTTAAAAACACTTGTTTTTGTGAAATGACATCATCATGCTTCCCTTCCTTTTCATCTTTGATTGATCCAACCTACAAGAAAGTCAGTTAGATTCTACAAAAACAAAGGTCGAGAAAGCAAAAAAATAGACAAAAGAACCATAATTTGAATAAAATCACGTGCTACAACTAAAATTTCACTATATACTCCCCTCCAATGGTGCAATCCATGAAGGCATCATAGTTTGATTTCACCAGCGGTGCTGTATAGCGTCGCTTGCCAGTCAGTGTCACTTTGCAACTAGGCTAATGAGCATGAATGCGTCACCCTTTTGGCTAGCTGTGCAGTTTAGGTTTTTGAAAGATTCCCGTAGGTCAAAACAGGTTCAGTGGCGCAGTTTAGAATTCAAAATTTTGGGCCGGAAGATAGAGGTGTCACAGTTTGGAGTTGTCAGCGGTTCCATATAGCGACGCTAGAGAACCAGTGGTGTTGAACAGTGATGCTGAGCTTCTAGCGGCAGAGTTTTCCTGTAGACAAAGAAAAACACAAAATTTTTGACAAAAAGATGATTAGAAAACAAGATTTTCCCTCCTAGCACCAAAAATGTGAACCTAGATCCTAAACCTGCAATAGCACAAAAAACAAACAACAAATTAGATCGAATGCAAGCTAGAATGTAGATTCCTCAAGAAATTCATTTAAATTGCAAGAGAAAGAGGAAATGAAATGAAGAACACAACCAAACTTGAAACATATCAAATCCTATTCTAAAGCAAAGAAAACTCTTAATCTCTTGAGGGAATTGGTGCCAATTTGATGTGAAAATTGGCCCTTTCCCAACTCCAATGATGCAATAGTGAATTGATGATGAAAGTTGATCCACTTTGATGAAGAGTGATGAGTGATCCAAGATAAAAACCTGCATAACCTAGCTACAAATTTGAAAGTATGGGTGAAGATTGCTAAAGATTTGAGCATAGTAAGTTTACTCAAATTGTGGATGATCAAAATGAAGAATGAGCTCTCTATTTATAGAAAGAAAGAGTTGAAGATTGAAAGATAGGATGAATGTGGGACTAATCTTCAACAAATGAGAAGAAGCCACATGTCATTATGTGAATGGTGGAGGAATGAGCACATTTTGATCAATGTGCAAGTTTGAATATTTGAATTTGATGAAATGACATGTTTAGGGGGGATGAAAGAGGAGTTAAGTGCCACTTGGCTCAATGCACAAGGACATGTAAGAGATTTTAAATGCTTTGTTGGATGTACATGTCTATTTGGGGGGAGATTTCAAATTTGAAGAATATTCCCACTTGGATGCCTTTTTGAAAGTAAATAGAGATTTAATAAATCAAATAAATTGATTTATTGTGCAAGTGGGAAAAAATAGAGGATGTGACATGCATTTATATTAGATTAATCAGGATTTGATTAATTTAAGAGGAGATTAGGTGATATGACTAATTGATTTAGATTTGTGGGTTCAGATAAATCAAAAAGAGATGAAAATGATTATAACCTAGTTAAATAAATATTTTTATTTATTTAACCAAAGGGGGTGATGTTAGACTAAATTAGATAAATTTTTGATTTATTTAATTTAATTAGATGAACTTTAGAGATTTAATCAAATAATATGGATTATTTAATTAAATAAAGATAGGAAGATGAAATGACCTAGCTAATTACACAAAGACAATGATTTAATTAAATTGAGGGATTTATTTAATTAAAAGGGGAATTACAATGACTTTAATCAAACAAGACTATTTGATTAAATGGTTAGAGAGAGGGATAATTCAGGATGAAATGATGTTAGTAGATTAGGATCGAGTGTGCGATATCAATCTGTATTTTCTATGTCTACAGTTGTCTATGAGTCTCTAAGCTTGAAGTACCATTGATGTTCAAAGGTCAATATAGGAGTGACATTCATCAACTGCTCATCGAAGTCAAGTTAGAACCAACTGGCCATCAACTTGAATCGCATTCCTTGGTCCCACAGTGAGGGGCCAATAAGAAGCCATCAGAAGGTCAAATAGTGCTTATAGATTCTGATGGCGTTTGTCTCATCAAAGTTTAAGTTGACTTGGAACTGTACATTCCATCAGCAATCTGTGTCAATCTTCTTCATCAAGTCCTGAACTAAGTCCAAGTGATGAGCATCTAGAACTATGTCAGGATCTCCCATTGAATGGCAAAAATTATATGTGGGGCTAACTGAATGCAACTTCTTTCCTTGGATGCAACTTGAATCGCATCAAAAGGAGATCATAGGTGGAAGTTATGTTTGGTCAAAGGTCTGGTCAAACAGTGTACTAGGGGCCAACAGGAAGCAAGGAAAAATTGATCATCTCAGAATTTTCGAAATCAGCGTCAAATTCGAAGTGCTCGTCGAGATGATTCGATGGCATTCATTTCGTTGAAAATGGAGCTCGTATGATGGAGAAACGGTTGGTCAAAGTTTAGGTTGACTTGGAGGTGGACTGTACGGTGATGACGTCAGCAATCCGTACGTGATGAC
The DNA here is from genome assembly GCA_007258455.2 of Sequoia sempervirens. Taxonomy (NCBI): domain Eukaryota; kingdom Viridiplantae; phylum Streptophyta; class Pinopsida; order Cupressales; family Cupressaceae; genus Sequoia; species Sequoia sempervirens. The sequence continues at coordinate 729,977,825 of VDFB02271358.1, read as the reverse complement.
ATAGCAATCCGTACGAAGTCCCGATGTGGGCCAATATGATCTTGACATGTGTCAAGTCCATATAAGGTGACGTGGCAGTCCAGTTAGCAGTCCAGTCAGTAATTGACAGTTGGCGATTAGTTGGCAACCAATCAGCATCTTCGTCAGCTTCAACAGCTAATCCCATTGTGCCACATGTCCAGTCCTTCTCTCCCTCCTTCGTCGGCGTTCGTTGGCAAAAATTATGGAAGGCCCATGTGGGGCTCAAACCCGAGACCCCAGGCTGAGCGAACCGGTCGTCAGCCGTTGCGGTAGAAGCTGAGCCTTCATTTTACATTGGACGCAGGTTAGTTTTGTTGTTTTAAAATTTTGGAGTTTGTTTTAAAAGCAAAACGGCCGACGGTTCGACCTCGCAACCCCCGGGTTGTTAAAAGGTGTGTAAGTCGGTTGACCAGCAACAGGTGTATGAATACTTTAAGGGTTTGTTTTGTTTTGTTGTATGTTTAACTCAAAGTTTATAACAAAATAGCCATTTTTGTAAAAACAAACAAAAACCCACCTAATATAATGACAAAGGGAGTTATAGGGAGGTTGTAGGCATAAGATAAAGGGGTTATTTTGTTATTGCATTAAATAAGGTGGTTTTGGGCATTTTTAGCCAGCTTCATGTATAAAAGGGAGGTATGTGAGAGATGTTTGACATTCAAAATTTAGGGGATTTAGTATTCAAGGTTTAGGAGACTTGAAGAGTGTTGAGTATTTTCCTTGGGGAAATTCCTTGTAAAAGCAGGAGAAGAGTGTATTCTCATTCCTTAGCTCTTAGAGAGTTTTTTGTTGCTCTTAGTAAAGGGATTTGGGAAGGTGAGAGTTTTCTCTTGTAAGCAAGCTAAATGGTCTCTTGTGGAGAGATAGGAATTTAGTGGAGCATGTTTGTACTCTTGTTGAGAGTGTGAGTTGCAATTTCATTGTTTGGAGGCATTGTAAAGGTGACATCAGGACTAGGCAGTGTGGATGCTAGGAAGTTCTTGTTAAGACAGTGTTTCAGCGGGAAGGGCCTGAAGTGCAAGAATCTTCCTTGGTAGCAGATTGTAACTCAATGAAAAACCATGGTGATGTAAAAGAAGTTGCATCATAGTAATGGCATGGATCATGCTTATTTGCGGATCCGGAGATGTAGCCAGAAATTGGTGAACTCCGTTATCAAATCTCTTTGTCTCTCTTCTCTTGGTGCATGATTCTATCAGCTTCTTTACTTTCCTATGTTTTATGTGGTTATTTGCTCAATTCACAAGCATCGTCAGTTACGATCTTAATTTTAAATCTGTATCCTGGTGAATCTAACAAGTTGTTAAGTGATTCATAGTAAGGAGTTTACAGATCAATAACGTAGGCAAGGCTCATCTTTGATCAACCCTCAAGGCCCTTATGATAGTATTTTAGGTTAGTTTCTTGGTTGGAAATCTCACAAATCCTAAAACATTCAAATATCAAAAAACCCCTAAACATTTGAAAATGTCGAAAAACTTATAAATCACAAAAACATTTGAAAACTTGAAAATCCCAAAACACTAGAAAAAATTCAAAAGACCTAAACAACACCAAATATCTTAGAGAAAACCCTAAACAACCTCAAAATAATAAAAAACCAAAACATTCACATAAACTTTCAAAAAGACCAAAAACAACCTCAAAAACATTTTTAAAATACCAAAAACTTTGAAATATTCCAAAAATTCAAAACCATCCATCCCACTTCACTTTCACTTGTAATAAATCTTCATCCATGATAATTTATCAATCACCATCTTTAAACTTTGGTAAAACAAGTAGAAAGCAAGTATTGCAAGTTGTAAAGTGAAAACCTAAGTGTCAAAATCTAAAGTCTAGATCATAGGCAAATGAATCAATGAAGTTTACATATCAATGACTTGTCACACACCTCATCCTAATCAAAACATATGATAAACATGTCCTAGGATGCATCCTTCCTGTGATGGAAATCAACATCAGAAATCACCTTAGCTATATTAAATTGGCAAGAGATATAGATAACACTAACTATTTGCCTTTGATATTTTCTTATGATTTATCTTATTGACCCATTCCGAGGACCTCTCGATGATGTCTATCAAAATGATTTAGAGAGAAAGGAATGGGGCATTGATCATTATCTTTCATTTTCTATGCTTGTGGGTATTCTTGTAAAATAATATTGGCACATACTGTCTTAGTTGTGTGTAGGGAGGTTGTTTGGAGTAGATTGTTGACTATTATGTATGCTTTGGTATGATATATTCTAACTTCTGATCTACATTTCGATGAGGTTTTCATATGTCAAGATGTGAACAAGAACTATCCTATCTATTTTCCAATTCAAAGTCCATTACACTAGATACAACATCGTCCTAGTTACCAATACCTTGATGCATCATGTCTATGTGTTATATCAAACATAAGGAATGGTGGAAAATCCCAATCCCAAGATATGAGCAAAATCATCATCGTCTCTCGTCACCATCTCTAATAAAGTCTTGATGGATCATGGACTTGTTGGACTTTTTGACTCAATCTTCAAGAATGATGGTCAAATCATTCATTTTATTCTTCTATCTTATTTCCATGCTAACTTGGTATCATGATAGTCAACAAAAAAATCATCGTGCATCCATCCTGCATCCATAAACTCATCAGCATGCATACATCTCACATTATCATAACATAGCATAATAAAAGCAAACATAATCCATTGCATTGTCATTATCATTTAAGTTGTTTTAAATAATATAGATTTGTTATTTTAATCATCTTAATACATTGCATTACCATTCATCACATCCGTATCATAATCATTCATATAATACATACTATAAGCATCATCCATATACATACATGCATCATCATGACATCATAAATTGCATGGAAAAGTACAAAAAAAGAAGTACATCCATCCATACATCCTGCATAAGCATATCATTTGCATACCATAATATATCATAACATCCATCCCATAACATATCATTCAAAGATACTAAAAAAGAAGGTAACACATCCATTGCATTGCATTTATCTCATAACATCACCTATCATAAACATTACATCATCGAATATCACATCAACATAAATAAAAGCAGTGTATATCCATTGCATCACATTGCATCCATAAATAATCATAGCACATAAACATAACATCATATCATATCATATGCATCCATACATTCATAAATCATGAAATAAAGACACATCACACATCGAATCAAAGTCATCTAATATATATATCAAAAACGATGACTATCATGGTACAACATATGAATCAGTGTATGTATATCATTTATCAAAAGTAAAATATCCACGAGGCTATCAAAAATGAGCCCATTAATGTATATCTATATAAATAATTGGGCAAATAATCAAAAAGTGTCTACACAATAGCTAGCCCTAGTAGCTACTCAACTCACCCCTAACTGATGGCTGATCCTCAGCACTAGGTGGTGCTTCGCTCCTCTATGGAAAATTAGGCTACCTCATCGCCTAAGGAACATCTCTATGATAATGTGTACAGTAATATGCAGCCTCAGTGACTGCCTCTCTATACAATCACATAAACACTATATGTCACTGTGATACAACCATCACCGCCTCAAGCTGCTACCTTCACCCAATCTCTTGGGCCAACTATAAGTCCAATTGTTGCTGCAACTAAACTTCATGGTCTCTTTGTGCTGTCATGGCTTGTCGCTACTGCTGCAGCTGATTCCTCTCTACCTGCAACTGTGCTCTCTCTATTGTAAGAGCTTGTATTTGAGCCTATAATTGGGTATCTGGTTGTATGGGTGGAGGAGGCGATGGTGCCCCTGAAACCTATCCATCATGCCCATCCTATTGCCCTAGGTCATGATGACCCTGATCTGGCTACTATTGCTGGTGCCCATCAACTAGTAACTATGTCCTATCCTATTCTGGATAATCTTATCCTCTGCCTCTATCTTGGCCACCATCTCAACCTAGATCTTTTCCTTTCACTCTGCCTCTGGGGTATCCCCCCTTTGGATCTGTTAGGCAAGTAGGTGGCTTGAACATGCATCATAACCTGGGGTGGTCCCTACATATGGAATGCCTTGATCATAAGCCCATGGCTAGACAACGAGTTGTCTAAAGTCATTGACTCCCACTTCGAGGTCAATTTGTGCTCCCCACTGCACCTCCCTATGGGTCTTATGAAAAATATTGTATAGTTCCATCTGTGGGCACATCCTATGCCTCACCAAACTGTTGAGCAATATAGTCTGAGAGGTCCACTCTATCATTGTGTGCTCTCTCCCCTACATATAGTGGGTCTGTCGAGCAAAATACAACTGCTACTAATAATCGTACCAAGATGGAGCCTGTAGCCAAGGCCTCCATTGAAAAACTATCATGTCATTAATGACATGATGCCAATATGGTAAACCTATAGGGCCTATGTGTTAGAGAGTCATCGACACCTTGTATTTGAAGATGATGGGCTTGTCCTCATGAATGTCTACCAAAACCACCAAGGGCCTCAAAACCGCAATATGCTCATAAGCCCATATATGGAGTAGTGTAACACCTACCCCTATACTCCTACCCTCACAATACACCACTTGATGCATGTCATGGTACAAGGAAGCAAGAAGAACTGGACCCCATGCATACATCACAATCCTTCTAATCATCCCCTCCCATACAAATCCCCATCTAGGACTAAAAATTCTACCCCATCAATTTGGGGAAATGACATCAAAAATCAGTGCAACTACGAACAATCTAAAAATGGGACTCGCCCGTGATATAGATCAAGATCTATCTGCAAGCTCACCAAGACAATCTATCATCTATGTAGAAGGGAGAAACATACATCTCTCCCAACATCTGTGTCATATATGACACACTCTCTATGAATCGACAATCACAATATGCACCACACATCCTCTAGTGTAACGGTGGCCTCATTGATGGGCAGGTGAAATGAAGAAGTCTCACTATACCACCTCTTAATCAGCGCCATCATCATGGCAAGGTGATTCCAGACCTCAGGCAAGAAAGCAATGAGGCCTAACCCCAACATACCCAGCCACTGCGCGTAATCATCATTGAAGTCTCTTGCTACTGCCAAAATGTCGGAAGAGTGCTCAAGTGCAATATCAATAGCAAAGGATCTGCTTGTACGCATCACACACAACGCCAATTTTCCAAAAATTCAAAAAAGTGATCAAAATTTGAAACATTACATCCTAAAACATCAAAAGCATCATTGTTCCTGGTATGAATCGTTGTATTCATTTTGAGGGTGCATCACCAATTTAGTGATGCACATTGCTATGCTAAATAGCGAATCAATATTCTTATGCGTCGCTATATCTAAAAAAATGGGTGTGTCATTATTTGGAAGGTCTGCCACCCATTGTAAGTGAGCGATGCTAAACCTAAAAATCCTATGCGTCATTTTATTCAAATCGTGACCACCTAATCAAAAGTGTCACAAGAGCAAAAAACAATGGTGAACCACTAAACCATAAGTGCATCACCAAAATATCAATAGCAACGATTTCAACTTCTCTTGAGTGTCACTATACAATGATGTACCTAAAAACCTAATTTCATCCCCCTATTAAATGCACCTAAATGCAAAAATCGAGACAAGTTTTGAGTCACATACCTGGGGTCCTATGTCTGGTCGATGTTTGTACTCTTGAACCCATTCCGAAAGGTGAGGAGGAAGCACATGGTGAGCCATTTCGCCAAGGTGTCAAATCTCCAAATGCACAAATCTCTAAGGGCTTAATGCACAAATGAATTGGAAGTGCAACCCTTCTCACCTATTTAAGCCTAAAAATTAGGGCTTTTTGCCCTAATTTGAGCCAAAAGCTAGGATTTTGACTTTTTTTTCCTATTTCCACCCTATGCAACCTATTTTGGGCCATTTTTTGTGTTTCTAAGACCATTTTTTGACATCTTGAGGCCTGTTATGGCATCTGACCCTATATTTAACCTTTTTCAAGAAATCAACCCAAAATTTGAAATTTATGCTTGATTTCTTTAGGGGGTAGGGAACTAGCTTATTCCTTCTGTTAGGGTAATAGTGGGGCATCCAAAAATTAGAAAATTTTTAATTTGAAAAGCGTCAATCTTTGAACCAATGTAACAGGTACCTCGCTTCAAAGAGGGGAAAAATGTAGACACTTAAAAATGTCTTGAATGATATTATGCACTTGAATATGATATACTAACACCATTTCATCCTAAAACCCATCCTCTGTTCGCTTAATCGCTTAAATTAGCCTAGCTATTTTACTAATTTCATAATTTTCATTTATTAACTTGATTGATTTAATTAAGTTAATTCACCCCCTTCATGCTAACCTTTCATCTTGTTTAATTGAATAAGGAAAATTATTTAATTTAAACCCCTAACTCCTCTTATTTAATTAAATGACCCTAAGTTATTTAATTAAATATCATATCATTTTCCCCTTTTCATTAAATCATTTATTTAATATCATTTAATTCCCCTAAATTTTCATAATTGAAACTTTATTTAATTATCAAATTACTAATTAAATCTAATCCTCCCACTTACAAGGGGATATTCGAAGGGAATATTCCTCCTTTGCACATTCCTCTAAAAAGGGAATATTCCCATGGAATATTCCTTCTCCTTTGCACAATTAAATTTGGTTTTAATTATCTAAATATCTAATTTTTCTCACCCATGAGAATATTCTATTTCTTCAATCATTTGAAAAAGGGAATATTCATTTTTGAAACAAACTTTCAACAAGACTTCTTGTGCAAGTTTTGAAATTATGTTTGTTTGGATGAAGCAAGCCCTTGATTAAAATCATCTTGCATCGTCAACCCTTGATAGGAATCCATGATCCATGCCTCTGTCTTCCTTCCATATTGATCATTGATTATCTTTTTCAACCTTATCCCTTTATTTATTTCTTATAAATAGGTCACTATTTAGAGACAAATGGATCCATCTTTTAAGAGAAAACTTATGCTATTAAAATCACTTTCATCTTGCATCCATATTTTGTGTTTTAAGAGGCATTTAGGTTAATTTCTTGCATCATATTAGCTTAGCTTCCATTAATGGCTTCCATGGTAACATAGGTGCATCCATTTAGCCTATTTTGTAATTTGGATTTTAATATTTTGAACCTTGCATACATTTAGAATAGCTTTGCATACACCCATATCAATCATCTTAACATATATAATATTAAAATAGATTTCACCATGTTAATTTAGCTTTTAAATCATGTTTTACAACACATCTCTCATCGTTTTCGTTGATTCTCTTTAATAGAATTTATCGAACAAGCTCATTATCCAAGGGATTGTGAAAGGGTCGCCATTCCACATCAATGCAACACCACTCCCCCAATAGGATAAGTTTCAATGGATTAGAATAGATGTTTTGTGAAGCTTTCATATTTTAATATGTTAGTTTTAATAGCTTCTTAGCTTATTTTACATTGCATGATCTTATTGGGACTGATGCATAGTGGCTTAAATATGCTTTGAATTCTCATGGATCAAGTGTAATTAGTGTATACTACGTTCATCGGTCATAATTTTAATTGGGCAAGAGGAGACACGCGAGATCCACTGTCGACCTCATCGGGAGGGACAATGGAAAACTTAGGGGACACTGGGGTTTCCTCCTTCACAAGGACAATACAAGCCAAAGGAAAAATAACTCTTGAAGAAGGTGATCCCTTCTTTTGACCACCACTCAAGGTGAGGTCATCCTCAAACTTACACTTTAGCAGAGGATGTTGGATCCCCACAAAAGAAGCAGAGGTAGAGGGAGAAGATAGAGCTGTGATAGACACTGTCGACATGTTCGACATGTCTATGGGTTGAGAAAATGGAGGGATGTTTGGAAGGGACATCAGAAGTGGAGGTTCTAGAGAAGGAATGATAAACACCTACACCCTTTTGGGGTGAGGATCATCAACACACACTGGGAGAGTGAGAAGCAAAACTAAGGTGAGTGGAACTAAAGCAGAAGGAGAAAAAGGAGTTAAAATGACAAGTGCCAAAATTAGAGCTACAGGCTCCCCTTCTTCCTTTTGCAAGGCAACTTGCTCAATAGACATAACTTTTCTCTTGCACTTGCGCTTGTGTACAAGTTGCTTACATCGGTTCTGGATATTAGAAGTTATAGCTTGAGAAGGGATGGGAGGATCTTGTTGTGTCATAGGAGTGTCCTCCATGACCATTGTCGATGGAAGGGTAGCCTCCTAGATAGGAGTAGGAGTAGGAAGCATGAGAGTGAAAACAATAGCAGGTGGAGAATTAGACACAATGCCTCAATAGTGAGCCTCTTCCCATTCACTAGAGGAGGAATGATAGGAGGCCATAGAGGCTGAGACATGGGGAAACTCCACAAGGACCCTTCCCCTTGCCATAAACAATAGGTCTAAGAGTCGTGGGAAAGATGGGAAGTTCAAAAACTTAACACTTATATTTTCACCAAGTGGGCACCATTGGGCTCTCGATGTGAGGCATGGGAGTAGGAGCCAATGATGCTATAGCAGGGCGAGAAGTAGAAGCAGATGGAGTAGGAGATGCAGAAGAGGAAGCATATCACAATTAAGAGTGAATCATGATAAGAATCCATATGAGTTATGGAAAGGTTGACCTACATTTGGGAAATATTTCAAAATATGTGAAAGAAAATATTTTAGGAAAAGGGATGAAGATACTTTGAGTAAATTTGAGACAAGATCAAATGAAGGAATATTTCTGGGTTATTCAACTACAAGAAAATCTTATAAGTACTATAATAAAAGGTTAGAGAAGATAATTGAAAGTGTGAATGTCAAAGTGGAAGAAGATTACTCTCAACTTTTACACAAAGATGACATGTACTCAAAATTCCTTGTTTATGAAGAAAAGGAAGTATCTACAAAAGAAAAGCCACAAGAGGAAACTGATGCTGATGAAGAAGATAAATTAGTCACTACTCCAAAATCACCACCAAAATTTGTCAAAAGAGATCATTTTGAGAAGAAAATTCTTGGAAACTATGGCGATAAAAAAATTACACCTTTTCCTTACTTAAGTTGGGAATAATTAATGATAAATTGGACTTGATATTACCTTGATCTAGCCCTTTAAAAGATAAATAAACCTAAATTTTCCTTAATTTAGTGTTGTAAAGTGTATTTATTTACACCTTCACATTAAATTTTGGAGGCTTGAAAATTAAGTGGACCTAATCTAGTGTTGTAATGTGTTTTACACATTCACATGGGATATAGGGCCCTTCTAAGCTAAATAGACCCATTTTTTCTTAATTTAATGTTGTAAAGTGCATTTATTTACACTTTCACATTGAATTTTGGGCCCTATTGCATTTATGACCTTTATATCATCATTAATAGTCCCCTAAGGCCCTATATTGTGTATCCCAAGGCATATTTCAATAAAAAATTTGATAAGATCAACAAATAAACTTAATTTACATGCTCTCGGACACTTTAGCTATTAAAATAGGCCCTATGGGACCCATACTTCAGCTTGGGCATATGAGTCCCATCCAGGTGGGATCCATATGCCACTAGTGGTGTATGAGTCCCATTTGGCCTATTTTTAAGGTTTTGAGCCAAAAAAATGGGTTTTAAGTTCAAATTTCATGTATGTCAGCCTTTGGGATCTAATACACGGGATATTAGATGGATTACCTATATAAATGAGGTCTCAAATCATTATTTCATATAAGTCTTCATGATATCAAGTCAAGCACTCAAGAGTTAGGCATTCCAAGACTTTACAAGATCATTAAGATAGCATTCAAGATCATTTTTAAGGCATTCAAGAGTAGGTTTCTTCATCAATTGTTGTAGCAATTCAAGATCCACCATCATGTCAAGGATATCAAGCATCAAGCATGTTATTGAGCTAATGTTGTGATGTAGCATTGAAGATCCTAGATCAAGCATTTTTCTACACCTATTGTGAAGATCAAGATCTACATCCTTCATGACCATTTCATGTTGAGTTGTAGATTTACAAGGAATAATTATCCATGATTAATGTTTCATGTCCTTGTTTCATTGTTTCATCATTTGGTTTAATTACCTAAACAAGGTTTGACCAAGGAAAACTCCTATTCCCTAACAATCAACTCTCTCTCTCTCTCTCTCTCTCTCTCTCTCTCTCTCTCTCTCTTTGTGTGATTATAGATCTAGGTGTCTTGGAGCATGAAGGACCTTATGAAGATTAGGTTACAAGCTTGGAGAAAGTTGTAATTTTTCCCTCACTTGCAAGGTTGTAATCTTCACTAAAAAGTCACCCACAACCCTGAAATCAGAGTTTCAAATCTAGAAAAAAAGAGGAATAGGAAGAGCAGACATTGAAGACTAGATTTAACCTTTGAAGCTCCAAAAAATCCTAACTAGACTCATACGCCAGTATTGGTGTATGAGTCCCAGTTTAGGTCATGTTTTAGATTTTTGCAGCTTCAGATACCCTTTTTTATTAGAAAATATGGTACAAAATGATTGAAGCATACAATCTTTTACACAAATAATCTTCTGCATTGCAGATTTCACGCCATACTTTAGTCTATGTATATATAGATTGTAGTTTTCCTATAATCTAGGAAACCACTTAACTATAAAATCTATTTAAGTGGGGTGAGTACAACTCATGTAAACCACTAACAATACTATTTAATATGAGTTGTTCATTCAACCAACTCATTTACATATAGTAATATTACCACATCATAATTCATCAATAACCATGTGAACACTGATTCCCAACATCCCCCCCTTAGTGTGAACATGGTAAGAACTCACACCCTACAACTGCAGTAGGCCTAACTCTCTTCAGGCTCATGATCTTGATTCAAAATGAAAGGAACCACCCATCAACCTTTCATGTTTTTCACACAAGCTTACAACAAAACTGGACATGAACAAGAACCCACCAACTGTTGACCTCATGTGGTTTTTTGGATCCTCCCAAAAACCCTTTCAAGATCTATGAATTGCTTTACATTAGTGCTTTTTTTCATTACACTATTTTACACTAGGGAAGTTATATAGGAATCAACATTCATATTGCAAAATGGAATGGAACATTAGTTATATTCCCCCCCCGCAATGTGAAATTTTCACTTATCCACACAACATGTAACATTGAAAAATAAATCATATCAAGTTGCATATTAGAAAATAAAATGCCACCAAAGCTAACGAGCAACCTCATCATTGGTGACTGATGAGAGGACGTTGATTGTCGTCCAACCTCTGTTGCCTCCATCCTCCAATTAGTTTGCTAATTACTTAGAAAACTTATCTTTTGAGGCTCATATTGTCAATTGTGAGGAAAAATACATCCTCCTCCAATGAAGCAAAGAACACAAATGAATCAAATTGGCCTCAATGGTCTGCAAACAAGGAAATAAAACACCAATCTGAAGAAGGAAATGAATCTAGCCCTTTCTCGTGAGACAGTGATGTTATTCAAGCAAAAAAAATGCTAACTGTAGTGACTCACCAAGAACACTATAGGAGAATCTCAAGCCTCTTACAACCACAAACATTACAATTTATAGCAAGCACCTCTAGATTGAAAATATGATGCCAAATTTGACTAATGAAATCAACACCTTTATCGTGCACAACATTTGCAATAGGCTTCCATGCCTCCACTTGTTTGGATACCCTTGTGCAGTGGAAGAGACCTCCACGGCTTGCTCTTTGGAAATAGTAAAGAATTAAGTCAACGATCACATTGACCCGATCAAAATGTGTGCAAGTATCTCTAATACAGGGGAAATCGATCTAATGAATGAGAATCGATCATTAGAATGAGTGTCTGCCATGATTCAAAAGAATGGGTTGCCAAATAGGGATGAAATTTGGCCAAAACTATTGGTCATGATGCTCCTCAACCAGAAAACGTATGAAGCCTCTGGCCAAACAAGCTAGATATCAGGCAATACAAATTTATGAATAGTCTTTGACTCCAACCAAAGTAGCCTTCCAAACACCTTGCAAAGAGCTTACAAATTCTATGATGATGATTTCCTACAAAATCTTCACCACTATTTTCTCCACAACTAGCATCTCACAAAGTTAATTGACATTTCTCATAATGGAAGTAAATCCATCATAAATTTAATTACTAACCTTTATCAATTTCGAGCACAATGTTAGCTTGTTGATCGGTTCCTTCTAGGATTTCCTATAGCTTCATCAACCAATAATGATTATCGCCTCCTCCAAATATATCGATACTGCATCTATAATGAGGTGTTGAATTGTATGCTTCTGATATTGCATTGTCTTCTATGTCCTCCACACCTTGACAACCTGAAATCAAACTCCTGCTCAAAACATTAAATACAAAAAATGTTGCATCTGTAGACACTAGTGCACGCAGTGGCCCAATGCTCTTCTTCTCAAAGCAACGGTAGGAAGTTCCTTAGAAAAAAAAATAGTTTGATGCCTTCATGAGTGCTCACTAGTCGCTCCCTTATGGGAAGGATTTAATTGGATTGATTTGTATATCCCTTGTGGATCTGCAATGACTTGATCATTTATTAACTTTGGTGACTTAGGATCTACTTCAGTTTTCACTCCAAATGTGCATTGCTAACTCCTTTGTGAGCATCCCACGCAACACCACACACATATTCAAATATAAATGCTTTGCTAGAGGGCAGATTGAAACTGAATTAAACACGTCCAACACATTATCTCACCACCAATGGATTTGTAATGGTGTTCCCAGATGCACTACCATGTCACTATCATCTGATTCAAATAGCAAACTATTTTTCTTTTCTAGCAACTTCTTCATTATTTCCTCACAGGCCTAGCATCATGAACACTCTAATACCATATTAGAAAATATGGTACAAAATAATTGAAGCATACAATATTTTACACAAATAATCTTGTGCATTGTAGATTTCACACCATACTTTAGTCTACATATATAGATTGTAGTTTTCCTATAATCTAGGAAACCACTTAAATATAAAATCTATTTAAGTGGGGTGAGTACAACTCATGTAACCCACTAACAATACTATTTAATATGAGTTGTTCATTCAACCAAATCATTTACATATAGTAATATTACCACATATTAATTCATCAATAACCATGCGAACACTAATTCCCAACATTTTTTGGAAACCAGTTCCTACACAGAAACTCAAATCTGGGACTGATTCACCCAGACTGGAAAATGAGTCCTAATAGGCCTAAATTTTATGTTATTCAACATTTTAGACTTCCATTCAAGCTCTCATAGGCTTCCAGGTGCTCCTCTATACTTTTCCAATTTGTTGTTATGATTTATTTGCATTTATAGTTTATTTGGTGAAGTTTTATGCATCATTGAGTTCAATCATTAGATCTTGCATTTCATACATTCTTCCAAGCCCTATCTTGGTGGTGAACCCCTCTTGTAATATGAAATAATACCTTAGGACAATCCCTTAGAAGATCTCTTTCTCCCATTATCATCATTTGATTGAGATCTCTAGGGCATCCTTGAATGTGGAGTATAAAAAGCTTGTTTCCTTAGGTCCTAAACCCTAGGGGTGACAATTTTCTATCCTATAGAAATAAAATTGATGGTGTCATGAATACAAGAAAGCTTGCTCAACAAGAACAGGTAAAATATTCTATACTATCTAAAATAGAGCCTAAATATTATGAAGCTAGTAAATATGAAAGATGGATTGAAGCCATGTGAAAGAAGAAATGAGTCAAATAGAGAAAAATTAGACTTGGAAACTTGTTCCTAGGCTTGATGATAAGAGTGCCATAGGATCAAAATGGGTATTTAGAAACAAACTCAATGAAGATGGGAAGATAACAAGAAAAAAAGCTATATTAGTCTGCAAGGGTTATGCTCAAGTTGAGGGTATAGATTTTGATGAGACATTTGCATCATGTAGCTAGACTTGAAGCTATTAGAATGTTTCTTGCATATTCAGTTTATAAATTTTTTAAAGTATACCAAATGGATGTAAAATCTACATTTCTTAATCGCTATTTGGATGAGGAAGTTTACATAGAGCAACTTGAAGGGTTTAAGAAAGGTGTTGCTAACAACAATTTTTATTTCAAATGTGAAGGTGAGCATATATTGGTTGTCATTGTTTATGTTGACGATATTATTTTTGGTAGCAAATATGATGAAATGTGCAAAGGTTTTGCTACTGCAATGCAAAAAGAGTTTGAGATGTCCATGTTATGAGAATTAACATTTTTCCTTGGTTTACAAGTCAATCAGTTAGACACTATAATTTTCATTTCTTAGACAAGTATGTGTAGGAAATTTTAAATAAATTCAAGATAGAAGATTAGAAGCCAATTAGCACACCTATGGTCACTCTATGTAGGTTCAACAAAGATGATAAATCTGAATTAATAGATAAATTATTATACAAGTCTATGATTTGAAGCCTTGTATATCTTACTGCAACAAGGCTTGATATCATGCAAGCAATTTGCATGGTTGCTAGATTTCAAGATGCTCCTAAGGAGACACATGTTAAAGCTATGAAGAGGATTTTTAGATACTTGAAGAGTACATTAGAACATGGTCTATGGTATCCAGTTGGTAGTGATTTCACTTTAACTACATACACTAATGTAGATTGAGTTGGTTATGTGGATGAAAAAAAGAGTAGTAGTGGCGGTGCCTTCTTTCTAGGAGATAGATTAGTAGCATGGTTAAGTAAGAAACAAGAATTAGTTTCTTTATCAATTGTTGAAGCTAAATGTATTGCTATTGTATCTTGTTGTACAAGAAGGTGTTATGGATGAAACAAACACTGCAAGATATTAAGGTGAATTTTGATAGGCTAGTCATAATTTTTTGTGATAATCCTAGTGCAATAAATATCTCTAAGAATCTTGTTATGCATTCTAGGACAAAGCACATATCTATTAAATATCATTTTCTTAGGGAGAAAGTTGTCTCACATGAAGTCAAACTAGAATATGTTTCTACAAAGGATCAATTAGCAAATATTTTCACAAAACCCCTTCCAAAGGATTCATTTGAATAACTTAGAGAGAAATTAGGAGTTGTTCCTTTTCCTCTTTCCACTTGACTATAGAAGGTAATCATCTAGGGGGAGCATCATAGAGTAATTATTTATCCCTAGTCTTTCCCTTTGAAATTGATGTCAAAGAGCGAGAGTATTATTTGAATATGGAAAATATATGTTGATTTGTGTTAGGGGGAGAATAAAGAAAATAATGGATTATTATTGTAGAAATGGGATCATGTTGTGATGTTTGACATGAATAGTGTTGTCATTCATATTTAAGGTTTCAAAGGTTTTCAAAGTTTTTCCATTTTTAGAGGTGTTGCCATCAATGACAAAGGGGGAGATTGTTGGAATTATTTTCATTGATGTCAAATAATAATCATGTTGATCATTGATGTCCTTGGATGTGCTCTGAACTATTATTTGTAGTTGCATTAGAAGTCCTGAAGAGTTTTAGAAGTTTAGGTTTTGAGCCTCGAGCTTACCTCATATTGCTTTCCAAAGAAGGAAGGAAGGAGTTAGTATTTTTTGAGCCAAGTTTGGTCAAGCTTCAGACTTCAAACTTTAGTCTTACCTTATACTATAAGGTTTCAGAATTCAGTCATAATTTATGCCGAATCTTAAAAAAATTAAGTAATGTGTTAATTATGAAAAGGCATCAGATAATGGAGCTAAGGCTTACACATTATAATTGTCAAAAATTAGTGGTCGACATTAAGGTTTATGCATTAATGTAAATTTAAAGTATGATGCATGTATTAAACCCAAACCTTGACACCCGAAAAGGTTTTGTAGTTTGCGTGTTGGAGTTAAGGCTTTCACCTTAATATAAAATTAAGTATGATGAATGGTGGAAACCCAAAGGTTGATACCCGAAAGGGTTAAGTATGCCCGAAGGAATTTTGGGAATCATAGTCAAAAGGTTGGCTTACACCTTTTCAAAGGTAGGTAAGTGGTAAGTGGTAAGAGTGGACTCTAACATTTGACAACTTAAAGGGTTATTCAAAGTTTTGGTGATCGAATGAATAGTTTGTGGCTTAAGCTAAAGTGATAGATGGTAAGGGTTAAGGCCAATGGCTAAAAATTGATAGAAGTAAAGTGTCTCTAACATTTGTGTTGAAAATTACCTCTCAAGTCCTTCATAGTACTTCATGTAAAAGGTAAGAGGTATTAGCGACTCTTGACACCCAAAGGAAAGGAAGCATAAAGTCGACGAAATAGAAGAAGCTTTTACAATGAAGATCAATGATGTTGATTTAAAGGAAGGTTGATACAATAGCTACAATTTAAAGTTAATGTATTTTAATGAGTACCCTCGGATCATGGCAGCATGCGAAAGATCAAGGGTTTTCATTCAAAGTGTGTAAATAATTATTTTCAAAGGTCAAGATTTGATGGGTAGTTCCAAAATGGAAGCTGATTCAAGTATTTTCTTGATAAATCAACTAATTTGATAGTTGTGATGTAGTTAGGGTTCTTGTAATGGTGAAATGGTTACTATTGCAGTTAGAATGGGTATGTGAGTGGGTGCCAAATTTTTTTTTATTACATGTGTATTGTAGAGATATTAATGAAGTATTAGTCTAACATATGCATGTTGCTGAATTGAATGATTGTTCAGGAGTGTTATAGGATATTGTGATATACAATAATCTATCAAAATGATGAAAATTGAAGTATGAGTAGAGAGAAACAGAGTGTAGAGAAAATTATGTAGTTTAATGATTTGAAAAGGTGCATTTTTAGGTTGATGTAGTACCAATATCAACACATATGAACTTGTAATGTTGTAGAGGTTGATGCCTCAGAAAGGTTGATTTGGTGCTTAATTAGGTGTGTAGTGTACCATGAGGTTGGTGTGTTAAAACATTATCTTGGGTGTAAATGTACTTGTAAGTGGCTGCTTGCAAAACCTAAGGATTGGCCACACCAAGCCATAATGTGAGTGCATTATAACATGCTTGTGTTATGACTTTTTTGAAATTTAAAAGATGGGTGACCTTTTTTTGGCCCCCATCTTTCTACACTCGCCCAGGTATAAAGATGATAGAGATAGATGTATGCCCTAAAATTTGGAAAATGACCTGTACAAGGGCAGACTCACCTAAGGGCGAATGGTTCTTTGCACAAGGGTTGAAAAAATTAATGTTTGAGTTTCTGAGTTAATGTTTAAGGTCTCTATTTCATGTTGCATATAGATGCTTTCAATTAGAGATTTCTATAATTTAATCATTAGAGGAAAATACAATTTGATGAGAAACAAGCAAAATGATAACTTTTTAGATGCAATTTTGTTTGAATTTTTTGATGTAAATGATTGAAAGACACTAATATGCAGACTATTATGTAAAATGAATGCAATATGTATGCAAAATTTTTGGTTTTTTGAGATTTTAAATGATGCAAGATGCAAATTTGAAACCGTAAATGAGATTCAAGACTAACTAATGTAAATCCTAGATCTAGGGTTTTAGAGACTTTCAAATCATAATTTATGATGTACAATGTCACATTCACCAAAATTAAATGATGGGAAATATTTATGTGTGTAGGGGTTTTGATATGCAGTTTTTATCAATATGGAATGATCTAACACACGTACACTTTCCCTAATTTCATTAGAAAAAGAGATCCGCCAAGGATACGATTGAATTTCAACCTTGAGGTGAGTCAACCCTATTAGGAAGATCTACTATTTTCTTATGACATAAATGACTGATTGGCTATTTTGGGAGATAAAATTGAATACCCTAACAAACTAGATAGCATTAGTAACACTTGAAATGCAAAATATTACATGATAATAAATATGGAAATAGTAATTTGTAGGATAATTTGAGAAGGGAAGAATGGTGTGCACATGTGATCAAAAGTGGGTTTTGAGCTCTGTCACATGATTGATTTTCCCTAGGGTGAATGGGTCCTATTTGAGGGGTGCAAAATATGATTTTGCAGTCCTCAGATCCTAGATCTAAGCTTTCGATTTCTCTAATTTTGAATGTCAAAAAGCTAGAAATAAATTTTGAATCCAAGTTTCCATGGCTTGACAACAATGATGACAACTTTGCAAAATTGCTCCTTTGATCAATCTTCAGTCCTTCTTCACCTGCAAATCTGCACACACAAAGAGAGGAGAATTTTTTTTGTTTTTGTATGAATAGGGTTTTGCCTTAGTCAAACCCATGTTGGTAATTAAACCTTGATAATAAAATAATGGTAAATGGAGGGAATTGATGAATGAATAAAGCTATGTCACAACTCACCAAACCCTTAATGGCTCCCCTTAGAGGACTGAAGTCTAACACATCTCTCTAAGGCTTGGATCTTGCATGAATTGGCTTGATTGGATGATTGATTTGATGCTTGAATTCTTGAAACCTACATCACAATGTTAGCTCCAAAACATGACATGAACACACATGAACTTTGACATGATGATCCAATATCAATTGCTACTATAGATGATTGATAAATCTACTCTTCAATTCTCTTGACAATAATTTTTTCTCTTGTGAAAGTTGCTTAATGCTAGATCTAATTATTAGATTTAAATTGATCAAAAGACCTTATATTTATATGCGTTTATCTAATTTCTCAAAAATTAGATTCCAAAAGCTGGCATTTGGAACTTGAATTTGAATCATTAAAATTTTTCTAAAAATATATTACAAATTGGGTCTTGGTACTTAAGGATGACCCATTCACCCTTGGGAAAATGGGTCTTGGGGCCTGAATCCAGGAAACACAATTTCCAAGGTGTTTTAATTAATGTTTGTGATTATTTACTACAAGTTTCCCTTTCGGAAAATGAGAATAATAAGGATTTGTAATGCATAATTTGGAAAATTAGAAGCTTAATTAAGTCTATTAATTAAGGGACCCAAACATAGTGTGAAATTGTAAAGGTATATAATTTTATACAGATAATTAGTCTTCTTTTCAATAATGATTTTTTGATTTCATTGGGTTGTTTGGTAAGTGTCATAATAGTGAATATTTGAATCTTGCTTCTATGCTTTGTGTTCGAATGATATAAATTGCTAAGCCTCAATGTTTTGGAATTGCTCATGCCTAATAGAGATAATTTCCAAGAATCTTGCCTCTATGGAACCTTTCTTTGTTCTTAGCTAAGCTTATAGATGGAAAAACCTAATTGTTGGTTCATAACATCAAGTAAAAGGGCAGTTAGTGAGGATAGAGTGGAAAACACTAAGATGGTTGAGCACCTAATGATTGGTTCAAAATAATTTCTGGTGGAAGTATTTGTTACCTTTCTAGAGTTGTAGGTATTATGTTGATGCCTAGACCTGATAAGAATATTGATTGGTTATGTAATGAATGTGGTAAGTATGATTTAGATTAGATGACATTTTAAGTGCTTAAAATTTAAATTGAGCAGAAGTTGAAATATAAATTGAAAATTAAAAACTAAAATTGATGGTTGGTCTAGATGTTTAGAAATGGAATCTAAATAGATATCATAATTTTTTATTTTGGTTTAAAGGGACTAATGCTATTGATGAAAATTTAAGTGTAAGTGTATGCAAAAACTTGTTGAAGACTAGAACATGATCAAGGTAGAGGTTTTTAGCTGATTGTCATTGGCGAGTATGATGGAATCTTACACACACTATGTAGGTTCTTAGATCTCACATTTCACATATAGTTTGGACAAGTGTATTCTACGAGTGTATGCTTTGTGCCTATTTGAATGTTATAGTCGACTAACTATTTCACATATAGTTTGGACAAGTGTATTATACGAGTGTATGCTTTGTGCTTGTTTGAATGTTATAGTTGACTAATAATATGCTTTAAGTTTACTCTCATTTCAAAAGATAAATGAATTATATAATTAATTATTTAGCATAATGTGATGTTCTAATTATTTTAGTGTTTATTTAATAAAGACGGTAGGATTAGATCTCTTCCAAGTGGGGAAGGATGTCGCATCTCATTTTATTTTGTTGGTTGGTAGAATTGTCCTTGAACGATTAATATAAAATGAATCTATAATTACCAAAGAAGGACTAATCGATTAACAACAATTGGAGAGATCACAATTGCATTGGCAATCTTCCTCTAAATTTTAATTGAGGTATAACTCCCTCTTCTAATATAATTTTGATTTTTTGAAAATATTAAAGTGGGGGTATAATTTTGACCAAAAAGAAGGAAAGGAAAACTAACATATACTCATAGCCATGAAATAGATGTGGAAGAAACTACATTTAAAAATAAAGAGAACTAACTTCAATGCTGAAAATGGACTAGCGAACAATTAATATCATAGCTCATAGACTAGACTATCAAAGCTTGCTGACTTGACTCAATACAATCATAACATTTGCTATAAATAAATGAATCAAACACCATTGAAAAACACATCCTGACAAGGAAGGAATATTCAAATGTTTATCTAAGCTCATATACTTATTCAAAAACATTAGTATCTAACTGTGCGAACCCCAATCCTAATACCTGCAAAACAAAGAGAACAAACACATTAAGTTAGATATTGCAAGCATGAACAAGGATTCCCCATGAAATCCATTTACAAACTTCAAATTAGGAATGAAAACAATGAAGAACACAATGAAACAAGAAAATATAGATTCAATCCTAATTAGAATAGCAAACATGATCCCATGGGGAATTGGTGCCAATTTGATGTGAAAATTGGCCCTTTCCCAATTCCTAAGATGCAAGCTTGATACGTTGATGATTATTGATCCACTTTGTTGATGAAGGATGAGAGCTCCAAGCCAAAAATCTACAAAAACCTAACTAAGAACTCAATGGTGATGGATGGAAATGGCTAAATATTTTAGCATAATAACTTTGCATAATTTGTGGATGATTAAATGAGGATATGAGCTCTTTATTTATAGAATGCCAAGATGGATGAATGTCCAAATTTGAGCAATGTGGGACTAACATTCATCCAATGGCATGATGCCACTTGTCAATCTATGAATGGATGGAGGATGTGCAAGATTTGGGGATTGTGCCAATAAATGCATATTTTTGAATTTCAAATTTGTTGAAATGACTTGCAAGAGGGAAGGGAAAATGCAATAAATTCCACTTGGCTCAAGACAACGGACATGTAAGATGAAGTTATTGCCTTGTTGGATGTACATACATGTTGAAATTTTTGAATTCAAATTTGAGGGAATATTCCAAAAGATGCATTGTGAGGAAAATAGAGATTTAATAAATGAATTAAATCTATTTTCATGTGCAACTTGCAAAATCTAGAGGATGTGACATGATAAGAATTAAATTAATCAAGGATTAATTAATTTAATAGGAGATTAGATGATGTGACCTATTTGACTCAAATTTATGGATTTATTTAAATCAAATGAGAGGAATATGATAAGAGATTAATTAAATAAGGATTTTGATTTATTTAATTAAAAGAGATGGTGTTAGATTAAATCAAATAAGATTTCAATTTAATTAATTTAATGGATAGACTTTAGAGATTTAATCAAATAAAATTAATTATTTAATTAAATAGGGATAATTAGATCAGATGGATTGATTTAATTAACAAAAGAAATTGACTTAATTAGATAAAATGATTTGTTTAATTAAGAGAGGAATATTGATGATTTTAATCAGATAAGGAGATTTGATTAAATGGTTAGACCGAGGGATGATTCAAGATGAAACGATGTTAGTAGTCAGGATCAAGTGCATAATGTCAATCGGTATATTTTACGTGTCTACATTTTGCCCCTCTTTGAAGCAATGCACTTGTTGCGTTGGTTAAAAGAATAAACAATCTTGATCAAAGCCGAAATATTTTGCTATTTAAAAACTTTCCCCATTGTTTCCTAGTAAGAGAAAACATGCCATTATAATGCCCCCTCGAGAGATTGGACGAAAATTTTAATTTTTGGGTGATCTCGCGAAAAAAGAGGACAAAGTGCCCGAAAGATCCAAAAAGGCTCCAGGAGGCTAAAAATGTGTCTAAACACAATAAAATGATGTAGAAAAGGCCTTAACTAGACAAAAACAAGTTCGGGAGTCCAAAACCCTAGCAGGACAGCTAATCAGGGTGAAAAAACCTTAATTTTTAGGCTTAAAAGGGGCCTGAGGGGTCACTTTCAAGTCATTTTCACACACTTCCAATAGTAACCTCAAGATTTGAGCTCAGACCCCTTGACAATATGGCGCAACGACAACTTCCCTTGCATATTTCTGACCGAGTTTAGACGTACCAGTGGCCACCTGACATTGGGGCACTGGTAAGTGACCCTCACCTAAGCTTCATTTTTCATTTATTGCTTCATTTAATGCTTTTAAAGGTCAGTCTGCCTACAACGGCACTATATAGCATCACTCAAAAATAAAACTGTGCCATGTAGTGCAATTTTGCACCGCTGCGGTGCAGTTTGGAGTTTAAAAACTTTGACGTTGAGCTCAGGGTTGGTGGGGTGGTTTGAATAAGTGCAACACAGCAGTCCTGATTCCACCCAAAGTGCGCCGCTGGATGAGAAAGTGCATCGCGACGGTGCGATTTTTCTCTTTTAAGCCCTAGCATTGGAGTTTGATTAGAAATCAAATTGTGACACCATCACGAGTTGCACTACTGGAAAGGTTTCTGGAGCGTTTGGCGAATAATTTTTCAAAAAATTTAACATGGTGACCTTCCTTGATGCAGGATGCAGCAAGGGAGCTCTACTCCCGAGAGCATAGGTCGCGAGACTTGTCTGGCTTTTTGCAGGACCTGAGTGACAGGGACCAAGATCGACTTCAAATTGTGGGGTTATGGTACATTGCATATGCAGCACCCATTCGCACTCACCTAGGGATGCTATCAGCGCTGGATGAGAGATGGGACAACGAGACCTCTTTGTTTCACCTTCCCACTGGTGAGGTCACCATCACCTTAGAGGATGTTTGGCACATTTTGCGATTGTTGATTCATGGCCGACGAGTCATTTTTGATATGGATGAGGGGCGCAAGGCCTGCCACAGAGTCCTCGCTACATAAGACATCATCTTCTGTGAGGGACAGATAGAGCTCGAGCGATAGAGGATCCTTGCACCTCCCTACCGCTGGGTGATTGCATCCATCATTTTGGGTCTCATTGCCCTTGACAAACAAGGCCGATACTTTAGTTCCGGCTGGGGATATTGCTGGGAGCGGATGGTTCAAGACAGGTCGGTTCATTTTGCTTGGGGGCTAATTCTTCTAGCTTCATTATACAAAGACCTCCATGAGTTCATCTACATGGATGGCAGATCACTCAGAGCAGGGGTGACTCTTCTTCACGTCTGGGCATGGAAGCACATTGCTATGTTGTGGCCGTGCAATTCTGATGGTTCCAGACAATCCCCTCATGTGGCGATACAAAGGCAATGTGTCCTTTACACACATCGACAAGCATGGGATCCCTCATTGGAGGAGGGTTCTTGATGAGATGCAGATTTTTACCTAGCGATCGTACCTTGGTCGGCCTAGATGGGCTGATGATACCGATCAAATGTTCTATTGCCACCAGGACCAGTTCATGTAGGGGCGAGAGCATACAATGATTGAGAGGTGCATGTTTGGGTGCGTGTAGCATCAGTTCGGGGAGCCCTAGGATCACCTCGATGATGATTACGTAGCCATCTTTGCCTGCAGCATGACACAGGTGTCATTGGGGTAGTATATTCCTGCTTTGGAGGTAGTGGATAGCTTCAGGAAATTATTGGCTCAACTGTGGGCCTACGATCAGGGACTCATAAATCCAGGGACAACTCAGGCCTACAGGGATTGGTTTCGACCTCTGCTTCGAGTGACCATTCTAGGAGCAGTCCCAAATCTATGGAGAGTTAGGGGCAGGGGAGGAGGATGAGGATGAAGGGATGAGGTTCGACAGGATCAACTAGTTGTGCCTCTAGTTCAACTAGGGCAGGGTGATGTTCTAATGCCAGACCAACAACAGGTGCCACCAGGTGTACCACCACAAGGCTAGGATCAGTCTTGGGTGTAGCCGTAGGTACATCCAGTCAGACAGCCAGATCCTTAGGATGTGTTGATTGTGCAACTATAGGCTCAATTCCAGGCCGTGATAGCTAAGTGAGATCAGGCGAGGGTCGAGAGAGAGCAGCTTAGGGCCGAGAGAGATCAGGCGAGGGTTGAGAAAGAGCAGCTCAAGGCCGAGAGAGATCAGGCCATACAACAGAGACAGGCTGTAGAGCTACAGGAAGCTATAGAGTTAGGTAGGAGACAACAGCTAGAGAGCATGATAGCCTCCTCCTCCTAGGGTACAGTGTCAGTTAGATCATATAGGGATGCCATCCGAGAGGCTGAGTACTACCAAAGGCATTATCATGAGGCCGTACCCAGAGGAGGACGAGTCCTAGAGTACTTGCAGTAGACTAGCTACAGACCAGCAGAGAGTCACAGTGATAGAGGCGAGGGTAGCATACATGGGGACAGAGCTTGACCGAAATTCTATGATACTTTTTGTGTCGTATGGGCTCTTTTTTGATAGCCCGATGGGCCTTTTGTACTGATTGAAATACATGTACAGTGATCCGATTTATTCTTTGTACTATGACAGTTGCATTATTGATGATATATATATATATATATGAGCCTATGATGATTTTGATGTGATGCGATGTGTACTCTTTATTTATGCATGGATGATTTTACTTCTATATGTTGTGCAATGATGCTTTTATGGATGCATTTATTTCTGATGATGTATGCATTATGATTATGACTAACAGATCTATATTATGTTTAACCTATGATATGCAAATGTGATGTGCAATGAGGCTGTCTATATGATGATCTATTTTATGTTGATGCAAATGGTGATGTGATATGTGATATGGATGGTATATACGTGAAATTTTATGTGAATTATGCTTATATATGAAATGATTATGGATGGATGTATGCTTTGTATGTAATGAATTATTTATGCTTATGCGGAATGAATGATTTATGAGATGATGTGGATTATGTAATATGAATGTGATGGTCATGATATGATGCAAATGAGATGGTTTATTTATGATGCTTAGAATAAAAAATATTATTATCCTAAACATATTAAATGATGATGTAATGTATGTGATGAATTTAATATGATGTAATGGTATGTAATGATATGATAATGTTTTATGCAAGATGAACCTAATGCGTGAGATGACTTTATGATGTTATGCAAGTATGTAAGCAATGGATTATCTTATAATGCTTATGTACCTATTATGTATGATTATGCAGTATGTGATAATGGTGAAATGATTATGAAATGCTTATGCAAATGAATGTTATGTGATGATTTATGTAATAAATGCAATGTTATGCAATATAATGGATGAGATTCTATAAAATGGATGTGCCTATTTATGAAGAATGCCCATGATAACCTGTTTATATGATGATTGAAATGCAATGCATGTGTTTCCTATATGATATGCTTATGCAATATGCTAATGATTTGTGGATGCAGGATCGATGACGATGATGGTGGTGGTGATGATCAACTGTCATAGTACCTTGTTAGTGCGGTGAGAAAGAAGAGAAGAAGTTATTTCAACAAGACACAAGATGATGCAAATGCAAATGATGATGATGATTACTTGTTGAGGAATTGGGATTTTCAAAGGGCCAATTTTTCTTATGATTGATAACACACGTGGTACGATGCATCAAGGTATAGAAAACTAGGATGGCGTTGTACCTAGTGAGATGGAATTTGATTTGACAAGCAAATAGGAGTATCCTTGTTCACACCTAACATACAAAAACCTTGCTAGGATTCACTTTAGAAGTTTCAAACACCTCAGACCAAAACACGAGAAGGTAAACCTTTCAATGCAATAGTCAACAAGTTGTCCAAAACCTCCTCCATACATACCTAACAAAGCAAGTATTCGCCAAGGTTATATTACAAGCACGTCTAACAAGCATAGCAGACAAAAAGATAATGATTGTTGCCCCATTCCTATTTCTCTAAATCCTCTTGTTCAGATATCATCGAGAAGTCCTTGAAATAAGCGCAATAAGATAAGTCAAAAGATAAAGACGAAGTAAACAAACAAGCTGATGCTCTTCAATACCGCTAATGAAAAGAGGATGTGTTTTCAAAGGATAAGAACCGAAACTTATTACCAAAAGATAATGCCCATTGTAGGAAGGATTCATCCTAGGACATGTTAGTGGATGGTGGCATGTCATTTAATTTATCTAAAGTGTTCTAAATGATGATTGATATGGGACCAATTGGATGATGAGCTACCGATACAAAGCGATGACCAACTTGCTTATGTACTGACCTAGACCTAAGACTTTGATATTTTGACTTTCGACCTGCTAGACTTGTTTCTGATTGTTTCACCAAAGGTTGAGAATGACGATCAGTTTATTATGAATGTTGTTATTGCGGGTGTAAGCGAGATGAGATGGATGGATTTTTTCAAATATTTGGATGTTTTTGATTCTTTTTGAGATGTTTTGAGGCTATTTTTGGTATTTTTTGAGATTTTGCAAATGTTTTGATTTTTTGATTTTCTGATGTTTTTGGATTTTCCAAGATTTTGACCAAGAGACTAACCTAAAGACCTATCCTAGGGGCCTCAGGGGCTGATCAACAAATTAGCCTTGCCTACGTTATATACACAGAAACCACGTAGTTCGACTGACAAGTAGATGGAGATATACATGATGAAATGTCAGTTTATTATGACAGACTCCTATAGGACTAACCTAAATGTCTCGGGGGATGATCAAAGATCAACCTTGCATATGTTCAAGCTCAGAGATGATGTAGTTTGACAAGACGACCCTGTTTTTGGCTTTTTGAATGACTTTTTGACCTATTTTTGGATTTTGATAATTTTTGATTTTTTTGGATTTTCTAATTTTTTTATGTTTTTGGATTTTTTGATTTGAGGACTTTAAGATCATACATGAATCTAATCTAATAAGAACATGCCCCTAGCATGGTGTAATAGACTACTATGATAAAGGCAGGACAAGCTGACCTTGAGGATGGCCGAGTAGTAGTAGGAGGGATCATGATACGAAAACATGACCAAGCTATGGTGTGGATACGAGTGGATGAGTGATGGATAGAGATCTAGATGTGATGGATGATGGATGGATGATGCAGAACAAGCCGTAAAGATCTTGATGGATGGAAAGTGCTTATTTACGCAAGGTGCCTATTTTCCAGGTTTTCACCAAGGTACTTGCCCAAAGTGCCACCAAAGTGGTTTTCACTAGAGGACGATTTTTTTCTTTACTGTTTTCAATCCTTTTTATGATTTTTTGGATTTTTTGGATTTTTTGGATTTTTGCTTTTTTTGTTGTTACCAAGACGCTTGATTACCAGGTTTTCATCAAAGTAACCATTTTTTCAAGACATTTTCTTTTTTTTTTGGATTTTTGGTTTTATACCTTGAAAGATTTAGGCATAAAACTTTTTGAGATGAGCACTATTCATGGGCTCTTGCAGAGGTTCCCCTTTGGGTGTTGATAACTGATATTCCCCTGACTTGTAATTTGTTGTGATAACAAATGGTCCTAACCAATTAGGTTCAAATTTTCCTTTGCTGCTTGGGTTTGGGACATTCTTCTAATTTTATTTTAACACCAGTTCTCCAACTTTGAAGGTCCTGCTTCTGATTTTCTTATTGTAGCTCCTTTTGAGTCTATTATGATAGACTTGCAAATGATTCAAAGCATCTATTCGTTGCTCATCCAGTAGCTCCAGCTCATTCAATCTTAACACTCGATACTCTTCATCTGTGATGAGGTTCTTCGGTGATATCTTGAGTGATGGGATCTTGATCTCAATGGGGAGTATTGCTTCTAATCCATAAACTAGGGAGAAAGGGGTGGTGCCAGTGGGTGTGTAGATGCTAGTTTTATAGGCCCAGAGGGTGGGATTAAGCTGCAGATGCTAGTCACGACCTACGTCATTAACTATTTTCTTGAGGATTTTTAGAATGGTTTTGTTTGTAGCTTCTGCTTGCCATTGCGTTGGGGATAGTATGGGGTGGAGAAGCGATGTTGGATTTTGATTTTTTTGCATAAGTCACAAACCTCTTAATTTTTAAATGGTGTTCCATTATCTGAGATAATGGCTTGTGGAACACCATAGCGGCAAATGAGATAGTTCAGGATGAACTTTGAAATCTGCTTCCTAGTTATGTACATCATGGGTATGACTTCCACCCATTTAGTAAAGTACTCTATTGCGGTTATGATGAATTTGTGGTCGTTAGATGAAGTGGGAGTGGTTTTTCCAATGAGATCAAGTCCACACTGCGAAAATGTCCATGGTGTGACAATAGGATGAAGCTCTTGAGCTGGAACATGGATGAGGACCCCATGCTACTGACATTGTAGACACTTTCTGGCATGATCATGTGCTTCTCTTTCCATTGTGGGCCAATAATACCCCATCCTCAGTAGTTTCTTGGTTATGGTCATTCCACTCGAGTGCAAACCACAGATACCGTTATGTACTTTAGTTAGAGCGGTTAATGCCTCCTCAACGTTTAAGCAATGTAGTAGGGTTCCTTCTATGCTTCTACGATATAGGGTATCACCTAGGATGACAAATCTGGATGCCTTTTTGACAAAGGTTCATTTTAAGTTTGATGGTAGGTCGGCGGGTTGACTCCTATATGAAGGTATGTGTAAATGTCATGATACCAAGGATCAGCGGGACCAACGATTTCGCACACATATTCTGATTTTGGTACCTCAAATGAGGGCATGAGAAGTTGCTCAATCAGGAATTCATATTTTGGAACGTTGTGGGGGATGTCTTCATTGTTCACTTGATTTATGATCAATTGGGAGTCTTCGTATACTTTCAGAGGTATAATGTTCCATTGCACTACTATTCTAAGACCTATGGTTAAAGCCTCATATTTTGCAATGTTATTGGTGTAGGGAAATGCTAGTTTGTATGACCCTGGTATGCAATCCCCTTGTGGGGTGATGAAGAAGACATCGGATCTTGATCCATGCTGCGTGTATGAGCCATCGAAGTATAGTTTCCAGTGGTCAACTACGTTGAGATTAAAAATGGATTCATCTGGAAACTCTGAGACGAGAGGGTTCTCTGAATAGATTGGTGCTTCTGCTAATTGATCTGTGATGACTTGGCCTTTGATTGATTTTTGCTCCACATATTCAATGTCATATTCTAACAGTATCATTACCCATTTTTCCACTCTTCCTATGAACATTTCCTTTGATAGTAGATACTTGAGAGGGTCAATTTTGACAATGAGTTTTATTTTATGTGCCAACATGTAATGTCTGAATTTTTGTGATGCAAAAACTACTGCAAGACATGTTTTCTCGATCAATGAATAGTTTAGCTCATGCCAAACCATTGTCTTGCTGATATAATAAATGGCCCTTTCAGTTCCATTTTTGTCATGCTGAGCTAGGAGAGCTCTAAGGGCTGTTGCTATTGCTGACACATATAGAATCAATGGCTTTCTTGGAATTGGTGGCATTAAGACTGGCGGTGTCAATAGGTATTCCTTAATCTTGTTGAATGCCTCTTCACACTTGGTATCCCATTTATACGCTATTCCCTTGTGGAGTAGGTGAGAGTATGGGTTTTGTTTGTTCGCTAGTTGTGCTATGAATCATCAGATGGATTGGAGTCTGCCTTGGAGACCTCTCAATTGTTTTAATGTTTTCGGTGCCTCCATCTTGAGGATTGCTTTTACTTTTTCTGGATCCACTTTGATGCCTCTCATTGACACTATATATCCTAGCAATTTTCCCAATTGTACGCTGAAGATGCACTTCTTTGGGTTTAGTCTGACCTTGTACTCCTCCAGTCTGTCAAAGATGGCACTTAGGGTTGCTATGTGATCTTTTCTCTTTCTAGACTTTGCTAGAATGTTGTCAACATAGTCTTCAATTGTCTTATGGATCATGTCGTGGAATATCAATGTCATAGCCCTTTGATATATTGCTCCTGCATTCTTTAAGCCAAATGGCATCATGTTCCAACAATATGTCCCCCATGGACAAGTGAAAGATGTTTTATGTTGGTCCTCTTTAGCTATCATGATCTGATTGTATCCTGAGAATCTATCCATTAGTGACAACATCTCATGTCCCACTCTCATATCCACAATCATATCAATGTTTGGAAGCGAGAAGTCATCTTTTGGACATGCCCTGTTCAAATCTCTGAAGTCTGTGTAGATTCTAATATTTCTGGTGGGTTTTGAAACAGGTACCAAGTTTGATACCCATTCTGGATAGTCTATCGATCAGATGAATCCTGCATCTAATAGCTTCTTTAACTCCATTTTGACTAATAGGGCGATTTGAGGATGCATTTTTTGAAGCTTTTGTTTGACAGGTTTTGCTTCTGGATACACTTCTAAGTGATGAACCACAGTCTCTAGATCAAGTCCTAGCATGTCAGCATAACTCCATGCGAAGTTTATTTGTCTTTCTCTTAGGAATGCTGCTAGGAGCTCTTGCTCTTCTGATAGTAGTGATTCTGCATAGAATGTGATATGTGGGGTCTCCTCTGTTCCTAGGTTGACCGGATTGCATTTTTCTGCCAAGACTGCTGACTTTTCCTAATGAATAGCTCTTAAAGGAAGATTGAATCCCCCATCCTCAAGCACCTCAAAGAGGTTTCACCATTGGATGCATCCTTTCTTTTTAATTTTTTCTTGTTAGAGAGTGCCACAGTGTGGTTTTCACTCTAGGACTTGGATATTATTCTTAATTTCTCACTTTTGTGACTGAAGGATTCAATCATTTCCCCATAATAGGCCTGTGTGTCTAGCTCTATAATGAACCCTACTTTGTGATCCCCATCTAGAATGTTATCCCACAGTCCCATGAATTCTGAGAGTGCCTCATCATTTTTGAATGTATCAAGAACTGGTGGTCCTCGTTGGTCGTAATCAATGAGTTAGGGATATACTAGGCAGATCTCATGATTTTGATGGTGATCTGGTTCAAAAGATAGGGTGCTAATCATGCAAAGATTAGTATCCTCAAATAGCCTAGGTAAGTTGGTCATGGTATCCTTGTCATCACTACTACTACAGATGTCGGTTATATCAAATGTAAAGTTATCTATGACTCTACTTGTAGACACTGGTAATCGTAGTTCTACTGGGGTTGGCTGAGAAGGATTATTAACTGTTCTCACTAAAGGACTTCGGCCACGTATGGTTATACTTGGAGGGGTGCATCCAAGGCCAAGATTTGTTATCGGTTGTGTCTCTGGCATGATAGGTATTATGAGCCCATTTTCGTTTTGTCCCAGTCTTTGATTTCTATCGTAGCCCATTGCGAGCATCATTTGTAGACCCTTGCTTCTGTCATCCATTGGTAAATCTGGTACTGGTCTTTCATCTTGATATAACATATGAGATGGATTTTCCTCAATAACTTCTCATCCAAGATCTCCCCAAATTGTGAAGGTGGGATAGTTTTCAAGGGACATTCAAGATGTGGAGGCTTCATTTGTTTGCGGACGTCCCCGTGATCTAGGAGATTGTGGTAACTCTCCTACCACAAAAGCATTATTAGGGAGCTTGTAGTTGCCACAACCATTATCTTGGATGATGACCTTGATGTCAGAGATGGTGGGGATGGTGGGAGTGGCGAGTGTCTCTGTCAGAGAAGCGGATGCGAGAGTGGCGGGATAGATGTATGGTGTGGATGGGCCCTCATCATTTTTGGGTACTTGGGGGATTTTGTAATACTTTGCTTCAAGATTTTTTCAATATGAGAAAGGTTCGGGATCTCCATGGATGATAAATTCTTGTCCCTTATCTGTGAATTTCACACATTGATGGAAAGTTGATGCTACTGCTTTCATTGTGTGAATCCATGGGCATCCTAGGAGGATGTTTACGGTAAGTCGAGGTCCAAGACCTGACAAGTGGTTTCCATGATGGCAGGCCCTAATTAAATAGGGAGTTTGATTGTGCCCTGAGACAATCTTTCTAGATCATCATATACTCTTATCGTGATACCCTTCCCTTTGTCAATTGAATCTTCTGATATTTTCAACTGCTTGATGAGGCTGAGAGAATAAATATTCAAACCCGCACCTCCATCCACCAAGAGCCTTTTGATTTTGCTCTTATGTACTATGGCTTCCAAGTGAAATGCACGGTTGTGAGATGGTTGAGTGGGGAAATCCTGTTCAAAGAATGTAAGAAGATTAGGCGTAATGATATTTCTGACCATAGCTTGGAATTGCTCTGCATCAAGATCTACGGGGACAGTGGATGAGGCCAATGCTTCTTCAAGGATTTTCCTATCGACAAATGAGATTTTTAGCAACTCCATGATGGAGATTTGCACTGGCCTTCTCTAGAGTTGATCTAGGACATTGTAGCCATTAGGAACAGATCTAGATGTAGGGACTTTGTTTGGCTGGGATGATCCTGTGATGGTAACTTTTTTGCCTCTTGTGGTGACTCCACAATCTTCAGCATAGGAGCCCTTGATGGTGATGACCATGCAATTTTCATCTAGGGAAGCGATGACTATTTCATACACATGATTTACATTTGAGTGGGTTCCTTTCCCTTTCCCTTTATCTTTGTTATTGTTATTCCCTTTGTTGCCTTGATTCAACATTAGATTCGTATATATCTTAAGATCCTAAATTCTTGTAGGTTGTTCCATGTTTATGATTCTTTTATCGATGAGATATTGAATTATGTTCTTTAATCTCATGCAACTATTCGTGGTATGGCCTTTGATTTTATGGAACTCACAGAGTTGATTCTCATTGTACCAAGGAGGTTTCACATCCGGTTCTTGGTAATTCTAAAATGTAGGAGCTTTGATGAGTTTTTTGTCTATCAGCTTTTTCATTATGTCCTCAAGTGGTTCCCCCAAAGTGGTGTATTTTCGCTTGGGATAACTCTTGAGTTGGGGTGGTCCTCTTTGATCATTGAGATTATTGATTGTTGGATTGTTGTTTGGTTGGTGTGTTGTGTGATGGTTGTTTTGGTGTTGGATTTGGATTTGTAGTGTGGGTGTATGTTGGCAAGGGGCACTAATGACCACCTTGGCATCGACGACACCATCATTAGTAACACTTTTTTTCCTTGCCCATGTGCAAGGTTTATCATTGTAGTTGGAAGATGGGCAGTTGTTTTGTTGTTCGGGGTATGAGATTGATCCCGCAGGTTGAGTCATGAGGGCTCGTTCGATGCTGAGTGCCTTGGAGATCAACTGATCATATGTGGTGATGCCCTAAATCTTGAGATGGAATTCCAATAGGTCTTCAAGTTTGGCGATGATGGTACAAACTTGTTGTTCTTCTGGCATGGTCCACTTGCTTCGATTGGCCTTGGATTGCCATCGTTGTAAGAATGAAGTGAATGATTCGCCCTTACCTTGTTTTAGAGCTGAGAGTTCTTCTAGACTAACATCCATTGCAATGTTGCATGCATAGGTTTTTATGAATGCATCTATAATTTCTTGGAATGTTCTAATGCCTGAAGGTAGACGAGAGAACTATTCCATAGCATGGCCTGCCAAACTCCTAGGGAATAGCCGCATCAGATAAGTATCGTCATATGCGACTTCCATGCAATGAACTTGGAATTCCCTGATGTGATCTTCAGGGTTTCCCGTCCTGTGATATTTGTCAAATTTGGGCATCTCAAATCCCTTGGGGAATGGTTTCATCACTAGGCTCCTATCAAATGGATAGGGACACAAGTTGCTTGGTGTTTTGGTTGTTCGCCCTGATTGAAGATCAAGCACTTGTTGCCAGAGCAACCTGATTTGTGCCGTTACGTCATTTTGCGGATTAGGGGGTGGGATGAAGGTGTTTTGGGGTGTTTCGATTGTGGGTTGGATGGATGGGTTGTTTGGTGTGTTGTTCAATGGTATCTTTATGTTTTGCTGAGCTAGGTAGGCTTCCACCTACTATTGTATGAAAAATGCTTATTATTGATCTTGTTGTTGTTGCACTAAGATTTGTGCTTACTGTTGTGCTTGTTGTTATTCCAACAATGCTTGTTGTTGTGCTTATTGTTGGGCTGCCAATTGGGCTGCTTCTTGCTGTTCTTGATATTGCTTTATTGCTTGTTGATATGCTTGCAATTGCGCTGCTTGTCTTTGTGCAAGAAGTTGTGCTTGTGCTTGTGCATGATGTGCTTGATATTGGGTGTTTGCATGAGCTTGAGATTTTGCTTGCACTGCTTGTGCTTGGGCTTGTGCTTGTGCCACTTTTTGTTGTAATAGAGTTTGTGCTTGAGCAACCTTTTGTGCTTGCAATGCAGCTTGGGATGCTTGGGCGGCTTGTGCAACTTCTTGTTGTTGTTGTTGCAATAATGCTTGGGCTTGTTGTGCTTGTAATGCGGCTTGGGCTGCTTGGGTAGCTTGCGCAACTTGAGCGGCTTTTTGAGTAGCTAGTTGTATGGATTTTTGTCTTTGCACTTGTTGGAATCCCCTTTGAAAAGCAACTTGTAATGTTGCGTTGTATTGGATTGATGTGGTGGAAGTTGGTGGTGGTTGGGGTGGTGGTGAATTTGGAATGGCATTTGTGGTGAGCAATGATGTTGTGTTGATTTTTTGAGTGATGGATGGTGGTGTTGATGCGATTGTTGGTCCTTGGGAGACCATGCTTTGCAATGTTAGGAGGGTGTTTGATGATGTTGCAATTGTTTGTGCATTTGTCATATGTTGTTTTGATATCGACGACAAATTTTGAGCATTTGGCATAATGCTTTGGTTGATATTTGGGATGTTGGTTTGATTGATAGTTGGTAGAGGGGGAAGCCCTAAACCAAGGAGTGGTGTGGATGATAATGGTAATGGTGGAAGAGGTGGAAATGTGAGGGGTGCGAGTTCCTGTGAAAATGTTGTGGTGTCGAATATGCCCCCTGGTTCGAACATATCTCCCTCTTGCGAATTTGTGAGGAGAGAAGTTTGAGGTGTGGCGTGAAAAAATGATGATGTTGGATCATGATGGAATGTGAGAGGAACATTCTTATGTAATGAGTTTTCGAGTATGTGTTGTTCCAAGATGGTATTTGCATCCAAGTTTTGATTATTAACAAGGGGGTGTGTTTTAATAGCATTAGAAAATGCATTTCCCTTATTAATGTTAGGTTGGGTTGGAGAAAATGATGTCGTGATCTACGGAATGTTTTGCATGATTTTTTGGGATGGGGGTGTAGATGATATGGGAATGGTGGATGAGATTGGAGGAAAAGATGTCTCCACTATAGTACTTACATTGAAATCTAGAGGTAACTTATCCCCTTGTTTTTCTAGCTCAAGCATGTATAACAAAGGGTTAAGCCTCAGCATGATGTTGATGATTTTATGGTTCTCTGGATTTTGGAGCATTTAAGTTATTTCTTCATGAGACATTCCAAAGGTAAGATGCTCTCCTTGGTTTTCCTCTTGCAAATTTTGTGATGATGAGATAGTCAAAGGATTGCTTGATTCAGCGAGATTCATTTCAACATTTTTTTGGCTAATATCACTTGAAGCGGGTGTTTCTTTGTTCGCTTCCATACTCTTCTTGTATTGAGATCTAGTTCGAACCATAAAATAAGGATCGATTTTCAAGAGTATGGGAGATGAAATCTCTCAATTCTTTTAGATTGGTCTTTACTTTATGCCCAAAGTAGAAAATTTTAGGATATCTTAAGGATCAAAAGGTGATATGATGATGATGCAAGGGATGGATGATGCGGATGTTTTGGCTTTTGATGAATCTTCAATGAGATACTAGGCTTTTGGGACTTTCAGATATGTTTCGGTTTTTTTTTTTTTTTTGATTTGATTTTGGGATTTGGGATTTGTCTTTGATTTTGATTTTGATTGCTTTTGATTTTGAACGAAAAGTCCCTAAGATGTTGGATGATTATCTAAGGGATAGATTTGTTCAAAGGATGATAATTTGAATATGTGCGGGGAGAAGGATGCATCTACCCACACCTATTCAAACAAGATGATAGTTTTCACTAAGCATATGAAGAAGGATTCATCCACATATACTAAGCTAAACAAGATGATTTTGATAACTTTGACTAAGAATATGCAAAAGGATGCATCTATGCATAAGAATATGCAAAAGGATGCATCTACGCATACCTAGCCAAAGGTGATTTTGATAATGTTTTCAAGGATTTAGTCTCAAAGATTTGATGATTTTTGATTTTGCAAAAAATCCTAGCATTTAAGGATGATTTCAAGATTTTCCAAAAGGTGATGGTGAGATGATTTTTTGATTCTTGAAGGATGGATGAAAAAGATTTTGATTTGCTTTGATCCTAAGATGAACCTAAAAAAGACACTTTGTTTGCCTAGACCTAGGTATTGAAGAGCATGCAAATGCTTTTTAGAGACCTTTATAACCAAGAAGTGATTCCATTTGAACATACATTTTCGGGTTTTGAGCCAATGATTTTCGTTTTGGGATTTGGATTTTTTTTGAAAATCGTGAGTCTTCAACACACATGAAAGTTAATTTTGCTTTAGCTTTGCTTAATGGCTTTATTTTACCAAAAACACTTTCTTTGATCAAGTTTTCAAACCAAGATGTCCAAATGTCTAAATTTCTTCAAATCCCATAAGATATGTTATGTGGAAATTCGATGAACTCAAGGCAAATGGTTTTCCTATTGTTTACTTTAGTAGACAAATCGAGATGTAATTCAATGTTTAGAAACTTCTAAGGATGTAAATCCCAAGGGAAATCAATAAAATATGGATTGAGTCAATTGCATTTGTCTCCAAAAGGGTTTGAAATTGGTATAATGATGTTAAGTGTTTGTTTTCAAGATGTTTTCGATCAAGCAATGCATTTTGTAACCCAAGAATAAGTACAACCCTATGGATGTGTAAGACAATATTTGTTGGATTCCCACTTGGACAATTCCAGCTACGCTTATCTTTAGCGAATGGTTAGATGCTTGACCCCACTGGCTCCCCTCCATGGCACTCACTTATACGGGGCAGCCAAGCATCAACACCTATGAAACTCCCATGGCATGTTTTCCATTTCTACTAAAAGACCATAAAAGTGTGGGGTGGCTTCAGAATGACCGTTCTTGCACCAACAAATAGATTAAAGGATTTTGGAAAATTCTAGCACGTGTGTTTTAATAAGGACTTTCCGTTCATGGAGATTGACCCATACGACAAGAGTCCCCTTTCAGATCCATCTTGTCGGAATCAACCACGTGATATTGGCGTTTACTCCAATACCCACATTTATATACCGGTTGGAAATACTCTTGGCTTTAGAGTGTTACCAGTTGAGTCATTCCCTTGGGTGAGTACTTTTTCCCCAAGGCAGGCCCTCTAGGATAAACAAAAGCAAGTGAAAACAATATTCGTAACTCGATCAATCTTTGTTGGCAACAAAGGGAGAGAATATATGCAATAATGCCCCCATTCACACTCGCACAAGACTTTTTTCAAATTTTAAACCCAAATTGAAGTGTGGAGGTGATTGCTTTGTCTCACCCTAAAGTCATGAAAAAGGCCTTTTGATTCTCAAGATCGCTATAAAGAGCGAGAGAAGCGTATACATCATTTTTCAATGAATTTAGTTTAAGTAAGCTCTCACAAAATAATGTAGCACATGTTCATTTTAAATTCCACAAAGCAATAATGAATTCATTTTAGAGCACCAAAAGAAAAATGATAGACATTTTGTTCAATTTGTTTTCCAAAGAAACAAACTCTAGTATGTTTGTGATCCTAATCTTCATTTTAGTCTTTTGCAAGAAATGAAAAGATTCTTTTTAAACCCAAATGAAATTAGTGTCCTTAAGAGAGAAGTGATAACAATTTCTTAAAAGTGTTAAGCAAACACTAAAGAATTTAAAAACACTTTGATCTTGCGAGCTGTCCTCCTCATGCTTCTCCTTTCTTCGTTTTTGATTTCCAACTTTTTACTCCCTGCCAGCAGTGCAACTTGTGACTGTGTCAGAGTTTGATTTCCTAGCGGTGCTCTCACAGTGCCACTTACCAGTCAGCGTCGCTTTGTGTTGGGATAGTGAGCTCAACTACGTCGCGGTTTGGTTTTTTTTTGAAAATTTCCTGCAAGTCAAACAGTCAAGCGGCAGAGTTTAGAATTCAATTTTTTTTGGGCAGGAAGAGTCCAGCGTCGCACTTTGAGTTTCCCACAGTGCTATATAGCGACATTGAGCTCTCAGTGTTGGAATTTTCTATGTATAAGCAAAAAAGTGGAAATTTTAGGAAAAAGTGATTGAAGATGAGATGTAGCCCTCCTTCTAGCGCCAAAAGTGCAAACCCCAATCCTAATACCTGCAAAACAAAGAGAACAAACACATTAAATTAGATATTGCAAGCATGAACAAGGATTCCCCATGAAATCTATTTACAAACTTCAAATTAGGAAAGAAAACAATGAAGAACACAATGAAACAAGAAAATATAGATTCAATCCTAATTAGAATAGCAAACACATGATCCCATGGGGGAATTGGTGCCAATTTGACGTGAAAATTGGCCTTTTCCCAATTCCTAAGATGCAAGCTTGATATGTTGATGATGATTGATCCACTTTGTTGATGAAGGATGAGAGCTCCAAGCCAAAAATCTCCAAAAACCTAACTATGAACTCAATGGTGATGGATGGAAATGGCTAAATATTTTAGCATAATAACTTTGCATAATTTGTGGATGATTAAATGAGGATATGAGCTCTTTATTTATAGAATGCCAAGAAGGATGAATGTCCAAATTTGAGAAATGTGGGACTAACATTCATCCAATGGCATGATGCCACTTGTCAATCTATGAATGGATGGAGGATGTGCAAGATTTGGGGATTGTGCCAATAAATGCATATTTTTGCATTTCAAATTTGTTGAAATGACTTGCAAGAGGGAAGGGGAAATGCAATAAATTCCACTTGGCTCAAGACAAAGAACATGTAAGATGAAGTTATTTCCTTGTTGGATGTACATGTTGACTTGGAATTTTTGAATTCAAATTTGAGGGAATATTCCAAAAGATGCATTGTGAGGAAAATAGAGATTTAATAAATGAATTAAATCTATTTTCATGTGCAACTTGAAAAATCTAGAGGATGTGACATGATAAGAATTAAATTAATCAAGGGTTAATTAATTTAATAGGAGATTAGATGATGTGACCTATCTGACTCAAATTTATGGATTTATTTAAATCAAATAAGAGAGGAATATGATAAGAGATTAATTAAATAAGGATTTTAATTTATTTAATTAAAAGAGATGGTGTTAGATTAAATCAAATAAAGTTTCAATTTATTTAATTTAATGGATAGACTTTAGAGATTTAATCAAACAAAATTAATTATTTAATTAAATAGGGATAATTAGATCAGATGGATTAATTTAATTAACAAAAGAAATCAACTTAATTAGATAAAATGATTTATTTAATTAAGAGAGGAATATTGATGATTTTAATCAGATAAGGAGATTTGATTAAATGGTTAGACCGAGGGATGATTCAGAATGAAACGATGTTAGTAGTCGGGATCAAGTGCATAATGTCAATTGGTATTCTTTACGTGTCTACACTAACTCACAATTTATTGCACACAAAAAATAAACATTCACAATAATATATGAAAACTGCAAAATTGATCCTTCTATTATGATTGATTCTTTCTCATGCATCACAGTGCAAGGGGATAAAAATTGATGGACCCTTACAATATCCAATAAAGGGATATTTAAAATTAAACATCATAACGGTCAGGTTTCTTGAATATTAATCACCGTCTACCCGAACAAAAGGTTGGTCAGAAACTGACTAATTCCCATCAAATTATGACAATACAGGACCATTAATTGCTATTTTAAGGGTGGTTATGATTATATCCCCATTTATGATCAATATGACAAGGAAACGAATTAGTTCTTGTTGTAAGCAGGTCATTGGCCTATACCTATGTGAAACGTCCGCCACATTTAATTTTCGGTGATAGTTGACAAGCCACCTAGGACTACCTTTGTATGATTTCTTTAAATGCAAATGATTTCTTCGACATCTGAATCTTATTCACTAAATTTATATCACATCACCTTGCTAAGTTCATTGAGTTTGAAGCAATTTGGATGTACTTCCAATATTTATTTCTTTCAAGTGAACTTAACTAGTTCTCTCTCTTCCTTCTATAAATTAACTTCACCACTATTCACTTTGCATAATGTTAATTTTTGATTCAAGCATGTCAAACACACCAAGTGATATAGTTGTGGAGAGCGATTTCCTTGTATTAGAGGGCATTGAGTGCATCACCATTTGTAGGTTGGTTATAGAACAACTTAAGGACATCTTCTTGATCCATAGTGATGTGTAAGAAGATGCAATTTGAAAGATCATTGGTGAGCACTTCATGTCCTAGGGGCACGTTCATAATTCTAGTCTACTCGAGCATTTCCTATACAACATAGTATGTACCTCTAGGAGTTTCGAATGGGATTTACAAGCTACTGAGTGTCTAGTTAGGCAAAAAATATTTGTTGTGCATTGAAGGCACTTTGAGAGGTCTCTCTATACATTTGCATGTGGGCTTGGTTGGCGATGCAATATGCATTGCCTCTATGCCTCATAATGAGCGAGCTAGTCAAGCTATTGAACCTTACTCCATGCTGGGCTAGAGTGCAACAACATGGAAACCTTTACCAACTTTGTTGAATTCAATGAGAACCTCTTTTCACCTGTGTAGATTGAGTGTATGCAAGAATTTATTGAGGCCATTAGGGTCCTCATTTTTACTCTCTACATCTAAGACACTTTGTGCTACTAAATCCCTCTTTTTGTGATGATGTAATACAAATGTTTTTTGATAAATATAAATATATCTATCTTTTTGGATTTCCAAATTCTCTGTCTTATGGAAATATCTTTAAAATCTTATGTTTTCTCTTATGTTCATTGCTCTCATGGGTGTATTTCTCATGAAATTTTATTTCTATAAGTAGCTTTTCTTTCTACAAACACATATCTGTTAATGAAGCAATATTCGACTTTGAATGTACTGTTAACTTTTTTTGAGTTGGTTCTTGAAATTGTATTAATGACAAAAGTATCCCTTTTTCCTACATTTGGGAATAATTAACAACAAATGAACCTAATGTTGCCTTGATTGAGTGTTGTAATGTGTTTTACACATTCACATTGAGTCTAGGGCCCTTTTTAATAAAATGTACTTAACTATGCCTTATTTAGGGTGTTGTAAAGTGTTTTATTACACTTTCACACTAATCTATGGATTCATTAATTAATTGAGCTTAATCAGCCCTTTAATTCAAATCTAAGTCTTATTAATTGTAGTTTTCAAGGATCTATCTTGACACCCATTAATGATACTACATAACACTTACAATGGCAAAGTTGGAGTCTTAGAAATCTGTGCTAGGACCCATTCACCACTTCTAGCGAATGGGTCCTCCTAACATAGGACACCCCTTTCTTGGCATATTTGATATGGTTTTTTGATGTTATTTCACCTCCCCGAAGCTAGATCCTAGGAAATTGTGTTAGGACCGATTCGCCCAAGGTGGCGAATGGGTCCTCCTTGCCTAGGACACCCCTTTTTGAATTTATTTGTCATGGGATTTTAATTATTTTCAATCTTAGATCTGAGGTTAGCTTGGATTATTTGAATTTTGGGGTTAAACCTTAGATTTAGTATAAATACAAGGCTAATTCATATAGTTTCACCTAGAATTTTTATGTGACTTCATGAGATCAAGAGAAAGAGCATTATAGATCATCATATAACATTTTAAGGATATTCAAGGGAAGATTATCAAGGTTTTATTGCAACAACCAAGTTATCTAGCATCATGTAAAAGTATTGCATGTTGTTGAGCTAATGTGTTGATGTAGCATTGGCGATCCATTATCAAAGTTGCATATTTAAGATTATGATCAAGATCTACATTCACAAGGACACTTCGTGCTAATATTCAAATTTGCATTCCAAGGTTTCAATTGAGGATTGGTGAGTTGTTACATTACATTGTTCATTCATCATTCCTTCATGCATTTTTCATTGTTTCATTTTAAGATTTGATTATCAAATTGGGGTTTGACCAAGGCAAACCCCTATCCCCTAACAAACAAACATTTATCTTCTCTTGAATGTGTGATTGCAGGTTTTAGGTTGAAGAGCAAGATTTAGAGAAATGTTTTCAAAGTTACAAAAGTTATCATCTAAATTGCAAGATCACGGAAAGTCTTCTACATGATTTGTTTCAGACTTTCAGGAGCTGAGCACTAAGGAGCTGGAAGTGCAAACATTGAAGTACAAAATCTAGGGATTGATTTTTGAAACCCTAACAAGAACCCATTTGTCACTAAAGGAAAATGAGTCCTCGGTAAGGCCTGAAGCAATGAACATCTAGAATTCAAAGTTGCAAAATGAGAGGAACAAAACCCATAAGTACTTTCCGAAAACCCTAACAAGGACCCATTCGCCACTAAAGGCGAATGAGTCTTTAGTGGGCCCCGAAACAACACCTTTTCAACAAGGTACACATTTTCTCAACCTCTTAAAACCTACCTTTTTGTTATTATAACAATTAGGTTTACTTTCTACACCTTAGAAGCATTATATAGCACACATAATTGAATGAAACACACACCTAGTGAAAATTAGGTTCATCATTGATACACTATTGATGGTGAACCTACTTTTCTATGTTTCAAAAATACTTTGGAGTCCACCTTAGTTATGAAAACATACTCTTATTCCATTGTGTTGAGTAACCCATTTTTAGACACCTTAATCTTCTCATTAACCCTTGTTTACAAATAACACTTAAAATTTAAGGAACCACAACTTAATTTGAAAACAGCATTGGGAATGTGAAAGTTTTAGGAACCCTGTCAACAATCAAAAAAGGTTTCCAAACTTTGTAATAATCCATCGAGTGACTTCATTTCTTTTTCAATATTTTCCTTTGTTGGTTCACTTTTTCGGCCATTTTGATATTTCAGCAATCACAGGTTGACTAACAACTACCACAAATACGAACACAAAGGGCTTTAAAGATTAAGTTTGTCGGGTGGGAGAGAATTTATGAAACTTCATTGGTATCTGACATTGGTTTGGGAACTTGATTAAAAATTGAAAAAGGAAAACTTTTGATTTAGCTAAGTACTTGGTGGGGTTTTCTTTGTTTTCAAAAGGGGGTGACTAAAAGTGACAACAACAATCGGCTCTGATTGGGGACAAGGACTATGAATGATGAAGATGTAAACCCAAACTTAAAATTTTGTACTCCTATCCCTTGTCCATTGGAAATAGAGTCACAACCATGCAGTAGAGGATCAAACACACCAAAAATGGGACACACACCAAAAATGGGCCAAAACCCAAAAGCAAAGCAATGAAGAAAAACAACCCTATTTATAAGGTAGGGGACAATTACCAACCAAACAAACCATAATTAATTATACATAGCCATTGCGGCTGAGAAAATTACAATCCACAATAGCTAAGAGGAGCATTCCTTTGTCCTAATTACACATTTAAAAGCACCGCCTTAATATAGAAAGGACTTACATAGTAAAAGGTTGCTCACATCATTTCCATGAATGTCTGGATCAACCTTTGATTAAAAGGCCCCAAATTATGTCTTTATCGACATATCTAGTTAGGATAGACTTCAAGGGATTCATTCCAACAATTGCAAAAAAATGGAAAGAACTGCTTGGAAACTGATTAGGTAGTGAGGAGGAAAAATAAACCACCTCATTCATATTTAATACAGTCCCATTATATTACTTAGAATAATTTGTATAAGGACCAAAGGGCCAATTGTGCATTTCCAAAATTACTCACCTCCTTCTAACTTGCAGATGAATGCAACCTTCATTGGGAGTTGATATTTGGTGGGAATCTTTGAAACCTTCTTTGTAAGAGAACCTTCCAATACAAGATTCTTGTCAATACATATTCCTTCTCCCATTTTCCTTTCTTTCTGTATTTCAATTTTAGGATTAGGACTTTCTTTTGATTTTTCATGCTCCAAAGTGAGGGTATGTAGAACTTCAAACCTCTTCCCATCACCTTTCTTAGTTATTTATTCATTCTAAATTATTTGAATAGATTGTCTAGAAGATGCTGAAACTAACCAAACCTCTAGATCAATTTGCTTTTTGACATTTTTTTTTTTTGGGTGATAGACTCTAGGGTAGGACTAGTGGTGCTATGGAAAATAAGATCTTCATCCTCGAAGCAATTAGAATCTATGTCTTATGTTCCCAAGAGTTCCACGTAAACCTCACTCACTTCCTGCCCTAAGTGTGTTTGAAGATCCTCCCTCATGTGACTATTACCTGATTTTGCATCTAGTACAATCAGGTAGAGCTAAGTTTGTGTTTGCAAATAAAAGATAAAAGGTATACATTCATTCTACTAAGTTATATTCATATGCACAAAAGTATTATCAAGTGAA
Organism: Sequoia sempervirens; assembly: GCA_007258455.2. Taxonomy (NCBI): domain Eukaryota; kingdom Viridiplantae; phylum Streptophyta; class Pinopsida; order Cupressales; family Cupressaceae; genus Sequoia; species Sequoia sempervirens. The sequence continues at coordinate 729,933,325 of VDFB02271358.1, read as the reverse complement.
TTACAATTCATTATGCAAATGCTTACAAGAATAAATGAAAATCAACAAATCTTGCTTTAAAAATTGTCTTTTATTGATAATTACAAATTTATAGTGTCCCACACAAGCCATGATTAACTCTTTCAATGAAATATAAGAAATAAATTATACATTTGAAGAAGGAAAGTAAAGCATATGAAGGGAATAGGGATCTATCATTTCCTAAATGACAAATCCCAAGGTTGAGTGGTTGCATCCTTGTTTCAGCTCCTGAGTCCTCCAGAAGGTTGCTCCATTGCTCCAAAATGCCTGCAAGAGAGTAGAAAGGTTGTGTTAGAGCTCGGGATTGATATTCACTTCATATACATCAACAAATATACAATTTACACTCATAAGGCATTGAAATGGGTTTTATAGTATCACAGAGATTAGAGAAAGAGTAGAGGATTATCATCAATATCCATCATATTCTAAGTTTCACTATTTTTATCTAACATGTTTGTTCACTATACAGGTATAAGTGAAATTCTCATTGCTGAATTATCTACATTTGATATTATAGCATGTGGAGTGAAATGGGATCCCACAAGGGTTGATCCCAACATGCTACCCTCATGTTATAAAGAGGGATGAGAGTGCAAAAGAATCACATTTACCAACTTGGAGCACATATCTCATCTCCTATGATAGGGAGTTTTCCTCACTATTATAAATGATTTAACATATTTGCTACATTGGATCATAATAAAAGAGGAATAGTCATGTTTAATGAAGCTTTCACATGAGTTACAACCATATCATAGGAAATTTTGAAGAAGCAATGATCATTGCTTGTTTTTAATGATGAATAGCAAGCTAGTTTCACATTTTTTATGCAATTATTGTGATTTAGATGTGAAAGCATTGGAAAGAAATATTAACATCATGAGTGCATAGCCAAAAGATTATATCAAAGAAAAGGAGTCATTTAAATAAGAAACTATGATGAACTTTTTCTTTGTTCCTATAAAACTCTTAGTTCTAGCTTCATAGACAGTAAATACAAGCTTAATGTTGCCAAGTAGAACTTCAAGCACTGAAAATAGTGAGCTAAATAGTGTTAAAAGCATCATATCATGGACAAAAGAAAGAATATCATGCACAGGAACAAGTAGTGCTGAGTCAGTATTATTTTCAAATCAAGGAAAAAATAGAGGTGCAATGAAAGCTCTTGAATTTCTAAACTCAGAATGCAAGTATCCAAAAGCAGAAATCTTCATTTATGGAAAACATTAAAGATCCATCATAGCAACCTTCATAAAAGAAGAGGACCAGGGTTCAATGTTCAAACCCTCATAGTACTTGTAAGTGGAAATACAATGTCATAGGTTGCATAATCATGTGTTCTATATGATGTAGTAGTCTTGTTCCAAAAGATCTCTTATTCTTTCATAAGATAAAAGCATATCCATAAGCTTATTATGAATTTTGGTTTGTAACAAAGGAAAATCACTTGTGGTAGATGAAAGAGTGGATATTTTTTCTTATGAAAAAGTGTTTTCTAGAGAATACAGGTCTGCATATTGAAGATATGTAACCATTAGGGGTTTTGTGTGTGACAAAGTGTAGTGGATAGTGACTTTGTTAGCTAGTTGTTTCTACATAATGCCTGTGAGATCAACATGAAGCCCTAGCATTAGAGGGAAAATTTGAATGGATAACACTAAAAGTGATATAATTCCCACATGGAAGAAATCCCTCGAGTGCTTGCATTGGAGGAGGGTTTTTCTTTTCATTTTTCTTAGAAGAGTAATTACAAGAGAAATTTTAGACACATATTTGCAAAACAAAAATAAAGCCCAAAAAAAAGGAAAGAAAGGAGATTCAAATCCCTCGATGGTAGCACAAAATAAACCCAAAATTCTTCTAACTAGTGCAAGACACAAATAAATGAAGGCTTTCATCTTAATCCATGAGAAAAATGATGAATAAAATACACAAAAAAGAAACATGTTCACTATTTTTCCTCTACTGAAGAGCTCCAAAAAAACATTTTATCCATGGGTGATGATGGAAAAATAATTATTACTATTAGACAAAGACTTACAATGCTTCTAGTGAAGATATTATTTTCCAAAACATGGTCTTAGAGAGCTCTACACAACAAAACCCTAGACTTCCATGGCGGCATAGTAAGAGTGCAAAGTGAGGGATGAAAATGAATGATGCATGAACCAACAATTTTAATGTGTTATAGACTTCTCTTGCACTCTTAGGATCTTTCACCTAAAAGGAGAGAGATAAAACACCAAAATTGTGATGGTTCACTCAAATAGAGGGTTGAATGATGTAATTAAGACTAAATGCAATGATGTAGATGCAACTAAATGATGTAATCAATTGATTATTAATGCAAAACTAATGTAAAATGTAATGTTTGAAAATAGTCAGATATGCAAGAATGAACTAAAACATGAAAAAATGCAAAACAAAATTGAAAGAGGCTAATCAGAGTGCACCTAGGAAATGAATGTTGAATTTGGAAGGATCTGAATGTTGGAAAAAATTAGTGTAAATCAACAGCGGGAATCATTCGCCATTGATGGCGAATCAGTCCTCCTATTGGTAAAATATCCTAAAATAGGTTTCTGACTGTCGAGAACTAGGATCTAACAAAATCACCTTTTTCTGCCTTAAGGTGGGACTCATTTTCCACTGATGGAGAATCAGTCTTCCTCCAAAATTATGTGAAATCAAAGGTCTATTATGTAGCTCCAGATCTACACTTGTCAGGTTGACAGAGTCAAATATATAGAAAATGAACTATAGGTTGTCTCCAAGCTTGAAACACTTTGTTGACTTGTTGAACACCTTTCAACACCTAATTGCTCGATAAATATACATACAAAATTCTGCAAACACACATGCAAAAGGGGAAAAATGGTTAAGGGTTAGAGTATAGGGACTTGCCTTGGTCAAATCCCACTTTGGTAATCAAACTCTTAATGAAGAAATGAAATGATGAATAACAAAATGCAAATGCCCTAAACCCACCACAACCTTGTTGAAGAAATTTGAAGATATGTCAATGGTTGCTCCAAGATGCTTGATGAATGCTTGATTAAATGATACAAAGTGCTTGAATGCTAATTGATGTTGAATGAATGCAAGTGAACTTGATAACTGAGATATGTAAAATGAGGAGAAAAACACTTATTTATACACACTTATACCCTAATAACCCAATAATACCTCATCACAGGCCGACATAAGGTATTTTTAAATAAAAATCTAAAAGATAATTTATAATATTTTGAATTTGGAGCCAAGATGGACTCATTCGCCACCCATAGCAAATGGGTCCCACCTTGGGCTTGTAAGTGGGTGTCAGGAATTAAGTCATATTTAATATTATTTGTTGGGTTTACATTAAAAAATACACTTAATTAAGTCTTATGAGTGCATAAAGGGGTCAAATAAAGCATAAGAAAGGTGTAAATAGTGAAATTAAGCCTAGAAAAGCATGAAATATTGTTACAAGACTTTACAACACTTTAGAATAGGACTTGAAAAGTGATGAAAATGTGATTTTTAGGTGAATTATAATGAAAAGAGTCTAGAAAAGTGTAGAAATGTGTTACAACACTTCACAACACCTTCACAAGATGTCATATTTTGAATATTTAGGACCTAATGTGAATGCATAAGTTACATTGCAACATTAAATCAAAGCAAGACAAGGAAACCATCACAGGATAAAGACCTAAAAGACCATGAAAATGTCATTGATCCATTTTTCTATGGTACATTTAGCCCCCACTTTAGTGAGAGGATGAACTTGTTTCAAACTCACACTAAAGTAACCATGCATATCGAGAAGGATCCAAATGCACTTATGTTATCAAGATGGAATGACAATGATCAAGAGGGATGATCAAGCCCCCAAGATGAACATACCATGGAAAACTAAACATAAGAACAAAGGAACACGAGCAAGAAAGAAAGAGAAGAAAAGGGAAAATCGGATCAAGCTTTGATCATTTTTCCAATTAGTTGTGGATTAGACCTAGGTTGTTTGTGAGAAAAAGGTAATGCATACTCACTTTGGGGTGACAAAACTCATGGCAGTCCGCTGGCTGAGAAGACCCAAAAAGGTGAATTACATACACTAGTTGGCATGCACTCACAAACACATAGGTGGCTATGGGGAAAGTTGTGCCGCTGAATGAGCTTCCCGCTCAACCATATTAAAGTTATACCTCTTGATAAGTTTAACATTGCACCACAAAGGAAAATGTCATTTCGTGCTTCATGAGACACGCAAAGCTTTGTATGGTTAGAACTCGTGAACAAAGAGAAAGGGTTCCATAGGCATGCAAGTTGTGTTATGCAAGGTGGCAAAGATGTACAATGTAAACTACAAAAATGTAAAATGTAAAAGATGTTCAAAGGAGTCTTGTTAAGTTCATGCAAGGTTTATCGCTTATGGAACATTGTTTCTAATGTCTCCAAGAGAGGACCAATCAAAGAATAAAATATTCACAACTTAGGGGATGTAGTGCATCACATTAGGCCACTAAGAGGAATGCAATATGCTAAGATAGATCACACTTATGAAGGACATCACACCCAATGTCATCCAAAAAGTGACGAATGCATTGTATGAAGTGACAAGGCTACACTAAGAACCAAGAATGCAAATGAAATGATGCCAATGTATTCCCCCCACTTTAAAGGAATTGCCACACATCGTTCTGTGAGCAATTACTTTAAAGTAGCAAAGGAAAAATGAAAAAAAAACAAGACATGAAAGCCAACTTGGAAAGCCCCTATGCCAAGTCATATGTTTCTAAGTAAGGCTGGTTCATGTGAATGAAAAAGAAAAAAAAAGAAAAGGAGGTTTCCCCCTAGAAAGGAACACACCAAATACATAAGGGATCTATGGATTTGGGGCTAGTATGTTTGTTGCTTCAATGTTTTTATTAAAGAGCTTAGAACTGTCATCATTCCCCAAAGCACATAGAACTAGAAGAATGACACAGAGAGTGAAAACAAAGTTTGTTTTGGGTCAACATGGAAGAGACATTGTGGTCTCAATGCTTTGGATCATCCCCAAAAGGAAAACACAAGCGAAAATAAAATGAAAAGACAAGAAAGGGAAAATATTTTGAGTCAACATGAAGGAGACATTTCGGTCTCGATGCCTTGCGTCATCCCCAAAAGGAAAAACACAAGAAAAGGTAAAAATGGAAAAGGAAAAGGGAAATTTTGGGTCAACATGGAAGAGACATAGGGCATCTCAACACTTTGCGTTATCCCCAAAAGGAGAACACAAAACAAAAGAATAAATCCTTGTGCAAATGTATCTTGACCTTTGATTTATTTTTTCTAAAATAGAATCATAGCCCTCCATTTTAGAACATCAAAACATTTTTCCCTAACCCTACATTGCTAGTTGTCACATTTCAAATCAAATAAAATCTTAGGGTATTTTTAAACTTTCAATGCAAGTCATCCATCTAACAAGTCATCCACCTCTCAAGGCAATATCAATATTGCAAGGGTGGTTGAATGTCCAAAGGAAGCTTGCAATGCTTGAACTAGGGGAAGTGTTTGTTCTTCACTTGGTAGTTGTAGCAATAGTACAAGCTTTAATATTTGCTTAGCTCTTTGTCATAGGTCAATAGTTGCTCATCAAAATTTGAGGGAAAACATCATTTTGTAGCAAACAGAGAAGGGAAATGAAGGTCAATCATGGAGGGCATGAAGGTTGTTTGGTGAAGCTTTTCCTTTATTTTATGCTATTTTACTCCATTGTACTTCATTGTTTAGCTAGGGTTTCTTTTATGCATATGATTTCATGCTCACCTATATTTTTACCTTAGTTACAAAACTATCGAACTTGCCAACTTGCACAATTTTCCATGAATGCTACCCAGGAATGCACACCAACTCAACAGAAAGTGACCTCTAGTTTGTTTTAGATGCTTTCATGAGAAAGGTAGACATTGTTTCTCATTGTCTAACTCTATGGACCCAGGAGTACAACCGTACGAGCTAGGAAAACTCACACAAGTCAAAGAAATGCTTATAGCACAAGTCAATCCGATAATACAAGTTACTCATGCTTGTGGATACCAATACAAATATAGTGGGCACAAAATTTGTTTCCCACAAGATATCAAAACCATAGCAAAATACCTACCACATAAAATTGCAACCTTGGATGTGTTGGTGGTTCGAAGAACCAATACAAAAGGTGACCATTATGACTACTATGTAAGTAGGCATCGTGTGTGGGTTGCATTAAAATATAAAATCACATTTGACCCGTACTACAAAGACGTCAAGATGGATTTTGCATCTCTTGAAGAGCTCCCTAATACAAATACAAACATTTCCAATATGCTTCATAACATTATTGATACCAATGAAAATATAGTTGCACCAAACAATGTATCAACATTTTATGTAGACCCACCAGACAATGATTTCACTTCCTCATCATTTATGGCTAGATTACCAAATAAACACCATGAACTAGATATCATCAAAGAAACATTGCAAGTTAGAGATCAAGATGACATCATTATTGATTGGCCAACACTTGAGTCCTCACCAGTTAATGAATATATTACAGAGGGCCTTTTAGACATGGATTTTCCTTCACTCTTTCCAAAGGGTAGTGCACTACATTTGCAACCTCGCTATAGACAAGTTGAAATGCAGGAATATGTGTTGCACCTAATGAGGTTTCATGATAATAGATTTGGAAGCCATCCAAGGTTTAGATATTTTGTCTTGAGCTTGTTGATGCACCATCAAAGCCAAGGTGTTGCCTCTATTTTGTCATGAAAAATGTTGGGGATTGCATACCAACCACCATTGATAGTCTTCATCACCATATACAACAATTGCCTAACACTAAATTAGCAAAATAGTTGATGCATTATGGATCCTCCCTTATAGGCACATGAGCATATTGGAATTTAAGTGTCATGGTGAACTATAGAACATGATCAACTAAATAGGCTCCCCCATGCTATTCTTCACCTTAAGTACTGTAGATACTAAATGGCCTAAATTACACAATCTATTTTCAAATGGAGCAACACCAACAACATAAAACAATAAGGATCACATAGATATCATTGTCACTAACCCACATACCACCTCCTTATACTTGCATCAACAATTCACAATATTCCGCGAAGAGGTCTTAGAGAAGCTCTTTTGTGCAACAGACTATTGGTATAATATGAGTGGCAACATCGAGGGTTTGCACATGTACGTGGGTTCCTTTGGCTTCAAGGGGCACCAAACATGGAAAAACTTGACTGGAGCAATCATACAAATGTAGACATAGCTAAATCATTCTTTGACAAATATGTTAGTGCCTAAAATCCTCGTAATCTAGGAGATGGGAACAACACACGTCATTGATCTTCGCAAGACGATCCATGCTTACTAACAACACCTAAAATATTTGCTACAAATACAATTACTGACTATGAAGAGTTACTCAACCGTGTCCAGAGACACATCAAATGTTCAGAATCAACCTGCCTTCACAAGAAAGGAACCAACATGGAGTGTCGGTATAAGGCACCCTGGCCAGAATGTGCTACCTCTTCCTTGTGTAGTGATACAAATGGTAAAAAATCATTTTCCCCTACACGTAATGATGATAGGTTGAATATACATAGTCCAAAAAAAATTTCCATATAGAGAGCCAATATGGATTCTCATCCTGTGCTTTAAAAAACACTTGTCTTAAAGTACATTGCAAAATATGTCGCGAAGGCAGAAAAAAAATTTGAAAGTTGTATTGATATGTTAACACGCATTTGTAGAAATCAAGCACTAGAAGACAAAGCTCTTGCGGTATATAGAAAATTCATGTCTGAGATTATTGTTGACCATGATATAGGTGCACAAGAAATGTGCCACATGCTGCAAAAGTTGCCCCTCATTGTTTGAAATTGCACATTTATGGCACTTAATGTTGGTCGAAAAGTTTTCAATCAAATTAGGACAAACCCAAACAAAAACACATTGCAGCTTAGTTATCTCCAATTGTACACACAATGTCCTCCTCAAATGGATATAGTAACACTACTTGAATCTGCACGATCATTCTCATTTTCATCAAGTCACAAAGGCAGCAAGTGGAAAGAAAGGGAACATAAGGCAATTATCAGTGTCTTCATCCAATTTAGTGTTATTCCAAAGGAGGATTTAGAACATTTTGAGATATTTTGTTGGATCGAACTACTTCTTTACAAGAAATTTCATAACATTGTCACAAAAATAGGTATCAATAAAGAGGAAATTGTTGCAAATTGGAAGGAGATGAATATACTTAAATATTATGTGTGGCATATTGAACGTGTAACAGATGAAGAGGTCAATCAAGAAGAGGCAGAGGAAGTAGAGAATGAAAGAAATCTAGGAAATACAATACAATTGAATGAATGGGAGTTCTTATTGTTGGATCTCAGTTGTGTTCAAATGGTTTATCCTTGATGACAAAATATCTTTCAGTTGGTTTTGTTTGTTGACAGTCTCGGTTTGGATTTTTTTTATGCACTATCATGATACAGGTTATCTCATTTGTACATGTATTTGGATTATGGTATTCATTTTTAGATTCAGGGTTCTTTTCTGTTTTCAGAATTTTGGACTTGGTACTTAGCACGTTCAGCCATCATTTGTTCTAAGTCGGCATTATGAGAACCTTTGACTCAGATTTTTGGTCGGCACCATTATTTAATTATTTGGTCTTTCTTAATAATGTGGTCGATAGACTTTGGACTTTGACAGCGAATTTAGCAAGTTTTTGAGTTGTCATTATTCAGCCTTGTGACTTATGCGGATTTCAAACTTCATTATGCTCTTTTGAATTAGTCATCGAATGACTTGGTAATAGGAAATTTTAGGGAAAATCATTTTCTTTTTGGCTGAGTACAGAACCCTAGCCGCCACCATGAAGTCATTATGATCTGCAAATTCTTTTTGGGCTCCCTCTATGTCGACATGCTAAGGTTTTTGAAATTGACTCATCATGAGAGCTCGGCCATGTTGTTTTCTCTGTGCATGGAAAGTTTCTGTTGATTGTGAAGTCAATGGGATCAACTATTGTGGTTGGAATTGAATCTTTGGTATTTATTTATTTCTCTTTTTGCACAATCAGGTATCATTCTCATCTTTTATTGTGTCTATTTTTAGCAAACAGCTGTCACTGTTTTGCTCGAATCTAAAAAAGCATAAGCATTCTTCTTGTGGCAGAAGTTAACATATCTCAGTTATTATGGAAATAAGGGGTTTGATTCTCCTTCAAACTGTCAGTTGTGAAGGTTTATTATCACTATTTTTGTCTTCTAAAAATTGCTCTTTGTATTTCAGTTACTTATGAGGCAAATAATGCCCTAACAGAGTATTATTATTCTTGTATTGAGGGTTTATGGTTTTCAGCTGGTGGGCAGTCGTGGTTTTTAAAAAATATGTCAGTTTCATTATGAAATGATCTCATACATTTCAAATATGATGGATTTTGCATATAGAATAACTTCAAATTGCTATTTTGTTTTAATAAAGTTCTGGGTTTTGTAAAATCTATTGCAGTTTGAAAAAAGGAGCATTGATGCATTCATGTCAGGGTTTATTATAGCCTACTGTACAGGCGTTACTCATGATATTCCATCATCTACTGATCATTTATTCTTCTGGTTCAATTTCCAAAAAGAGAATGGGGTTTCAGATTCCTTTTGACCTTGAATTCTTTGAAGACTTTCTTTTGACAGACATACTTGAAAATGTATATAATAAATAGTGTTGTGAACACTATGATTCTTTTAGTTATTATTCTCAGATATAGATGTTTTGGCTATATCAAGAAATGTATTGAAAAAATATGTAATACAAAATCTGAAAAATATGATGCAGAATAGGATTGTAATTCTTCTCTATGTAATATTTTAAGGATTCAATATTTGGATTCTTAGGGTATTAGGTAGACTAGAAAACTGAGTTATATGAGTTTAACTAGAAACAGAGAGATCCTCTGAGATATTATTACTATTCAGAAATATAATTTGAGGGGTTGGCGCTCCTTGAGATTGATATCTCTAAACGATGGGTTGGTGCTCCTTGAGTGGGTGCTCAAAAATTAGCCTATAAGGAATTTTGAACAGTGGAGTAAATTGATTAAGCCTGCAAGGCATTTCAGGAGTGGTTTTTATACCCCAGGAGGGTTTTCCACTTGGCAATATCTTGTGTCTCTTTGTTCCTTTATGGTCTTATTGCTTTACTAAGTTGTTACTGCTTTGTTTACCATTTGGTATTGCATTTCTCAATTCTGTTCTGAATTATTATATTTAACTTATGAATGCATTAATCATGTTAATATTGAGATCAAATCTGAGCTATGGTTTAATTTTATGAAAATTGGTTAAATATGTTTAGATACTGATTCACCCCCCCCTCTCAGTGTCATTTTCACTCCAACAATTGGTATCAAAGTGTAGGGTCCTCTGATAGGTCTAAACTCCTAGGATTGATCCTGGTCTTGGAGTCTTTTTTTAATGGCACAATCTCAAGAAGGAGCTTTTATAACTAGAGTTCCATTATTTGATGGAACTAATTATGTGTTCTAGAAAATCAGAATGGAAGCATTTCTTGTTTTTTATGATGTTGATGTTTGGAGCATTGTGTTAAATGGGTAAAATGTTCTATCCACAATACCCACAGATCCTGCTAAGAAAAAGAGGTATGAAATTAATGCCAAAGCTAAGCATGCCATGTTATGTGGTTTAACTAAATATGTGTTTATTAAAGTCATGCATTGCAAGGCTGCCAAAGAAATCTAGGATAAACTTGAAACCATACATCAAGGGAATGAAAAATTCAAACTATCAAAAATCATTACTCTCAAACATCAGTTTGAGGAAATGAGAATGAAGGATGATGAAAAAGTAGCTGAATATTTTCTAAGAATTGATGATGTTGTCAATGCTATGAAAGGATTAGGACAAGAGGTTAAAGAGTTTGATGTGGTTACAAAGTTCATTAGAACCTTACTGACTAAATTTGAATCTAAGGTTTCAGCTCTTGAAGAAAAGAAACATTTTGATCAGCTCACCCTAGATAGTCTGCAGGGAATACTTACTACCTATGAAGTGAGAACTAGCAAAAACAACTCAATAGGAAAAGAAACTACCTTTAACACTGAAAAGAAAGAAAAAGATGAAGTTAGTGAGTCAGAGTGGTTTGATTCTAAAGAATCCCATCTTGTTAGAAAACTTAAAAAGGCATCAAGAAAATATAAGGGAAAACTTCCCTTTAAATGCTTTAACTACGGTAAAATAGGTCACTTTGCTGCAAAGTGCACCTATGATGATCAAATCAGTGACAAGGAGAAATATGGAAAATAGCCTAAGAAGAAGGCCTTTAAACCTAAACGAAATTTCAATTTCAAAAAGAAGAAGAGTTTGTTTAGTAAAGATGAAACTGACATTGAGTCTGAAGATTCATCAGTAGAAGAAGATGAAACATTGTTCATGGCTGAAATCACTCAACAAGAAGATACAAACAACATTGATATTGAAGAAGGTGAAGTAGATCTTGAAAGTGAACTGAAATGTGCTTTAAAAGAGGTCAGAAAACTCAAAAAACAAGTTCTTGCTCAAGAACATAAACCTGATCAAGAAATAGTCTCTCTGAAAACTCAGCTTGAAGAAGCTAAAAGAGTTGAGAACTGTCTTCGAGTGACTGTAAGCTACAAATATCAAGAAATTCAAAAAGGAACAAGAAGTAGTTTGTCTTAGAAAGGAAATTGAAAAATATGAAAGCACTTTAAAACTCAATGAGATGCTCAGCAAACAGAAGTTGTATAAAGGTAAAACCGATATTGGTTTTGAAAAGGGTGAATGCTCAATTGATAATGCAAAACAAAACCCCTCTTCTAAAATCAAGGGTTCAGGTCCAAATCACTCTAAATTTGGTAAGAATCATGTTCAATCCATAAAAGGTAATAGAACATCATACAGAGTCAATCCTTTCTTCTATGGTTATTGCTTTTTTTGCAACAAATTTGGCCATAAAGTGAGCTCTTGCAGGCTTATGAATCCTAGAATACCTAGGTTTGGTCTTAGGAAATACTATGGTTTTGTTAAACAGATTAGATGTTTTAAATGCAATGCTTTGGGGCACTCTGTTAAACAGTGCAAAGTTGATCTGCAATCTAAACAGCAAAAAATCAAAAAGGTCTAGAAGCCTAAGAATGTTAACAATATTGAGCAAACTATGTTAGTCCAAACTGCCTTTCATTCCAAGAAAAAGGATGTATGGGTCCTGGACAATGGATGTTCTAACCACATGACTGGCGACAAAGATAAATTCATAAATCTTGAAGATTATGTAGGTGGTTATGTTAAGTTTCGTGATAATTTTGGTATACAAATTAAAGGTAGAGGTTCAATTCTTCTGAATGAAGACACCCCTATCTATAATGTGTACTATGTGGAAAGTCTTAAGCACAATCTTCTAAGTGTTAGTCAAATTTGTGACAGTGGTTATCATGTTTTGTTCACTTCGCAAGGATGTGAGATCAAAAACAAGATTGGAAAGGTTGTTGTAGCTGGAAGGACTAAAGGAAATGTTTACAACTTTCTTGACACATCAAACAATGACAATAATCAAGGTATGTGTCTAATGGGCCAAATTGAAGAAAGCTGGTTATGGCATAAAAGACTAGGACACATAAATTTTGAAAATCTAGTTAGAATCAGTAAAAATCATAATGTTAGAGGTTTACCAGTCCTTAACAAGCCAGAAAATTTTGTGTGCAAATAATGTTTAAGCAGTAAACAAACTAAAATCAGCTTCAAAACAAAAGAACATTCTTCATCAAAACCTTTACAGCTAGTGCATACAGATTTGTGTGGACCAACTAGAACAAGGTCTATTAATGGTGAAAAATGTTTTATGCTATTTGTGGATGATTATACTAGAATGGTTTGGGTCACATTTCTTAAGCACAAATCAGAAGCCTTTGAAAGGTTCAAAATCTTTCACAAAATGGTTGAAAAGGAATCAGATTTGAAACTCAAATGTCTATGATCTGACAAAGGAGGTGAGTTCACCTCTCAAGAGTTTATTGATTACTATGAACAGTAGGGTATTAAAAGGCAGTATTTTGCAACTAAAACACCTCAACAAAATGGGGTAGTTGAACATAAAAATAGAACCATAAAAGAAATGGCTAGAACAATGCTAGATGAAGCTAAGTTGCCTGATATGTACTAGAAAGAAGTTGTTCATACAGCTGTATACATTTTGAATAGAGTGCAGCTTAGGGTGAAATCTAAACACACTCCTTATGAACTATGGTATGGAAAAATAGCTTATGTGAAGTATTTTAAAATTTTTGGAAGCAAGTGTTTTATCAAGAAAGATGATGATAACCTTGGCAGCTTTCAATCAAAGAGTGATGAGGGTATCTTTTTGGGATACTCAACTCATAGCAAAGATTATAAATGTCTTAACAAAAGGCTTAATAAGATTGTTGAAGTTGTTAATGTAAAATTTGATGAAAGACCACATTTAGATGCTAAACTTATGCAAGATAATGAGGAAGAAGAACTTGAACTTGAAATGAATTCAGAAGGAGTTGAATCAACAAGCCCTAAAATTGAAGAAGCAATTCCTGAAAAAGGTGTATCAAAAACTCCTCTAAAATCTCTTGCTAAATACCACCCCAAAGATCAGATTATTGGGGATAAGAATGCAGGAGTTCAAACTACAAGAAAGGCTGTAGAATCTGATGAAAAAGCTCAAATAGCTTTATGTTTAGTTACTCAGTTTGAGCCTAAAATTTTTAATGAAGCTCTCACAGATTTATGTTGGGTTAATGCTATGCAGGAAGAAATTGATTAGATTGAGAAAAATCAGACTTAGGAGTTAGTCCCAAGACCAGATGACAAGAATGTCATTGGAGGCAAATGGATATACAGGAATAAGCTTGATAAAAATGGCAATGTTGTTTGCAACAAAGCAAGGTTTGTCTCCAAAGGCTATGCTCAACAAGAAGGTATTGATTTTGGTGAAACCTTTGCACCTGTTGCTAGACTAGAATCTATTAGAATATTCTTGGCTTATTCTGTTTATAAGAACTTCACTATTTATCAAATGGATGTCAAAACTTCCTTTTTGAATGGCTATTTAGATGAAGAGGTTTATGTAGAACGGCCTGAAGGATTTATTTTCAAAGATAAGCCTAATCATTTTTACAGGTTGAAAAAGGCCCTCTATGGCTTAAAACAAGCACCTAGAGCTTGGTACTCTAGACTGGACAGTCATTTGATTTCTAATGGCTTTGGTAGAGGAGGTGTTGACAGCAATCTTTATGTTAAATCTAAAGGTTCTAATATTTTGGTTGTTGAAATTTATGTTGATGACACTATCTTTGGTTGCAATAATGTTGCTTTGAGTAAAAAATTCTCTCAGCTTATGGAATCTAAGTTTGAAATGTCATTATTGGGAGAATTAAATTTCTTTTTGGGTCTTCAAATTTCTCAACTTGAAAATGGCATATTTCTCTCTCAAACCAACTATGCTAAAGAGATGCTTAAGAAATTGCAAATGAATGAATTCCATCCAGTTAGTGCTCTAATGGTTACTGGATGCAAACTTACTAAGGTTGATGATTCCCCTGATACAAATCAAACTGAATACAGATCAATGATTGGCAGTTTGTTATATTTAACTACTTCTAGACCTGACATAATGCAAGCAGTTTGCACAGTTGCACGGTTTTAGGCATCACCTAAAGAATCGCATGTCATTGTTGTTAAAAGGATCTTTAAATATATTCAGGGCACTCTTGATTATGGTATTTGGTATCCTAGAAGCAATGATTTTTCATTGATTGCATATACTGATGCTAACTGGGCTAGTTTTTTGGATGATATGAAAAGCACCAGTGGTGTTGCATTCTTTCTTGGTGATCATTTAGTGTCATGGCACATCAAGAAACAAGAGTCTGTTTCTCTTTCCACTACTAAAGCAGAATACATTGCTGCCACTTCGTGTTGTACTCAAGTTCTTTGGATGAGTCAAACTCTATCAGATATGGGTATTGAAGTTCCTAAACCTGTTTCTATTCTATGTGATAACACAAGTGTGATAAATAACTCCAAAAATCTTGTTATGCACTCTCTCACTAAACACATTGCTATCAAGTTTCATTTTCTTCAAGAAAAGGTACTGGCTAATGAAGTATGTTTACATTTTGTTGGATCACAAGATCAGGTGGCTGATATTTTACTAAGCCCTTAGCTAAAGATTTATTTGAAAGGCTAAGACTTCGATTGGGAGTTATCTCTTAATCTTTACTTCTCTAATTCATCAAGCATCGGCTTAGGGGGAGCATGTTATAAGTTTTATTCACTTGCAGCTCTCCTACAAATATGGTTGTTGCACTGTTACTCTTTCTGTAGTTGATTCTCATGGTATTTTGATTGGCTTCTCAGTTGTGTTTCCTGGCAATGCACATTCTTCTCTTCTATTCTTTGTCATTGAGGCAAAAAGGGGGAGAGTCATTTGTGTTTTTCCATCAAGGACAAAAGGGGAGTTTTTTGGATCTCAGTTGTGTTCAAATGGTTTGTCCTTGATGACAAAATATCTTTCAGTTGGTTCTCTTTGTTGACAGTCTCAGTTTGGATTTTTTAATGCACTATCATGATACAAGTTATCTCATTCGTACATGTATTTGGATTATGGTATTGGTTTTCAGATTCAGGGCTCTTTTCTATTTTTAGAATTTTGGACTTGGTACTTAGCACATTCAGCCATCATTTGTTCTAAGTCAGAATTATGAGAACCTTTAACTCAAATTTTTGGTCAGCATCATTATTTAATTATTTGGTATTTCTTAATAATGTGGTCGGCAGACTTTGGACTTTGACAGCAAACTTAGCAAGTTTTTGAGCTATCATTATTAAGCCTTGTGACTTATGCGGATTTCAAACTTCATTATGCTCTTTTGAAATAGTCATCGAATGACTTGGTAATAG
The DNA here is from genome assembly GCA_007258455.2 of Sequoia sempervirens. Classification (NCBI taxonomy): domain Eukaryota; kingdom Viridiplantae; phylum Streptophyta; class Pinopsida; order Cupressales; family Cupressaceae; genus Sequoia; species Sequoia sempervirens. The sequence continues at coordinate 729,917,294 of VDFB02271358.1, read as the reverse complement.
GAAATTTTAGGGCAAATCATTTTTTTTTGGCTAAGTACAGAACCCTAGCCGCCACCATGAAGTCATTGTGATCTGCAAATTCTTTTTGGGCTCCCTCTATGTCAACATGCTAAGGTTTTTGAAATTGACAAGTTTGTGTCGATTGTGAATTCAATGGATCAACTATTGTGGTTGGCATCGAATCTCTAGTATTTATTTATTTCTCTTGCTGCACAATCAGGTATCATTCTCATCTTTTATTGTGTCTATTTTTAGCAAACAACTCACTGTTTTGCTCGAATCTAAAAAAGCATAAGCATTCTTCTTGTGGCAGAAGTTAACATATCTCAGTTATTGTGGAAATAAGGGGTTTGATTCTCTTTCAAACTGTCTTAGTTGTGATGGTTTAATATCACTATTTTTGTCTTCTAAAAACTGCTCTCTACATTTCGGTTACTTATGAGGCAAATAATTCCCTAACAGAGTATTATTATTCTTGCATTGAGGGTTTATGGTTTTTAGCTGGTGGGCAGCCGTGGTTTTTAAAAAATATGTCAGTTTCATTATGAAATGATCTCATACGTTTCAAATATGATGGATTTTGCATATAGAATAACTTCAAATGGCTATTTTGTTTTAATAAAGTTCTAGGTTTTGTAAAATCTATTGCAGTTTGAAAAAACGAGCATTGATGCATTCGTGTCAGGGTTTATGACAGCCTACTAAACAAGCGTTACTCATGATATTCCACCATCTGCTGGTCATTTATTCTTCTGGTTCAATTTCTAAAAAGAGAATGAGGTTTTAGATTCCTTTTGACCTTGAATTCTTTGAAGACTTTCTTTTGACAGACATACTTGAAATGTATATAAAAAGCAGTGTTGTGAACACTATGATTCTTCTGGTTATTATTCTGAGATATAGAAATTTTGGATGTATCAAGAAATGTAATGAAAAACTCTATAATACAAAATCTAAAAAATATGATGCAGAACAAGATTGTAATTCTTCTCTATGTAATATTTTAAGGATTCAATATTTGGATTCTTAGGGTATTAGGTAGACTAGAAAACTGAGTTATATGAGCTTAACTGAAAACAGAGAGATCCTCTGAGATATTATTATTGTTCAGAAATATAATTTGAGGGGTTTGCGCTCCTTGAGATTGATATCTCTAAACGAGGGGTTTGTGCTCCTTGAGTGGGTGCTCAAAAATTAGCCTATAAGGCATTGTGAATATTGGATTAAATTGATTAAGCCTACAAGGCATTTCAGGAGTGGTTTTTATACCCCAGGAGGGTTTTCCACTTGGCAATATCTTGTGTCTCTTTGTTCCTTTATGGTCTTACTACTTTACTGAGTTTTTACTGCTTTGTTTACCATTTGGGTATTGCATTTCTCAATTCTGTTTTGAATGATTACATTCAACTTATGAATGCATTAATCATGCTAATATTGAGATCAAATTTGAGCTATTGTTTAATTTTATGAAAATTGGTTAAATCTATTTAGACACTAATTCACCCCCCCTCTCAGTGTCATTTTCACTCCAACACTTATCACAACTGGGTCTTGGTACTTGTGGAAATCTTAATTCCCTTGATATGCTTGGAAGACGTGACTTGGACAATTGCAACAAGTGGAATGATCGTACAGTACCTCAAGCTTTACATGAAACTGCAAAGCATTTCATAAGCACAAACAAGGTGTACCAACATGATGGCCAAAAAACATTTGAGTTTAATGACCTCCCATATTCGCTCTCCCCCAAACAACAACTCACTCTTACACTTGTTTTGGACCATTCCAGTGCTTGTGCACTCGATAAACCCTTGCACATGATCATACAAAGCACAGCGGGCATAGGAAAATCCTATCTTATTCATTGCATTAAACACTCCCTTTCCAATTTAGTATTCCAACAACATAGCCCACTCCTTGTAGTTACTCCTATAGGAATTGCAGCATTCAACATGCATGCCTCAACTATACATTCAGCCCTAAAGATTCTAGTCAAGGAAATGCAACCATTGAAGGGTCAATCACTTGCAGTGTTTCAACAAAAATGAGATGCATAAAATACCTCCTAATTGATGAGATGAGCTTTATAGGCCCAAAATTACTCTTGAAAATTAATACTAGGCTACGTGAGGCTTTCCCACCAACAAAACTTGGGCTTTGATGGAACATCTATCATTCTTGTAGGAAACTTTGCACAGCTACCCCCTGTTATGGACAAACCTATCTACGCCTCCCACACAAATGTGAAAGCCCTATGGGAACAATTCACTACTATTGTCACACTAGAAATAATATTCCGACATGGGGACACTCAGGCTCAAATTGACTTCCGAAGAACTCTACAAAACATTCTTAATGTAGAACCACATGAACAAGATTGGGAGCTACTAATGAATTGCACAAACATAATGCTATCAAACGATGAAAATAAGTCTTTTGACCAAGCAATGCACCTATTTCTAACCAATGATTTAGATGGAACACACAAAAAAATGCTACATCTGTTAAATCTTCCTATTGCACTCAGTATTGCAATAAAAACAAACACAAAATCAAACATCAACATTGATGTTGACCAACTTCCCCATGAACTCCTGCTATGTAGAGGCCAACGCATCATGCTAACTACAAACCTATGGATTCAAGCAGGCCTTGTCAATGGTTCTCTTGGAGAGGTCTTAGATATTGTATACACAGAAAGCTTTAAACCACCTGATTCACCATTATATGTAGTAGTAAAATTTGATACTTACAATGGCCCACCTTGGAATGTACACACTCCAACAACTATTCCAACAACACCTATATCTCTAGGTGCTCACAGATAGTTACCACTATGCATGGCATGGGCAATTACAATACGTAAATCCCAAGGATTAACAATCGAAAGAGCAACAACCAATATAGGTAAAAAAGAAAGACAAGGATTGACTTTTACAACTATATCTAGAGTTAAATCAATACACGGACTTAGGATAGATCCACCGTTTTCCTTCGACTAATACTCCAGAATGAAGAATAATCAATACACAATTATCAAAAAAAAAAGAGCTCTGACTACATCTCTCATTATGATGAGTACATGTGCACATACATAAACACGCCACTCTCTCAATACATTGTATTTGTTTAATTTTCTCCTTGCCATATTCATATAATACATTTTACTATTTCTATACTTACACCACACTTGCAATCACATGTAGGCGGATGTTCTACATTCGTATACTCTTGCAACGGTTGCTTCAATCTAGCTACTGATATTTTTTTCCACCCAAAACATAATCTTTCACCCTTTTTTCAAGTTTTGCACTTTGCATAAAGTCATCATTGCATTAATGAGTTGGGTTGCCTAACCTATTCTTTGATTGTGTAGGATATTATAACAAACAAAAAAACACAAAAATAATATGCCAAATAATCCAATGCCAACACATGGAAGCACCAAATACAAAAAATCAACATAGTTGAAATTGTTGCAGAACTTTCATTCAGTTTTCAATATCCACATATGTAATACAAACACACTGTAAATTCCCCATAGCACAATTAAATTTGCTGCAAATATTGGTATGCATAGAATTACATTGTTTTATTTTTCTTTCAATCTTTACATAATACAAATTAGTATTTGTATATTTACACATAAAATTTATCACATGTAGGTGGATGCTCAAAATTCGTATACTTCTAAAACAACTACCAATGATGAAGATCCATTTACCAAATGATCACAATGAAGATGATTCTATCTCATCAAAGGATCAAATAAACATACAACAAGAGTCACTTCTCAACCAAAAGTTGAAGGACAAATCTGAAGAATTTATTCCAAAGCATGATGAACATCTTTCGTCAAAGTCTACCAATGGTCATTTCCAAATCCACTTCAAAAAATCCATCCTTTCAAATTGATGCATCTCAATAACATGAACCAAAGCATATTGAAGACAACACTATGGAGAATCAAGATCAAGAAACCGTATCTCCAATATACTACCATGATCTAATGGGCCTTGTCCAATCCATACAAGATGTCGCAAATGATTATCATATCCATATAACACTTACTCCTCCACCTACCCATGAGATTCTTAGTACTAATGCACATGTAGATGATCTTCAAAAGCAAGAGTATCCTACCCTAAACATCATTATCAATGAGTAAGAGTCTTCTACTCTTAAATTCCTAGTGATAGATCAAAGCAAAGAAGAAACGATGGAATTTCATAGTAACCTTGGAGAGGATCCTTACAGAAATGTAATATCTTCATGTCATAAAAAAAAATCACCAATCTTGCGCAAGGTATTGGCTCTATAGCAATTAAGGAATCCAACCATGACAGTGATAACTCTACAACACTAGAAGGAACTTTGCCTAGTGCAAACACCAACATAGGGAGAATGAAGAGTCCTTATGATAAAACCGCTACCAATGCTACGACTATACATATCATTAATCATTATCCACATATCATCCTATCCACAAATAGTGCCCAACCACATGAGAAGAAGGTATATCAAAGAAATGAACAAATGATTGAGGTAAAATAATCAGTGAAGCAAAATGGACAAATAAAATTCAAATGGATACCAAAAAATACAAAACAAAATCATCCCTATCAACCTCCATTAGTCAAAGGAACTATGGGGAAAAAGCAAGAAGGAAGGTCATCCATCAAAAAAAGTACACAAATACACAAGAAAGCTTCAAGAGTGACCTACAAGATATATGAAAAAATTTATCCCAATCAAATCTCCATATCCACCCACCATTGAAAATCCTCCCAAGTTTGGAAAAACAAAGATTCCAAACTATCAACCAATCAGTCTACATCTCATATCTCTCAACGTACTTTGCCATCAACTTTGACATCCATGATATCCAACTGTCACATTAACCATGTGTTGACAGCAACTCTTTATCATAAGGACTCTAATGGCTCCCTATTGCAATGTACACATCTAGAAGAGGTTAACTCCCATAGTTGCAAAGGAAAAAAGACAATTCAAGAAAAAAATTACTCAAGAAAACATCGTACTCTACTGAAAACCACTAATGGTGGCACTTTAGGCAAGTAACATGATAAAAACCTGGATCAAACATCTACACGCGCCAAATCAAGTAGAAGCATCTCATCCCATCCAAAATAAATCTAACACTCCATCCACCTAATCCATAGCAAATCAATTCATCCATGAACTATCTATCAAATCCATGTTCACCCATCGGCATCCATATCTATCTTGATCTTGGTCAAATTTTAGTGTACACTTTACACTTGCTTATGGTAGATATCTTGACATGGGTCATTATCACTCATCCTACCCACCATTATCTAAGCCATCAACTATTATCCAAATGACCATCCTCAATCCAAATTAGTTATCTTATCACAACATAATCCCTACCCTGCTTTACATACCTAACATATCCATTCATCCATTAATTTACCCGTGCATCCACCCATTACATTCCATACATTGCTACAAATTGGGGGCAAATACTTACATCTTGCTTCACAAAAATATCATGGTCTATATCCACCAACTCATACAAATATGTAATTGCATATTTAGCGGATTATGTCATATTAGTTTACACATAAAAAGATTCAAACGAGATTGTATATATTTGGGAGTATGCAAAACATGCCAAAGGTGTTCTCTATATATTATTGACATTTTCTATATAATTCAAACAAGATTGTATATATTTTACACTATAGTTATTCTCCATGCTTACTTCTCTATTCAATCCAACTGAGCTCCTCAATTAATTGTACTTACAATATGTTTTGTCATCTATGGCCTAAAATTATTTCGGCATTCAACCCAAACATTTAACAAATTGTATGTTTACTTCTTTATTTTGTGAAAGAGATGGTTATATAGCCATTATCTTTTGGTAATGTCTATTTTTTGTTGTGAGATTTAAGTTTTGTTTGTTGTACAAGTATACAAACAATATTGTACAAGTATTAAACTGCACTTCAATCCCATGCTTACTTCACTATATTTTTCTATCGGTGTAACCTTGAACCCCCTCTCGTGCAAGTGCTAGTGTATAGTTATACCATATATGTGGGTTAGATTGACCAAATATATTAAAATTTTCATTTTTCCATTTGAAGATTCTATAGTTGCAACAATATTAAAGGACGTATTGAAAGCCTTGATTTATAGAGGTCTCAAGCCTAATCATATTTTGGTAAATAATGGTGCCATAGTCAATTTGACAAATATTGGACTACATTTGTGAATGAAAATGGAAAATCCAACAAAAGAATTTTATATGGTCTCTTGGGATCAATACTATAGAACTTTCCTATGGTGAACCTTCTTACATGAAGAAAGATAAAACAAAAAGAAAATGAGCAAACCTATCTCAAGGAACATGGGCCTTAATGTGTCAACAAGATTAAGAAATAGTAAGTGAGAGAGGCATTCTAGTTAATATACTTTTTATTCTAAGTGGGAGCACTCTAGTTAAGTTAAATAAAGGATTAGTACTAAAGTTTCTCTATGAAGTGTTCTATGCATGTTAATAATTTATTATTATTTTATTCATGTTAAGATGTCTAGAAAGATTACCAGTTTATTCTATTGTACTTTGTTATTGGACTTGATCAACCCAACGATTTTGTATCTGTGTCTTATAAAGTATTGTATAGAGAAGGCCTCTTTAGTATATTATATCAAGTCATTAATTACCCATAAGTCTACAACAAGGTGTTATATGTTGGAAAATATTTTTAGGCATTATTAACGTGTTGATAGCAATAAACCAATTTATTCTTGTTTGAATTAAACTTGTCCCAAAACTTTGTTTCAAAGATCATGTGAAAAGATATAAAACTTTTTTTAGGGTAAATTTGTACTTTTTTCAATTCAATTATACTTGACATATAGGAAAAGAGGATACTCATGTAGTTTGGAATGCATTATTATCATCTTAGAATATATTTTGAGTATATAGATTATATGTAGTTCAACGATGAGTAACCACATAGTATGGGATATACATTTCATTCACTAGGTAAATGTTACATCAACATATGAATAATTTTGTAAATTTAATGTTGAAGTTACATGTAAGTGATTAAAACATCTATATTAAAGAAAATGTTACATGTGAGAAAATTGATAAAGTTGAAATATATGTGATTAAACATATACAATAGCATTAGTTTCTTTGGATTGTAAATTTTGATATGTACATATGTATAGTTATTGTCATAATTTTGATTGGAAAAAATGATTCTCTTGAAATTACTTGTTAATTTAAAATACAATTAAAAAAGATCTATGAATTAAAAGAAAAGGATGTAGATGAAGTAAAAATAATAATAATATAGAAACATTATGAAGAACAAATATATTCAATATCAATTTCTTCAATTATTGATGATGTGTTTTTTGAGTTGTGATGCAAATGCATCTCATGCTAAGGACAACAGTTAATTTAGAAGGGGAGAAATGTTATGTGACTTTTTACCTAGAAGAGAACAGTTATGAAATAACCCTTTAGAATTAAATGGGAGATAGAAAAATAAAGGATATTATGATCCTTTGGTTAAAAGAGATTAATAAAGAATATGTATATAAACCCTTCTAAAAGCAACAGGAATAATTATTAAAAGGAAACCTTTGTGAAACGGTGTGATAGTGTGAAAACCACCCTTTAAGACTTATATAAGTAGTATACAAGACTTGGAAAGGTATGGAAAACATTTCAAGGAAGAAGAAAGTGGTTTGATGAGCTATAGGCATTGGAGAAGGGGGCACATGACGCATGTCCAACTTGGGGTATAGCGTACACTCAGAACAGTCCTAGCTAGGGCTTGGTGTGCACTTGTGTCGAGCATTGTTCTATTAAGCCAACGCTTATGTAGAGCACAATAGTGTGTTGTGTTTTGAAAGGAATTGCTTCTTCCTAGATTGTTCCATAGCAAGAACCAATACCACTGATTTCTTCTTGGTGTGAGAATGACCTTTCCAATACCTATGATTCATATAAATACTAAACTCAATTCCAAGGTATTTTTAATTATAAATGAGATGGAGTTGAATTTTTTAATGATGTTATTTCTTCTCTTTTAATCATATTTATATTGTTGAATGACAATTTATGTATTATTGATGATGTTTTTGTTATGTGCTTAAATCTTAAACTAGATAACATTGATTAATTAGCATTTTTGTGCATTTGTATCTAAATTTTAGTCTTTAAACTTAATAACACTAATAAATATGTTGCTAAATATATATTAAAATTATTTAGTTGTATACACAAAGAAAAGTAGCATAACAAACCTAGCCCTAATGCACCCTTAATCGACTTGAGATATGGATCGGGTTTGAACCAAACCTAGGAAATTGCAAATCAATAAATGACATGGTCATCAACACTTTGGAGTGTATAGAAACAATCAAACACAACTTGACCCCAAAAAGTAAATGATCCTCAATGACGAGTCATGGGCTCATATGAAATATATTTTGAGTTTCACTAAGCTCATCACGAATATGATTAGGTTTCCTAACATGGATCAATCTTTTTGAAGTAAATTTTATGATAGCATAGATTTCATAATTGAAAAAATAAACATTGTAATAGAACTCAAAGAGAACCGGCCCCACAAAAATATATTTCAAGAGTGCAAAGAATCATTATTGACTATAGATAGAACAAAGTTGACTTCACCCTTATATCTCTAACATAATATAGTTTAGGAGTTCAATTAAAATCTATATAAACTAGCAATGAAACACTTATTAATGCAAAATGTAGCAAAATGGAAGTAATCAACAATTCTCAAAATTTGTTTTCCCTTTTTTTAGCTTATTATTGGAAAAACAAAGTACTTTGATGGCTACAAGATAATTTTTAAGCTTACATCTCTCATGAGCCCTATTATCACCCATACTCCATTTTGTACATCATCTATTATGACTTATGATATGTTATCTATATTTTCTTTTCATTTTCCAACATTTTTTGTTTAAAACTTCTCTTTTTCTCCTATCAAACGTGCATCCTTTTTCTATTTGAAACTTTGTCTTCAAACATTTCACTTTCTCTACACAAGTTTTGTCTCTGGCCATCCAAGCTTCTACACATGGCTGTCATAGAAGCGAAGCACCCATGAAAACTTGAAACGAACAAGAAGTGGCGTTGAAACCCATTAAACTAGAAAGATCATTAGCAAGATGAATGGATAGCATTAATAAATCAATATAAATAGAAAACAAATGCCATGAACTTAATTATGAAAGTTTGCAACTAGTAGATATGAGCAAATTAAGACACCATAACCTAACTCTGCTACTAAAAATAGAATTTATCACAAATCAAGGGAATAAAGTTATGGAATTGATCACATTGCCAAGGCAATGCTAGTCATCTTAATAGCTCATTCTATGGTGCAAGAATGATTGAGAATAAATATATAAAATCTTCTATTAAAAGCTATAGCTTGCAAATTTGAAAACTTGCAGCATATCTTTAGATTTGATTGCATCCATATCAGCATTAATCCATACTTTTTCTCCATTGCTATCAATTCTACCTTAAAATACATAGCAACATTCAACTCTCCATTCATACATAGCTAAAAAGTTGTGCAATTTAAAATATACTTTCACTCTATGTATGGACATAGCTTTTGCTACTTAATGTATATCTAGCAATTTTAGATAGACAACTCTTGTCTCCAATTCTATAACAGCTCATTTTATAAAAATAGGCATGTAGCAACTTGGTTTAAATCTATAGCAACATGTTATTGATCCAAATCTCTACCATATATGGTGTAAACAAACTAAGAACCTCCTATAGCATTCCTCAAAAATAAAAATTGCAATGAACTACAACTAACACACAAAACTATATAAAAAAACTGAAAACAAAGTTCACAAATTTTTTTGTGACAAGATTGTAGGTGAACCCAAATACTTCTACATTAAACATGTCAGATGAGAAAAATGCGAGTTTGAGTTTCATGAGCATTGTTTGAAATTTAGAACAATAATTCAATGTTTGACAACTTCAAATGCAATCATCCAAATCGCTTTATTTTTTGTTATGTTTTTCTTTTTCATCAAATATTCTCTATATTATTTTCCCCTATGCCTCTTAATCGCTCAAAAGTCTATCACTATCTCAACTTATTTCCACTCCTTCAATGCCTATTGTGTCAAAATTGATACTTTATCTTCTCCATCACTTGTCTATTATTCATACTAATGTTACAAATAGGCAAGATCGAAAATCATCGAATTATCCACCCTTGTCGATTCAATTTTATATGCATAGGATGTAAACTTTCTTAAAAATTCGCATGGTCCACTCGTATTCTATTTTAACTTTTAAGTTTGCTAAGGAAACCTCTCCTTTCATGAATGCACTAAAACTAGATCACCAATCTAAAATTCTTACTCTCTTCTTTAAAATCAATGTGTCGTTTGTATCTTATTGTATTCTTTACCTCATTATGTAACTTTTATAGATATTCAATCAAATATTTTGCCATGGTGCTCCACCTTCCAAAAATCTACAATCTATCATAACTCATCTACCCCTCTTAGGTTATAACCATACACTATTTGAAAAGGACTCTTGGTTGTGCTCCTATTGACTAAGTTATTGTAAGTAAATTGTGTCAATACTAAGTCCCATTAATTTAGCTTCTTCCTTATCAATCACCTTAACAAATTTCCAACGCTTAGATTATCAACCTCCATTTTCCTATCAATTTGTGGATGATGGGCTAAACTAAAACCAAACAAAGCATCTAACTTTCTCCACAAAATATGACAAAGATGCCTTACAAACTTCGTATCATTATCTAAGACAATGCTCTTTGGCAAACAATGGTCTAACTCTCTAAAGAACATAACAACATGTGTTGCATCATTTGATTTCTTACACCAAATAAAATTTATCTTTGAAAATATATCCATTACAACAAAAGTCAAGTCATGGTCTCACAAACTAATTGGTGATCCATGAATGAAATCCATATTTCCATCCTCCCATAATATCCCCAATATTGGCAATGACTAATATAAACCTATGTTTTCACTTTTTCCTTTAGCAAGTTATAGCAAACTCTACAAATCTACACTATGCTCTTCACATTTACACTCATCCTTCACGAATAGCAATCTTCACATAATTGTGCTAATGTTTTATCCTCACCAAAATGTCGAGCAAGACCTCCACTTTATTTCTCTATAATATTTCAACCATAAAATTCATCCTTCTCAATAGGATTTGTACACACTACTCATGTCTCTTTAGACACTAAATCTTCCTCATATAGCTATCTGATAGAGTCAAACCTAACAACCTTTGCTCTCATTTCTTTCAATAAGAAGACATCTTCTACTTAATGTATTAGTTAACAATTTGATCTACCATTCGTATATTTTAAAATAAATGAATAACTTTGATGAAACTCAACCCACTTCATATGCTTTTTGACTCAACTTACCTTGGTTTATAAACTGGAATGCATGCTTATCCATGTATAAAACAAACTACTTGGGTAGAAAGTAGTGTTTTCATTTCTTGAGCACTTGACAAAAAGTGTAAAATTCTTGGTCAAAGAATTTTACGTCTCACTCAAATAAGCAATAAGCTTACCTTGTTGACTTAGAACTCCTCCCATTGTTGTCCAACTCACATCATAGTCCATTTGGAACAATTTACTAAAATCCAACAATATTAGAAGCAACTCTTTTTACACTTTTATCCTTCAATAGTTGAAGGAATTTATCTATTGTAGTTGTCCATTGAAATTATTTACTACCACCCTTCACTATTACTATGATAGGTGCAAAAATGCCACTAAATTTTCTAATAAGTTTCTTGTAGAAACTTACTAAACTATGAAAATTTCTTTCTTACATACTCATTAGTGATGGCCACTCCACAATAGCCTTGCCTTTTCTAAATCCATCCACAAACCTTCTTGTGAGATAACAAAACACAAGCACATTAACTCTTCTTAAAATTGCACTTTTTCAAACTGACCAACCATTTCTCTTCCCTTGATCTTTGCAAAACTAGCCTTGAATGCATCAGTTGCTCTTCTTTTCTTATATTTAAAAATAAAATATTGTCTAAATAGACAATTATTAACTTATCAAAAAACAATTTCAATACTTTGTTCATTAACCTCATGAATGTGCTTGGTGCATTGGTCAGCCCCAATGGCATAAAAAACCACTCATACAATCTCCATCATTTGTCTTAATCATAATCTTCTATTTTACCCTTTCTCTAATCCAAATTTGATGATACCTGCCCTTCAAATATTTTTTGTGAAGTATTTAGCTCGACTTAAACAAGCCATTATTCATCCATTTAGGGTAATGTAAGTTTATACTTTATTATTATCTTATTGATGGCTCTTCAATTCGTACACATACCTCATTTTACATCCTGTTTAGCTGCTAATGCTGCAAAATAGCATGTGAGCTCAAACTCTCCCTTATCAAAGTTTTGTATAAATGCACTTGAAAGTTTATACTTTATTAGTATCTTATTGATGGCTCTTCAATTCGTACACATACCTCATTTTACTTCCCTGTTTAGTTGCTAATGCTGCAAAATAGCATGTGAGCTCAAACTCTCCCTTATCAAAGTTTTGTATAATTGCTTTTGAACTTGTTTCTTCACCTTCTCATTCTGCATGGTTATCACTCTACAGACTTCTCACAATGCCCTCCAACTCGCCATTAATTACCCATTTAGGGTAATGTAAATTTGTACTTTATTATTATCTTATTGATGGCTCTTCCATTCTTACACATTCCTCATTTTCCATCCTTTTTACTTGCTAATACTGCAAAATAGCATTGTGAGCTAAAACTCTTCCTTATCAAATTTTGCATAATTGCTCTTGAACTTGTTTCTTCACCTTCTCATTCTCCATAGTTATCATTCTGAGACTTCCCACAATGCCCTTCTCCATTGTACAATTTGTAGACTTCCCGCAATGCCCTCAAAACTCGCAAATTTTTAAAGTTTTTGCAAGGACTTTAAATCACAATTGTTTTTACAGATTACCCTTCGAGCATTCACAGTTTTACAAACTCGCGAATTACCTATAATGCAGGATTGAAACCCAACCTTTTTTGCTTAAAATTTAAGTTTCGTAAGAAGTTTTTAGAAACTTGTTGAGTTTTGCAGAGTCAAGGATTTGGGAACTGCTGACTCCGGATCAAGTCTGAGCAAGCAAATTGTGCTATAAGTATTGTTTTCTAAAATTCATTCTAATGTGAAAAGGTAAAACAAAATGGGGCAAATCTTCCATAGTTAAGATATTAAAGAAGCCAAGTGGGAAATATAATAGCCAATTGCAAAATATGTATACACAAGGACGTGTCCCCTAAGATTTTGGCCCACATTCCTGTCTCGAGGACATTCCAAGGACGGGAGATGCCTTGGGTACGTTTCCCAGGCATCCCCCAAAAAAAAATTGCAACATCCCTGATTGGTGGGTACATCCCAAGGATGGCATGGGGACAATCGATCATCCCCGAGACAATAGGGGGACATCCAGGCGTCCCCTGGCCGCCTCATTTCCAGCATGTTTTGGCAATAAAAAGGCCTAAAATGAAACATAAAACTTGCTTTCAAAGCCATTTGAGTTTATTTTTACATTCCAAAAAAATTGCACCTAAGAGGAAAGTGAGCAAGAGAACGAGGAGTGTTGGAAGGAGCTATTGGAGAACAAAAATCAGCATTCATACTTTATTATACTATGTTTTTGACATTTGTAGTGCAAACTTGTAGCCTTTAGGCATTTAATTTTTAAAATTTGATATCATAGGCACATTGACTATTTGACATGAATTATGGAAGCAATTAAGTAGCTGTAGTACTATTAATTTGTTTGACTCTCATCACTCATGTGAACTCTATTGTTGTGTTTTACTAAGTACTTTTGATTCTATAATGCATGTGTCAATATGATTACATTTGCAACTTTATCAATGTTCGTTGTTATCATTATTCATATGAATATCTGAAATTTGAAATTTCTCTATATTTTATATATATATAGCTGTCCCCTTTGTCGTCCCCTGCTGTCCCCAAAAATCCCCAAAAATAATCCTGTGCCCAAAATGCGTCCCCCAATCCCAGAAACTCAGTGCAACATAGGCAAAATATTATCTATAAATAGATAAATGCAAAAACAATATTCCATACAAAGAAAACAATATCATCCAAGAATACATGCTTCTGGGTTCATAAGCAAAATATATATTCCTTGTACTATGAAATTCTTGCAAATCTACAAAATAGATGCGTTCATCAAAGCACGGTGACCACTTCTATCAATGTCCACAGCAATGCTAACACCAATTTAAATATAGCAACCTCTTCAAATCAGCATCAAAAATAAAAACTCATAGCTTTTATACCCACCATAAGGTTTGCCAAAGATGGCTTTGTATCGTGGAAAGCCTTAATGGGGACAATTTACTCGATGAATTGAATACAATTTGAAAACAAGTCCACTATAGCTACCTCCTATTACCCAGCTAAAACAAAAATCGAGATAAAATTATATTTCATAAATCAACCTGGCAGAATTGACAAAAAGAACTGACATTCAAATGGCCATCTATACTTTGCAAGTTAGTTTCACCTCTTTTGTTTTCCCTGTTAGATGTAAAACAAACAAGTGCGATAAAACATACTTGAGATTTGTATATAGAAATGACATTCAGGAAAGCAAATGAAATGACAAAAAATTCAGAGAGCCAAGAAGTTCGTCCATGCTGGCTTGTTTCATCCTCTCTTGGCACATACCCTTCTTTATACCTGTTGGACTATTTTCACTCTTTTGATTTAAAATAGTTTTCTAACAAATTGAGCGAGGTGTAAAAAATGAAAAAACGAGTGTAGTCTTAGTGTGTTGACCCATTGACCTTGTCCAGAGAAATTGTCTTGTCAAGTACCAATAAGGCTTTAATGTTTTCAATATTACGTGCAGGTAGTTTAGAGGGAGTGCTGTTTTGAATGAAGTTTGAGTTATAGTAAGTAGGTTGATGCTTTTAGGTTTTCATCTCTTTTAGGTTTCTTTGCATTAGTTCACAGGTTTTCAAGGATTAGTTGAGCTGAAAAACTAACAGCATTGATGGAGAAAGTCAAGGGTCTCAGTTTTAGTTCATGCACACAGCAGGATTCAAACATATTTGAAGTGCAATTAAAGGAGATATCCAAGTGGACCAGGACAAAGGACACAAACTGGAGTTGGGGCATGCCTGGAATAGAGGCAGGCAACTGGAACCCAATCTTTACTAGGGTAAAGTGGGGGCAAATGATAAGGATAAAGTTGAATATGGCTTTCATTTGTATTTTCAAGATATGGCTGCAACATGCGAGTATGACCCAGATTTGTGTTTTTTCAAGAAG
Organism: Sequoia sempervirens; assembly: GCA_007258455.2. Taxonomy (NCBI): domain Eukaryota; kingdom Viridiplantae; phylum Streptophyta; class Pinopsida; order Cupressales; family Cupressaceae; genus Sequoia; species Sequoia sempervirens. The sequence goes on along the minus strand of VDFB02271358.1, from coordinate 729,901,858 downwards.
ATATGTAAGAGCCAGAGAGTGAAGTAGAGGATTGTGTCTTCGGTGAGTTAGCTAAGATCTGCAAGAGAAATGCAGGTTAAAGAGTCAAAATCATCTGGATAAAACCAGTGGACTTGAATGAAGGATGCGGTATGCTGAAGTGTAAAAGAAAAATATAGAAGATAAGATGGTAAAGTTGCAGATGGCAGCAGGAAAAATAGAAAGCATACAGTGCTTACTATGACAGTGGAAATAATGTATGATATGCAAACATTCAAAGAAATTAAAATCACTCTGCTTAATGGCAACACCCTGCATATTGGCATTGACTCTGTTATATAGGATATTTGTTTTCTGGGAAATCCAAAGATGATGTTTTCTGCACTTGAAGAGGAGGAAGAGATATAATAGAGTCTATGCATTTGTGGGATCATTGCATTAAATGTCAATTTAGAGAAAGGATAGCAATATGTCTGCTTCAGGGTATTATTGGCAGTGTGATACATCTTCCCTTGAGATAAAGACGGAATATTTTGAAGAAATCTTGTTCAAAACTTCATCTCCTCAAGTTATCTACATTGGAGAAGATATTGCTGCACGTGGACTTGATGTTCCTAATGTCAGATGGGAGTCGATATGGTGGATCTGGAAGGAGCTTAAGCAGTTCACAGCACAGTGAAAGAAATGATTTAGAAGATGATGAATTTTTCATTCACAGAACAGTGATCTCGTGGTTTCGCATTGATTGAGAACGCACATTCATTTTGTTTCTACTCAGCAGAGGCAACTCGAGCATGGGACCTGTCTGTGTTAACCCTCAATAGAAGCACACTCCGTTGTTTTTATTCATCTCTTAGGGAAATAAGGTAGCTGCTTATTCATATTGCATAAAAAATAGTAAGGCTTCAAGTGTTTTGAGCATTCTTCTCCACTGGCATGGGGACAGAGACAATGGTCTAAAGCAGGGCAGTGATGTCGATATGGATGGGGCAAATGGTAGTGGTATGAAGGGGAAAAGACTTCATAGGATGTGAGGCAACGGCTTCTAATTTTAGGATGTTTTTACATACAACATGACTATTCTTCTCTCTCAGGAAACCATATATCAACGCCCAGTTCAGTAGACACTCGAAGTTTTGTAATGGAAAAATGGATCAGGTAAAAACAATGAAGAGATAAAATGCAGTCTCCTGTAAGCTCATGGAGGATGAAACGCACCGCTGGTACCATGAATGCATAGATAAAGTTGTCACTCGAAGGTATGGTTTGCACGAAGGATTCTGAGCTAGATTGAATAAAGAATACAGGGAAGCTATTAAGATTTGAAATAATCCGAGTGGTTGAATATCCACACGGGCTTAGAGTTTTCTCTAGATAGCAAAATGTTATTTTTTTATTTTGCTAACCTTGACAGGTGTCCCAGTTGTGAAGGTGGCATAACAAATGTTTATATTTTGAGAAGTATGAGAATACAGGTGGCAGCCCACCAACAGGATTTTCATGTTTTCTGGTTTAACAGGTAGTACATGTTGAAAATGTCAATACATGGAAAGCGAAGTATGGGGTTCCTTCTGTAACATTTTCAGAACCTATCAAGGCTCCCCTTAAAGGAATGGGCATAAGTCGTCAGTATAGTCATCAGGCAGAAGCAACACAAGCTGCAGTGTTGGGAAAAAAATCTTCTTGTGGCAACATCAACTGCCAGTGGAAAGCCACTTTGCTACAATATCCCAGTTCTGGAAGAGCTAAGAACAAATCCCTTGTCTTGTGCGCTATATTTGTTTCCAACAAAGGCTTTGGTTCAGGATCAGCATCAGGCTTTAATAGAAATAACAAAAAGATTGGAAGTTAATATCAATATGGGTATCTATGATGATGTTACTTCTCAAGGTCGTCAAATGTGGTTTCGTGACAATGCTAGACTGCTTACAACAAATCCAGATATGCTTCATACGTCAATATTGTCATTTCACAGAAATTTTGAGCATATCTTTTCAAATCTCAGGTTTATGATCATAGATGAAGCCCATATATACAAAGGAGCTTTGGGGTGTCACACTGCACTCATTCATATGGAATCCTCCATTGACTGTAAATCATAAGCCAAAAAGTCAAAATGGTGTCTTCATGGACTGTTTCTGCTACAAGTGTGGAAATAATGCATCAATCAGTCAATGCATGGAGCTAGTGCAGGATGCAGATGCAGAGAAGCAAAAAAAGGCCATCATTTCCACATTCTCTGTTCACGGTGAAAGCAAACAATGAATGCTGCTAAGGAGCAAACTTCAAGAATGCTGGGCACAGTAGATCTTCCATGGCGGGCATGCTATATCATCATTGCTTTCTTTTACTGCTGCCATCCATAAGCATCAGAATCTGAGTCTTATATTGGTTTGGTTGATAGGTTTTTTGCATGTATTTATCATTCAAAACTATCCTGCTAACTCAGACATAAACTGTCCAAGTAACCTTTTTGTAACTTCAGATGAGAACATGAACAGGGGTAATTCAGGTGCATGTTGCAAGTACTTCAATGAGTTGGGGGTTATTTTTATCAGCATATTCGGTTATGGTCATGGCTACACAGTATTATGATAGACAGGGAAAATTCTCATACAGACTATCATATTACTGATCTTCTCCAAATGTGACACACATGGCACCTGCACTAGGATTTCAACCTGATATTGTCCATGACTAAAGGAGACATGACACTTTCTGGTCAAGAACTTATATACTGTAATGCATAATTAGTTTTTTTATAAAATTAAGATACCTCTTATTTGGAAAAATGTCAAAACCATCTATCGAATGGTTGAAGAATTCTTATGACCAGAGGGTGACAATAGTCATGACAGACCTAAGGCTTAATGGGAAAATATGTGGCAGTTAAGTGACAACCCTTGTAGAACATTGCAGGCCGTGCAAAAGTCATCAAGTAAATTTTCAGGAAAACACAGAGAAGAATACTTTGGGGTATGTGGAGCACTGTAAAAGAAAATAAAGATCATGAGTTCAAATGTAATGAAGAAAGCTCAGTCTTATATGAAGCCCAGCCCAATCTACAGTTTGGAGTACCAAATGATGATACATTATCTCCAAAATAGTGGAATGCTACATTCCAATACCAGCAAAATCGGGTGTGTCTCCATCAAATGTTGCAACCCAGTTGGAAAGTATGTGAGGAGATGTTTTTGTATCCAAAAATCAGCCACTATGGATTTCCACTAAAAAATCAATACTCTAATAGTCTCACAAAGGAATTATATGACAGTCTATGAAAGAAGAGACAACAGAGTAGCAGGGTATGATGATTAATCACAAGCAATACACAGAGCTCTCAAAAGGAAGGTGACAGATGTAATACAATCTACTGGACAGGATAGGGTCAAGGATCATAGAGGGATAAGGAATTTTATTCTATATCTTCAAGGTGTCAAGGCAGTTCAAGAAATAAGGGCATATGTTCCTATATCCTAAGTCACCAGATTCGAATTCGAATTCGGCAACATTGAAATTCGGATGAAGTTTGACAAGGAAAAAATTCGAAAACTAAAAAATTCGGATTAAATTCGCCTTATATAATTTTGATTTTTTAAAAATATAAGTAATAAACTAAAAATAAATAAAATAAAATATTAATATACTAATATGTTTAAATACATTAATAAAGATAAAGAGAAAGCAAAATAAATAATAAATATGTTTAAAAATACAATTTCATTTTAAATAATATTAATATATAAATACTAAATAAATTTAATTATATATTAAATAATAAATATATTATAATAAAAGTTTAATTTATTTAATTTAAAATATTAAATTTGAACATTATGAATAAAAAAAACAAAATTAAATAACAAATAGAGATAATTTTAAACATAAAATATAAATAAATTAAAGATATTAAAATATAAGTACACTAAAAAAATAAAAAATTTAATACTAAAGTACTAAATATATTCAACTGAATTTATTAATAGTTGATAATTAATAATAATGGATGTAATATATAAGTTACTTTCGTTCAGTGAACACAGTCACGAGAACAATCAGATTGATCGGGCCATACATCCATGACGAGCAATGTGATATTGTATGCTGGAAATGCAGGAGCCCAACAATCATTCAAAATCGCGACTCTGGACCCTCAATCATTCATGCGACATCCTGAGCATCAAATGCAACACGCCCCAGATAGTCGGGATCACTGGGGAAGGGGAGGAGGTAGGGTTTCGGTTCCTATCCTACTGCAGCCCGACAGGACATCGTGTGAAGCCGTGAACACACTGTAGGAAGAAATCACGAAATCGCTGCTTGAGAGATAGGGTGGCCAGAGAAAAAATTCACGACGGAGTGCACGAGAGGAGGGAATGGCGGACAGGAAGTCGGGTCTCAGGCTCAGCCAACGCAAGAAAAATGGCGGGTTTTTTTCCCGTACAGAAGAAAGACGAATTTTAACGAATTTAAAATAAATATTTCAAATTCACCGAAATTCGAATTTGAAGGTTGAAGTTCGGCGAATACGGTGACATAGCCTATATCCTTGCAAGGAATAGTCAAGGAGATTTATGACCAGCAAATATAGTTATAGCAACATTTTTGTCATCATGTGATCCTATAGGATATGGAGATAGTTGTCATGTTCTTTCTGGCATCATCACAAATTGAAGTAGTCAAACAATCCATCCTTCTACGCCTTGCTGAAGGGTTTTTGTTGAGTTTTCAATGGAGACAAACAAGGGAAAGCAGTTTTTGAGCACTCAAATGAAGAGGAAGCAGTCAACTGAAGGAAAGTGGCCATCTATGATCTTTAAGAATTTGTCCTATTTTTCCTCCAAACGTAGGATAGAGAAAGGGAGATTTACCCTCATTTTATAGAGGTTCTTTCTCTCTAGTTTTGTATTGTAATTCTCTTGAAGATTATTCCAAGCTCGAGCAGCAATGAAAGTCACTTTCAAACCTGTACACAGCAGTATGTAACACTTATTTCAGAAATCAAAGTTTCAGTATTCTTAGTTCTACCTTCTCTATGGCTGTTTTATTGTGTGCAATGTACTGATTGATGAATATTTCCTAAGTAGCCGATTCTGGTACTGGTTCGGGTTCAGGTTTGGGGGTTTGGCTTGCGGGTTCGGCTAAAATTCTTTTCAAGGGGTTCAATCCATTTTGGGTTTGTTAGTAAAAAAAACAGGTAATATATATTAACATATAAATAAATATATATATATATATATATATATATATATCATTCCTCACAAGCAGTAAAAGCATGGTTAGTGTAGAAACCCTAGTTTCCCCTTGTTTCGGATTCTGACTGTTTTTTGAGTGTTTTGTGTATTTTTTATTTTTTTGAAATTTTTGCATAAATAATAAAGAATGCGATTTTGCAATAATTGAATAATAAATTCAATATAAAATACTACAGTATCAATATTGATGAAAATACAAGATCTACTGAAGGCGAGTCATTTATTGATCATATGGACTCAGTACAATAAAGATCTGGTAACATGCAACAAGGAAATAACACTATCTAATGAAAGAACCTGGTAATAGCAGCAAGCTGTAAATGAATCAGATCTGGTACGGCTGCATTTAACTTGATCTTCTCCTCTTGTTTGATAAGCTCAAATGATCCCAAGTACCCTAGCGCCCAAATTGGTGAAGACTGGAAACCAGAAGAATAGGCGTTTTTACCAAGATAAAGAACACGCCTTTTTAGTGATAGTACGGCCAGGTACAGCAGCAGTACAGCCTAGTAACAGCAATTAATAAAATGTACGGCTCTTGTTTGCCTGATCTGGAACTTGTGAAATAGGCGCCACCTCTGTAAACCCCTTTCCGGATGATTTCTCTGATTAAAACCCTGAAGATGAATCAACTGTGAATGCTCTGTAATTTCTTCTGAATGAAGAAATCCCTCTGCCTGGCAATAAATCGGATGATATTTCACACCCTCTGAATCGCTTTCACTGGAGATGGCTCGTTCCCCAATGCTCTGAGATTGAAACCCTTGGCTTCCGTGCAATGGTCAAGACTTGATCAATTTTCAATTCATAATAACATTATGGCTCGAATTTCAATGCAAATGCCTTATACTCTTGAAAAGTGTGAATTCCTTAAAAATAGGGATCATTAAATAATTCGACTTTTCATTTTAATTCTTTTCAATAGTCTTTGATGTAATTTTTGATTATAAATTATAATCAAAATTGGCCCCTTCCATGATGGGCGACCCCTTCAGCCAAAATCACTTAAGTTATAATATTTGAAATATTATAACTTTATATTATAAGCTCCAATAATTAATATTTAATTAAATCAATTAAATATTAATATCTCTCTCAATATTTACTCGATGCACGAACCGTCTGAAGCTGACGACTAAGGAAGTGATTCTGCACGTGATCAATCCATACTACTAAAAATAGCAGGGGTCCCTCGCTGAGTGCCAGATACTACTAAAAATAGCAACTCAGGCTAAAAGTGTCTGAAAGAGCCCGAACGAAAGCCAACTGAGCAAATACCGACAACTGAAGCTGAGCCAAGCTCCATCAAGACCCTCTATCCAACCTATCAGCCTACGAGGGTTGCATAATAGGCTAATCCTGTGCTCTGAAAGATGTCAACTAGAAGGGGACATGACAGTTAGAGTGTGTAAATAAACGGAGGAGATATGGGAGCAGTCGTGGCGAGAGGCGGACGACGAGGTAGAGACGGAGCAAATTAGTATGTAACACTTATTTCAGAAATAAAAGTTTAAGTATTCTACCTTCTTTATGGCTGTTTTATTGTGTGCAATGTACTAATTGATGAATATTTCCTAAGTAGCCGATTTTGGTACTAGTTCGGGTTCGGGGATTCGGTTTGCGAGTTCTGCTAAAATTCTTTTTGGGGGATTCGATTTGTTTTGGGTTCATTAGTACAAAAAACATGTATATATATATATATATATATATATATATATATATATAATATTTTATAAATATATAATATATATTATAAATATATATATAATATATATTATATATATTTATAATATAATATATAATTATAAATATATATAATATATATGTATATTTATAATATAAATATTCTATTATAAATATTCCTCACAAGCAGTAAAAGCATGGTTAGAGTGTGTAAATAATCGGAGGAGATATGGGAATTGTTGTGGCAAGAGGCGGACAACGAGGCAGAGATGGAGCCAATCCTTCCAAGCTACCTAAACGCCATGCTACCTAGCGCACTGCTCTACAACCTACTGGTAGACATGTTTACTAAAAACCCTAACATACGCCGCATTATTCAAGCCCACATTTGCAACATCAAGGAGAGAGATCTGAATCTTAGGCGATCAACAACCAAAGGCGATCTTAGTCGATCAACATTGGAAGCCTGCCTCACAATCTATCTTAGGCGATAAAACACGAATCGACCCCCACGTTTATTTAAAATCTCATCCAACTCATGGGTGCTCTGTTCTACAACCCCTTTACTAGAGCATACTAACTCAGATCCGTATCTACATCCTTTTGCAAGAGACTGGACAATTTGAAGCAAGGTGGCTGATGGCAAAACATCATGTGCACCTAAACGGGAGACCCTTATAATCAAGCAGTTGAGTCCAAGGCCTATCCCCCACCATTAAAACAATATCCCCATTAAAAGCCTTGGAGAAATCTATGTCCACCAAAATACATACTATAACCCTAAGTCACCAGGTTCGAATTCGAATTCGAGTTTGACAACATTGAAATTCAGATGAAATTCGACGAGGAAAAAATTCGAAAAGTAAAAAATTCGGATTAAATTCGTCATGTATAATTTTGATTTTTTAAAAATATAAGTAATAAACTTAAAATAAATAAAAATAATATTAATATACTAATATGTTTAAATATATTAATAAAACTAAACACAAAACAAAACAAATAATAAATATGTTTAAAAATATACTTTAAATTTTAATTATTATTAATATATAAATAATAAATAAATTAAATTATATATTAAATAATAAATATGTTATAAATTTATAATAAAAGTTTAATTTTTTTTTTTTAAATATTAAATTTTAACATTATGAATAAAAAACAAAATTAAATAACAAATAAACATAAATAAAAATAATATTACATATAAAATAATATTAAAATATATGAAATCATAACATAAATAAATAGTATTAAAAAAATATAAAAACATAACAAAAGAAATGATAATAAGAACATATTAAAAATAATAAGTCGAAGGTCTGAAAAAGTCGAAGGTCTGAAAGAGTCGGAAGCTTTTGAAGCCCTGCGAAGGCCTAAAGGAGCCGGAAGCATTGAAGCCTTGCAAAGTCCAGCTCCAGCCGCTTGAATCTTGTCGACTCGCTCATGGTCGAGTGCCCGATGGATGAGTGAATGCAGACTTGCCCAGAGCCTCACGCCAACACTCGCAAATATGCTGACACCAGCCCACACAGGAGAAACAGAGAATCATAACACCTCCAAAATGAAAAAAAACCTTACAAAACGTTTTTAAGATATATTTTAATTAAATCACAGTTCGACAAATTTCAACTAATGTTTGCTAATATTTTGAGATTTTTTAATGCAAAATTTTTGACCGTACAAATCTATGCGAATATGAACGAATTTTTTTTTTTTTTTTTGAAATTCGATGAATTTTGAATTTCAAGTTGATATTCGGCCGAATATGGTGACTTAGCTATAACCCATGAAAGAAGTAGCAGAGACAACCTTCAAGAAGCAACCAATTGCATTGCCAATAACTCCATAGCAAAATTCTTGCCAAAATTGGAGAGGAAGATTCAATAGCCTAACCCAAGCTAGTCTAATATTGAGTGAGGTTCAAGGAGGGGATTGAAGGAGATAGACCAAGGCTTGACCGATAGGGAGTGCACTCCCCACAACCATAATCTATCCTCATGCATCAAATCCCTGTCCTCTAAAGAAAAAAAAGTCACTATAAGGAAGCCCCTAGCACAAGGAAATAGCTTGATCTTACCATCAATGAGAGGCTTTCAATATTCTTGTTGTCACGTTGGAATTCACCCTTTGGAGGATTGGTGAGATAGTACTCCTTCCAATTGACATAATGGAAACACTCCTAGGTTGTGGGTGACTTGAAGGTCCAGAGAGGGTTGGTTCCCCTAGTATATCACCTAACTTAACCTATTCTACTGCTGTTCACAAGGAAAAAAGGTAGAAACTAAATCTAGAACGGAACTTAAAATCTAGGTTGTGGGTGACTTGAAGGTCCAGAGAGGGTTGATTCCCCTAGTATATCACCTAACTTAACCTATTCTACTGCTGTTCACAAGGAAAAAAGGTAGAAACTAAATCTAGAACGGAACTTAAAATCTTAAAAGTAGGTGATACACCAGAATGTTTAATGATTTGTACTAGCTTATAGATACACAATGTGACTATAGAAGCCAACAAAACATACACAACTCAAGTTTTGACATGTTTGTATGAGTGTTTCATAGAAAGGTTTTTTAGTTTATGAGAATATTCAAAAGAAATAACATTCACGGCTGAATCTTACATGAAACTTGATAGAAAACACAGACTATGACCTGCAAATGCATGTACTACTGCATAAAGGCAAGAAAAATGAGACAGCAAATCAAGGATAAATGCTTTTATCACAAGATAGAAGCAATCATTTTACAAGAATGCACAATACACAGCTTTGAGTAGGCAAAAACAACTTATTTTATTGATCAAATGGTATGTCTCAGCTAAGTATAAGTTTGTTTTCAATGTTTTCTCTCTGAAAAACTTGAGTTCAAAATGTAATCAATGTAAATGTGTTACATCAGAAGTTCTCCCTATAAAATACATGTCTTTCTGCCTTTACTAGGCATCCCTTTTGCATATCTAACAAAATGAGCAAATATAGGACACGTCTTGTAACGAATGAAGATTCTTGCCTTGGTCTTGCTTGGTCAACCTCCTCGGGTGCTTGAGTACCAACCTCCTTGCTTGGCTCCTTAGGATACTCCCCCTAGACATTGAGGGGTTGAATCCTTCACTTTTCAAACCTTTTCTTTTTTGCATGCTCCTACAAAGGCTCCAATCAGTAACCTCCACTCTCCTAAATACTTGCAAGGTGTTAAAAACTGCCTGTAGTGCTGTCTTAACTGCTCAAACTGCTCCCTAACTGCTCGTTATTGGCTTAATATTGCAACTAGTCATGCATATCGTACATGTTTTTAGTGAGTTTGAAGAGAAATAGGTCTCCTTGAGGCATAGGATAAGGCTTCCTTCAGTCATGTCGTCATATCCATGGCTCTCCACTGTAGGTAATTTCATGAGTTTCAAATACTTTTGCCATGTCTGTAACCTTGTATTGACTGTTTCCTCCACCGTACAGTGTTGAAGACTTCAAAATGCCAGGCTTCTCAATCATGACTTGATACTTCTATCTGCAGGTGTATAGGATCTTCTTGCTGTTATCTCAAACTTGGCACACGTCTGTAAACTCCTAGATGTCTTTTCTTTGACAATGTTAACCTAGAAACTGTCCATTATGCCTTGAAGTACTGTCATATTGCTTTGCAGAGCTAACACTGTCGTATAGTCTTCACACATTATATTTCCACTGTCCATTTGTCATGTAAGCTATTCACTGCTATATTTCCATGGTCTAGTGCTTTCCATTACTTGGTTGGTGTCAACTTTATGAAACCAATTGGCATGCTGTCCTTATTTGCTGTGCATAACAAACTTCTGTCATATGGTAACCTACATATAGGACCATTCACAGGTGGGCAGATATGTAGAGTCATGATATCCTTTGTCTTTGAAAAGACTGTGTCCCTGTGACCATAGGACTGTGTCTATTCTTCCTACACTGTCATAGACTTCAAAATCCTAGAAGACTATTATACTGTCTTTTGACTTGTCATACTTTACACTTGCTTAACATTGCCTTCTCCAACAGTAGACACCATTGTCCTTTGAAGCTTGATACCACTGTCACTGGAATATTCTTCTTTATATGACTGAAACATTGCGTCTTTATGGCCCTAGTCACCTGTATTATCATAAATCATCTTCTTGGCATCTTTTGACTGTCATTTCAATGACTTACAATTACAAAAGACTGTCATACCGCTGCCATGTACTGCCACCTACAAGATGTATAGTGTTTAGATGCAATTTGTGGTCTGTCCTTTTGATGTTTCAGGTCCATAGATTGGCATTCAATGCCTGCATTCTTCAACTGCCATGCAAGATTCCTTGAAACACTGTCATAGTGATGGCTTTTAGACTGCCCTCAAGCTTGCTGTTTGTCCTCTGTTTATTCATAGCTCTTCATACAACACGGTGATATCTCCTTTGATGCCGCTGTCATTTCTCATCACAATCTACACCTCTCTACCTCACTGAACTGTGCTTCATAACATGACTTGCCGCTACCATAGGACTGTGCCTAGTCTAAATGCCATTTATGGAGTGTCCTTTTCCCCAAGTCTGCCCCGTTCATATGGTCACTGGACTGTGCATGCTAGCTTTGGTTTATGCTGCCCTCTTTTGCTAACACCACCGCCACGATAAGCTTCTGTGGCTACCTTCTGTGATAATTGTTTGGTGATTGTCCTTTTGATGTCCATCAAAGGACACTGTTTTTTGTATGACGGACAATAATGTCTTTGGAATCTTAGTCACCCATATTACCCCGTGTCTGCCTTCATGCACGCCATCATAGCTTGGGGTTATGTATGTGTCTCTTCATTGAGCATTCTCCACTACTTCTAGACTTCATCTAGAAATCTCTCAACATGTCCTCCAACTCCATGTCTCTTGCCACTGTAATGTATGTTCACAGTCATCACTGGCATTGATAAATCAATGTAACTGCCATAGACAGATCACCGTCTTCATGACGACTGCCCTCCATCTGTTAGGCCATACCCAATCACCTCAAACTCCTGTGACTTTGTTCTGACATAGTATAGGGTTAGCCATGGATTCATATCCTTTAGCATCATATCTTCTTGGCTTACAGGAGTAGAAGGTTCACTGGTACAAATTTCCTTCCATGCAAAACAAACATAGTGCCACATTGATCAAGAACTTTGACTGTGTACAGATCAGTTAAATCCTCAGCTTCCTGATGAAAGACTGGAGTTTTGGGGATGGCAGTATGTCCATCAAAATATGCCTTCATTGCATCTCTGTCAGCTTTCACCTCAACAAGGCCTTCTGCAAGGGGTCTGAACTGTTTTTTAACAACAATGAATACCATTTTCATGTGCAGGTACACTGTCCCCTCAAGGTGATGAGTAGGCTCTTAGGATCTTGGCATTTTGAACTGTTCTTATAGCTCTATGACTCAACATCATCAGCTACAGGTGTGTAAGTTTGTATCACAGGCTTCTTATGAGTGCTAGGGACAGCATTTACTCCTTAAACACTATGTAAGCTTCTTGAAACTGTCACACAAGCCTTAAACTGCCCTCTTCCACAGTCAACACCACTATATTCACTCTTCCTAGCAGAAAAAAGGTCTACAGACCTGTCGCTAAGGGATCACTTTCTTATCCATGGGCAAACAAGTCACCAGTCCTGATAACAACCGTACAAACTATAAAGACCTTGAACACCTATAACTAGTCAGGGTTTCATGATAAAAAGAGAGATTCATAATGTTTCCACATAGAACAATAGTTTTTTTGCTTGCCATTACTGCCATTTGAAACCCTTGACACCACAAATAACTGAAAGCCTTCTAGGTATCTCATGGAATTCATAACAACATTCTTGCTCACTAATCCCTGAGTATGAAGAAAAAGAGACATGCCTCTGTTTGATCTAGTGACTTCTAGCTCATTCATGCATTGTCATGAAAAAGAGACATGCCTTTGTTTGATCTACTGACTTCTAGCTCATTCAGGCATTGTCATACATGACACAAGGATCTTTCACTGTTTTCACACATTTGACTATCATAACCCCTCTAAATAACATACAGACCACTAGGGTCTTGTTGATGTGTGTTTTATGACACACCGAACACTCTAGAATAAAGAGTCCAAAGACGCTCTATCCTCTCTTGAAAAACTACCTCGTACGCTAAGATTGCTAGAAAGGTCATATGGTAATTCCAATGTTTCGTAAGTTGGGGGATGGACAAGCTCAATGGACAAATTACTCAAAAGTAGGGATTTACATTGATTTGACGTTGAATGCTCTTTTATTTTTGGGATTTTCGATTTTGAAATAAAAAAGGGAAAAAAGGATGAGGGTTTAGAAGTCCTATACTAGGCCTATGAAATCAAGAGACAATAAGATTAAGTGAAACTCAGGAACAAGGCTTTGTTTTGCCACGAAAAACGACAACTATACAAAGCAAGTGAGTCTTCTGGGATTTGTGCTTAAGATCTCTTCACCAAGAACAATACCATCAAACAAACAATATTATTCAAAGTAAACAATTGAAGCATCCACATTACTAGCTCAGTCTAACTTTACGCATTGAAAGGAAATCATCCATCCAAAGAGAGTATGAGCGAAAGTTCCAATAATCTATACTATCAATCTTATCATTCATCTAACTTGCATTCAATTCAAATACTAATTTGATCTATTCTATGTGTAAGATAAATATGGAACCATGCAACTACTTGACAATAAGAGGATTCAAAGCAACTCATGCAATATGAACTTTATTATCAAAATAGTCTTAAGCAACAATTTCATAAGTCTCTCCTCAAAATAAATGAAATGAATGGGGTTTATATAGGCACCCCAATTACAAAGCAACGGCCCAAATTGATTTGAGATCAATGGCCAAGATTATTTCAAGAAACCCTAACCCTAAAAGCATAACTAACTTCATGGACACATGGCACAAGTAGGACAAGCCACTTGGGGTGTGGAAAATAATAACACCTTGCAAATTAATCGAGCAAGTGAGAATCCAAAATGCAATTCCCCTTGGCTTGCTCTCTGGCTGCAAATGCAAGAAACTTTGTTATCACCAAGTCAAGCTCCTCCATTGATATGTTCAGCATGGTATCTAGCTGCACTCCCATTATGTCCAAGGTTTCAATGTACTGAGTGAAAGTATTTTCCCATCTACCCTCTTGTTTTTTAAAGTTATCCATAAAGGTCAAGAGGGAAGACATATCATCAAGCTGGTTTTCTATGATAATCTGCATTTCCTTGAAGTAAATATTCTTCACACTCTCTTTCAAACCCTCCAAATTCAAACTACTTGTATCATGAGTCTCTTGTCCCGTTAATCCTTCAAGAGAGGTGAGGATTCTAAGCTGTATTTTCCCAAGAGAATTTTGTATAACAACACACTCTTCTTTCATTCCATCATATATCTTCTTCTTTGCTAACAAGGAATGATACGATCTGCTGAAATCATACGAAGCTCCTTCATCAATTACACATTCTTGGATCAGCATTTGCAGGGATACTTCCTTCAAAGCTTTCAAACGAGGTATCACCTTGTCCTCTATGTATTGGAAGTCTTCCCAATTCTCTTCAACCTGACAAATCTCAATCATAAGCAAAGCTGATCTGTCATAGGTCTGAGCACATTTCTCTAAGAATTGTTCCATCTGTTTTGAGATGTTGCTGATCCAACTCCTAGTTGCTTGGCTTGTGATCCTCATAGCCTCAAGAGTGTCAACCGATTCCTAAGGAAGGGAAGATGGTGGAATAAAAGCTTCGGCTTCTTGGTGCAAGGGGGTTGTGATTTGCTGAATGAACTCTATCAATCTCAAATTTTCCAGCTCTAGTCTTTCCTTCTTCTCCTCTGTTTTGTCAAACTTCTCCTTAATGGCTTTAGAAGTGTCTACTAGCTCATGGAAATCTTGTTCTATCGTGGTTGGCCCAATGTCCAACATTGTGACATCATATAGTCCATAGGAGTAATCTGATCTCTAGGCTTGTCAACCTTTGGAACTGCAACTTGTAAAACCCTGGAACCTACACCATTGCTGATAATCTAAGAGTACTTTTTAGGTTTCTTTGGTGTTTTAGCTTTGCCAATCCTCTCTAAGAAGTCCTGCATACTCTCAATTGGTTGAACTTCATCTAGTGGTTTAGATTTCTTCATCAAACTTTCACTCAACCAATCTGGAATAGTGGATAAATCCATCACATCTTCCAATTGAATATCATCATCAATCCCTTTCAAGGCAGAAATTATTTCATCTCCCAACTCCTCATTATTTTCAAGGATCGCAGTATCTCCCATGCCTTCAATCATTAGCATATCTCCTCCTTCCAAACACTCAGTGAAGGTTTGCTCTTGAAGAAACTCCAGCTGTTCTAACTCTTGAAATTCAACCTCTTGTTCATGGTTTGGTTCAATCTCAACAATGGACGCCTCTTCTACTATTTTGATGGATAATGTACTTGAAGATGATGGAATTTCATTCACCTTTTGCTTCTTACTTTCCAATTCTTCACTGGCTGCTTCCTTTTCCTTTGTTTGAAGATCTTCAATCATTGCCTTCCTCTTGCTCGGACATGGAAGTTCATCAAGACCTTCTCCAACTGCTTCTCCCTGACTTTCTTCATTGTTCAGTGTGGCATAGGTAAGGGGGACTCCTTTTCTTAATCTGCTGATTTGATTATCCACCCATTCCCTAGAATATTCTACAATGTCCTTCATTAATACATTCAATCCATTCAACTCAAGTTGTGTCTAGTTGGGCAACAAGATAGGCTTGTGCTTTTCCTGTTCAAATTGAGGATGCACATATTCTCCATTGTCTTTTACCTGGTCAGGAACGGGGAATAAGTCACACTTCTTTACAAGGTCTACTAGAATTCTAGACCATATCTTCTTCCTGACTCCATATTCGTCCACCAAGTTAGACCAATAGTCCTCAATCTGCATAACATGGACTTCTTCCCATGAACTCTCAAATATGGATCATAATCTGACCTCGGTTTATAAGTGCCTAATTTATAAAATTG